>CABFOC020000091.1:1200000-1800000 GCA_902141235.2 Clonostachys solani
GCCGGGAGGGTATTTTCCCCAATAATTGATTAGTGCTTTATCGGTGCGCATCAGTAAACCTGAGCTCATCGTGACTTTATACTACCATGTCCTGCGTCCATCAAAGCTTGCATGCATGATGCGATCTTGACTTGTGCGTGAGGAGGTTGCAACCGGGAGATTGGGGGGGGGGGGGGGGGGGGGGCATGTCTGGGCGTCCCGGACAAACGGACCTGCCGCAGAGACTTCCCGCACTGATGCTGAGGCTAAAATCACGTCAGTTTAGCTGAGAGCCTGAGGCTATCCATGGTCAACGGCAAAAGTTGGGGGAAGGGAAAGGGGGCTGGGTCGCTGGAGAGAACTCGGATAGATTGGCCGAGATTGGGGTTTACAGATGATGAGAAGGGAAGCACGAGCCATGCACAACACGGCATTCGCACATCGAGAATATCTCCGCTCGGAGGTTCGCCAGGTGGGTAGGAGATGGACGCGCACGGGACAAAGCGCCGCATCCGGTAGCTTTGTCCCAGGATGAGTGGCCCAGGGGAATCTGGGCTGGCACAGTCGAGCCAGATCCAGGGATGGATGGCCGGAGACGACGCTGTTTGGTGCCCGCATTGTCTCCCAGGCACGTCTGAGGTGGGCGGAGGATGCTTTGGATTGCTCACTTGACTTTGGCCGCTACCCCACTTTCCACTTTTCCTGCTCTGGAATGGGGCCCATCATTCTGCAGACCAAACACCGAACACCGAACTATGTCCCCTCGCACCTCACGGCGACCTCTTGCTGCCTCCGCCCGTCTTGGAGCTGTCTCCATTCCGAAACGTAAGGGAGAGCCTCTCCGGGCCAATTGCAGCCTTGCTCTCGGCTTCTCTGGCACCCCCGCAACACGGTCGACGGTTTCCCTGCCGGCCCATCTGGCGCTGGACCAACCGCGAGATGCCGAGTGCTGTGCGAAGATGCGTACGGATCGCGCGTGGGGCAGCCAGGCGTCCCGAGTGAGGGGTTTCTGATCTCAATGAGCTGATATTGGTGAGATGAATGGACACGTACGGTGAGATGGGATCTTGCCGAAGGGGGCGCGAGCGTGCGCCGTTACTGGGTGAACTGGCTGGCTCATCAAGGTGGCACCGTGAGGAGGCATGAGGGGTTAGATGCGTAGCGAAAACCATAAATACGAAGCTCTTGCCCATGTCGAGGTTGGAGTTCTCTTCTTCCCTCATCATACACATCTGCCCTTCAGTCCTCTGCTTCACTCTCGTACTACACAACATCTCCAAAAGTTTGCTTCAAACACATAACATCTTTCAAAATGGTAAGCTGCTCTCCTCTTCCCTTCCATGTCTCCACGATGCTTTCCACTGGGCAACAAAGCTCCCCTCTCCAGATATAGATGGGAGGGAGCTTGATGGCTCGTAGCATCTGTGGTGGGCGGCGATGTAGACCTTCCCCAGGTTTCCCCATCATCGAATGGAGCTAACAGTCGGGCTTCTAGGTCAAGGTTCTTGCAGTTCTCTACGACGGCGGTCAGCACGCCAAGGATGTACGTCGACTCTTTCGTATTCATCAGTGTCTCACTTCTCCTCTCCTGTCCTCTCCTACACGTCAGCTTGCTATCATAGCTACCCAATATGCCCTGCACCCAGCCCGATCTGTGAGCTTGACGATCCCGAATTGGACCACTCGCTGCAAGCCACATTGGGCAATACGGAGCGATCGTCGATGGCGCCAGTGGCTCAGCCAATGCAGGGCTAGAAGAACGCGGGGATGAAACGCGGGGCAGCGGGGGTCGGATCAGTCCCGCCACCCACGTCCTTCCACATACTCTCCACTCCCAGCACTACAGTCAATCGAGAGACAGATGAAAGCGTATGCAGACTAACATCAGGCATTAGCAACCCGAGCTTCTCGGCACCACTGAGAACGAGCTGGGCATCCGCAAGTGGCTCGAGGACCAGGGCCACACCCTTGTCACCACCTCCGACAAGGAGGGCGAGAACTCCAAGTTCGACCAGGAGCTTGTCGATGCTGAGATCATCATCACCACTCCGTATGTACCCCCATTGCGCCTCCAATTGTGAAAGAAGTAAAACATTCGGACTAACACTGCTTCCCCCAACAGCTTCCACCCCGGTTACCTGACCGCCGAGCGTCTTGCCAAGGCCAAGAACCTCAAGCTCGCCGTCACTGCCGGTATCGGTTCCGACCATGTCGACCTCAACGCTGCCAACACCACCAACGGCGGTGTCACCGTCGCCGAGGTCACTGGCTCCAACGTCGTCTCCGTTGCTGAGCACGTCCTCATGACCATCCTGGTCCTCATCCGCAACTTCGTCCCCGCCCACGAGCAGATCGAGCGCGGCGAGTGGGACGTCGCTGCTGCCGCCAAGCAGGAGTACGACCTCGAGGGCAAGGTCGTCGGCACCGTCGCCGTCGGCCGCATCGGCGAGCGTGTCCTCCGCCGCCTCAAGCCCTTCGACTGCAAGGAGCTCCTCTACTACGACTACCAGCCCCTGTCCGCCGATGTCGAGAAGGAGATTGGCTGCCGCCGCGTCGACACCCTCGAGGAGCTCGTCGCCCAGTGCGACATTGTCACCATCAACTGCCCTCTCCACGAGAAGACCAAGGGTCTCTTCAACAAGGACCTCCTTAGCAAGATGAAGAAGGGTGAGTCCTCCCCCTCCCTCCACATAACATGGAATACCCCTCAATACTGACCACTCCCTTATAGGCTCCTACCTCGTCAACACCGCCCGTGGCGCCATCGTCGTCAAGGAGGACGTCGCCGACGCCCTCAAGTCCGGCCACCTCGCCGGCTACGGAGGCGACGTCTGGTTCCCCCAGCCCGCCCCCAAGGACCACCCCCTGCGCTACGCCAAGAACCCCTGGGGCGGCGGCAACGCCATGGTGCCCCACATCTCCGGCACCTCCCTCGACGCCCAGAAGCGCTACGCCGAGGGCACCAAGGCCATCATCACCAGCTACCTCTCCGGCAAGCACGACTACCGCCCCCAGGACCTCATCGTCCACGGCGGCTCCTACGCCACCAAGGCCTACGGCCAGAGGAAGTAAAATCGAGAAGAGAGCTGAAGCATTTTACCTTCACAGCACAGGGGCGGGGCTGGAGGGAAGACATCATCTCCCAAGGGTAGATAATTTGGGATGTATGGGCAAGCAAATTGACGAAGCAATGATATTATTATGTAACTTTATTCGAGCATCTCCCGGGGATTTTTTCGGGACTTCTACCTACCTACCTTTTTTTTCTTCGCTACCTAGCTAGTTTCCTCAGACTGAATAGAGAACTTTGATAGCGCTTGACTGGTGTTTTTTTTTCTTTCAATCTTCTGGCGGTGATGGGTAGTACGAGAGTGAAGCAGAGGTCTGAATGACATATGTGTATCGCAAAATTCCCCGGCCTCCCTACCCTGTTTATCCATCTCGTTCGATCGCAGCATCGTAAAAATTAAGCTTATCAATGCACCGACTGCCTGGAACCACACGGTGGCAAAACAAGATGTAGATTGCTAATCGCTTTCTGAAAAGTCGTTTTCTTTCATGTCATATTACAATGCGAACAAAATATACTTTCCAAACCCGCACATCTAGTCGGCAGAAATGGGTTGGCAGCCCATACAAAAAAACAATAACAATAACAGCCCGCTTTGTCCAAATGCGCAAGTGTATGTGCTCTCTTCGCTTTCTAATCTTTAAACACTCATTTTTGCCAAAACTTCCACCAAGGTTTACTGCTAATGTCCCCGAACCGCTTCGCAGACACCTTTCTCCGCCTAACAAAGAGGAAGAAGACTGGAATTCCGACGAGGACGAATGCGATGACGATGACTGTCTGGAGAGGCTGGGCGAAGACCGCCCTGCTCAGCAGGAAAAGACTGACGCAGCAGAAGACCACGGGCGTGACGATCCACGTCTTGTATGGGCGCTCCAGGTTCGGCTCCTTGACGCGCAAAACAATGACGCCGAGCACGGTCATGAAGTAAAATGTATATCCTGCTACTCCGTAGAATGTGACCAGAGTGCCGAATTCGCCAACCGCGCAGTAAGCAAGAGTGAGAACCAGGTTGAGGATCAGAGCAAAGATGGGAGTGTAGAACAAGCCCATGTCTCCATCAGCAAAGCACGAGCGTGCCTTCTTGGAAAGCCAGCCCTGGTTTTGATGTGTGCGAACTCGCAACTCCTCGCTCGCTGCACCCACACCAAGGCGCCCAAAAATTCCGGGAATATAACCTTCCTTGCCCGCGACGTAGATCAGGCGGCTGGAAGTGAATGTCGATGAGTTGAGCGCCCCGAAGCAGCTGGCACTGACAACAAGTGCAAGCACAAGGGCACCGATTGGGCCGAATACCTTATTTCCAAACGCCACTGCGACGGTGTTTGAACTGTTGATGTCCTCGATGGGCAGCACCAGGAAATACACCACATTACCAGCAACATACGACAGAATGACCAGCGGCATTGCGGTATGAATGACTCGAGGTAAATCACGGCTGGGGTTGATGAACTCGCCAACAACATAGCTTGTCTGTCTAGAGTTAGTTTGCGTGGTCAATGGCATCGGTCAGCGACACTCACGTTATCCCAGCCATCGTATGCCCACAAGCCAGCATAAAGCGCAACAGCCCAAGCAGACAGGTCGTCCGATGTATCCGTAAACCAATCCGATTTCCACTCCTTGTTCGGTGACCCGTCGTAGGAAAACCCTGTTATGGCGACAACAATTCCGGTAATGGTGACACCTATTAATGCGACAAATTTCAATAGCATAAGTATATCATTCGCCTTGGTTCCCATTTTGGTCGAAACGCAATTCATTATTGTGACGATGACCACGCCGCCCATAGCAATGCCCTTGCTTACCCAAGGACTGAGTTCGTCCGCATTGGTTGGAGCGAAGGCCCGCACCATATACTCGCCCATGATAATGGCGATGATAGCGGCACTTCCCGGTTTCAGCACAAGAACAGCGACCCAGGTGAAGAGGAACCCAGACAGCTCGCCAAAAATTTTGGCGAGGTAGACCTGGGGTCCGCCATTCAGAGGGATAGAGCCACCGAGTTCTGCGTACGAGGATGCTCCCGTCCATACCAGGAGTCCAGAAACGATCCAAACAATCAGCGCGGCTCCTGGCGATCCAACGTTTGAGTTCACCTGGCTGGGCGAGGAGAAAATTCCGGAACCAATCACCAACCCGATGATAAGCGATAACCCATTGAAGTACGTTAACGTCTTATTCCGCTCCAATAATCCTCCACCCGTGCCAGCGTTCGGTCGCGCAGTCGATGCCGAGTTTCCTAAGGGCGCATATCCGTCGGCGCCTGTCGTCGAGCTGAGGGGGAAGAGATTTGCGGCAAAATCGAAGCCTGACGAAACTGAATAAGATCGATGCATTCGCCCCCTGCCCGCAGGGTTTCCATCGTCGAGGGGGTCCTCCTCGTCAATAAGGGAGAGCCTCCGCGAAGAGGATATGCTTGGTCGGGAGGATGGGTTCGACACTTCATCGTCGTTCAAGTGGCTCGAGCTCGCGAGAGAGGCTAGCTCCAGGGAGTCTCGATGCCCACCGCCGCCGCCACCACTTGGTACTCCTAAAGGGGCCATCTAGAATGCGATTTCGTTGGGGGGCACGCTGGGAAATCCCCCGTTCACCACTCTTCCTGTTCCGGGTGGTTCGTCCTCCTTCTATTAGATTTAGATACAGCTCATCCCGGGAGTCTCGAGTGGTCGGGAGTCGGAAATATTAGAGCCTCGCGTGACGTAGGAGAGAGCTCAGACTGAGGCGGCGGTTAGTACCGAGAAATTTCGTTGCGCCCTGTCGGCAGGTCCGATAAGATGTTGGAGAAGAAGAGAATGCTGAATATGCAATTGCTAAAAATCGCGGGCACAAACGACCCTACACTGTCTATGCACAGGGTAGTCCCAGGCCGTTTTTTGTGCAGAAAAGAAGGGGGAAAGTAAGTGGTTGAGTATTATGACAGGCGGATTCGCTTCCCCATCAATTGAAGCCAGGTATCTTGCAGCTAATTCGACAGGCAGGACTCAGGCACCTGCAATCCCTGATTGCGGGGATTATGTAATACTGCCATCGTTGGGAGCTGCAAGCGCAGTCCCCGTAAGCATGTGCAGGGTAGGATGGGTTTATATTTAGACCACGACACTCGCTCGCTGCAGATAAGCTCGTTGCAGCCAGTTTCTATTTGCAGCCCTACACCCAGCAGCCGATCGCAGGATGCCTTCTGACGACTACACTGCCGCGGGTGGTGGTGGCGCCCTGCGCATCAAGGGCGCCAAGGTGACAAAGAAGAAGAATAAGAATAAGAACAAGACCGACATGGAGAAGAACCTCTCCGCGGGAGAGGGCAAGGTCGCTAAAGGTGCTAGGGAAGGACCCGCCCCAGCGGAAGACGAGGAGGATGAGGCCCCCAACGTGACCAAAACAGAGTCAGAGTTGCGCTATGATGAGTTCAAGAAGAAGCGGGTATGTCATATCCCCACAGGTCATGGAAACCGCACCGCTGCTATGGACAAGTATCTAACCCAAGTCACAGCTCCTCAAACTGGCCGAGTCCAATACGCGACCCGAACTCCTGAAGACACACAAAGAAAGAGTCGAAGACCTGAATACGTATCTTTCCAAACTCAGCGAGCACCACGATATGCCCAAGATCGGACCGGGTTAAAACATCATTATACGGCAGAATGTTTCTTTGTATGTTTCCGAATGGTTTGGGCCAAGTGAGTATCTAGCTGTAGGAATAGGACTTGACAAATATTCAAGTGACACAATGAGCCTAGATACACGTGAAGCTTGTAGCCCATACTCGGATCAATGCTATTTGTTACTTGGCCACGGCACCGGGAACACTTTAGCGGTTGCAGGCAGGTGTGTTCTTCTCGTGACCGTTGTCGAAAACCGGACAAGGCGCAAATACCTTTGTCGACTCTGGGTCTATAGTTACAACATAAGATTTCAATAACAGAAATGCAAATAATAGAACTTGCTAGATGGATGGATTCTGCCATCGCGATAGAACCTACACGCTGAAGTCTAGCGGCCTCAATGAATTCAAATATGTCACTTCAAAAGCTAGGTAAATGGTCAGCAGCAGTTATGCACATGTGAATAGTGAAAAACAAAAGCAGACAGAAGTGGTGTCGAGTACTCCCGGCCTATTACTACCTAGCACGTTAAACGACCTTAGTTCCAAGTCATATCGCGTTCTACTCATCAGCGAGCTCTTGCTCACTTCGTTTCAATCACTCTTAGCTTGTGATCCCTGCGTGTTGTAATTGTAATGCATCATGTAAATCATTTCCAATGTGAATTATGGACCTGTGTGAGTATATTACCATCCTTCTTGTATATCCCAATTCCAATCCAGTAATGAGGCTGGCTTTGCGCCAGACATATGCAACCATTCTAAATACCCTTTTTAAACATAACTCATAAAAGATTAATGCTATCGCTTTCCCCTTCCAATTTTGCGGCGAGCCGTTTGTGCACTCCCCTTTCGATGTCGCTTACACCAATAAGAAACCGGCGAAGAAGGCGGTGGCCAGAGACATGGCAATGCTGAGAGGTACTCGGCCAGCCATGCCTTGCAGGTCGGGGTTGTTGTCAGAACTGGGAGTGCCGGATGCCGGGACAACTTCAACCCAAGACGTCGAGGTCACAACGGTGACGCCTCCGCTTGCCAAAGTGCGGGTAAATGTCTGGGGAACTGGGCTCGAGCTGACTTGGCGCGAAGAGCTGGTGGATGTAGTGGATTTCTCCTCCTCTGATGTGGTGGTAGAGCTAGAGGCAGCTGCATCTCTGTTAGCATTGATATGAACAAATCGAACGCTAAGGTCAGGGGAAGAAGTGCGGAATGCGTATTCGGTAGAGATGATTCACATGTGAGACATTGGGGGTAGGTGGGCAAGGAGGAGATGGAGGGGAAAGGGCATTATCGACACTGGTCTGTGATCACGATCCTAATTGCATTGCTAACAAGGGTCATGTCAAACATACCAGTAGTTTTCAATGCTGTTGATGAACCCGTTTGGGACGAGGTCCCAGAGGTAGTAGTGAACGGGGAGGAAGAGGAGGAGGATTCATCGGCCTTTGACGTACTTGTTGCAGTAGACGAAGTTGCCGGAGCAGTAGTAAGGGAAGAAGATGGGAGGGAAGAAGATCCCCTTGCGGTCGTTGACGTACCAACTGAGGTCGTTCCTTGTCTGGAGGTGCTGGACGCAGGCTGCGATTGGGAAGTCTGCTGTGCACTCGAGGTCTGTTGCGCGCTCGAGGTCTGCTGGCTCGACTGCGGGTTGCTACTCGTAGCCTGGCTGGCAGACGTTGTCGGCCTAGCTGAGGTGGGTGCTTGGCTTGAAGACGTATTCTCAGAAGGCCTCTGGGATGTTGTGGGCTGGGCAGAGGAGGTGGGTTGTTGAGTAGTGGTTACGGGCCTCTCCGAGCTGGTGGGTGCGGCTGAGGTAGGCTGAGCGGATGAGGTAGGTTGTTCTGGGCACAACTGTTAGTCTTACCATATCGACCACACACGATGAAGGTGAAATTGGTAGAATCGAGGCGACGTACGTGAGGTGGAGGGAGCAGCCTGGCTGGTCTCAGTGTTCTGCTGCGAGGAAGCAGCCGAGTTCGGTGTAGACGCAGTAGCCTGGCGCTTCTCAATAATACGTCCTAGGGAGGATTTGAAGTCGAATGTCTTTTCATCCAGGCCCTGAGGAGCAACGGCAGACTCCTCGACCTGGTCTTGAGTCGTTCCCTCCGATCCGTGAACGAGAGAACCGATGGCATTGTGCATGCAAGGCTTGCGGTTTGGCCAAACCTTGGCCGTTGTCAAGTAGACAAGCCCGTAGATCCCAAAGGCAATCAAAGCAAGCTTCCACAAAGATAGGGAGCTTTTTCTTGGCGTAGTGTTGCCGACATTGGAAGGTTGGGCTGGCCCGCTCTTGGTGAGAAGCCCGGCCTCCAATTGGAGTTGCTCTCGATCCATATTGGTGGCTGCCGTGTTGAAGATGGGGATTGTTGCTGAGTGAAAGCTTTGGACTCTGAACCAAACCAATCAAGGTGTGATCGAGATATGTCCAGTCAAATAATACCTCTAGCCAACAAGAGGTGACACACGCCGGGGAGAGCTGGGTAGATGACTAGGAATTCTGGCGTCAATGACTCAACCCAACTACCGGGAACTAGAAGAACCCAGAATGTTAGACAGGAGAGAATGTGTGGTGGATTTGTTGACTGTGTGGGAGGCTGGCCGTACTTGTAGTGCCAGGAGAGGAGGCTCAGTGTTAGTGGCCAAAACGGGCGAGGCAAATCGGGATACGAGCTGGGTGCCTAGTGGCGTCTCTCTAGTGCTGGCTTCTGAGATCTGACGTAGGGCGCAACAGTGATCCGAGCGACTAACTAGCCAGAATATCTTACAAACGGCGGGGAGATGAGACGATGGTACGGTGGCAGCTCGGGCGGCTGGAGGGAAAGGATAGGACAGGAAAGCAAGTCTGAATTTATTTATCCCAAGCAAGTGGTAAGTAAAACAAAACAAGAGTCCCAGCCCAGATGCGAATAAGCCGCTGCTGCAAAAACGGCTGGCTGGTGATGGGCTGGATGGATGGGCTACGGCACGCCGCCATGCAGATAAACCCTGCTGCAGTGGGCCAACAGGGCCTTCAACGGGCTAGCACGGAAGGGGGGCAGGGGCTTTAGCGACCAGTGCGCTTCCGGGGAGCTAGCGGCCAGTGCTAACATCCTGGACGGTGGACGCACTCACCGCGATCAGCCAGGCAGGGATGGGGCCAGAATGCAATGCCAAAGCTACGATGCAGTCACATACCTGACCTACTGCTGCCTCCCTTTCTGCACGACTCCATGTCTCGATGCGAGTCGGTGGGTGAGATATCGCGAGAGACAGCGTCAGCGTCGGGACTGAGCCACCGCCGGCTGGACTGAACCCTCAACCCTCGGAAGGGCCCGTCCATTGTTTATCCCCCCCATTCCAGCACTGGCCGCTCAGCTGAACAAGTGCGGCGGCGCCATACTTTCTGCTGCCAATATTTATGCCCAGGCCTCCTGCTATTAATAAAAGTCGGCAGTGTTCGTCAATGGCCATGGCAGGGTGAATCATGACCGCATATTGGACGATAGTTTGTTTTCTTTCTTTTCTTTCTTTTTTTTTTTGCCTTCTCCTTTTTTACGTCACTATCCCCATGCCCTTTCACATATCTGCCCGCCCTTCAGCCAGGGCTCAACTAGGTACCTCCATGTAAGACGTGAGCAGCCATGATGAGTGTGAATTGTGAATCCAGATCAGCCCCGGCTCTCTCACCGAAGACCGTGCTCGTAAAAAATAAACAATGCAAGTCAAAAATAAAGTCGAGCCTGGAAGTCGTGACATCAGCCGATCCACCTTAAAAGGAAACAATCGCACGATGCCGGTCGTTCAGTGCTGGCTGGCTGCGCACCTCCACATGCTGGCAATCACGAAAACCTCGTGTCGGGTGCGGATGAGTGGTCGGACCAGGACCGCCGTCGCCATAACCTCTCTGTCGATGGGCGATACGAGCGAGACACAGATCGACCCATACCTACCGGCAGGCCAAAAGGCGCCCCCTGTCTAGCTACTACGCTACGTGCAGCTACCAAGTTCTTGACTCGCCCAGACCATCGACATGGATCGGTCGCTGCGAGGGCGCGCGGCTCTGTGGGAGCTGTCGAGCTCCAACCAGTTAGCCCCAGTGCGACGTTTGCAAACACATCCATTGCTGGCTGATAGTCTGCACTCTGCTTCGCCTCCCTGGATCCGTGAACGGATCTTTTCGCTTTGGCCACCCGCAGCGGAGTGCTCGCAAAGTAAAAACTGTGGGCATGGCAAACCGAATTGAGCCCGCTTCGCGCTGCCAAGGCGACGCTTGGCCGATGCTGGAAGAACCGTGCGAGTCTTTGGCAATCTTTCTCTTGGAAGACGTAATGGTTCATGAAGATGAAGATCCGCAGTTGGGCGTCATTGCTAGTAGCAGTACAGAAAGTACCTCAAGGCTGAGATGATAGACCTACGGATGTTTTTCTATTATGGTGCTCTTTGCGGAGCTAGTGCCCCGTCTACCATTGAACCAACCTCCTCTAACCAAAGAACCGAGGAACCAGACAACCACCTGGTTTGGGTGATAGGCAATATAAGGTATCATGTAATCATAATATAGGTACCTCGATGCGGGCGTGTACTTTGATGCATCGTCTGCCAAATCAGGATTGAGCAGCCGCCTACGTGTCCACCTTGCAGCAACACACCATGATCGTCAATTGGAACCTCTCAACTCTCAGCTAGTCTTATTCGCAGACACTTGCTGCGTGTCGCCGGCTTCGCTTCCCCTCGACCTTTGCCCTCTCACAGTGAAGTGACCCCCAACAAGCCATAAGCGCCAAGCATGGTGAGGGTTTCCAATCCGGTCCAGCCGGCTCTAGGCCCACCACCAAAGCCGCCCCAGACCCCCATTTCATAGCTACAATGCTGCTTCATAAAGCTCCGGGCCACATGTCTGTCAGACATTCGTAACCCTTCTTCACGAGCATGTCATCACGTATTTCGTACCAAGCATGCCAAGCAAAGAGCAGACCGCAGCAAAAACACACACGTCGTGGCGTGCATGAATAAACCTAGGATTTGGACACACTGGTGATTCCATCATGATCTGATCCCGGGGTAGATCTTGACCTTGGGCAGAAAGGATTGTCTGTGTGTTGCCCAGTGTTGCATACACGTATTGGCGGGGCTCTCCGATGAACAATTCACGTATCCGTAATCGACCTGGCAAACACGATGGGGATGTATATTTCGAGCAAGGGCAGGGACAATGCGCATGTACCAAGCGACAGTCGTAATTTCGCCATCTCCGGTTGTTGCTGCAACAGCCATCAAGGCATCTGGATACCCGACCGGAGAAATTTCTCAAGACTTTGCTTGGCTTCCCCCGATTCAGCCCTTCAGCCACTGTTTCCTGTGGCAGCCCTGGTCCGAAACATGGCTGGATTTGGCTGCGTGCAGCGTTTGGAAAATATTACCCTATCCGACAAGCAGCATCGAACATCAGGTTTTTAATAGTCAGAACTCGGCCCACGGCCAGTCAAACGTTTGCAGTTAAGGTTCTGCGTTTCCAACCTTACCCAACGCAAACGGAAATGACTGGGGATCTCGCTTGTCATTGCAGAGAGCCTCGGTTTAACACGTGTTCCATCTATGCAGTAGGTTGCCTGGCTGTGTTCAGCTCACCTCACTAGGAGAAGCCAGTGAGAGCTAGAGAAACCAGAAACGCCTGTGGCTGCTTATTACTGTCGTGTTCCGTTTATTTTCGATGAGAAGACGTTCCGATTGCACGATCTGATGCCCTGCACCAAGACTCCAGAAGCAGTGCGCGTCTCGCTAAATGTGAGCACACTGTCTCAGTGACGCCTCGCAGCTTCGTACTATTTACGGTAGCCGCCCGCTGTATGTCTGTCCTCCACGTGATGATGCCAAGATGCCAGCGTCTACTCATTGTGGAAGCTCTGAAAGTACAGCAGGGCTGTCGGTTATAATTTTGTGGGCGCCTGCTCAACAATCGCAAGAATGATCGGGCCATTTTCATGTGATGGGAGAGAGGTATGGGATTGTGGAAAGGTAGCAAAAAAAAAAGTTAATGATATCCACCATTTAATTGAAGCGCAACTCTAGCAGCTGGCCGTGGGAAACTGAATGTTCTTGAGAATTCAACAAAATTCGAATGCCTCAATTATTCTCATTGATTTCTGCATCTCCTGTTTCAATTTGTGCTGCCACGCTCTGGCGGGAGTCTTGGAGTGTCTGGGGTGCCTGAATTCACCTGGTGGAAGCCTCCCTACATACGTCACCCGCAAGCTTTCTGGGGCGCTGCATCCCCATCCGAAGTGCATCACAACGTGGAAGCAAAGCAACGACTCCTGCAGCGCTGACCGGCCCTGATTCTCATGAACCTCTTCACGCCACCTGCCGTGAACCTCCTCCGTCATGCCCACCAGTCTGAGCATCGACCCACCGACACCTCCTTCTCCTGATGCTGACGAGCAGGACACTTTGCGCGACCTCAATCGGACCCCTCACCCCTATCACCACCAGAGCCTAGAGCTCCCCTACGCATCTGATCGCCTGCTGGTTCCCGAAAACCAGACACAAACCCAGAATGGCTCTGCATCGCTGCTTAGTCCGTACGCAAAGGACTCCTCGCCCGCGAGCGAGAGCGGCACCGAGGCCGACGACGAGCATTTCCTGAAGGGCCTACCAGCGCCCAAGACCAGACTGCACAAGGGGCTCAGAGGCCAGGACGAGGTTCTTTCAGGAACATCTACTCCAATTCTCTCTCCCGGAGTTGGCGAGGATGATATTGTCACATCAACAGAGAAGCCCAAGTCGCAAAAGCGCATCGCGCAGAAGCGCCGCGTCATCGAAACGCTGCGTCGGAATAAGAATCTGACCCAACGGGCGGTTGAAGTGATCATTGTGGCATCCTTGGGAATGATGGTCCGGGCTAATCCCCAGGTGGCAGAGTTGTTAGATTATTGGGAAAGAGGTGTGTATACCTTGTTTATTAGCGATCGGCTCTCTTCTCTAACTTGGATGTCCTCTAGACTATCAGCTCGTAGGTCTCACCTACGTCGCCCTCTTAATCATCTACCCGATACGAGTGATGGCGTGGGAGTATCGCCGTGGAAAACCCTCCAAAACCATCCCAATTGAGATTCCTCACCATTTCGACCCCGCCCCGATACTCTACCCGCCTGCGATCACCCTCTGCGTTTCGTCACTTGTAGCGACGAGTAATACCGCAGTTGTCTTGCCGAATATTATCCTAAGCATTTGCTCTTGGCCGCAACAGCTAATTCCGAAATTCGAGCACCTCACCGCCTACGACTCTGTACATTGGGGCTTAACATGCCTCCCCCTGCTCTGGAGTTCGTCGATCCGCGGCGCCTCTCAGCTCGTTCATACCGGCGTCGCCCTCTCAGACGAGGATTTGACGCTGCTATATCCTCTCCACCAAACTCTTTGCTTCGTATTGCATCATCTCACTACTACCAGCCTATTAACTGCAGAGCTACAGCTCTTCTCGATATCGTTGATCAATGTCTTGTTGCTTGCCTCATCGCCGCAAGCCCTAATTCTAAAGGCGTTACTCTGGGTTGGGGGTTTAGGAACACTCGTTTTCTGTAGCCCCGTCATTCGCTCGGGCATCCTGCTAGCTCGAGTTCCGAAATGGCGATTCCGAAGGATTCCCGGCCACCGACAACGCTCTCTTCTCAGAGAGCTCTCCAAAATCTTTTCCTGGAAAAGGATCAAGAGCGAGGTGTTTGGCTCAGCTCTTGAGCCAGTTGAAGAGGAGTTATCATTGTCTTCGGATGGGGGAAGCGAATCGGCGACGCAGTTCAAGCCACCTAAGAGAACTAGAACCGCTGGAATCGCGTTTCAGACATCAGTTGCCCACGTTTTTGCTGCGTCTGCTGGAGCAGGCGGCCAAAACTTCACCTCTGAAGGCATTGCCCGACGGCATACATTGCCATACTTGGATACGTCGAATGTCCATAATCCGACACAAACACCCTCGGGGAGAAGAAAACGGACGACTTCGCTGTCTGTGCGGCCGTTTCTCAAACTGACATATACACAAGCCGTTATCCGAAAATGGCTATACGCCCTTTATGTATACGTGGTCTTGATAACGGTCATCCTAGTTGGTATTCGGACTCACATAGAAAAGTTTGCTCTCCGGGGCATTGAGCCCATCGGGTTTGCACTTGGGTACATGTTTGGCGATCTGCCATCCTTTAGGTTTCGGGTAGTCTATGCCAACATCGGGTGGTGGATTCCTTTGCCCATTTACGATGAAGACGACAAGCAATGCCATATGGGCTGGGTTCAGCATATTCGCCATAACGATTTTGGTGAAGCCAACACCCGGCTTCTCATCGCCGCCTACTGGGTCTGCGTATTTGTCGTCGGCCTCCTTACTGTCTTCCGTCTGAAGGAGATATACGAGGTCGATACGAGAAGGAAGGTGTTTCACTTCATGATGGTAGGGATCTTATTGCCTGCCACCTTTGTAGATCCGACGTTTGCGGGTCTCGCTCTCTCTCTGATTCTTGCCATCTTCCTGATCCTTGACCTCCTCAGAGCCAGCCAGCTTCCACCCCTCTCCAAGCCCATTGCCTCCTTCCTGGCACCATACGTCGACGGGAGAGACTTTCGAGGCCCAGTTGTCATCTCTCACATCTTCCTTCTCATCGGTTGTGCTATTCCGCTCTGGCTCGCCCTGGCCTCCCTCCCCCGGACTGGCTCAGGCTATCTCAATGGATGGGAGCTCCCTGGCCGCGACGTCAGCATGGTTTCTGGAGTCATCTGCGTTGGGCTAGGAGATGCCGCCGCCTCCCTGATCGGAAGGCGCTACGGCCGTCGCAAGTGGATATGGGGAGGGGGCAAGAGTCTCGAGGGGAGCTTAGCGTTTGCCATTGCCGTGTTTGCTGGCATTGCTGCTGCATGGGCGTGGCTCAAGGTAGGCGGCTGGCCCGTCGCCGGGGAGCAATACGGGGTCGCGACGAGTGCGCGGAACGCAGCAGTCTGTGCCTCCATGGCCAGCCTTACGGAGGCTGTGCTCACTGGCGGGAACGACAATGTGATTGTCCCCGTGGTCCTCTGGACTTGCGTGAAGAGTTTGGCGATTTAGAGCGATCGATCATCGCGTGCATGGCTTTGCGGCGTTTTAAGGTCGTTTCGTTTCGTTAATACAACGGCATGGGGGTCCCGTAGAATATGAATGTAATAAACGGCTATATATAGACTCGAAGATGACAATACACGATAAAAAATGACCCAAGCTTCGTCTGACATCGTAAACTGATGCTCTCTCTGTGCACCCCACAAAGTATGGGTGCAGCACACACTGGGGTGGCATCCTTTTCACTCATACGCCAAGATGAAGCAATAAGAAGGGTAATTTCCTGGGCCTCCAGGTATAAGTGAACCGGACAATTCTTGTGTAGGGATGCAATAGTATATGAATGCTTGGCTTGAAGTATTACCTGCAGGACTCAGCGCGCAAAGCCGGACAGGAGAGGATATAGGAGAAGGAGTTTTGGAGCCATTGAGGTCGATTTCCGGGGGTGTAAAAGAAGAGATAGATCGGTCGGTATAGATAAAGGCGGATTTCAGACTTGTGATATTCAATTCTTGAAGCTCAAATTCATATATGTGTATGTTTGTGGAGTTAGAAAACTTCAATTCTTATTTCCATGTTGTAGGAAGACTCCATTGGATGTTGCAAGAACGACAATCACTATGCCGTTACGAGCAAAACATGATCCCCATTAACTCGCATTCGGATGTACTCCTGAGATGGATATCCTTGTAATTCATTTGGTTTTATGAGCCATATCGAGTGGTTTAGCTAGAGCATATGGCACAGGATGCCTAGACAGCAAATACCTCCGGAAATGCAACGTAATCTGTGAGTCTGAGTGTTATTACACGAAACATAGCCCTAAGTAAATACATACCGTAGTATTTCCAAGATGAAATCAGGATCAAAATAGCAGCCTATTCAAGCCCATAACTTGTGGACTGATTCCGCCTGGCTTCATGCATATTTCTAGTCACATGGGGGTGTTGGTCGTGTTGGTCGAGACTTGGCCACTGGGAGGCCCCCAACATCCATAACGGAACGCTTACATAGTAGTAATATTCAAGCTGCAGCTAAGTCGAGGTTACAATCGGATAACTTTGCTAAATTTTTCTCAGTTTTCCGTCTCCCGGTATTCTCCTCTGGCCCAACACGGCGTACTGCAATTGTCCCTATGCAAACTTCTCTTGAGTTCATGTTCCGATGCCTCTCCAAAACCTCCCAGCAGAGCTCCAATCGGAGATTTGCTCTTACCTCGTCACATCGTTCGGGCCTTCGCCAATTCATGCCTTGCTCAAAACATCCAAGAAGCTGTATGATGTGGCGCTTCCGTTCTCTGTACAACTGTTCCGGAACACTAGCCCAATGCATGTGGGAGGAGGGCCTTGTTCTAGGACTCGGAACGCCCAATTTCTGCGTTATATTCTTGTTTCAAAACCTGAATTGGCCAAGAAGGTTAAGACGGTGATCCTAGGTGGCTTCACAGCAAGAGAGGATGGAGACACTCAGCCACTTGGGACGCTGGCAAGCACTCCGGAAGATCTGAGCATCTATGGAAAATTCATTGTTCACTCCCTGGGTCCACAGCTCAGCGAGGTTGACTTGGCTCGTCGCGATAAGTGGATTGGCCAGCTCAACGCTGGACATTCAGATGCACAAGTTGCACTAATTTTGCTGGCATGTGTAAACTTGAAGCAACTCTACTTCGAAGATTATCAAGAAGGGCCCTCAGAGAATCCTATCTTCAGGAAGCCCCCATGTTTCATGTTTCTGCTGGAGATGGCTGCGAGATTGCCAGTCCATGGTGTCAAGGGCCCTCTATCAAATCTTCGACATGTGCACATCCAATCTCATGAAGATAATACTTGTGGTTGGGAGCAGGCTTTCCGCCTGATGGCATTGCCCAAATTGAAAGTTTACGAATCTCTCAACGGCACAAACCGAGGCCTCACCCCAGGCGATTTGGCGTATCTACCATCAGATTTTAAGTCATCTGCCGTAGAGGAAGTCACTTTTCACCAGGCATTTGCGCCTGCTTCCGATGTCAAGCGGCTGGTGGGTATGTGCCAACATCTCAAGCGATTCGAGTATATCAGTGCGACTCATAGGCCGGTTGTTGGGATTTTTGCCCGGGATATAATGGATGCCGTGCTACCTCACGCCGACACTCTGGAGGTTCTATACCTCAACCTTGATGACGACTGTCAGAAGGTTGGTTGGGAAGATGACCCGCATCGGCTGTATATGGGAATTAAGCTGTTACAAATGACGGCATTGCGGTCCTTGTTAATTGGGATGCAGTCTCTCACAGGTGTCTGGGATCCAGCTCCTGGCACAAGACTAGGCATGCCACTCAGTATTGAAGGCGCTCCGAGGATCGTCGAGTGCCTTCCAGAGAGCTTGGCCGAACTCCATCTCCGAGATTGTGGCAAGGGAATCCTTGGACAAGCTGCGGAGCTGCTGGAGGTTATGGAGAAGGGAGAACGTCTGAAGAATCTTATTGGGGTGTTGATATTGTTCAAACATGAGAACATCACCATTGAAGACGTTAAGCTAAGTTTAAACGCCAAAAGAAAATACCTTTCGGTTTGCTTCCAACCCAGAGCGTACCGCTGGCTCGATTTGGGGGGACAGAGCAGGACATTTGAGGGGATCCGTGTGATTCCAAGTCTATGTTCTCGTATATTTGCTGATGAGCTTCGGCATGATTGGATGGATTTTCGGGGAAGATTGACAATGAAGATGTATTATACTGGGTGTGATTGCGGATGGAGAAGTCGGGTAGACCCAAAGACGAGGGGCTTGAGACTGCTTCTCGGAGCACCACCGCATGAGTATCAACTTGATGATTAGCGGTAATGCTTTATACGACGAGGTTCGCCCTTCGTAGCTGCTGAAGCCTGGTAGAGTGATGTTGATATTGCCAAATTTATTGTTGTTGGCTATCGATGTCAACTTTCCTTTCCGGCAATATCACAACCGTGCCCTCCAAGTGTGATCACTGTGGCAGCCATGTCCAATCTGTGATATTCAATCCAACCTGCAACATTTGCTGAATGCGGAAGACAGACTGATGTGATACATAGTAGGAGGAGTGGAGCAGGTTCAGGGGCAGGCATCGGACCGGCCTTTATTGGGATCGAGGATCTAAATCAGAAGATAAGGTCCTGGAACGCGTCATGGCCGTGGCTGTGTGCGTGCGATTCACATGAAGGGCCCATTTACTATGCGGAACCGGCTTCTCCACTTGTTCGCACAAGCTTTTCTTGACGGTCCACGACCATCTGATATGTCGCAGCTCTCCACTCCTCCACCATTCCATGGAGTTGCTGATACGAGCTTGTTGGTCATCAACAACTGACGAGGATTGAGGTCGTATTGCCCAGTTGGCAAAATATTGATGTTATCTCCGGGGGTTGTTACTCGTTGCAGGTCGTATCGATGCCCTCCAATCCAGAGACCAGCAGAAGACGGCCGTTGTTTATGTCGTTTCGTCCTCAACACTGCCTCGATCGTGTGAATCGGCCCACCATCTCTGCCGTCGTGCTATAATAATTCTTATTGCAGTATCGTCCAGGCACAGAGTCGCGAACCACAGAAACGGATCCACCAATGCCATGTGAAGCACCGCCATTTGCCTGATCTTTCCACGGCTTGCGCGGACGCGTCTCCCTTGGACAAGGCAAGACCGTCAACCCATGTCCACCCAACCGAGTACTGTAGAGTGAAAATGCATACTGTATTGACGTACAGGGTGGTGTTGATGCCCACTGTTTCAAGCAATAGTCCAGGAGTAAGTTGTGTAGATCCGGTACCATCAGCTGGATTTGCTCATCCAGTGTTTCTTTCCTCCCTCGCCCGTCCGTCCCTGCTACCGTTTCACCCGGAAAACACTCAATCTCTGCAACATTCCTTAGCAACCTTCGCTTGTTGAGAATCACAGGTTTTCACTCCTGCTCATTCGTTCTGTCCCCAAATCCCGTCTGTCGTTGTCGAGCTCCATCACATATCAAGCACATCACATCAGATCCATTGATTTCTTGGCAGCCGATCAATAGTAACCCCATTTATTAATACATTTCACCTACCTGCTGGCAGAATGGTGCACCGCGAGTTCTACAAGCCCGGCGACTTGCCGCCCACTTACCAAGAAGTTGTGGCGCCACCGCAACAGAACATTGTTGGAGGAGGCAATGTCCGTCCACTGCAGACCAGTTTGCCGTGGTGGAATCCCCGGTACTGGACCAAAAGAATCTGGATAGGAGTTGTTGCGGCGCTGGTAATCATTATCGTCATCGCCGTCGCCGTTGGAGTTACTCAGGCCAAGAAGAATGCCTACCCCAACTACTCCCAGTTATCATATTCTCTGAAGGAAACGTGTGAGCTAGAATTGACATCCAAGACATCAAATGTCACCGGCCTGAACTGACACTACACGCAGACTCGGGAACATCCTTCTTTGACAATTTCAATTATTTCACCGGCTATGATCCGAGTATGTTTTCACTGTTCTCCATGTTTTGAAGTGTACTCGGCTAACGTTTGTTTGTAGCTCACGGTTTTGTTCACTATGTCCCTCGAGAGCAAGCAACATCGCTTGTATGTAATCCCAGTGCCACTTTTTGCATCACTAACTCGTTCTCTTTGGGAGATACTAACATGTCACGCCAGAACCTGACTTATGCGTCCTCGCAAAGTGCAGTGCTCCGAGTTGACACCTCAGTGGGCCCTGGTGACGAACCGGATGCTTCCACCGGACGCTTCTCCGTCCGCATTTCCTCCAAGAACACCTACGACGAGGGTCTCTTCATCTTTGACGTCAAGCACAGTCCTTATGGCTGTGCCACCTGGAGTGCTCTCTGGCTCACGGACGAGTCCAACTGGCCCGACAACGGCGAGATAGACGTCATGGAGTCCGTTAACCAGGGTGAGGACGGTAACCAGATGACCCTCCACACAACAGACGGCTGTTCTGTGGGCGTCCGTCGTAAACAGACCGGTACCGCCCAGTACTCGAACTGCGACCACGACAAGAACGACAACGCCGGCTGTGGCGTTCAGGGAAGCACCAGCTCGTTTGGAGAAGCATTCAACAACAACAATGGCGGTGTCATGGCCCTGGAATGGAGAGACGCCGGTATCCGTGTGTGGCAGTGGGCGAGGAGCTCGATCCCCTCCGATGTCACAAGCAAGAACCCCGACCCATCAACCTGGGGGACCGCGGCTGCTGATTTCCCAAGCACGAGCTGTAATATCGGCAACCACTTCAAGAATAACTCCATCACTGCTAACATTGATCTCTGCGGTGACCTCACCGAGGCTAAATATGCCGACTCTGGATGTAAGTTTTCGAACCCATATGAAAAGGGGGTGAGCTGGACCAGTGGTTCTGATACTGACCTTTATCGTCCGTCTTGCTTAGGCCCGAGTACATGCTCTACTTATGTTGCCGAGACGCCCACTGCATTTACGAATGCCTATTGGGAATTCGGCTATTTCGAAGTTTATCAGAAGTCATAGATCACGCCCGAGCACACGAAGATCATGGGATAACGGATTGGAGGATTATAAATGAACAGAGTCTTGGAGTGCCCACCAACTGAAGGAACATATGGGGCAATTTTGTTATGATATAAACCAGTTTTCTTTTGGTCGGCTCTGTAGAATGATTAGGCGGAGTCTATATTTTACACACTATATATGTAGCTTTTTAAACCATCTATTGGAACAGATGCCAAGAGAATCAACCTCTATGAAAAAAAAAGACCGTCTCGTCCAAGAGGGCAACAACAAAGTCCAAAGTGGAGAGAGAGCCGTCTGTCTCCCCGAACGCCAGTTAATATGCTTCTTCTAAAACGTAAAAATCATTCCTGAGAAACGCCCTGGTCGCAAAAACCAGCAAAATTCCGACACGTCGATCGTACAACCGAACCCCTCATATCCGGGCTCGTATCGCTAAAATACATGAAGCCTTTTTTTTCATCCCAGGCCGCAAAAGAAGTGGAGGGGCGCTCTATTCATCATTGCCGGGCGACCTCATGTACGCATCAATGGCGGCGCTGAAGGCGGCGAAGGCGACGCAGCCGCCCGCGATGGCCTGGGGGCCGGCGTTCTTGGCCAGGATCCCGCCGGTGAGGCAGCCCGCCGCGACGCCGTTGGCGAGGTCGTTCTTGGCGCGGATGCCCTCGATGCCGCACTCGATGCCGGAGAAGAGGGCGCCGATCTTGCCGAAGTTCCTGGCCGTGGACCAGGACCGCGTGCCCATGTCCTTGAAGCCGATCTTGAGCTGCTGGCGGAGCGGAAGGGAGGTCACCGGGGACTGCGGGCTGCCTGGGGCGCCGTAGGGAGTATCGTATGCCATCTAGAGCGGGGAGGTTAGTTAAGGATTGGGGGAGGAGGGGAGATGGAGAGGAGGACGTACGGAAGCCATAAACATGCCGAAGATACCACCCATGCCGAAACCCATGACACCGGACATGACGGACTTGCCGAAGCATGACTCCATCATCGATTGCATCTAAAAAATAAGAGTTAGCTCTTGTAACATATATATCTGCTTCGGGGTGATGGCCTACCATCTTAATGTTGGGGTCGTTGGGGCCACCGGGCGTCGGTGTCGGGGGCATCATGGCACCAGCGCCAGAGCCGCCAAAACTCGAAGGGGGGACGTTCATGATGTCGTGGAGGTATGGGCAGGGTGTATATTCTGGAGGAGGTTGATATCCCACCCCCAATCACGGCGGCTTCAACTTGGAAATCTTGGATGCTCCGAAATATTTCTGCCGCCGCTGACCGCCTTGGGAATTCCCGCTCAGAGTCTATTTGCTCGGCCCCACTTCTCCGTCGATGCCGTCTTGGCAAAGGTGGCGATATGAAGGAACTATATTTGCGAGGACTTTTGAGGCAGATGATTAAAAAAAAAGGAAAATAAGGCAATTGCAAGCATGCGTTAATTCACTCAGACCTGTGTGGAGAAGGATGGAATTTCTTGTTTGATTTAATCTTCCTGAAACCCTAGGTAAAGATGCCAAAGTGCCGGCATGAGCAGCTAAGCGTTACTTCGATCGATGGCCGCCATCATCAACTTCTCCCCAAGCACTTAGCAAGGGCTCTCGACAGATACTATTTCACGAACTCCACCACTATCAGATCTTCAACTCCCACATTCCCCGTTTAACTCTCACACTCACTCTCTCGTATTTCTTCCTCCTCTCTTTTCAGAGATATCATGAATCCTGAAGATGAACTTGGGGACGGAATAATCCCAGGGGACATCTCAGTTTCGTCCCAATCCATGCTTGGAAATCTAAAAATCGCGAACCTCAGAGGCTGAGATCACAGAAATCGACGACATAGAGCAGTCGACGTAAGAAGAATCGGCTGATTTTGCCCTCTCGTGATCCAACTTGGTAGCAATAAGGAGTGCTTCAAAGGGCGAGCATCCTTCACTCGAAGAGCTTGTGGTCTTGTCGGTATTATCAGAGGTGCAATCATGAGCGCCCACTTCATCCGTCGAGGCCATAACTTGGTCTTGCTGTCTGCTCTCGGGGCGAAGGTTTCTTTCAGGAGTTGAAGGGCCTAGTACTTCATCGCGGGCTGGGGGGTTTTTTTCTACCAAGGGAGTCTCAGTTAGAGATGAAGAAAATCGATTGCTTTCGCAGGAGGGTTCTGTCTCACATACCAAGTTCTCGCATATGCTGGCGGACAAATGGCCGTGCTTGAGGCGAGTGTCTTCTTGTTTTGATGTTTTGATAATAGTGTTCGTCTAGGGGTTGTTTGGGTTACTCCGCGTTCACACCACTGGCGATGGGAAACAAGGTAACACCTACAAAGCATCGTCTTCGTGTAAATACGCCGTGGTGGTAGGCCCATCATCCGTTGCATGATTGCGGCACATTGATTCCAGGATTTCAACCTGTCTGACATGTTTGCAGCCTGGGGCGACTGGGGAATGATGGTACGCCAGAAGATGAGCTCCTCTGCCTTGTTCCAGGTTTTCCCGCCCATTTCGCCGGTGGTCGCTGTAGGTGTCAAACAACGTAGAGCAGTGAAGTGTCTCAAGAGCTTGTTTGTGAGATAGCCGGGCCAGACCTCTTCGACAACGCTGATTACCTAGGTGGAACCCGGATGTCTCGCAAGCCTATTCTTATAGGTTTGCTTGTGTTGTCTGGATTTGTGCTGCGCTCGAGTCACCGCCGGTCAAGATGGAACTTACTGAATAAAAGAACAATAGGGCGGTCAGAGAGTGAGGTGGTGATTCGCCTAGGAAAGCGCCTGACGCGAATCATTCGTGAATCACAGACGTTACACGTGCACTGAAAGGCGTATATTCTGCCTCCTTCCTGGTGACATGACCGACAAAAACCACAATATTCGTACAATAGTCAAGACAACCAACAACCAACACCGACTACTCCTCAAAGGGGCTGCGAGGATCCATGGCCACAACCCCTCTGGCCATTAGAAAGGCCGACAGAGGTCGTTCTATCCGAGAAAACTGTTCGGCATTAGAAACCGCTATCTGAAGGTGAATTACGAAAACGAAAATACTCACGAAACTCTTCTGCTTGAGAGGAATCACTCCATCTCGAATCCAAAAACCCCATCCACCCATCATATTGGCCAGCATCATATCTGTTGTGAGTCGATCACCTACTACGGCAATCTGCGACGGGTGCGTGACTCCTGTCTCAGGATGTTGCTTGAAATATTCCATGATCTCCCTGCCACACCCTGGCTTCTTGACAGAATGCGACAGCACAGAGACACCTGTGTTCTTCTCCACCTCGACGGCTATTTTGAGCTTCGGGTCCCAACTCTGAGCCCCAGCCGTGTTCGAGACAATGAGAAGTCGGCGTCCAGGATATGCGTTCTTCAAAGCCTCAAACTTGTCCTAAGGGGAATTTAATATTCCGAGGTCTTCGAGGACAAATCATAAAAAAACATTGATTTGAAACATGCGCACCTTATAATCTGGATATACTTCATTCTGATCGGGGTAAGCAAAGCAATCATCTTTGTCAAGGACCACCGCGCGGATATCGGTCGCAGCGCGCCCTTCGCGCTGCAGTGCCTTATCTAGCGGAATAGGAAGATCATTGAAATTCGAGGCTGTGTGGTGCGGAAGACAGATGCTTGGCTTAAACAGTATCCGGACTACATTAAAAGTAGCCGACAAATTGAAGTTGATCATGATGAGCCAGCATGCCTGTTGCAGGATTGAGATGTGTAAGATGCTAAGGTAGCTAATCACAGGCAGGATGGATTCAAGCCGATTGGTGTGCTTTTTAACTTGAGCGATCGCTCGCATCGAACTGTAGGTATCTTTTGGAGACCGTTGAGCTCGCGCCACACCTAGAACACAGGCTGCGCCACAAACGCCAAGCGACAGGTCCCTGGAGGTGGATGGCAGGGGTGTCGCGCCAAGGTCCAGTCCAGAATGCTAAATTAATTGAGGATCGCGACTCTCACAATCCCGTTGACCAAGCAAAACAATGCCACCGAAAAAAGTCATCGCAGAGGGTTCCCCGGCAGAAGACCAGTCCCGTCTGCGTCGTAAGAGATCACATCTTGAAGTGGAAGCTTCCCAGGAAGATGTTGACGCTACTGCACCATCAAAAAGGCGACGAGGCTCCGTGAATTCGTTACACCAAAATGTCGAGTCTGGCGCATCAGAAAGCATCAATGGGGCCAGCAATCAAAATGGCACATCCGACTCTGGCGAGCACTCGGAACCGGCTCTGGAAACACTATCCCAAGAACCCAAGACGACGCCAAGGAAAAGAGGGCGCCCTCCAAAAGCAGCGTCGCAGAGTAATACGCCCACACCAAAAGCCAAACGTCAACGAGCCTTTCAAACCCCAACAAAAGGAACAGTCGCCGACGACGCCACACCTCGAAGGCAGGCAGGCGCAGACCGCTCGGCGAGGAGAAAGAGTGCAAGGGCATTAATAGAGCAGGTTGTGGGAGATGGCGACAGCGACGACCAAGATGATGAGGATGCCCTGGCAAGGGAAATTTACGAATCAAGCGAAGGCGAAGCAGACGATGAGATCTTTCAGAGTGCCAAGAGCAACAAGGAACAACCAGGCGAGGATGGCTTAGTGGACAACGCGGCCGAACAACCTGCTGTAACTCCAACGAAGCGAAGAGCTCGAAAGAAAGCACGATCTCCAACACCTCCTCGCGACCTCCCACCTCACGAGCTTTACTTTGCACAAAATAAGCCTGGGCGGCCGAAAACCTCGAACAATACACTCGCCTCGGTGGATCTGCTCACGCATGATGAATACTTCAAGATCCTCAACGAACGAGAGGAAAAGCATACTGGCGATGTACAATACCTCGAGTCTCTGCATGCCGAATCGTTTCCGCAATGGGCTTTCGAATTGGCGGAAGGCTTCAGCCTCTGTCTGTACGGATACGGATCGAAAAGGCACCTGCTCCAAAAATTTGCCAAGCACCTTCATTCCACAAGTCCGAAAGGAAAACTTGGGAAAATCGTCATGGTCAATGGTTATGCATCAACAATGACTATGCGAGAGATCCTCTCTACCGTCGCGGTTGCAGTAGATCCGAAGAGGCGGATTCCGACCTCGCAGCCCGCTGCCATGGTTCAAAACATACTCGCCCATCTCTCGACCACCAATATTGTCCTCACGATCATTGTCAACTCGATCGACGCTGTGCCTCTAAGGAAACTGGGGCATCAGGCTATACTTGCCCAGCTGGCCTCCCACCCCCAAGTCAATCTCGCATGTTCTGCAGATACCCCCGACTTCTCTCTTCTATGGGATATCGGTCTCAGGTCTGCTTTCAACTTCACATTCCATGACTGTACCACGTTTTCCCCGTTCACTGTTGAGCTTAATGTTGTGGATGATGTCCACGAACTACTTGGCAGGAAGGCTCATCGCGTCAACGGCCGTGAAGGTGTCGCTTTCGTTCTTCGCAGTCTTCCCGACAACGCGAAGAACCTATTCCAGCTTATCGTCGGTGAAATTCTGATCGCGATGGAGGAGGAGGCCAGTGATGGCGATGAAGTGGGTGTCGAGTATAGGATGCTCTACAACAAATCGGTGGAAGAGTTCATTTGCAGTTCGGAAATGGCCTTCCGGACGCTACTAAAAGAGTATGTCATGTGGCGATCCTGCCTTGAACAAAAGAAGAAGCGTGCTAACATGTTGTTCCAGATTCCACGATCACCAGATCATCACTAGCCGAAAGGATGCCCTAGGCACCGAGTTGCTCAGCGTTCCATTCCGGAAAGATGAGCTCGAGGCTATTTTAGAAGACTTGACTGCATGATTCATCCCGTGTTCATCACTATCGTAGTCTTACAGCGACCTCGCGTGTATTATATCATCGTTCAGCAATCGAGTTGGGGAGGTTGGCGCATTCATTTAGTTATCATAGTAGATTTTCATTACACTACACGCATCCAAAGGTGTTGGCATGGGGAAACGGGTATAGAACTGCATATTAATCCAACACTATTATTATGAATCAGTAATGAAACCATTGCTGTAGCGCCACGAGCCCAACAGACCCAAGCATCATGGACATGTGAGCCGGTGTCGGAGAAAGACCAGGGGCAGGTCTTATCTACTGGTTCCTGCATGGCTTATCTCGATGCTGCGCCGGGCCAGCTGTGGCACTACGTAATCGCAGCTCCCAGCTCCCAGCGGAGAGCTCCAGGCTGTCATGGCGCATTTGATGGGGAAAACAGTCACGCGGCTCAGCCTGCAGTGCCACCAGAGCTAGCGCCAGGTCTCCTCCTCCACACAGGCGCTGTTCCACCTGCAGTTGCATGCCAGGCACCTGCGGGCTGGGGCGTCACTTGTGACTCGGGTGGGGCGCGATCCAGACTCTGAGTGGCTGACGCTAACGCCCGCATGAATTACGTAGCGTAGCAGCAGCAGCAGGCGGGAGAACCTATTTGAGTTGGGAACTGAGTTGCCCAGCACCCGAGGCTTCGCCGTGCTTATCTACCTCCAGCAGCTAGTCATTCCTCCCTCCTCTTCCATCTCTCCTCCCAACCATCCTCCCCATCTCCCATTACATCCATCATCCATTAACTAGATCGCCGCATCGCCACAATGCGTCTGTCTTCTTCTGCCCTTGTTTTGGGCGCCGCTTCGGCCGTTGCTGCCGAACAGCACGTCCTCACCGGAGGCAGCTCCGATAAGGTCTCATACACCTTCGCCGACAAGACCGAGTCATGGGTCAAGCCATTTGAGGAGCTCTATGGCGAGATGAAGTCCGAGGCCAAAGGCATCTGGGATGAAGTCTCTCTCCTGATGCCCGATGCCATCGAGGCCTTCAAGCAGACCGTCGCCGGCCCCAAGCCCAAGCCTGCCACTCGCCGCCCAGACTCCCACTGGGATCACATCGTCAAGGGCGAGGAGGTCTACAAGGCCAAGGCTTCGGCCTCTTCTACCGGCCATGCCGATAGCTACCTGAAGAACTACAACCTTCGTGCTAAGTCTGTCGACCCCTCCAAGCTCGGCGTCGACACCGTCAAGCAGTACAGCGGTTACCTCGATGACGAGGAGGAGGACAAGCACTTGTTCTACTGTATGCAATTGTCCCATCCCGCTCTCTTTCATCCTTATCATACTGACATTCTCCCCTCTAGGGTTCTTCGAGTCCCGCAACGACCCCGAGAATGACCCAGTTGTCCTCTGGCTCAACGGTGGCCCAGGCTGCTCCTCGCTCACTGGTCTCTTCCTTGAACTTGGCCCTTCATCTGTTGACCAGAAGCTCCAGCTCGTCAACAACCCCTCTGCATGGAACAACAATGCTTCCGTCATCTTCCTCGACCAGCCCGTCAATGTTGGTTACTCTTACAGCAGTGGAAGTGTCAGCAACACTGTTGCTGCCGGCAAGGACATCTATGCCCTCCTCACTCTCTTCTTCCAACAGTTCCCTCAGTATGCTAAGCAAGATTTCCACATTGCTGGAGAGTCGTATGCTGGCCACTACATCCCTGTTTTTGCCAATGAGATCCTGAAGCATGAGGAGCGCAACATCAACCTCAAGAGTGTGCTTATCGGCAACGGTCTCACTGACGGCCTTACCCAGTACGCTTACTACCGCCCCATGGCGTGCGGTGAGGGTGGACACGAATCTGTTCTGAGCCAGGGCGAGTGCCAGTCGATGGACAACGCTCTCCCCCGATGCCAGTCTCTCATCCAAAACTGCTACGATTCTGAGAGCGCCTGGTCATGTGTCCCCGCCACCATCTACTGCAACAACGCCATGATGGGTCCCTACCAACGCACTGGTCTGAACGTCTATGACATTCGTGGCAAGTGCGAGGATACTTCTAACCTTTGCTACGCTGGCCTTGGTTACATCTCCGACTACCTCAACCAGAGATCGGTCCAGGATGCTCTTGGCGCTGAGGTCAGCACCTACGACAGCTGCAACTTTGACATCAACCGCAACTTCATGTTCGCTGGTGACTGGATGAAGCCATACCACCGCATCGTTCCCGATGTTCTTGACAAGATTCCCGTTCTCATCTACGCCGGTGACAAGGACTTTATTTGCAACTGGCTGGGTAACCAGGCCTGGACCGACGAGCTTGAGTGGTCTGGCCATGCCGGCTTTTCCAAGGCTGAGTTGAAGGATCTCAAGACCCCCAACGCCAAGAAGGAATACGGCAAGGTCAAGTCCAGCGGCAACCTGACCTTTATGCGCATCTACGGCGCCGGCCACATGGTTCCCATGGACCAGCCCGAGAACTCGGTCGACTTCTACAACCGCTGGTTGGGTGGCGAGTGGTTCTAAATGATGTCTGTATCCATGTTTTCTTTATTTGTATACTCTGCATTTTTTGGGTTAGGTGACAAGTGGGTTCATCTCAAGACGTAACACATATCTTAGAATGGGAGGCGAGATGGAGATTTCTGTTGGGCCAAGATTGGACAATGCTCTGTGCGATAGAGGCTGCATTCAAACAGATTGATGTGTTCTAAACAGAACTTGCAGCGATTCAGTATACGTAGATCAATATATGTGAAATTCAAAGCGATAAGGAAGCCACATCACCACATCTGCAGCCAGCTTCCAACTTCAAGGGTACAGTATCACGCGCATATATCGAATTTGTGATCCAACTGAGATGCATAACTATTGCTAGCGTGAGTAAGGTATTACTTTGACGGGGATCCCTGCCACTCTTCTAATAAACGACTTGTTGATTCTTTTGGTTGATACAGTTCAAGCTTTGCTCTTCCTCCACTACGGGAGAGTGAATGTAGTCGTGACAGCCACCACGGCACAAACCCAAGCGCCCAAGTCGGTCGTCACCATGCGGACCAAGTTAACGCCGAGCCAGTCCCTCATATAGTCGCTATTCGACTTCCCCTTCTTCTGGCCCTCTGGCGCCTGGCGGCCGCGGTCCTCAATGATGGCGGCGACGGACGGGGCCACGAGGGGCACGAAGAGCAGGTGGCCAGTGGCCAGGGCGGCGGTGGCGGCGTACCAGGGGAGGGAGCCGCGGGCGCGGAGGAGCGGGCGGGCGAGGTAGATGGCGCCGACGGAGGACCAGGTGGTGACGCCGAGGAGGCCGACGACCTTCCAGAGGTTGGCCCAGAAGGTGTTGGCGAAGTAGGGGGGCAGGGTCTCGTCGGCGCCGCGGACGTTGGGCCTGACGAGGCTGGAGAAGAAGATGTGCTGGTCGAGGGAGAACCAGAGGGAGCAGGAGGAGGAGATGAGGGGGGCGGTGAGGAGGAGGGTGGTGGCCCTGGGGGAGAGGAGTTGGGAGGCCATGGTGGTTGATCAGAAGAGTTTGGAGAGGTTGGATTTGTAGGTGTAAGTGATGGAGGATGGATGGTGAAGTTGAGGTTGAGGTTCGGTCAGCGATTGAATCAGCAATGACGATAAAACATGCATCCGACGCAGGTCGATCAGTTAGGAAGGCTTTTTTATATACCTACGGCATAATATGCTCTACGTAAATGATCCATTAATTGGAAGAAAAGAACTTTGAAAATTGCTCATCCGGAGCCAGACCAGCCTCGTGCAACAATCATCACCACTTAAGCCGATCCGATCTCCACACAAGACCCTCATTATACGCCGGGCATTGGGCGGTGCCTCCGGGATATTCCTCTCATTGCGGCACGTAACTATCATGCAAAGGGGAATTCGTACCACTTGCGGACTTTCACGAGAACGCGGCTCTAGTATTGTAAAACTCCGCAACCAACTCCAATATCTCCTGTCTAGGCAATGGCCGGTGTCCACATCACAACGGATCTATCGAGCACAGGACTTTCAAGCACATGATTCTTGATGGTGAGTAAGTAATAGCTGTCTATCGATCAACCACCTCGTCTCTCGCCTAGACAATCTCAAAGCGAAGAGCGTCATACTGCACGTACACCGTCGCCGCCAGCAACGCAGACTCGTAGTTGGTGCCATTGTACGGCAAGCTGAGCACAAACTCGTTTTCCCCCTCGCGCAGCAACTCAGGCTTGAAGATGAACTTATGGGCGACGCCGTAGCAGATCACGGCAGAGCGCACACCACACGAGCTGCTCTGGTTATACCTATTTCACAAATCAGTACCAGATGAAGCCGCTGAAAAACCCGAGTTGACCAAGACTTACGGAATCACCCAAGGTTCGAGATCCCGCCCGTTGATGCTGACGGTATAAGGCAGGTTCGCGTACGGCTCCGACGCATTGTACACGTCCGTGTTGCCCGCCGCCGTCTTCACGCCCGCCAGCTGGACCGTCAGCGTGGCCTGCCGCTTCCACTCGATCTGCGCCTTGTCGAGGTCGAACGCGACGGTCCAGTTGTTCACGCTCCCGTCCCCGACGTACGGCTCCGGCCTGTTGTAGTTGGAGCGGCCCCCGAAGACGCTCCAGTGGATGTAGTTCCAGTCCTCGGCCTCCTTGCTCTCCCCCACCTTGAAGCGGACCCCGTCCGGGAAGTCCTCGACGAAGTCGTAGGCGCCCCAGTAGATGCGGTACTCCTCGGGCTGGAGGGTGTGCCCGGTGTCGCGCGCGAACCCGTGCCTGTACTCGCCGGCTGAGCGGTCGGGATACCCCAGGCGCCAGATCTCCACGCCCTCCGTCTCCTCGCGCCAGCGGGCGTGGGTCATTTGCATCACGCTCACCCCGGAGGAGGCGGCGATGACCACGTCGTCCTTGATGTAGTGGCCGAAGACGCCGTCGGCGTAGATTGTGAGGCGGTATGTGCCCTCCTTGACCATGGGGATCGTGGCATAGCCCTCGTCGTCGATGCTGGCCCAGTACTGGTACGCCTTGGTGTCGAGGACGTTTTCCTGGAAGTCGACGCCGTTCTGGGACAGGACCGCCAGGGGCCGCTTGGCGTTCTCGGGGAGGTCGACGTGGAGCTTCCAGGTCGCCCGTTTCGAGGACGGGACGTAGTTGGTGACGTGCTCTGCGATGGAGTCGTAGAACTCGGCGTTCCAGGTAGGGTCGGCGAACTGGGCGGCATCCTCGTGTAGTGCGAGGATGTCGGAACCTTCTGGGAAGCGGTTGAAATAGTAATAGGCCTATGCTCGCAAATCAGTACTCATGTTTCTGAAAAAGATCAGACGAACAAGTGGGATCTCACAGGGCCAAATGTTCTATCAAAGCCGTTTGTGATATCAGGCTGTTGGCTGGTCAGCTTGGTCTGGGAATAAATGGTACAGGAGAGGGGCATTTGAAGAGTACCGTCTGGTCACCGTGGTGGTTGGAGCTGATATAGTTGTACACGATGCCGTCCACAGTAAGATCAGAATGGGTTGGGCCGCCAAAGTACGTGTCTTTTGTGTTCATCACCAGCCAAGCTCCATAAGTCGATCCATCGGGGGTGTTGGAGCCATCAGCGAATCTGCATTCAACATAGTCAGCCATTGCCCATTTGTTGAATAGGTTGAGTTGTACACATACAAGCCATAGGCGTCAATATCTCTCCACGGGTCGGAAAATGTGTACTTGGTGAAGTAATCCGACAACTCCTTCACATACGCATCGTCGGGCGTGTTCCCGAGATACCAGGTCGCATCCTGCACTGTGACCTGCTTGCTCGTGGCCTCAGACCCAGGAAGAGGAGCATAATGTCCCTTGTTGGTCAGGAGATGGGTCCAGATATCAGTGTTCGGGCGGAACATGGTTCTCAGCTCTTGCAGATTCCGCAGGAAGGGTGTCGTTTCGTTGTGATACGCCACCCGGCTGAACGTGTGCAAGCCCGTCTCGCCATCACGGAGGAACCAATACTGCTCGAGGACCTGGCCCGTCGCGATGTAAGTATCGGACATCTTGACGCCACCGTAGGCGGTTCCCGTAGAGTCAGTGCCAGAGTACAGCTCATAGCTTGGCTTCTGGGTGCCGGGCGTCCAGAAACCCGAGGGAATGCAGTAGCAATTCAAGTATGGCCCCTGGCCGGTAGCGCCACTCTTGGGACCAAGCAAATCCTGCCCATCGAGAGTGAGGCTCACCACAGATCCTATCGACTTGTCAATGGCGGTATAAAACCGGTCGTTGGCAAGGATGAATCGGCCGTCTGTTTCGTTGGCATCCAGCTTCGCCAACGCTTGAAGCGGCGCCTGGAGCCCCAAGACAAGGAGCGACAAAAGTGACGACCTCGAAAACATCATTCCAGTCTGCAGCAACAGCAACAATCGGGTGTGTGAATCATCCAAAATTGTTCCTCTTACACTCCAGAGAAAGGGTTGTATATACACTGTCGGCGTAACTCTTAAATATACAAGATCTCTTAGCCAAATGTTCCCAACATTTCCCAACTCCACCCCCCGTCAACACAAAAAAATAAAATCCAAAGTAGTCCTCCAGCTTTCGCAATGGGTAGAGATACAAGGATGTGTGCAATGGCATGTGGCCGAATGTTTTCTTCGGCTTCGCAATTATTACCCCCGCATACAGGGACATTGCCATTTAGCCGTTGCTTGAGCCCAGTTCCCCACGATAAGCTTGCACTTAATTTCGGTTGTCGGGGAATCATCCAGCGAGCTCCCCGCGAACACGGCTCGCATGTTCCAGCCTAGTCTGTCGGAAGTGAGCAAGATCTTGACTGCCGAGTAGAATTGGCGGAGCCATGGATGTCATTGACTATCCCCTTTGTTGTTGTGGGGGAGCATAGCTGCCTCGTTCCTGATATTAGATTATGTGCCTGAGTCTGTAACATTTCGGCAATACGGGTTTTGAGCCGCGGACAGGGCCTCCTACTTTCCACGTATAGGAGGGCTGCCTGGCCATACCAGCTCAGTCGTGACTGTCCAGGTAGAGCAACCTGGATTGAATCGCGTTACATCACAGATATTGTTCGTTGGAGAGCCGCACGATACGACCTTGCGCTCGCGTGAAGAATGAGCTTTAATAAGCTGGTTTCAATTAGTCCATAAAGGGAAATACGCTATAACACTTGTGACCGATGGATATATACCTAATCATCATCTTCATCGACTCGCGCACGCTTGGGTTGCCGTCCTTCGCTCTGCAATCCATACCCTCTCTTCGATGATGTGGTCTGCTCAACTTCAGATAAGAACTTGTCCACATTGAAAGGGTCTGCAGCCTCTTTTTCAAATTGAACTGGTCCCTCACGAGCCTGAACCGCATGTTTGTTAGCTAATGAAAAATGTCCAGGTATAGGGATATCGTAACCTACCTCAGCATCGCCTGCCCCCTTAAAGGTGCCTTTGCCCAGGGCCTCTCCAAATCGGCTCGCTTTTTGAATCTTTGCCATCTCTCGATCGCCAGCTTCAGGACCATCGTCTTCGTCCATGTTCGCCCGGGGACGGTAGATGCTGCTGATAGCGTCCTGCGCAGCAAACAGCGGCTTATCATAATGGTTATCCTCGTTGAAGCCGCTGTTGAAGCCGCTCTGTTGGTTGAACAACCTAGAGTCGTACATCGTTTCCTTGGACTGCGTAGGCTTTGCCAGACCCAAAGCAATCTTCTCTGATATGTCTCTGTTCTGCTCCCGGGCCATGACCTGCATGCGCCTCTCCGCACCCATTCTGTTCTGGCGAAGTTTGCGCTCCTCCTCTTTCTGTCGCTCCCTTCGTGCCTTCTCACGTTCCCGGACCTCCGAGTCTTCACTGTCAGAGGCATCCGAGTACGAGTCGCTGTAGCTTCGGGATCGTGATCTTGAATCCCGAGAACCCCTCGAGTCGCGCGAGTCACGCGAGTCTCGTGAGGACTGTCGTTTACGGCCACCCTTGTTTCGTTCCTCGCGCGCCTGCTGAGCCAAGGATCGGAGGTTCTCCTCTTTCTGTAATTTCTCCTTCTCCGCGAGTCTCTGCTGCATCTTGGATCGTTGCTGTACTTCCTCTCGGGCGTGGCGTTCTGCCATTCTCACCGATTCCGCGAATTGCGCGTGTTTGTCGTTGATAGCAATGTCTTGCAACCCCCTTCCATCAGCAGCCAGTCGCTTATCCAGAGCAATCGTGAAACCCTTGGGGTTCTTCCAGTTTGAAACGGGAGGTGGGATTTTCCACATTTCCTGGTCTTCGGCGGTCAACTTCCGTGGAGGCGAATGCATAATCGGCGGTGGTGGAGAGGGAGGCCCTCTAGGGATTTTCTTGTGTTTGAATTTGGCCAACTCCATAGGATCCTTCTGTCGCTCGACAATCTTCATGATTCGGTCTTGTTTCTTAGAGTTGTCGCCCATGTGGTTCGTCGGCGTGTATCGAACAAACGTCGGTTCTTTCCGCTGCCCAACATTGACATTCTTGGGCTTCTGGGCTGCAGCGGCACCACTGATGAGCACTGCCAGAGCGTCCTTCGTTCTTTGTGTGGTGGCCGCGACAGCCTCCTTGTCAGGTCGCGCCAAGTCGATCTCGCCAGCATCGGCGCGTTGTCGGAGGGGAATTAAATCTTTGAAAGACGTGTGAATTATTCGTTTGTCGTCATGGCCCTGCCTAGCGATTGCGTCGTATTTGACCTTTCCCTCGGAATCTACCCGCACGGCCAACGCGTTACTCGTTTCGCCTTTTCTGCCCATGTCCAGAGGGTATTGGGCAATAGGGACCTCTGGAAACGCGCCTCCATCCCCAAAATCCTCCTGAGTACGCGGGCGCCATCCCGATCGCTGTCCGTAGGGCGGAGGGCCAGATCGCTTCAGGACGATCTGGTTGTGGTCCAGGTGACCAACCCCAACAATGCGAGCGCCGCGCTGCTTGGTGTGAGCAGGCGCCTCCTCATCTTCGCCGGTGTATTTCGGCTTCGGGAGCGAAGCTTGCAACGATGCCGCGATCGAAGCCATTGTGTAAGAGTTGGTGGTGAAGAGAAATGAAGGTTGATGCGATGGCTGCCTTCGAGGCCTGGGCTAATTCTTTTTTCCAGCCACAGCAATGCTCCACTTATTTGTTTGTGCCACATCAAGAAGCTCAAGCCGCTAAAGACACCCCACACTACCTATTCGTACTCCTTAAAGAGCAAGCTCAGAGCTCTCTGGTGTAAGCAGCTGTGATCTCTCCTAGTATTAAACTGCACGGGCAGTTCTGGATAAAGAGACGTTGCACTTATAGATAGAAAAATGGTCATCACATCTGCAATTTCGCCAAAAATGCTTCACACACATACGCCCTGGCGCCGGCCGTGGCCTCATAACCTAGGTCGCTCGTACATTTGTCCCACTACCTTAAGTATGCATAGCAAATATCATTATCCGCATGCTTCCATACGATACAACATGCCCAATACAAGCCTATTTTCCTGACTCTGCGCCACATATAATGAAGATGTCGCACATAATAATTCCTTCAAACATATCCCTTGCGAGCGCCCTAACGAACAAACTATCAGTATCCTGTTACACGATCACTAAAGGGGGAATCAACAAACCTGGAAAAAGAACCTGACAACAAACACTTGCAAACCACCCATTGCAACAATCAAAGCGATTTGAATCAAGCTGAAATTGACAATGCGCTTCTCCGTGCTGTGAACAGTGCTGAAGTTTCGGTTCTCGCGGGTGCGGAAGTACTTTTGGTTTCGCGAAATGGTTGAGAGCTGGCCTGAGATCTTGAAGACTGACTCCTCCAGGATTGACGTTTGCTCAGGGGAAGATCCTTTCTTTGAGGGGAGCTGAGCTTTCGATTCGCCCTCGACCTATCCAGGCAAGTTTGTTAGAGGACACTTCTTCGGCTGGGTGTGCTGTTGGTCTTACAGAAATCTCGAAGTCGACAAACTTATCGGCAAAGGTACTCATAGAATTGTCGAAGCAGAATGAGTATTCTCCGACCTGGTTTGCGGTAAAGACGAAGTCACCCTGGCGCTCCTTCTCTCCCTCCATGATGACCCTGTGGCCGGGGCCTTGGACAGCATAATCGACATCGAAAGCACCACCAGATTGGACCTAATAGTTGAAAAGAAAACAGGCAAATCAGTTGATGCTCTTCCTCCATTGTTGCTGCGGAGCCCCAGAATAGGTCTTTTGGATGAATACTTACAGCAAAGTAGAAAGCCACCTTCTCGCCCTCTTTCTTGGTTTGAGCGTAGAAGCACGCCCTCTCGTGTGCAGAAAGCTGGTATGTCAATGCAGTAGCTGTGGCATCGGACAACAGGCAGGCGACGAACCCAGCGAAGATCGTCGATAGTCTCATCTTGGCGGCGGCGAGAAAGAGGATGTCGCGTGCTTGATATTCAAAGCAATCATCAAGTATCCTCCAGAATAGATGCTACAGTGGCCCCGAGCCAAGGGGCCACGATACTTCGGGCCGGATTTTCGAACTGCCGGTCCAGGGGGTCCAGAATCCATTGTTTAGTGCCACGCACGCTAAAGATAACAATCCACGTCTCACTTTACGCGTCCAATCATAGGCACCAAATCTCCAACGGGTGTTCATGGGAGATGACCTCATTTGCGCGTTAGGTGCGACCGTGAATGTGGCTGCTCCCTACTCTGGCGCGGCTCAGCCATATATGACTATGACCCTTGTAGTCGCGTAGGAGCGTCTGAAGCTTACCACTCTCTAATCATGCAACATCAGACCCTTTGTATTTTCCTCCTCTAAATCCAGCTGATTCTCCTTCGCATGCACACACGTGTTAAATGAACTTGTCGCAATGGCCATTCAAGCAAGATTGGCCCAGATATCCTCAACAGCCCTGAGGATATCTGCAATTCTGTTCTTCAGATTGGTACTACCCCCACCACATCCTGGCACCTGGTCTCACGCGATTTCACTAACTTATTTTACAGTTCCCCGTATGTTATGCAGATGATTCTAAGACAGGTCGTCCCGTCTCAACTACAAACAAATAAGCTTACATCCAGCAGGCACATTTTCCATCCATTGCTTTCGCGCTATTTGCTGTCTACATCCCAACTTACTTCGCTACGTACTTTGCTAAGCCAGAATACGAGGTGTTGGAAGACAATGTGAATGTTACCGTGAAAGAGACCACCGTTGAGACAGTGACGCCTCTGCTGTCTGAAAATGGAGTCACGGATGAGTCGGAAGCCACAGTAGTAGCTAAGGTCAAGGTGCAGGAAGAGGTCGTGCTCAAAGAGAAGGATGTCAAGCCGTGGAGTATCATCGTCTTTGGCGCGCCAAACGCAGCTCGTTTCTGGCCATCCACACTCACCTTCCTGGTAAACGCGATTCTCATTGGGCTGGTTGCCGATGCATTATACCGGGCAAGATTGCTCTACCCGGTCGATGATCTGTCTTTCGTCAGACTTGGCTATGTGTCGCACTTGGAAGCGAAGTTCCTCATTCGGGAGCCGGATCAGACTCAATTGCCCGTTTACTTTGAAATTCACATCAAGGACCCCCAGCCTCCCTTTGACAATGTACTGTGGCAAACCGTGGGGGTCCTCCCAGCAACGACCAACGAAACAGACTTCGCCAGCACGCTGGTAGTGTCTTTGCCTCACTCACAGCAGCGACGATACGAGTGGAGAACATCGAATAATCACTCTGGCGAGTTTCTAGCGCCTCCAAAACCAGGTCAGATGCCTACCTATAACGATGGGAAGTTTACATTCCTGTCTACTTCTTGCATCCTCCCACGCTTTCCCTATAGCCCCTTGGATCACCCCCTCGCAATCCCGGGTCTCCGTCATCTGGCCGACAAACTTCCAGAGCTCGGTGCCCAATTCATGCTATTCTTGGGCGACTTTATATACGTCGACGTTCCCCAGCGGTTTGGCAAATCCGTCGAGGAGTACAGGATGCAGTACCGTCAAGTTTATGCTTCTCCTGATTGGGCTCCTGTTGCGCAGAACCTAAGCTGGATCCACGTTTTGGATGATCATGAGATTTCCAACGACTGGTCTTCAAACAACACTGGTATTTATAATGCCGCCGTCGAGCCTTGGCACCATTATCAAGCAAATCAAAACCCCCCCAAGGCCATCGTGGCTGGCTCATCAAACCAGCGTCGTCAAGATGCCACCTGGTACGAGTTTGAGCAAGGCCCTGCAAGCTTCTTTATGATGGACACGCGTAGTTATCGATCCAGTAATAGCTTGCCTTATGAGGATGAGGAGAAAACCATGCTGGGCCAAACTCAGCTTGAGGATTTTCTGGCATGGTTGGCTCGCCCTGCTCCTGACGGAATCAGGTGGAAGGTCATCGCTACCTCCATTCCATTCACCAAAAATTGGCCTGTTAACCTCCAGGACACCTGGGGTGGTTTCCTGGTTGAGCGAAAGAAGATCCTTGAAGCCATGTGGGACGCTGGCGAGCAAGGTACGGGCGTCATTCTTCTCTCGGGTGACCGACATGAGTTTGCTGCTACGAAGTTCCCACCTCCTCCTGGCTCGCGTTGGAACCAGTCTGCTACCGTATACGAATTTTCAACAAGCCCTCTAAATCAGTTCGCATCTCCCATTGCAACATACAAGCAGACTGATGACGAGGATGTTAAGCTAGAGTAAGTCCCCACGTCCATGGTGAATTTATCACCCAACTAATAATTGATACTTAGGTATATCCCTTCCGGTACCTCGAAGTTCGGTTCGTTCACAATTGAGAACACTGACGGCGAAAGCTCTCTTCTCTACCATCTTTTCATTGACGGAAAGGAACGGTGGAATACCACTGTCGTGGCACCACCTGTGCCCGAGAGCGACAGTGCTCTTTCTTCTTTCTGGTCCAAGTTTAGACTCCTCTAGAGGCACACGGCCATGGGATTTTGTTTTGAATTTCAGGCGTAATTGTTTGGTGTTATCGGGTGGACCACAGGCTGGCGCAACATTTCCATGGTATTGAAGCGTCGTCTATCCAAAGGCAGTACGAACATAGGTTTAGGTTGCTTTGCAACTTTGGGATTTATGGTGATTCATTCCGCGTCCATAATTCCACATGTGATGGCCCAGTTTAAATATGATGATGCTATGGTCTTTTTATGTTTTACTAGACACGATATGATATAGCTGTTTTTCCACTGAACTAATTCGATCTAAAATCTGGGGGGTCCCAGGTGCTCATCGAGTGCTTTCGAGAACAGGACTCAACTTTCCCTCTTCTTTTCTTTTCGTCAACCCCTCCCCCTTACTGACTCGATAGACTAAGCCATGTATTTTTAATTTAATCAATTCTAGTTCATATCCTTTTTCTTAAAAAAACCACCAAAAAAAAAAACCCTAGAAAACTTAATTTTCAGAGCCTTGGTTCAAGCGTTGGGGATGAAGGTCTAGGGTAATCGGCTGCGCGACACCGCCTTCCTATCGGCCCCTCCATGCAGGAATTTCGGCGGCAAAATTCCAAATATTTTCTTATCTGCATCAACTTTTCGCGACCAATCCAGTCAGTACCACCATCTCGAAAACACACAACTCTGCCCGCCATGGCAGGACCTTATAATAAAAAACGGTCAATTGATGGCCGAGCACAGCGCCCCTATAAAAAACAGAAAAGAAAGCAACGATATCACAGCGAGTCAGAAGATGAGGCTACTGGTGACTTTGATCCTGTGAACCTACTCGACTCCGACGACGACATTCACAATGCAAAGGTGGACGATGTCGGGGACGCAGAGGAAGAGGCATCCAGCTCCGAGGATGAGAAGCCTGCGACGAGGGAAAAAAAGACACTGAACACCAAAAAAGCCCAGAAACCACCAGCCAAGAAGGCAAAGGATGCGCCGTCCAGCGATGAGGACGAGGAAGAAGAAGAAGAAGATGATGAAGAGTCATCCGACATTGGTGACGAGGACGATGAGTATGAGATTGAGGGTGATGATAATCTGGAGAAAAAGTCCAAATCCAAGAGGAATGACCCAACCGCATTTGCGACGTCGTTGTCTAAGATCCTGTCTACGAAACTGTCAACGACAAAACGAGCAGACCCCGTTTTGGCTCGTAGCACAGATGCTGTCGAAGCCTCAAAAGCAGTCCTGGACAACGCATTAGAAGCGAAAGCTCGGAAACAGATGCGCGACCAGAAGAGGAAGGCCCTCGAGAAGGGCCGTGTGAAGGACGTTCTTGTTGCTACAAAAAATGAGTCTACGGGAGAGTTCGAGACAACCACATCCGAAATCATGGAGACGGAGAGGAGACTTCGCAAGGTGGCCCAGAGAGGTGTTGTCAAACTTTTCAATGCCGTCCGAGCGGCCCAGGTCGCCGCTGTGGAGGCAGACAAGGGAGTGAAGAAGCAAGGTGTTATCGGCATGAACCAAAGAGAAGAAAAGGTCAACGAGCTGAGCAAAAAGGGTTTCCTGGACCTGATAGCATCGGGAGGTGGGGGATTGAAGAAGACTGCCTTGGAGGAAGCTTAGTGCAGATTTAATATTTTCCGAATAGGATATTCAGGGCTTCAGCATGAGTCCTGATGAAAGATACCCCGAGTTCTCACATGTCGCCAACAGCGCCTTTTGCCATCTATTTGTTACTATTGTACATATCCGAGTTGAGTCATGATAATTTCACAAGATTGTATACAGCCGTCCATATATCCAGATATTTATTGGAAGTCGCTGGCCTGCAGATTTCGTGTCATGGAGGGTAAGCGAACAACCAAGCCGTTCAATTCCTTCTTCATCACCACTTGGCAGCCAAGGCGGCTGGTTTCCGTCAAGCCGAAAGCCAGGTCCAGCATGTCATTCTCATCATCTTCCGGTTCGGGAATCTTATCGTAATATCCGTCATCGGTGACAATGACGTGGCACGTAGAGCATGCGCATGACCCTCCACAAGCGCCCTCCATTTCTAAGTCGTTGGCTTGCGCAATATCAAGCAAGTTATCGCCCTCGGAGACGGCAAATTTGTAGTCTTGGCCATCCTTGTCGATGAAAGTGACATAGAGCCTTGGAAATAATTAGTTTGCAAGCTCCAAAAAAATTCTACAAAGAAGGTAGACCAACTCCTCGCCCGGCTTCGGAGGTTTGATGTGACCATGCTGCCTCTGTGCAGTGGTTGTGAAAGATCGGGTATATGGGGACGAGGTTTGTAGGCGCGAGATACTTCTACTGGGCAGAGAACATAAAGAGGAGGGGCGAAGAAGATTGCTCGGAGCTCTTGCGGGCGAGGGCAGCTGTCGAGACTGACGGCATATCGTCGAAGATAGCCTTGGGAGGCACTTTGTGACCGATCGTGAGCTAGCCATCTCGCTCGGATCTCTCTGGGGTAGAGTTTATCGAGTTGGAGGGGTACGGCAGGGAAGGAGCCCAATTCGCCAATTAACGTAAGCCCGGAAAGCTGCAATGTCGAGTCCCAGATGCTTGACACCGCGATCGCAATAATATCCTCCTAACACATTATTGTCCGTGGAGGAGTCGAGGAGATTTTGGGCTAGTCCGATGGGCGCAACAAACCAGCCCTTTGAAAAACGTCCATTCCAAATCAATACCGCCGACGACCTAACCCCAGTAGCTCCGATAAGGCGAGTTATCGCCCGGCAAATGGATTGGCCGTGGCCCACCGTGGTAACTCCGAGCCAGTCGTTCACGCATGATTTCAATTTCATCATTACGGCGGATGTGCGGCCAACCTCGCAGCTTTTCTGTTCTTGAGCAAATGCTTCAAGACCCCCCCGACCCAGGATGTCGACCTCGAGAGAAGGAGTCAACCCCTTGAGGCCGTATTATATACCGCCGACAATTGGGGAACGTCCCGAAGTTATCTCCTCACCAGTTCCAAATCCATTCGGCACTAGCAATGCGACTAAAAGCCTGAACTATGCGTCAAAGGCCCGCGATGTGCTGACCGACATCGATTACAATGACTATCTCGGCGACACTTCGCCTACGGTGGTGCAGAATGTGAAGGACTTTATCGACGAGCTGATATGGAAGTACTCGTCGATCCTCATGGCGCAACCTTTCGAGGTCGCCAAAATAATTCTGCAGGTCAGAGACCAGGATGAGAAAGCAGCCCTCACCTCACCGACAGGGACCGATCTGGTGAAAAAGAGGACGTCTGTACATGGAGGATCTATTTACGATGTAAGTGCGCCGAGATGGGACCTACATGGAGTTCTCTGTTCCTCTTTACTTGTGTACTTACAATTTTTCTAGATGGTGGAATCTGATTCCGAAGGTGACGAACAATCATTCTTCACATCCAACATGCCTGAAACCCCTACACCGCTCCACCCGAAGAGCCGGCAACGCAATAGGTCTGCTTCACCAGCCAAAAGTCAGACATCGAAGACACCAACTATTTCCGAGCATTATCTGGATATTCGCCGCCCAGACTCTCTCATGGGTGTTTGTTCTGCCCTTTGGCAGAAGGAGGGGGTCTGGGGGGTGTGGAAGGGCACCAATGCGACCTTCTTATATACGGTTCTACAGTCCGTCCTGGAAAACTGGTCCAGAAGTTTTCTAAGCGCGATTTTCAACGTACCGGACTTGGGTGTGAAGGAGGATATTGACCGCCTTGTGGATATTGCATCACCGTACCCATGGGCTTCCCTCTTTGTCGCCGCGACGGCAGCTGTAGCAACAGGTGTGCTTCTTGCGCCCCTCGACTTGGTGCGCACAAGGTTCGTCCATCAGCATTGACAAGCCCGACTACTTTGCAGAACTAACTTTTAACGCAGACTGGTTATGACACCAAGTTCCCGTGGACAGCGCCGGACGCTGGCCACACTTCGAGCTCTCCCCTCTTATTTCTGCAATTCTTTGGTTCTCCTCCCCACCATGCTCCATTCGCTCATCCACCCTATTCTCACCCTTTCAACACCCCTTGTATTGAGAACTCGCTTTATGATTGACAGCCAAGCATCACCAACAACGTTCTCTTTCGTGAAATTCTGCGCTTCATCTGCCGCCATTTTTGTGAAGCTGCCACTCGAGACCTCATTGCGCAGAGGCCACATGGCTGTTCTTTCAAGCAGCGAGTACTTGCAAACTCTCTCCCCCAAGGACCAGAAGCTCGACACAATCGTGCCTGTCGGCAAGTATGACGGTGTGTTTGGCACCATGTACCATATCGCTCGGGAGGAAGGCCAGCGAGAGGTTGTTGCCAAAGCTCCCCCTCCGAGGAGAAACAAGGCAAAATTCAAGTCAGGAACGCCTGCATATCAAAAGGGCCAGGGAGTTGAAGGGCTTTGGAGAGGATGGAAAGTAAACTGGTGGGGATTGGTTGGTCTGTGGACTGCCAGCGTATTCGGAAATGGAGGAGACGGTGAGTTTTAAGGGACGGGCTTCTTCTGCTTGTATCAATTTTCGTTGGAAACAGTGCATTGCTTGGCATGGCGTTACGGTTTGGGATCTCTCCCCTACGACCTTATGATTAGGACAGTATGATATCCTTGACATTATGATCCTAGACAGTTTGGTGGTTGTTCTATTTCTCCTGATGCTTCTCGACACCTTGTCAACAATAGCACCTCAGTCCATGCCCTATATTTGGATACTTAGTATATATTGTGTCCGATTATTTGCTCTTATCTTCCCATGATTACACTGAGTGATGAATCAACCACTACGATATTGGGACTTTGACTACTTTCTCCTGATTATCAATTCCCTAACACTGTTTTCTACAGCCGACGTGGTCCGAAGCAATTGCCGGATACTGGATACCTGAAGTACGTAGGTATCCACCCAAAAGTTGGGTTGCAGCAAGGTAATTACGGATGTTCGTTTTGCAGCAGCATTGTACCACAGCATAATGCTCGGGGAGGAAATGACAAACAATTTCTGTACGCCATTGCAGAGTTTTCTCCCCTCTGCAATTTAATTTATTTCCTTCTCTATTCTAACTTTTCAAGAGGTGATGTCCATCTCATCTCACACACTTTGTTTGTTAGTCCCTTGATCACGTGAATTGGCGTTTGACGCGGCGTACCTTTACCAACCGCCCAATTATCTTTCCAGGATTTGTTCGTGCCATCTCCCAAAAAGTTACTCGATCAACACCAGGTGCCATCATCCACTTGCAATCAGCCCAAGTATTGCCATGTTCCTGAAGATGACTTGACAGTATTTCATGTCATCCTAGGGCAACCCAACACATCTGCACGGCCCATCTCGTTTACGCCCTGGAGCTGATCTCACTTGCCACTCTGCCACCACCTTCACGATGGCGACTGTCAACGGTGATGTACCTTCTTCAAATGGAACGCAAAATGAAGTAAATGGGTCACGGAAGTTCAAGGCCTCGGAGTTGCCCCTGCCTTCGGCGACTCGCAGCGCAATTGAAGTATTGGCCCATACCTTCAAGAGAGAAGGTGATTACGACACTATTCGACGGCAGGCATGGGAGGCTTTCACGGCCAGCGTAAGCTTAAAGCCCGATTTCCGCTACGCAGGATGGCTGTCTTTCTTTGGATTCTAACCAATATTTTCAGGACTACGAAAAGCAGATTACCAAGTCCATTCTCGAAGTCGCCGAGCAGGAAGTCGAGCGGAATCCTCAGCAGCTCCTCACACTCGACCGACGAAAAGGTGCAGCACTGATCGATGGTGCCTTGGAGCGAAAAGGCATTTACAACACAGCCGAGGGTGTTCTTGGACAGCTGATTGACGTTGGAAAAATCGAGGAGAGCATTCGAGGGTCGCGTCGCGCCCAGATTGGTGACGAACCTGCCGAGGATGAGCGAGTGCGTGGTGCCAAGACAGATGACGAATACCTCGCCGACACGAATGCGAGAAAGGAAGAGAGACAGAAAATTCGGGACGAGCTTAGACGAAAGGAGCTTGAGATCGAGGAAGAGAAGAAACGAATCGCAGCGGAAGAACGCAAGAAGGTCGAAAAGGAACGCGAAGAGGCTGAGGTGCAACGTCAAAAAGAACGAGACGAACGTCGACGCAAGCGTGAAATGGAACGGGAGCAGAGAGAAAAGGAGCGAGATATTGAGCGAGAAAACAGACAGCGAGACCGAGACCGCGACCGCGACAGACGAGATGACCGCCCACGAGACAGAGATCGCCAGGATGATGGAGACCGAGACCGAGACCGTGACCGCGACAGAAGCAGCCGGTTAAAAGAAAAGGAGGAGGTCTCGAAGGAATTCAAAGAAAAGCTCTCAAAGGAAGAAAATGAGCGGCTTGAGGAGGAAGCTCTTGCTGATCTTCTCCGAGAGAGTAGCCGGGCAGCTCGGAAGCAACATGAGCTTGAGGTTGATGCCGCCCTGGCACCACCGCCAAGGAGGACCGGTCCGGCTTCCGCAATCAATCCCATACGGAGAGACTCGCCTATGCATCCCTCTTCTCGTAAAGCCAGCGATAGTGGCTTGAAGGGCGAAGGAAAGGACCAAAAGCCACCTGGAGAAGCACGTAGGACTGAGTCGCGTACACGAAGGGCCGGGCGTAGTACGTCCCGGACTCGAGATCGTGATGGTGCTCGTGAGAAGCCGCCCAGAGAGAGAAGCCGAGCACGAGAGAGACATGGAAGCCGCTCACGCTCGCCCAGACGGGAGCGAAGCCGTTCCAGAGTCCGAGACAGGCGTGAACGGAGCCGTTCATTGACCCGACGATATAGGTCTCGATCCCGGACAAGAAGAGACGAGAGGCCAGATGATCGTACAGAGCCAGTTTCATCTCGGAGCAAGGTTGAACGACCAGGTACCAGTGCTTCTCATACACAAGCTGATCGGCGCGAGAAGTCCCACTCGAGAACTAGAGACGCTCGGGAAACCAATCGTGACCGCAGCCGAGGACGAGACCGTGAACCACCCAAACGTGCTCGCTCTCGTTCGCAGCCCAGAAGAGAGAGAACACGATCAAGAACGAGACGCGAGCCAAGTCAGTCTGGAGCTCAGGCCGACCATTATGATCCGCGGGACCGTGAGCGGGACCGATACCGAGAGCGTCCAGCTGATACGGATAGGCCACGGGAAAGAAGCCGTGGCCGAGACAGAGACGAGGCCCGAGAACGAGATCGCGAACAGGGCCGCAATCGTGAAAGAGATCGAGACCGGGAGCGAGATCGTGATCGTGATCGTGACCGTGAGCGAGATCGAGACCGTGACCGTGACCGGGACCGCGACAGAGATCGGGACAGAGATAGAGACCGAGATCGTGAACGAGACCGAGATCGTGACCGCGATAGAGAACGGGATAGGGACCGGGATAGGGACAGAGAAAAGGAAAGAGACAAGGAACGTGAACGCGAGCGTGACAAGCGCGAACGTTCCTCATCACGCCCTGCCTCAGCAGTCCCCCGCTTGCGTACAGCCCGGGACAAGGAAGACCTGGAGGAATGGAAACTCGAGGAAGTCAAGAAGCGCGAAAAAGAAGCTAAGGCCTACTTGGCTGCACAGAAGGACGCACGCGAGAAAGGAATTCCATTCCCAGGCATCATGGGCGACAAGCCCGGCCGCGACGACGCCCCGGCCGGCGATCGACCTCGCGTCGACCCGGATAGATATGTCCCTGGTGGACGGCCGGACAGAGAGCGTCGTAGGAGCCGCACACGGAGCCGCAGCCGCAACCGTGATCGGGACCACCCCAGAGACCGGGATCGTGAACGGGATCGGGATAGGGATCGAGATCGAGAACGTGATAGAGACCGCGACAGGGAGCGCGAACGTGATCAACGAGCCCGCGAGAGGGACAGGGATCGTGACAGGGAGAGAGAGCGAGATAGGGATAGGGATCGCGACAGGGACAGGGACAGGGAACGAGATCGCGATAGAGACAAAGAGCGCGATCGTCGGGCTCGTCGAGAGAGGAGCCTGTCTCCTCGACCAGAGAGGCGGCAGAGATCTCGCAGCCGGCGGCGAACACCAAGCCGTCGCCGAAGCAGGAGCCGGCGCTAATGGAATGTCTGGAATACATCAACAACAACATCATGAGTGGAATCTGGTCGTATGGGTGCCTTGTTTGAAGAGTGGCTCATCTATTAAACTATAGTAATAGGAAAAACTAATCATGAGGGATTACACCGAAATGGATTGATTTTATGTGAAATGCTTAAAATAATAAGATGATTTCGTACAACTGTCTTGGATATCATGACGGCAGCACCTCGGCTGCGAATAATCAAATAATTCCGTGTGAAAAAAGGGAGTTCCAAGGCCCCGATGTCTATAATTCTTAGAAGGTGTACACGCCATCCAACGCCGTGCTGACCTATCCCATTACTCAGAACCAAACAAGGAAGGAAACATGTCGGTGGCCTTCTTGACGGCCGAGGGGCCCCTCCAGATCCCGACCGCCGTGATGATGCTGATGAAGCAGAGAACGCCGAAGAGGATGATCCACCTTCGGCGCTCGGGCGCCATGGCGGACTTTCCGAGAGAGGTCGAGGTGACGAGCTGGTAGCACTGCTGGAGCTGCTCCTTGCCCAGAGAGTACCAGCAGAGACCGAACAGGGCGATGCTGTAGCCGAAGCCCTGGAGGAGAGAGACCTGGGTTTGCCAGATGATGACAGATACGATAACCAGGAGAATGCTCTTGAAGATACCGGTGAGAGTCATAACCAGACCCGAGGTTTTGCCAATCTGGGGTTCGTTAGCATCGAAGGCAAGAAGACCTGTATGAGCTCGTGGAGCAAACTTACCAAGCAAACACTGGCAACGTTGAGCATGAAAGCAACAAGGGCGTTCAGGAACAGCATGAGCAGGCCTGCGTCCCAGGCATGCTGGATCTGGAACTTGGGAATCTCGCTGGCCAGAGCGACAATGAAGTTCATGATGGCGCAGACAGGAGCATAGTAGTAGAGAGAGACGAGTGGGTCCATCTTCAGACCCTCGGAGCTCAGCATGATCTGGATGAGGACGAGTCGCATAGCCTCGAAAACAATACCACCGCACTGGAACATGAAACCAATCCAGGAGAAGCCAACCTCTCCGTAGCTAGCCAATCCTACACCGAAAACGATGAGCAGGATGTTGAAGAGCTGGGTCATGGTGGGGTCGGCCATTCCCCAGAGCCACGAGAAGAAGAGAACGACAACGGGCGAGGCCGACTTGAGCATCTGAATAAAAGAGACGGAGAGATATAGGTAGACCACATTGGAGCAGACGAGGGATCCTGAGTAGAGGAATCCAATGGGGATGATGGTTCGAACGAAGAATCGGCCATTGATGGGCAAGTTCTTGCGGCTGTCGAGCAAAGGGGTGGTACGAGCGAGCAGTTGAGTGGCAGCGGTAGCGAAAGCCAGATGCCAGCAGGTCAGGATGATGGCTGTACGTTTATGCGTTGTCAGTAAAAATGGTCAAAACAACCCGGGTAAAACGTCAAGTTGATTTTCGAGCTTCCAGCGATTTACACCAAAAAGGAGATAAGAAACACATACGATAAGCTGTAGAGAAAAGTTAGCGAACATGGTTTGCTCTCAGAACCACACTGGAATTCTGGTGGATCACGGTGGCGTCCGCAAAATCCAGGGTCTACTTACGAAATCCGGCATTGTCAATCAGCCACTTGTTGAAGAGAATCGTGAAATTCGAGAAGAAAATCCAGCTCCTGCGCGCCCGAGGGTGGTCAGCATACTAATTCGAGATTCTGTATTTCTTGAGAAACTTTGCAAGAATGCTGCTCACAGGATGTAAAAGGCAGGATGCAGCGACAGCGTGCTGCTCTGCGATTCCTTGTGCTTCAAACTCTCCTCCTCAGCAATGAGCGACTCTGCGCGGGCTCGCTGCGCCGTCTCGACCATGGGCAGGTCGGAGCTGTTTGATGACGCCCGCGAATGAGGCGACATGTTGGCCAGTGATGGAGTGTTTTGCAGGACCAGAACAGGAGCAAGTTTGCGAAATGGCGGGTGGTGGTATCAATTCGATTACTGGGTTTTGTTGGTCCCCGGAAGGCGTGTGTTGGTCGGTCGCTGGCTCGCTAATGGGTCTCCTCGGCCCAAATCACCACAAGCAGGAATAGCTAGACGCCTTGGCTGGCGGCAGGTAATGATAGAAACGAGAAAAAAAAACGAAGGAAGAAAGGAGTGAACAACGGTGAAGGAACTGAGTCAAGGTGTCAGAGTTCACTCCCCGTGAGATTGGTGAAGAGGAGACGTCGAGGGGAGAGGAAATCCAGATCGCAGCGAAAAAAAAAAGCCACCGTGAAAGGGGTAGCGGGAAACTTAAGAAGAGGAAGCAAGGGGTCTTAGCTTCCGCAAAGAGAGGCTGCAAATTGCTAAGGTAAGAATAGTAAGCAAGCCACTGGCAGAAATGCGATGGCCGCAGGCTTTTGGGTTGGTGGACTCTGGGCCGGCCTGGCCTGGGCTGGCCTGATAGAAGGTGTTAATCTGGAAGTGTACTTTGGGGCCCTTTCACGAGGCCTCCCCCTCTGAAACCTAATTTCGAGCGGGTGTCAGAAGCGGGCTGAATGCGGTCCCTGGGCTAGAGGCCAGGTACAGGTACATGCGCGCCCACGGGCCCTGCACTACGCCCGAGTCGTACCTTCAAACCTGTCCAGGCCTTCCACTGAGTGACCATCAGCCCCCACTGCCACAAATGGCGCTGAGTCCCGTTGATCCCCAGCCAGTGCCCAGCAGCCCAATCCCGACCAGCGCTCCCATCTTCGGATACGATCGAGCGCTGCTGATTAGCTGTCCGGCCAGGCGATTGCCCCCTCTTCCGCTCCATAATCGGGAGCAGACCCATCCCATTCCTCGCCAAGGAGTCCGCCTTATGATTGCATCCATGCCATGCCACCTCCCAATCTGCACGCTACCTGCATTGTAATATCACGTACAGGTACAAGTACGGGCTACCTTACAGGTGTTACTAGTTTGCCCAATAGTTCAGCAGCTGGATGGCACGCGATGCCGACAGTTCATTGGCACCCCGTGGAGCCTGCAGAAATATATATTTCCCCTAGCTAAGGTACTAGCTGCTTCTCTCGCCCTCCTTCTTGCTGTCGGGTCGGCGCCATCTGCCAGAACCACGCATGTGAAGCGCGCTATCTAGGCATCATTGGAAACCTAGCAGCATGCACCTCCTGAAGCGAATGCCCACCTCCTGTTCATGACGCGTCGTGTCATTCAGTGTCAGACGCAGCCTGTGCGAGCATTTCTCGTAACGGGAATGGAGCAGCGGCCTGTCTACACGAACCACAGGCAACCACAGGCGCAACTCAGCGAGTACGGGCTTGCCCCTTGGCGGTCTCCCACATTGGTTCCGTGCTGGGATCGCCGGCCAATCGCAAAGCCCTGACCCTGTGTTGCTTGCTCTTGGCTCGCAGGAGGGCTATGTACCGGTACTATGCAGGAATGTATTACTGGGTAGCGTCCTGGGAGGATGCGATGATACTATTTCAAGCGGTAACTTGTCAGATCACACCCAAAGTACCTTGGCAGCGCGCCTTGTGGCCAAGGGTACCTCTAGCAGGTCCACTGTTGTTAGGTCCCACGGTAAAGGCCTGGCAGGGATTCATACTGTAAGGCAGCGTGCTATTGGACAAAAGGCCCAGTCTCTATCCTCATCAGCGTTGCGCAACGATAGGTATATATTCCAGCTGAGATCCTCAATTGAGGTAAGCGACAAAAGAGCACGGTCTAGGGATATTTGCGATATGAAGCCGGGCACCCACAATGGACCCTGATTAAAAGGGGCTGGAAAGTCGCGATCCCGATTTTGATGAACGATCGCCGCCCTATCTACGCCGGACGCCCCGGAGGGACTCATCCTCCAATCATTTTGCCCGTGGAGTTGCTTTATACAATGTGGTCAACATTATCGACCCAGCTATTTGATCGTACCCACTGAACACTGCACCACCCGAACTCTTGGGCCGGCTTGTTACTGAGAAAAAGAAGAAAAAAAAGAAGAAGACCCCAACACCGTCGCTATGTATGCCCAGAACTGAGTTGTTGCTGCCGCTATTGTAGCAAACAAGGAAATTGTACACGATAACAATACGAACCAAGTCAGATTTCTCAGTCCCATTCTAATATTTCAAGATTCCTTCACTGGGTCCTGGGCTTCGGCCGGCAGAGGCACGGATGACGCCAAGGCTGGAACTGGGTCTGGCTCCTCCTCGACCGCTACCCCTGAATCATCTGTTGGAGTTATTGCCCCACTATCATCATCTTCTGATGATTTGGTTGACATCGTGTCCGAATCTGAGGACAGAATCATGCTTGGGTCAATGCAGTCGTAGAATAGCATGAAAACTCCCGATGATAAGCTTGAGACCACGTCTTCATCCACCTTGGACACATTGTGATCGCTCAATCTCCACCAATCCATTTGGCTCGCATCATGAACGGTGTCAGGGTCGATATTCGTGTTCGTAGGGCTGTTGATGTTCACATGGTCTTCCACATCGCCATCTGCTTGTTTCTCGTTGATGACGGGACTCGATGGTGGTGAAATCCGCGGATACTTGCGATAGCAGATGTAATGCCCATTCTCATGTCTTCCAGCATGTGTTACTACTGCCCTCAGCTCATAGATGGGCCCGGACAACTTGGAATGTTTGAGATCACCAGCAACCATTGATGATGTTGGACCAATCTGCCACTGTTCGTCGCCATGACCACTGTCCGAGTTTGCGCATTGAGAACCGTTGGGTTCCTCGTCATTGTCAGCACTGCCAAGACACCAAGGTCCAATATCCAAAGTAGTTGGGAATTTGACAGGAGCCGAATTCTTGATCGTGTTGAAAGTTGAAGGGTCAAAGACGGAGCGATTGATGTGGATAGCTAGACTTTGCGGCGGGCGGGCAACGACAACTTGCTTGGTCTTGGTAGTTGTCACCTTTCCTCGCTGAGATATCTTGCATGTCTCTGTGAGAGTCTTTTCCTCGAAATCATCCTCTTCAAGTGCTTCCTCAATGGCCTGTAACCGCCGCAGAGGTTCTGTGAGCTGCGCCTCTGGTGCTCCTTTTTCTCGCAACGACTCTAGGAGTTTTGATAATAGCCGTTGAGCCTTGAGTAAAGTGCACTTGGCACACTCGACGCCTTCAATTGATTCTATGTCGCTGTAGGCATCTAAGCGCTCGTAGAGGTCGTGCTCCCTTCGACCCAGCCCTAGACTCAGTGTAAGACAGTTGAATGGGATCATAGACAGTCCCTCCGAGTAGCCGCACTGAACACAGGCAACTCGCTGAGCAAGGAGACCTTCCAATGGGTTTCGCAAAGCTATCGAGTCTGATGACTTTGATGAGCTTGATAGGCTTTGATAGCCGCTGTCATCGCTATGTTCGCTTGAGGCCGTATCATCCTTGTTGGGCTGAGTTTCTAGGCCTGGTTGCGGTTTGAAAGCTTGGAGCGCTTTCGCCGCGCCTTTATCAATATCGTCCAAAATTTTGGAATAGTATTCTTGGGCATCCTGCTGTGTCCATGTGCTCATGAATTTGAGCTTGCTAGGTGTCCAGAGCGTCCGTCCGTTGTTCGTAGCGCTGTTCAGGTCGGCCAGCAGTTCCTGAAGTGTCTGGGTCACAGCTCCGTTTGTGTTTTTGGGGGCGGCCCCAGCATATTTCAGGCAGTTTGTCAGGTAGTCTGGGAAGGTATTCAAAGCGGCTAAGCCTTGGAGGATACTGTTCTGAAAGCAAGAATTATCCCGGTTACCAAGCCCAGGCGGCTTTTCCACCTCGCCCTTCAAGCCGAGCGCGTTGCCTGTTATCGAGAGCGCACGCGTCCGGGCCTTGAATACCGAGGCCATCATGCCGCCTTGCTGGTCAAGGCCCAAGAGCCGCCGCATGGTTGCGCTTTTCTCAGCATGGGTCGTTGATCGTGAGGACTGCATCGATCGGGGTGTTTGAAGCGAGCCGTGCCAGCCGTCAATGGAATTGATCAGGGGAGATGGTGTAAGGTAAACAAGCGTATTCCATATACACGATCCAAGCCACCTAATACCCGATTCCAGTGCATCTGGCGATCCATAGAGATGGTAGAGGATCGAACCGAAAAGGATCAGAACGGAGATGATCCCATCGGGTTGCTGGACTCGTTTCCAGATTATCTCGATGGTGAGGGGCTGGCGACTGTCTCTGAGCCGATCGAAATATAAAGAATCGTAGTTTGCTTGGCGCGAAGACATGCTGGTGTCGAGCGATCTCGTGTGCGACTATCTGGGGCGGTTAATTCGACAGAGCTTCAACTCGAACGAGCTGCCATGGCCGTTCAGGCGCCGCAGCTTGGTGTTTGTTTCTGAGCAGTCCAGCCGACAAGTTCTCCAACAGTCAATTTGATAATATTTCGAATTAGAAAGAAGGCGAGAACCAAAGCGAACGGACAGCTCTGTTTAAATCTGAATACCTGCTAGCTCTGCGTGGCAATGTAGCGTGTGCCTGTCTGCCTATCATTATCGTAGTCAGCATTTGACGTACAGTGAGCGGATTTACTATTAGCCCGGCCTTCCCAGACGAGCACAAGGCTTCCGCGCCTTCCCATTCAATTCAACCCTGTCGACAGTACTTTAATATGGGCCATCTCAGATGCTTACCACCTGGGCAGAGTTATTTTAGGAGCTGGCCTTGTGCTTCCTAGAATACCTGACTACCTATGGAGTGTCCCTTATATATGACATATCTCGTTCGCTGGTCTAGCTATGTCTCACAGACCCTGGTACTATCTTTGGCCTTATCAACCGGCTCAGAAGCAATACTGCTGGAAATGGTAAAATTATGGAGAAGCCTCGATTTGGGTAATACCGGGAGACAGCATAATAGGGCCAAGCAAAATGAGGGGATCTTTTTGTTGGAAGCGGGGGATGCATCAATGAGAAAACAAGCCGACTTCTGTTCTTAGATGTGGGTATCTCCGGCTGGGACTCACAGCCTTCAAGAAGGCCACACGATCAAGTTGGAGCTTGCCGTATCACGTGTACGTATCTAGCGCCCGGTTGCAAGAACCGAGGTCAACTTCAAATACATCTTCTGAGGCGAACGTGCAAAATAAATCTCATGAATAAAACAATACCTATATACACTCAATTTTGAACACAGTGCTGGTTTGCCCCTCGACGGTTGTTACACTCTCCACATCGCCGCAAGCCATGTTCGGTCGTACGGCATCATCACGACTGGCCTCTAGGTGCCGTTTCTTCCCAAAAAATGATGAACACCCAAACTCTGACATTTTCACGGCAGGTCTTTTTGGTGCCGGCCTCGAATTTATAGGCCTAATTTGTTGCACGCAAGAACATTTCAATTGGACGTCCGGGTGGACAAGAACAAAGTGCGGTTCCTCTTCCCCCCCAAGGATAGCCAGCCAGAACATTCTATCGATGTGTACGTCTCTTGAACTCGCCTTGGGGAGCTCTTGGTACAAATCTGACATTTGAGAGAGCTTAGGTCCCAATTTTGGCTGAGGTATGTATCTCGTGGGTCCCAAGGTAGTGCATAAAGTATTGAACTTGGTATAGGGATAACTGCCGCTGCCAATTGTGTGTAAATAAAGACACTCTTCAGAAGGATCTCGACACATTTGATGTTAGCAACCTCGATCTACCGAAGCAAAATGATCTACTGACACGAATATGAACAGATTCCCAGTAATATCAAGGCAGAACATAGCCAGACCCAACAAGATGGTCTTCATGTTACCTGTATGCCGAAAATGACCTTTTACCCACCGTTCTCATATGAATCTAATGCGCCCAGGGTCGGATCAGCATGTATCTTTCCATCCGTGGAATTGGGTGAAATCAATGGTCCCCTCCTTTCGGCAAGAGGGGGTGAATGCCGCACCGTCAAAGGCTCCGGGCTGGAGTGCGAACTCGTGGAATAAATGGGCAGAGGCAAGAGAGACTGACTACAAAGACGTCATGGATAAAAATGGCACAGGAATGGCTAAGCTAACGGCAGCAATTGTGAGTGAGTCCCTGACAACAGCAGCCATAGAAGGGCCTGAACTTCTCATATCTGATTCCTTAGCACCACTACGGGCTGGGATTCGTGAAAAACACCCCAGTTACCCCAGAAGCCACGGAGGAGCTGCTCGAGAGGATTGGGCCTGTCCGAAATACACATTACGGAGGTTTCTACGACTTCGTACCTGACCTGGCTAAAGCTGATACCGCGTACACGAACATCGCACTCGGCGCCCACACGGACACGACATATTTCACGGAGCCGACTGGGCTTCAGGCCTTCCATATGCTCTCTCATATCCCCCCACCTGGTGAACCGAGCGATGCATTGGGTGGAGAGTCGCTGCTCTGCGACGGGTTCTACGCCGCAGAAAAGCTGCGTGAGAAGCATCCTGAATATTTCAAGACACTTTGCGAGGTTAAGATTCCTTGGCACGCAAGTGGAAACGAGGATGTTGCCATTGCTCCAGATGCTACCTATCCGGTTATCGAAACAGAAAGTGGTTTGGACGGTCCGATACGCCGGATCCGTTGGAACAACTCGGACCGTGGTGTTGTCCCACTCGAAGCCGGTTTTGATGTTGTGGATAGATGGTACGCTGCAGCACGTGAGATGGACTCTATTCTGAAAAGCAAAGAGAGCGAGTGCTGGTTCCAGCTCCAGCCTGGAACAGTTCTTGGTAGGTTGTATCACTCTTCCAACTGGGAAGAGCATGGGCATGAAAAGGGAGAGGCTAATGGGTCTCTCGCTATAGTATTTGATAATTGGAGAATACTCCATGGCAGGGCTGAGTTTAAAGGGCTTCGACGGATGTGCGGCGCCTACAGTAAGTGAAATCATTCCAGCGACATTTCACAAGACCAACTCCGGCCCGGTAATGGTTCAATGCCGGTAAACTGACAGTCTCACGCGTGCAGTTAACCGAGATGACTTCGTGTCACGTTGGAAACTGTCTAACTACGATCGCACAGATGTGATCTTACACAACATGTGGCAGCATAGATAGAGACCGGAAAGTCGCATTCTGATTGATTGCTTCTGGGATCCGGGAAACAAGGATGAATTGACCACTCACCCGAGAGTACCCGTCAACCTCGGAAGTGCTGACAGCGACTGTATGCATCGTATTTACTTTCGCGTTGGGATTCAAAGGTGCTTCTTGATGAGGGGTCGATTGGGCAACTGCTGTGCTCGTCTAATCGATAAGTACTGCTGCCTGGGGTTTTCTTCAGCCAACAACTCGGCCGATTCTCTGGAGCAATTGGCCCGGATAAATTGGTTTGTGAGCCATTCTAGTTCCAGTAGGAGGATAGAATTATTTCGGCCCTCCTTGCCCTTATCATTTATCACCTCTCACTTCCACTACCCTGATGGATACTGCGCCGACGAGATGTGCTGGATGTGACGTGTTTGCAGGCGGAATAAGCCTGAAGAGGGGAAACGGCCGGATGGATGCAATTCGTCAATAATAAAGCTGTCGGCCATGAGATAGGAATGACTCGGTGCTGAGCTGAAGTCACGGCTTAATTCATCGGGACAAGACTTTCTTTTGCAGGTGTGCCGCAAATGATGCATTGCTGAAACAGAAACCCTCCAATCGTATGTAGTACATTCTACTCCGCAGAGGCAATTACTGTTTTAGCTCGGTGCCCTCGTGCGGCAACGGTCGCCCTGCAATGTGGCATGGCATGGCATTGCGCTCCGCCAGCCGTGGGTGTCCATGCATATGTGGGAGAAGACACCGGATTGCTGCCGACGCTACGCGATGACTGGCTCGCCAGTGCAGAGGGAACCATCGCGGGGAGCATATGCGATGCTCCAACAGAGCTCCACACCGTCGTCACTTCGCGCCCGAGGCAGGGCGCGACTACGTCAGGTCCCCAGTTCAGGCAGCCTTTTCTGTGGTTTATCGCGGGTAAAAATGTCGCATTTGTCCAAGATGGGAAAGCTGGCAAAGTACCACTCGTAGAGGCGCTACCCATCATGTGGGATAGGACGTAGGTAGTAGGGAGGAGCTCCGTAATGGCCTCGCTGTCTGTAGGTATTTAAAGCTTCGTGTCCTCCCAATCCTAATTTCTGTTGCCGCCGAAGAAACCCGTTTATCTCTCCACTGCGACATCCGTGACTAGGCATAAGCCGCCGTTAAAACAAACGGACTATCAGACGTCACCTGCTATCAGCTAACAACACCACAATGGCCGTGGACATGAAGAACGGAGCGTTCCTCCAGGACAATATGGAGGTGCCCAAGGGGGATCGTGTGATTCCTCTCTTCTCCTTGCTGGGTCGCACAGCGATTGTGTCGGGCGCTGGTGCTGGTATCGGCCTCGGAATCGCCCAAGGGCTGGCTGAGGCTGGCGCTAATGTGGCCATCTGGTACAACAGCAATAAGCAGGCCCTGGTGGAAGCCGACAACATCGAAAAGAATTATGGTGTGAAGTGTAAGTTGCCAGCTAATCGTGGCCCTAGACCTGCGCGTTGAAACGCCACCACCCGCCAGTGCTAACGCATATTTATCGTAGGCAAGGCCTATCAGGTGAATGTCGTCTCAGCTGAGGCTGTTGAGAGCGCCATCAACCAGATTGTCAGCGAGTTCAACGGCCGTCTCGATGTCTTTGTCGCCAACTCTGGTATTGCGTGGGAGGATGGCCCTTTCATTGATGGGTCCCCCGAGACTGCTAAGAAGGTCATGGCCGTGAACGTTGACGGCGTGATGTGGTGTGCCAAGACTGCTGGGGCTCATTTTAGACGGCAAAAGAAGGAGGGCACTACGCTTGACGGCAAGCCTCTAAACAACTTTGTTGCTGGTAGTTTCATTGCCACCGCCTCCATGAGTGGTAGCATTGTGAACATTCCCCAGCTGCAGGCCGTCTACAACGGCTCCAAGGCAGCTGTTATCCACTTTTGTATGCGATTCATCCCCCCCAAAGTCCAGAGAAATGTTGGGCAGCTAATCACATCTGTCACAGGCAAGAGTCTCGCTGTCGAATGGACCGGCTTTGCCCGCGTCAACACTGTTTCTCCAGGATACATCAAGACGGAGATCTCGAGCTTTGCATCCCCTGATGTTAAGACCCAGTGGAGGAACAAAACCCCCATGGGGTAGGTGTTATTTCCCCTCTTCTTCCCCCAAACACAGTGCTAATCCGGTGGCTCTATAGACGTGAGGGCGAAGTACAAGAGCTCAAGGGTGCATACCTTTACCTGGCCTCGGATGCTGCCTCGTATACCACTGGGCTCGACTTGGTTGTGGATGGTGGCTACTGCCTACCATAATAATAACCGAAAAAAAAAAGGGCAAATTGCTGGAGGGGGCAATTGGAAATCCAAGGAATAATGAATTGCACAAGTTATACAGCGAGACATGTCTATAGATACCATAGGAAGGATTACATGGGAAATGTTAAGCCATCAACCTCGGCGAGTGGCTACAAGTGTTTGAATGAATACTAGTTTCACGAATGAGTACCGGGTTCATTAATAAGTCAGCAATAGAGATTGGCACCCGTTTGAGGTGGAGCTGCTGTTTTCGCTTGCACCAACCCCAGGAATGTTGAGAGAGGAGCTGACAAACACATGTTAGCCCGTCCCAGTCAGGAATGTCTTAGAGCTGAAACACGATGCTTATACCTACATGGCGACTGGGAAGCATGGGGAACAGAAGAAGATGAAGAAGGCTGGTGGGGGGAATGTGTGCTTCACAAGTATCTCCTTGTTTACGGTGTCGTAGGCGCATCCCACCATGATAGCGAAGTCTATGATTCGTCTGGCTGCCACAGCTTAATTTGGTGCACCCAAGGCCTTATTCCTAGCTTATGTCCCGCCCACTTCGTGAGCTGGGGAGATGAGATATCCCCTGTCGAGCGATCCAACCGGTGAGGCGGGGCACCCACCAGCCCAATGTATTTTTTTGGTGCACTGGCACTCATGATACACACTCTTTGACGTGCTGTAGGCGGACGAATGCTGGATGGTTCGCATAGTCTAGAGGCGAAATTTGTGAGGCTGTAGGAGAGCTGGTCCGAATTGCACGAACTTGTACGTCGTCGCTTGATAGCCCATGGGAGGAGCGACGTGTCTGTCCGTGGGGGTGGTCTTATCCGAACGAAGAAGCCGCTGCTTTGCACCGTTTGGTGGATGAGAGGCCACTGGGCATGGGCGATAATCGTATCTGAATGGGAGAGCCGGGATCTTCCCTTGGACCTTGGAGTCGAATCAATCAAGTCGATGCTCGTAATAGAAATAGGCAAGATACGGTCACATTATCATAGAGGTACCGAAGCCGAATTGACCTGCGCCACAAATGTGGTAATTGGACACGATGAGCTCACCTCCAAAGGGAAAAATGACATGGGGCACTAACTGGAAACGGGGGCAACTGCGGTGAGATGTGGTAGGGTTTTGGTATATCTCTCCGACTGACCGCACTACAGACAAAGGGGGTGTGTGGGATGGTACCTGCCTGTATGTACTATTAGGCAGTTCGCCGCCACAGTGCCTCCTCCCAGCCCATTTCCCACTCTCACCTCATCGAAAATCCGACGTATATTACCTGCGGCAGCCCAATATCTGGTTTTGCGAAGCTGGGCCTCTGTCGACATAGACTCGACAACCAGTTTGCTGCCTGACCGCGACCTATCCTCTAGTAGAGAAAGCTTCTGCTGGTTCATCTGCTTCTTTGCTTCCATCACGCTTCCGTCTCCGACCTTAACCCATCCGCACCTACAAACATGGAGCCTGGAGGCGAGGCAGGTTCCGGCGAGGACCGCCGCGCGCTGCAGGTCGACAATGCTATTCGCGCGATCAAAGAGAAGAAGCCTCTTCCCGAGATCGACTTTACTATCCATACTATGGAGGATGGCACTCAGGTGAACACTATGGAGCGTGTCTGTAAAGGTTGGTTCTCCAGATTGATTACCCCACCATATCAGCTTCCCACTTCAGCCACTCTGATGGCGAGGAAGCGAGATCTTAAATCCTGCACAGCAAAATTTTGAGGATCCCAACTCAATCGCAATTAAATGTGTCATGCTGACCGCCTGCTTTTCATTTCTGTAGATGTCCAAGCCCCAGCTACGTCCGTCCCGACCGATGAACAATTTTTCGAAGACGAGACTCGAACCAAGCCAAACATCACTTTTCTCAAGCAACACTTTTATCGAGAAGGCCGTTTGACGGAGGAACAAGCCCTATGGATTATTCACAAGGGTACCGAGGTTCTGCGAAACGAGCCCAATCTTCTAGAAATGGATGCCCCCATTACTGTTTGTGGTGATGTCCACGGCCAGTACTACGATTTGATGAAGCTGTTTGAAGTTGGCGGCGACCCTTCTGAGACTCGATACCTTTTCCTCGGTGATTATGTGGATAGAGGCTACTTCAGTATTGAGTGTGTCCTCTACCTTTGGTCTCTCAAAATTCATTACCCCAAGACGCTGTGGCTTCTACGAGGAAACCACGAGTGCCGTCATTTGACCGACTATTTCACCTTCAAACTCGAATGCAAGCACAAGTACTCTGAAAACATATACGACGCGTGCATCGAGTCCTTTTGCTCCCTTCCCCTCGCCGCTGTTATGAACAAGCAATTCCTCTGCATTCATGGCGGTCTTAGCCCTGAGCTTCATACTCTTGATGACATTCGCAACGTAAGCTCCAACCCTCCCTAGCTTGCTGCCAACTTGGTCTAACAAACATGTCTAGATTGACCGTTTCCGAGAGCCCCCGACTTCAGGTCTCATGTGCGATATCCTTTGGGCTGATCCTCTTGAAGACTTCGGCCAAGAGAAGACAAGTGAATACTTCCTGCACAACCATGTCCGAGGATGCTCCTACTTCTTTTCCTACCCTGCAGCCTGCGCCTTTCTGGAGAAGAATAACCTGCTCTCTGTCATTCGAGCTCATGAAGCCCAGGATGCAGGTTACAGAATGTATCGCAAAACACGCACGACTGGTTTCCCTAGTGTGATGACCATCTTCTCTGCTCCCAACTACTTGGATGTTTATAACAACAAGGCTGCTGTCCTCAAATATGAGAATAACGTCATGAACATTCGCCAGTTCAATTGCACACCCCATCCTTACTGGCTGCCGAACTTCATGGATGTATTCACCTGGTCCCTGCCATTCGTGGGAGAGAAGATCACCGACATGCTTCTTGCCATTTTGGGCACTTGCTCCGAAGAGGAACTCAAAGAAGAAACCCCCTCGTCTGTCTCACCTGGATCTCTTGCTTCTCCCACTGGAACGGGTGATCTTGATGACCCCCATTCTATCGAATACAAGCGACGAGCAATTAAGAACAAAGTTCTGGCCATTGGCCGCATGTCAAGGGTCTTCCAAGTTCTGCGCGAAGAATCGGAGAAGGTCACTGAGCTCAAGACCGTCTCTGGTGGGCGCCTTCCTGCTGGCACTCTGATGCTTGGTGGCGAAGGTATCAAGGAAGCTATCAAGAGTTTCGAGGACGCAAGGAAGGTGGATCTGCAGAACGAACGCCTACCTCCATCTCACGAGGAGGTGGCCAAGGTTCAGGAGGAAGAAAGAGCGCAGGCGCTCCAAAAGGCTGCTCACGAGGCAGAGAATGATAAGAATCTACAGCAGCTTTCCCGAAGACTCAGCACGTAAGTTTTATCTTTTCTTTCCGACCTTGTCTGATCAATACTAAATAGTCCTTTAACAACGACAGCAGGGATCGTAAGAGTCGGCAACCTTCTGCTTCATAGGTGACGTATTCATGAAATGATAGCATTTTGGCAGCCAGTCGGCCTAATTGAGCTGCACGGTGTTAGCGCCGATATCTCTAGCATCCAACAGTCTACTTGATTTTTCATCTCTACAGGCTGCCCCATGACATTGTAGGCTCACCCTCAGTTTGTGATGTACAATCAGATCCGGGTTCTGCGGGCCATGTTGTCTGTTACTTGTCAGCGATATGTGGAAATCGAGCGCACTTTATGAACATTTTTAAAACGTTGGAAATACGGTCTAGATGGTGGTAGCTTCAAGGCGTGCATTCTTGAATGCAGATAATGAATCCACGGATGTGATGAATTGAAAAAGAGGACATATTTATTTTTTGTGGTTTTATTTGTTTTTGTTCATCCTTGAGACGCTGCATTTCTCACTGATGGTAAGAGATGGAGCTTTTTGATGATAGCAGGCATCACGCTGCTGACGCTAGGCAAGGCCTCGTAGGCCATAGTCTCATGTATTTCACAATGAAGCGAACCAGTGTAACTGAAGCCTGACGTGCGGCTCATTATGTACCAAATCTCGTTCGACCAAATCCTTCGTGAGATCATGAGGGTGCTGGGCGGTCCATGGGTAACAGTCGTGGAACCTGGAATCCTCCACTAATCAACCCCAAGCTTGTCCCGATCAGCGAGAGCAGGAATGAAATTCCTTCGGCTCAACAAGGAAGTTTTAGGTTGCGTGAAACTATTCCGATCTTGACGCTGAGGTATTATCTTGTGGAATGCATATCATAGAACTTGTTGTACCAATTCCAACAAGTCGAAAAACGCCTCCCGCTCAGGACTGAGCTTCCCTAAACCCAGACCAAGGACAAGTACCCTTCTATCGTCTGGCGATCTCAAGGATATTTGGCTAGCAATCTGTGCCGCATAGAGCTGGCCGACTGTTTCTCGGTCCTCCCCTCCGCCCCCGAGCAGGGTACTGGGTGTGAGGTGGGTAGAGGGCAGCAGGCCGCGGGTTGTCCCTGGCAATGACATTTCAACAACACCTGAAGCAGATCCTGTCAGAGGAGCCTGAACCTGACGAACAGAGATGTGTCAGCAATTGTGAATAATGTTGTTGCTTATGTGTGATTGAGGGCAGTTACCCATTGTGCAAGCCGGCCCTCTTGTGAGATAGTGAGGAGGATCTTGTCTGAGAAGTCTACTCTGGCAATCTCAGTCGAGATATTGTCGACGAGACCAGAAACCGCGCGGCTGGGGGCGGGGAATGCCTCCTCACGCACGTCCGTCGTTGTTTCCTGGGCCATGATTGTGGATGGTTTGAGCGTTGACGGTGGATGGGATAATAATCTCTAGGCCAAGCAACCTTATAATGCTGCAGCACAGGGAGCTGGGAGCTGTGGTGGGAGTGCCCCGCTGTGGAATTATGCCCGGTCCCGCACTATGCCCGCTTCAGATGAAGATTTTGGCGGTGGCTTCTGGCAAAAACAGGGATCCACTAAAATTTCAAGTCCTTCCTAACAGTCTCCGAGCCAGAGTCGAGATTCTGCACCAGGCAAGAATTTGGAGGTTTCCTGTCTTGTTCGCTTTTGGAAAATGCTTCTCGCTATATAATTGTCCCCGAAGCGAAGACATTGGACAAAAAGCGCGGAATAAAAGAGAAGAAAATGGCAAAAAAGTTCGTACCTCGTCAGAGGAAGCACAAGGTGCTGGCTCGTGAGAGAGCCCAGGAGAGCGCCCGTCATGAAGTGCAGGATAGCAACACGGAGGTTCTTCCGGCCCGCGAAAAGGATCTGGAGGAGAAGAAGAAGCAGATGAAAGACCAGTTGCGACAGGAGGGTGTGAAAGTCAGCGGGAAGAAAGCGAAGCGACTGGAAAAGTACATCGACAGTAAGCTTCGCAAGGATGAGACCAATGAATTGCTGGCTAAGTTGGCTGGGAACAAGGTCGACACTGCGCTGTTCAGCAGTAGCAAGTCGCTTGGTTCTGGAAAGGAGACCAAGAAGCAAGAGCTTGGACGTGCCCTGAAGGAACAGCGGGCGGGACTGGCTGGTGATGCCTCGCGCGAGAATCTACTCTATGAGGAGCGTGAGGATGCAGATGCCCAAGAACTAGACGATTCCAGCAAAGGCGGAGAAAAGGTTGATGAAGAGATGGGCGACGATGATACTTCGCCAGCACAGTCTGCACCAGCATCAGCAACTGAGAAGCCAAGTCCTCAGGTTTCCAGCGCCCCGAGCATCGGTGCAGGTCTCAAGCGGCCTTTGGACGTGGATGGTGATGGCCGACCTATCATTCCAAAGAGGCAGAAGCGTGGGGGAGTAAAGTCGAAAGTCACAAGTCTACCCACTCAGGTACCGACCGAGGAAGAATCGGAGGAATCAGAGTATGAAGAGTGGGGTGGTTTTGAAAGTGACGAGGGCGAGGATGACAGCCAAGAAGACGACACATCCGACGAGGATTCCAACGACCAGAATCCGGATGAAGCAGAGGATGGCGAGAGTCAGGGAAATGGCCCTTCGGAGGAGGATAGTGAGAGCTCAGATGAGGACTCTGACGGCTCCGAGCCAGAAAACGACGGTGGTGAATCCAAAGGTGCAAGGTCATCAGCGTTCAAGGCCTGGGCCACTCAACAGCGGAACGAAGCTCTTGGGTTCAACCCAACGGACGAGACTTCCACTTCGAATTTAGTGATACCCAAGCCTGATAATTTTGTTCCTCGAGCCCCCGAGCAAGACCCATTGCCAATGGAGCTCAAGCCGACCGAGAGAATAGACAGGAAGGTATTCAGCGTGTCTGTCACAAGGACACCGGAAATTCAAGAAGCTCGGCTCAAGCTACCCGTCGTTTCCGAGGAGCAGAGACTGATGGAAGCCATACATAACCACGATATTGTTGTAGTTTGTGGTGCAACTGGTTCGGGAAAGACGACTCAGATCCCTCAATTTCTTTATGAATCCGGCTACGGATCACCAGACTCGCCCACCCCAGGGCTAATTGGAATTACTCAACCAAGGAGGGTGGCAGCAGTCAGTATGTCGCGGAGAGTTGCCGAGGAACTTGGTGACCATTCGGACCGAGTGGCTTACCAGATCCGATTCGAGGGTACCGTCAGCTCCAAGACCGCCATCAAGTTCATGACTGATGGTGTGTTGTTGCGAGAGATTGCTCAGGATATTACACTGCGAAAATATTCCGCAATTGTAATTGACGAGGCTCACGAGAGAAGCGTTAACACAGATATCCTCATCGGCATGCTCAGTCGAGTGATCAAGCTACGGACTGAGCTTTCCAAGGAAGATTCCACAGTCAAACCCCTAAAGCTGATTATCATGTCTGCTACCCTAAGGGTAGAAGATCTCACGATGAACCCAACATTGTTTTCAACACCGCCTCCGGTCCTCGAAGTTGAGGGACGTCAGCATCCAGTCACAATGCATTTCTCGCGACGAACCACTTCCGATTATGTCGAGGAAGCGTTCAACAAGGTCAGCCGTGGACACCGCAAGCTTCCTCCGGGCGGCTTTTTGGTTTTCTTAACTGGCCGCAACGAAATTCTTCAACTCAGCAAGCAATTAAAGGCAGCGTTTGGAGGAATGAGGTCTGCAGAACCCCCCAAAGTTCAAATAACAGCCAACGAGGCTCCTGTTGAAGTGGAAGACATCGAGTTTGGGGATGCTGATGAGAATGCTGGGGATGAGTTCGATGACATCCCCTCCGAGGGAGAGGAGGAGGATGAGGAGGATGAATTTCAGATTGAAGACGACCAGGAGGCAGCGCCTCTGAAGATGCAGGTCCTTCCACTGTATTCCTTGCTTCCAACCCGTGAGCAGCTTCGCGTCTTCGAAGAGCCTCCTGAAGGAACTCGTCAAATCATTCTAGCGACCAACGTCGCGGAGACTAGTTTGACCATCCCCGGCACGAGATATGTCTTTGATTGCGGAAGATCCAAAGAAAGACATTACGATCGACTTACGGGTGTTCAAAGCTACGAAATCGGGTGGATTAGCAAAGCCAGCGCTAACCAACGCTCTGGTCGAGCTGGCCGTACTGGACCTGGTCATTGCTATCGTCTTTATTCTTCAGCTGTCTACGAGAGAGATTTTGTGCAATTCTCGGATCCGGAGCTGCTGCGTATGCCTATTGAAGGTATAGTTTTGCAGCTCAAAGCGATGAATCTTCAGCATGTAGTGAACTTTCCTTTCCCAACTCCGCCAGATCGACGAAACTTGGCACGAGCTGAAAAGCTTCTCACATATCTATCAGCCTTGTCGGATAGTGGCCAAGTGACTCAGGTTGGTCAAACAATGTCTGTGTTCCCGCTCTCGCCTCGGTTTGCCAGAATTCTCCTTGTTGGGCACCTGCATGACTGTCTAACTTACACAATCGCTTTAGTTGCAGGCTTGTCCGCAGCCGATGTCTTTCTTCCAGAGAACACGGCAGTGCCAGCACTTGCAGCGAAGGAAAACGTGGAGATTCGGACGCAATCTGAGGTTATTGCAGAGGATCAACAAGCACAAATCAGACGAGTCTTCAACGAGGTCCACAGAAACTTCTGCTTCCTCGATGACAAGTCTGATGCAATCAAGCTTCTTCAAGTCGTTGCTGAATTCGCGCACGAGCCAACGGAGCAATGGTGCGAGAGCCATTTTGTTCGTTTCAAGATACTGAAAGAAATCCAGCAACTACGCAAGCAAATCACCGAGCTTTTACGGGTTAACGTGCCTGCCTTTGCGAACTTGAAGTACCAGGATAAGCTCAATCCCCCATCTCCCAAGCAAGTGGCTGCCCTCAAGCAAATGGCTGCAGCTGGCTTTGTCGACCACATAGCCATCCGAGCCGACCTTGCCCCGACTCCGCCAGAGCAATATCGAAAACCAAGACGGGCCATCGATGTGCCATATTTGCCTCTTCTCTCCGTACAAGGTCAGGAATCGGACGGCACGGTATACATCCACCCAACATCTCCCCTGGCACATCTGAGCACACAAGAATGCCCAGATTATATCGTGTACTCATATCTGCAACGATCAACACCCTCGGGCCTAGACTCGACCAAGACACCAAAGACTAGGATGTATTCTCTTACGGATATATCTGGCGCCCAGGTAGCCGGACTTGCCAAGGGGACACCACTACTAAGCTATGGAAAGCCCATAAAGGAAATCAAAGCCTCGACTGGCGCAGATGGAGTAATGACAAGGGAGGTTTGGGTCGTGCCATATCTTAGAGCAGAAAATTCCGGTGGGCAAGGCTGGCCGCTGCCCGCCAAAAAGGTCAAGCAGAAGAAGCTACCTGGGAAAGGTTGGGTAGTTGAATAAACAAATCAGCATCATTTAATAGATTATAGAATACTCATGATCATCATGTCGAGGCCAGAGCCCGACTTGGAAATTGGAATGACCTTTTGGACATAATTGACTTTTCATTTTTCGTTCCACCGATACGGGTATATTTCCATGCGCCATAACTCCAATCCACCTTAGCCAAAACGAAGAAGCTTAAAACGATGCGGCGGGTGTGGTGGCAACGGGGGTTGCCGCCGCTGAAGGAGTACCCTTGGGGCCCCTGCTCTTCTTCCTCTTGAGTTTGGGCATCGTCGCTGACTTTGGAGACTTTTCTTTCCCGTCCTTCTTGTCGACTATCTTGGTGTTCAGCTTTGGCCCACTGATGGCGCCAATCCCGGTCTGCTCCACCGCCTTTGGAGGAGGGACTGGCTTTCGGCCAGTGGATGACAAGTGGAATTCCCCTGGTCTTCCCGTAATTGGGTTCTCGTCAATGTAGTCCCCCCCGTACTTCATATGAACCCAGTAGGATTCTTCAATGAGCTTTTCCAGCGACGTCTCGTCATTCTTGGAGGCAGTCGCGGGCGCGGGTTTGCCAGTCGCATCAGGCAAAGGTGTCTCTGCTTTGGCTTCGATTGTCTTGGTAGCCTTGGGTACGGTAGCAGTGCCGGGGAGTTGGTATACATGCCCCGTAGAAGCCTGCCACTTCTTGATGCTCTCTGCTGTCGTAAGGGCTTGCGAGATGGCCGAGGAGATCATCATCTAGAATCGAACAGTCAGCCACGAAAATCGTTCCTGATCCAAAGGAAAAAGCTGGGCCTTACAATCTTTGTAGCCAGGAGATCTGCCATCGTCGGCGCCATGTAGATGTTCAACCCGACGATGAAGTAGTATGCGTGGACTACGATCTCCTCCTCTTGGAACTTGACCTGCCTGGTCTGCTTCTTGATCACCCACACGCCCGTCCCGGCACCGGGCCCCTGCTCGGCAGGCTCCTCCGCCACGACGAACTGCAAACCCTTCATGGTCTTCAGGTGGCCTTCGAATGCCTCGCGGGTATGGACGAGATGGCCCATGGCCGAGTTGTTCCGGGCCTGGGAGAAGATGACGGCATTGTTGGAGGTGCGCTCGAAGAAGGGCGAGTAGGAGAAATAGAAGAGGATGGTGTTGGAGTGGAGGCCACCGAGTGCCGCGGCGTCTTCTGCTGAGTGCCACTGGATCTCGCGGAGGCGAGCCTCTTTCGACTTTAACTTTGACATCTTGGTTGACTGGTGGTGGATGTATGGGCAGGAGGGAGAGCTGGGATTTGGTACGCGCTGGGACGAAGCTCTGAGTAGCGACTGCGCGGCTACAGTGGGTCCTGAAGCACGAGCTCTGTGAAGCTCTTCCTAAGTATTGAGATAAGTAGTGCCCAAAAGAGAAAGAGAAAAAGAAAAAAGGAATGAAAGTAACGACCAGATAACTTATTTCTACAAGCTAAAACAAGTTCATAAAGCATCTCAAATGAGAAAAAAACGTTCCTCTGTTTGGCTACTAAGTTCCAAAGCCCATTTGAGACATTCCCCAGATTAGTGGATGCATCCCTGATCAAGTGGGTGCCTTGTTTTCTCGCAGTTCGTCCCTGCGGACCAATTCCGCCCCAAGCCATCGCGTCGCATCATCGCCAAAACTTCACCATTTATCATTAGGCTGCATGCTCACAATAGCATCCACTTGATAACGTCCCAAGCATATCAAATTCAGAATTGCGACGACTATTTAGCGTTAGGCAGTCCCACGAGCTCTTCTGACCAGATACAACCCGCCTTGCCAGCGGTGCCTTTTCCTCAACATGGATCTGCTCTCGACGGTACGAAAGTCGGGCTCCCGCGGTGGTGTCAACTTCAGCTGGGACGAAGTCGCCAACTCATCCCACCGCGAGAATTACCTCGGCCACAGCCTCAAGGCCCCCGTTGGGCGATGGCAGCAGGGCCGCGACCTGAACTGGTACGCCAACTCGGATTCCACAGCACCCAAAACGGACGAGACAGATGCAGAGCGTGCCGAGAGAGAGCGAAAGGAAGAACTTCGCAAAGTGAAAGAGGCGGAAGAGGATGCGATGGCACAGGCGCTTGGATTGCCTCCGCCCAAACGAGATACGACAGGAGCCAACTCGGTCGAGGTTGGGACACAGAGGCAGCTCGGCCCGAATCCCACACCTACAGAAGAACCAAAGGAATCTTCGCGGCGTAAAGATCGTTCACGAAGACATGAAGATCCTGAACGGAGGCGCCATCGGAGCAGAGACAGGCGACGACATAGAGATAGGAGCGGGGAGAGACGGCACAGGGACCGAAGCGGAGAGAGACAGCACAGGGATCGAAGCGGAGAGAGGCGGCACAGAGATCGTGATGGGGAGAGACGGCATAGAGATAGAAGCGGGGAGAGGAGGTATCGCGACGAAGGGAGGCAACACCGTGGCGAGCTCCGATCTCGAAATGAAGAAGGAGAAAGGAGGCACAGAAGTAGGAGCAGAGACCGACGCCGTCGGCCATCACCATCAGGGCGAGACAGGAGTTTAAGTCCCACGAATAAGCGACAGGGTCAAGAGTAGTGGTCGCCAAGCAATCATTGGGACTTACATAACTGATCAACTTGTCGAATGGACAGAGACACTCTACGTTTGAGGCACATCCTACAGCCATTATTTGTAAACAGACTGAAATGCAACAGCACAACGCCAAGTCTGGGCGTTGGTCAACATTTGGAGAGCAGTGAAAATCGGCCTTTGAGTAGGAAACCTCTATCTCCTCCATCACTTAGGGAATATCCATAGCTCTTAGATATTCAGGGCACCCGTGTAAAGAAAAAAGAGGCATGAAAGAGGAGCCCCAAAAATGCAATTTAATGTTTATGTGGCTAAGTCCCCGCTCCTCAGGTGTCCCTCTTTCCCCATCTTACATGCCATCCTTTCAAAACAGTTTAGACCTTCATCGTATCCTATAGAAATCTGGCATCAATTATTAGATGTAGCCCTGTGCAGATCGAGGCTAGAGAAGTGATGGAGCTGACTATCCTGCGCCCCGCGATTGGGCAAGGTGGGGAGCAAAAAGTTAATAGCTGGCCTCCGATCTAGGAGCGGGCATTGGAAGAAATACGCCCCTCCAACTTTGGTGCTTGAATAGCTTTGTCAATTGAACAGACAACCACGCTCCGACTGCTAAGGAAAGGGATAGATCAAATGGCCAGCACATCAAACCCCCCTCGCTGGGCGGCTATGGCCCGCGATACCAACGAAACCAAGATCCAGCTTGCCCTAAACCTCGATGGTGGCGACTTCCCCCCCGAGACCGATGCCCGCCTGCTCGGTGACGAGGGGAGCCATGCCTCTCAGAACAGCAAGTCGCAAAAGATCGCCGTCAACACTGGCATTGGATTCCTAGACCACATGCTGCATGCTCTCGCGAAGCATGCCGGTTGGAGCTTGGCCGTCAACTGTCAAGGCGACCTGCACAGTACGTTCCCCTTGCCATTCTCTATTGTAATGCCGCCAGCTAACAGATCCAACTTCCCTCTCCATAGTCGATGATCACCACACGGCGGAAGATGTTTGTCTCGCTCTCGGATACACCTTCGCCAAGGCCCTCGGTACCCCGGTCGGTCTCGCTCGCTACGGATATGCCTACGCTCCTCTCGACGAAGCCCTCTCCCGCGCCGTGATTGACCTCTCCAACCGCCCGTACGCTGTCGTCGAACTGGGTCTCAAGCGCGAGTTCCTTGGCAAGCTCAGCTGCGAGATGGTCCCTCACTGCTTTGAGAGTTTCGCCCAGGCCGCCAGGGTCACTCTGCACGTCGACTGCATCCGGGGTTTCAATGACCACCACAGAGCCGAGAGCGCCTTCAAGGCACTGGCCGTGGCTATCAAGATGGCCACGAGCAGGGTTGCGGGTAAGGAGGGTGAGATTCCTAGCACCAAGGGCACGTTGAGCGTATAAAAGTGCGACGGTGAGATGGAGTATGGCTGGATTGATTTAGGAGCGATAGAAAAAAAAGAATTTACGTAGTCACGGAGGCTCAATTTTACGACCTCGATATATCAATGACAGAAATTACGGCAATGGAAATCTGTCTAGCGAAATATATTTTTCAGTACTTATTATGAACCAGAGCGCCGTTATATATATTGACCTCTATGTCCTGTAGTCACCGTTGATGGTCACATAGTCGTGACTGAAATCGCAGGTCCAGTGAACAGTGCTCTTGTCTCCTGTGCCCAGCCTGACCACGATCTCCAGGTCCTCCATCTCCAAAATCTCACTAGCCCGCTCCTCATCGACCTGCTCTGGCTCGCCGTCAACGAGAAGCTTCAGCTCAGCCGAGCCATCAGCGGGGATAAAGGAGACATTGGTCTTCTCGGGGACAATCTCAGGCACATCATTGATGGGCTGTCCGGGGGGAGAGATGAGAGCATACCCCGCAGCGCAGAGAATACGTCCCCAGTTGGCATCCTTGCCATACAGCGCAGTCTTGACCAGCGGTGAGCGGGCGATGGATCGGGCGATCTCACGAGCTGCCTCCTCAGTGGCGGCGTCGACAACACGGATAGTAACGAACTTGGTGGCGCCCTCGCCATCACGGACAATGTACTTGGCTAGGTCAGCGGAGAATTCAGTCAGGAGCTCCTTGAAAGTCTCGTAGTCGGCTGAGTCCTGGGAAGAGACCTCGACACCACCTGCAGCACCATTTGCCAGTAAAGCGGCGGTGTCGTTGGTGGATGCATCTCCGTCAATGGTGATGGAGTTAAAAGAGCGATCCACGGCATGCTTGAGAACAGCTGGCATGACACTGGGCGCGATCGGGGCATCTGTTGCGAGGACAGTCAAGAGGGTGGCCATGTTGGGCGCAATCATACCCGCACCCTTGGTGATTCCAGCGATACTATACTCAATGCCAGGAGAGGAGGGCAGAGTGAATTGTCGGGAAATCAGCTTAGGGAATGTGTCGGTGGTGCAGATGGCTTTGGCAAAGTTCATCCAGTGTTTGTGTGAGTCTCCAGCATGGTGGTATGCCATGGGGATGTGATCCACGATTTTTTGGATGGGCAACCTACAACACAAGACATGTCAGCCTGCGCATCCATTGAAGACGCATGGAATAATTCAAATAAGTCAATTGGCTCTCTTACCTCTGGCCAATAACACCAGTACTCATTACGATGGTCGAATCCTCGCTGCCCACTCGCTGGTCCGTCGTTTTGGCCATGTTCGCCGCATCCTCTAGACCTCCAGCGCCGGTAACGGCGTTGGCATTTCCAGAGTTGATAATGACACTGCGGATTCCAGCATTGGCCCTAGTCTGTAGCAGCTTTCGGCTGAATGTGACGGGAGCCGCCTGGAACTTGTTCTTGGTAAACACGGCTGCACCCGCGCATGACCGGTCAGAGGTGAGGAGGGCGAGATCAGGCTTGCTGGTATTTCCTGGCTTCACTCCGACGAAGACGCCGGACACATTGAACCCTTTGGGGTAGGTTCCTGAACTGGGAACAAACTTCAGCTTTGCCTGAGGAATGGGGCTGCTGCCCAGTGTGGCCGAGTAGCAAGCTCGCGTGACCCTCATCTTGAAGCTCACGCGGGTAGGTCAAGGCCTATCTTGTAATGACTCAGTGGAGTTGTTCGTTGTGAAGGTTCAGGTTAAGCGAGTCCATCACTACAACCCCGCTGGCGAAGCTTGGCGGATACCTCACCTTGGCCCTGTAGCCTCTTGATATGACGCTAGAACCCCTAAATACAAATAGCTGCCCCACAGCCATTGAAGCTGGGGGCCGATCTGCGAAGTGTGTCAGTGATCCCTTCCACTACTAAGCCGAGCCGCCGTGCTTAATCCCTTTCTGCTTTGTCTGGTGACCAGCCTGGGTAGTGGAAATCGTCTCTTGTGTTCCCCCTGTTTCGATCTTCTTGTCCATCTTCCACGCGACCCACGGTTTTCTTACGCAAAGCGGAGTGTTGCCTGGCCACGAGGCGAACTTGGTCAGCTTTCGTAATTGCCACGGTCTTCTCTGCCTGGTCCCATCATTGCATCTGCCAAAAGCATCCAGGGAGCCAAAATGTCCGATACAAACTGTTGATTCTAGATTATACACGATAGACGGGCTGTAATCGAGCCGCAATAGACACAAGATGGACTACTCGAAGTTGCGCGCGACCGCGCTACGGGATGGAGAGGATGAGGAGGCCGTCACTGTCGATACCCGCGCGTTAATAGACAAGGTTCTTGCTCGATACTCGGGAGAGTGGACGACTCTGAGAGAACTTATTCAAAATGCCACCGATGCCCAAGCGAAGACCGTCATGGTCAAGTTCGAAACCCTTCCCTCTACTTCAGTGCCACTCCCAAGTACATCAGACCGATCCGAGCTTCTCAAGCATGTAATATCCAACCATACCGTGCGCCGACTAGTTGTTCAGAACGATGGACAGCCATTTACAAAGACGGATTGGGGTCGGTTGAAGAGGATTGCTGAGGGAAACCCCGATGAAACGAAGATCGGAGCATTCGGCGTTGGCTTCTACAGTGTCTTCGCTGATTGCGAGGAGCCGTTTGTCAGCTCCGGAAGCGAAGCCATGGCATTTTACTGGAAGGGAAATGCGCTCTTCACCAAAAAGTCACAGCTCCCCGAAGACCAGGCCGGTCCGCATACGACATTTGTCTTGGATAATAGAAACGCAACCACGCCTCTGCCAAACTTGCTTTCTGTTAGCCAGTTTCTCGCCACCAGTTTGACATTTGTTGCCCTCGAAAGTATAGAGTTCTGGATAGATGATTATCAGATTCTTTCCCTAAAGAAGAAAACCTCACCAACTGCTGAGTTACAGCTGCCGAAAGGCTTGGAAGCGAGGACCAAGGACGGTCTAATGAAGATCGCGGAGGTTGGGAGAACCAGCACGCAGATCGATGCTGTGTTCATGAATGTTGTTGGGTGGAAGCCCCAGGCCAATACCTCATCTCACAAATCTCCTGACACCGCTGCTGTTACTGGTGAAGCCCCTTCTATTCGCTCCTTCTTCGCGCGGTTGACTGCCGGGTCCTCACAGTCCCTTCTGAAGACCAAGGCACAAAACGAGGAGAGATCAGCCCAAAAGGCGATAGGAGAAGATGTAACAAAACTCGGCTCTTCAACAATCTTCCTCAGAGCGACGACTGCAAATATTAAGACCCATGTGACGGCGTCATTTGCATCTGAACTTGAACGTGCGACGAAGAAGCCTCCGCCCAAATCAACCAAGATATCCATTCTCACCGCATCATATGATGAGGCCCACGCTTCAGAAGAAGCAAAAGCTGAAGGCGCCGTTGGTAAAGCCACCGATGTGTTTGCTTCGGTTCTCCCAAATAAGAAGCCTGGAGGTCGAATCTTTATCGGATTTCCCACCATGCAGACCACAGGTGCTGGATTGCACATCTCTGCACCTTCGATTATTCCAACCGTCGAACGAGAGGCTATTGATCTGAACGCAAGATGGGTCAGAACGTGGAATGTTGAGCTTCTCCGAGCTGCCGGAATCATCACTCGATTAGCTTTTGCAAACGAGATGAACGACCTCCAGAGTCGGCTTCAAAGCACAGCTGATAGCCGCGGCACCATCAGCAATGACAACATCGTCAAATTCATGCCTGAAGCACTGCATAACCTAAAAACATTCACATTCACAGATTCTACCCCCAGCGGGCAGGTAGGGCAAGTCATCGAGGAATCATTTTGGACTTGTTTCCCTAGGTCGGCTTCTATCGAGATTTATTCCAGTCTCGGTGTTCTCCAGACTTCCCGAGTCCGACTTGGCTCTAAAGAACTGAGTAAATTTGTCGATAGAATCCCCGTCATTCCTCAGGAGATGTTGGACGTGCCCTTTGTGAGAAAGTTGATCGATTTTGGCCTTGTATCAGAAATTACGGTTACTGATGTCAAGAAAGAGCTTGAAATCAAGTCTCTGAATAAAACACAACTGATCAATTTCATTAGCTGGGCAGGTAAGAAGAGCCTTACTGGTGAGCTGGATGCCGGCAGCAGATCGGCACTATTAGAAGTAGCCGTTGCATCTGTCGGCGAAGAGGAAGAAAAAGGCGAGATCATCGCCCTTGGAAGCATTCAAAATTACTTGGTCCCTGCCAGTATCCCAGCAAACCTTCCAGTTCCACCAACCACTATCCCCTTCGTGTTTACCTCCCATTGCCAAAAGGCAGAACTTGAAGCGCTGGGGTGGGAACCTCTGGGAGTCGTCCCTTGGTTACGATTTCTCTTGGAGACAAAGTCTCTCAAGTCAGAGAGCGAGAACTTGACCAAGGCACCTAAATTTGCGGTCCAGATTTTGACGGTGATATCTAAGAATTGGGATAACCTCAGTGCTACTCAGAGACAGTCTGTTCTTAGCCTTCTCCAGCCACAAACAGTCATGCCTACCAAGTTGGGTATGAGAAAGCCAGCCGAATCATTCTTTCCAAGTGTGAAGCTTTTCGATGATCTCCCGGTTATCGAGGGTTGTGACAAGGTCAAAGAAAAGTTCCTCACAGCCATTGGGGTCAGGAAAACGGTTGACCTAGAGACGATCTTTACAAGGCTTCTGAGTTCTTCTGGCGAAGACGGCCGACAGAAATGGAGTCATATGGAGCTGATCAAATATCTCGCCTCTGTTCAGGGTGACATTCCTGCGGAGGACCTTCGAAAGCTCCAAAACTCCAAGATTTGCCCTGCTGAAGCTGGTCCCAAGGGACTCGAGCCCACAAAAGGGAGCAAGACTCTTTACAAAGTCTCTGAACTCTTTGAGCCAAAAGATTCCCTCAGAGCATTGAGGTTGCCAATCCTTCAATGGCCAGTCCCTCCTGGTAGTTCCCGTCAGGGAACCCCAGAAGCGCGCTTCTTGGCCGTCTTGGGACTTCGACCTTCCCCCTCTGCTCCCGAATTGATTGAGATGATGGCGAGCAAAGATGAATCCCTTCGCGTATCAGCCATGACATACTTCATTGCCAACCATCATACTAATAAGTACTTCGCCTTCGATGTTTCAAACTGCCGCAAAGCCATAATGCCTTTGCAAGGAAGCTCCCAGCTGGTTGTTCCGTCTGCTTGCTTCACCAATGAGCGCGCGTCCATTTTAGGGTTCCAAATTCTGCGGAAAGATTTACACGACCATGCCAATGTGAGTTTCGTTGCGTTTTCTACTTAAGGCGGGTGCTAACGAATCATTGTTTAGAAATTCGGAGTAGCTGGAGACCCTCACATGGTAGAGTGTGTGAATCGACTTCTTGCCAATCCTCCCCAGTCTCATCAGGCGGCGATCCCTCTTTTTGGGTACTTTGCGTCTCGACTCCGTGAGCTGGGCGAGAACAATAAGGCGAAGCTCCGCAATGCTCATATCGTACCAGTTCTTCGAACTTCTTCTCCCAAAGGGGACAGTAAATCAACCACCACTACATCATATATCAGTCCCTCACGGGTGTATCTAGGGTCATCCGCAACATATGGCGATATCTTCGACTTTGTGGACTTTGGTCAGGACGCCAACGCATTTTTGTTCACTTGCGGAGCAAAGAGCGAGCCGACCAAACTCGAGGTTGCAAATATGGCATGCAACGAGCCCGCCAGGCTTTTGAGTGTGCTCCAAAGTCCTGAGAAATACCTCGACCTGCTCAAGTCTCTCGCAGAAGCCTCATCGACTCTCCATCGGGATAAGGAACTGTGGCGGAAGATGAAATCGGCCAGCTTCCTCCTTGCATACAAGGAGTTGACAGCTCCCAAAGAGAATTTGATTGAGTTGGAAGAAGACGAAGTACCAATCAAGCATTATCAACTAGCATCAGCAAATCAGATTGTTGTACTGGACGATATCATCAGCTATCGTCTTTTTAAGGATCAGCTCGTCTGTGCCCCCGAAGAGGATGCTCTTGAGAAGTTTTACCTCGCCCTTGGTGCTCAAAAGCTCAGTAGCATTGTTCAAGAAGATGTCCGGATCGGTCCTCAGTCTGGTAGAGGCAAGGTTGCTGACTCTCTTCGAAAACACGTGCTGGAGAGATCCAAGATCTTTCTGTATGAGTATGCCAACTATCGCCGGGATGCGATCAAACATGACACAAAGTGGCTTGACAAGAACCTGCAGGTAGAAATGGTTACATCAGTTGCGCTCAGGCGAACCTTACAAGGCCAACGGAAAACCCATACAGAGAAGAGGTCTGCCGCTGGAACCAAGCATACCGGCTCCTGGGTTCTTTATGTGGCCGACGATGGGAAACCGGACATGTATCAGGTTGGGCAGGCTATCTGCCAGATGCTTCTCGACCGACCTAATCAGCAAGCCTATCTCTTTTTCGAGCCATTCCTAACTCTTGACTTGTATGGACTCCGAGCTCGAGGGTACAACGTTGACAGAATTCTACGCGCAAAGGCCGCAGAGGCAAGGATCGCTGAGGAGGAGCGCCGTAAAGCTTTGGAAGAGGAGCAACAGAGAATTCAAGAGCGCGAGAAACTTTGGGCCCAGCAAAGTAATACGGTTGAGAAACAAGGCGAAAGCAGTTCTGGCACGGCAAAGGCACCCGAGACTCCGAACCAAGTGATGCCTGGCTCGTGGGACTCACCCGACGAGCCAAAGGTTGACATGTCCGACTATGCCAGAAAAGGTCGCAATCTGTTCTCGAACCTCACGCGCCGTCTCGGATTCGACACCCAAGAAGAGACAGATGCCCAGCGTCAGCTAGAACAATTCGTAGACAAGCCCAAGGAGCCCACAACAACCGCAGGACCGGTTCAAGAGAATAACACGAGGCGACCCCAGAATGACGACGGCCGGGTGACCAGTCCAGCTGTTGTGCAACAGAACCTGCTTAACGCCATCAATGCCTCGCGTCCACATGGTTCTTCAAACCTCTTCTCTGACCCCGAAGTCAATGAAGTCAAAGAACAGGCTACATACTGCGATCAAAAGCCAGCTCAGAATATATCTTTTGCTGCCGAAGCGTCCAATGGCATGAAGGTATACGTGTCCAACAATATGACAACTTCAGGAGCCAAATTCATTGCTGCAAACAGCCTGGCTATCAATGCGTTCGCTGGGATTCTCATGGATGTCGCTAATGTCTACTCCTTATCTCGCAATGTTGTCCACATCTTCTACGACGAGTCTGGAAACACAATCGCGTTTAACAAGGGAGGAAGTTTGTTCTGTAATTTCAGGTTCTTCCTTCAGCTTCATGCTGCCCAGATTGGCGGTCAGAATGCCGGGGCTGCCAAAGCTGAAGCTGCTACCTGGTGGTGGGTTGTCCTAGCTCATGAGCTGGCACACAATCTTGTTTCAACGCACAATTCTGACCATAGCTACTACACGTAAGTCTATATTCCCACTTCATGTTGAGAAATGTATAGCAGTTGCTAACACCGTACAGTGAGTCTTTCATACAACAATACTTTGGCAAAATGATGGTGAAGGTGGCCACATGGGTGCAACAGCCCGCATCCACTCCAAGCCAGCAGTCACAACCACCGCAACAACCACCCACTCCTGCGCGAGAACCGCCGCCGCCTTATTCTACTAGATCCGGTCGATAAATACCAACGTACTATACTCTAGATGAGTCGCACATGATTTTTTTCCCTCGCGAGAAATTGTATATCTGAAGCTGCAGAAAGATGCAGCCGGCGTTAGGGGTCCTGGTTTATTTCATGTGTTTTGAGTAAGAAATATGAGCCCGAAGGAGCCTACATCCTCCCTCTTTAGACATAATTAGAACAATAGACTCACACTCTCCCTTACTGATAATCCATTCGTGTTTAATGTCACATTGGATGAAAGGTGTCAGAGTATAAGGACATCAGGTCCCAGGATATTAAAAAAAAAGGGGGGAAGAAAGGGACAGCTATGAGACCAGTCATGGAATCGAAGCAGGAAGTAAAAGAAAATACAAAATGGTAAGCGAAGATCCCAGAAGGATTATTTAAGCCGTTGAGTAATAGTTTGATTGCAACTACTTCGCTGATATTGGTTGTTTGTATTCTCGCTTATATGCTGCCTGGTTGCTCTGGTCGGCGAGCTCGAGTTGGCTTAGTCTGGCGATGCCGATCGACGCACCCTTCCTACCCAAAACGACTATGATATTTTGGCCCGTTTGAATAATATTATACGTATTAACCAGGCAGGTAACTAAATTTAACACTCTTCTCATCCATGTCAGTATTTGATGGCCAGCTTCTGACCTATATCATGGAGTGGAAATGGCAGCATGTTCATTGGACGAGAGAGCTTGAGGATTGTCACGTGACTCAAATGTGGGTCAGCTTCGGCAATCCATCTCAATCAACTCTACACCAGGAACATCACCTCACGACGAGCGAGGCAATTCCCCGACGCAAAGCTTCGCCTACCAGCCACTCACTACTCCAATCGGAGAGATAAACGCGTACCCCTCCCGTATCCCGACCCCCGAGCGAAATCAATTGGCCCATCATGGTGCACCGCATTGCCTTCTGGAGCACCTTCGGTACGGCAGATTCCAATCCCAAAGACCAACCCCATTGAGACTCGCGATCGAGTGAGAGAGAGAGGACAAAGGGACAGAAGGAACCGTAGAGCTAACAGAGTGTTCGAAATTAGGCTTGGCCGTGCGCTTCTGGCAGGTCGGCATTGAGATGCGGCCTTTCTTCAACAAGGGATCCCTCTGGGTGTACCCCGTCTACGCGGCCGGCGGTGCCAGCTTCGGATACTGGCTGCAGGGCGTCGACGACAAGCAGACGGCGCTGCTGGAGGAGCGGAAGGACAAGCTCCTGGAGAAGAGGGCGAGGAAGGCCGCGAGGGATGCCGAGGCTCTGGCCTAGGCTTGAGTTGTACCGATAATAAATGTCTGGCAAGGGAGGAAAGAGCAAAAGAACTCGACTCGGTAGAGCCCTCGATGGGGATTGTCTGTCGACTGTACATATTCCGGGAATTAGACCTGGGGCGTGAGATGCGTTGCGTCCAGGCGGAGCAAACAACAACCACGGTTACTCACTTCCTTTTTGTCGTCGCATGAGTGTGTGTTCTGTTCACTGTACATCACTGTTCATGTATGGCAGAGTAGCGGGCTCGTCTGTAATGTTGCTACATGAAGGGCCATGAAACTCAGAGACAGCATTTCCACAGCTACAAAAAAAAAAAAAAAAAAAAAATGAAACGTCACGGTTGAGCACGGTCATGGTCTTGAATTATCTTGACATGTCATTCTATTGCTTGTTCGATGTATCTATAATTCCTCTAGCTTCCTGAGGATTGCCGGTACTGCCGTCGGCGACGCATTGCCCAGTTCTGTGATGATTGTGGAGATGTATCTGTCCCTCGTGGTGTCGAACAGCAGGCGGAACCCGACATCGGACAGCCTCTCGGGATCAATCTCGTTATATGTGAGCGAGTCGATGGACACACGTTCTGTGAAGTTGATGGTCTCGCAGAGCGCTACGACCTGGATGCCCAGGTCCTTGGCGGCCATTGCGATGTCGCAGGTGCCGGACCGAGCGTACATGGCCCCGTTGCTGAACATGGCTTCAGCGGCGACCAGGACCACCGATACGTCGCGAAGGTTGGAGCGCAGGGCGCCAAGGTCGGATACATATGTGACTGGGATGCCTGCGGCGGCGAGAGTCTTGGAGTGCTCGACACCAACACGCTCAAAGGCGTCGTCGATGAGCACTACGCGGAACTGCTTCCCTTGCTCCTGGGCTTGGAGCAGGGCCCGCTGGACAAGGTGGTGGTGGGCGTATGTCAGCACCACCTGGTCGTCCTCGATCAACTCGGCGGCGGTGTTGGCGATAACGAAGTCTGCCAGGGTCACGCGCTCGTGGATGAAGTTGTCGATGGATTCACAGAGAAGCTTCTTGGCTTCCAGGTCTGGTAGATCAATGTCGATTTTGCTGATTTGCAGTTTCAACCATCGGATCGCATTGCCCATGGAGAAGCACATGGGCCGGCATGCTGTGAGATAGTCGATTTGTGGGTTGAGGACGTGTGAGGTGAAGTGGCGTGAGAAGGTGGTTCCGATGGGAGTTGTGTAGGAGTCAATAACCTTTGAGACGGATTAGATTTCGATTTTCTATTAATCTCAACTGGAGAGCATATCGTATTACCTTCTTGAAAGCGTATAGAGTAGCCTCCAGCCGAGTGATGCTATCGCTCAGCGCAAAGGTACTCATGTGCTGGCCCAGCACAAGGACGGCGGGGTCGACGTCCTTGTCCGCTTGGGTAATGTTTATTCTTCGGGCCATGGAAAGATGGCCGAAGCATTCGGGGACGGCTGGCTTCACCTCCTTGGGTACCACAGGTGCGGCGGCTGCTGGCTTCGCATGGTGTCCCTTGTGCTGTCCTCCCGCCTGGCCGTCTTGCTTCGGCCTGCCCTTGCCTCCCTTGCCCCCGTCTCCGGCTCCTTCTTGCCCCCCCGATGGCTGGCCTTGTGAAGCTTGGGCAGCCTTGGCCTGTGCTCGTCTTGCGGCCTTCTCCTCCTTGGCCATCTTTTTCTTTTCGGCGCCCGAGAGCTTCTTCTCGCCCGCGGGCTCCCCGTCCTTTGCGGGTTGTTCGCCTTTCGCCTTTTGGTCTTTGGGCTGGGTCTCCTTCTGGGTATTCTGGGTCGCCGGTGCTTGAGGTGGCTCTGCCGGGGCAGAGGTATTTGCCTCGGTCGCCATAGCTGTCGGGCTGGTGTGTGGGTGGGAGATTCAACGACGTGGGGTTGACAAAACAGCTCCGATTCACGACGATGGAAGTTGACAAGAATTTAACCGAATGTAGTAGAAATATGTATTCATTCGATCGCACACAGCTTGAGGGATAAAGCTGATGTCGCCTGTAGTTGTCGCGCAGTGTTGGGTCTCGCAATGGGCATCAAATTATTCGCTGGACAGTCATGGGAGGTTTGAGTCACTGCTGGACAAAATGCAAGGATGCCCCGCGCTACTACGATGACCGCACTGCGCCGAGATTTTTTTTCCCGCCGCATGAGTTTAACGAGCCTCGACACGTCAACTGGCATTTACCATGCACTCAAAAACTCCACGAATAGATTCTTGACTCCAGGTGCATGATCAACCTTCTCTAATACTAGACTAAGTAACTACTCTGCTATTCACGTCGCAGTGTCGCAATTCTACGTGTTTTCCTTTCCCGATTTCGCGCGTCACCCTTCAGATTAATTCTACAGAGATCGACTCCCGACACACCACATTATTCTCCCTGGAGACAGCACTTTGTTTGCTTGCTTCTGAATGTGCAAACTTGACGACCTTCTTCACGCCAATCCACAAGGGACTGAGCCGCAATGAAAGACAAAATGACACAATGTGTGAACGAAGGATTCCAAAAATTCCTCCTCCACAATAAAGTAGAAGAGAGTAGTCTTTGTATAGTTTTCAACTAGCAAAATTCCTTTCTCAGCTCAACGCTTCACGGAAAAGGAAAATGCCCGAGCACGCGGATGAAGAAGAAAGAAGAAAAGAGGAAAATAATTGGAGGCAGAGCGAGTATATATAGGTTCTTTGGGTGGTCCGTGCGTAGGGAGTGATTTTGGCAGGCGGTACCTACAGCATGTACCTCCTTGCGTGCCGGTCTGCGATTGGCTGTGAGGGTGGTCCAGGCAGCAGGGGCAGCCAAGAACGGAGAGTCATGATTGGCCAGAACATTCTAGGCAGTTTCTCTTAGGTTCAGCCTCAAAAGCATGCCTGCCAGGCACCTGCCCTTCACCAACCTGACGCCTTTGATAGGGCAGCAATGTGAAGTCGCCCAAATCTTTGACTCACTTGTAGCAGAACAGAATGTCTTGTGATGAGGACATTCTAGCAGAAAGCGTAACACGCCACAGACCCAGAAGAGAACAAAGTTCTCCTTAACACGACTTGTGCTTTGTACGTAAGGTAGGTAGGTATTGTCATACGAGTAATAAGTACCTGCGTACTTGTACAGCCTGTTGCTGGGCACAACCCCGCGACGCGTGCACGCGACAGGTAATTAACCTAGAGTGCCGAATCCAAACAAAGCAGCCGCAACGAGGGTGTGGCTTCTAGTTTGCTCAATCTCCACAACTAGCTTCATCGGCCTTGTGAATTGAATTGTCCGTAAATCCCATTCCCGCGCATGCAAATGCAGCATTTCCACACCCACACCCATAATGGAAAGGTTCCTGCGCGAATGGAGGCAAGATGCCTTGAACAAAGCGCAGTACGACTCGGCCATCTTCATCGGTGACAAGCTGCTGGCCCTGACAAGTATGTTGGACCTGGACGTCATGTCTTCGAGACCCTGCAATCGCAACGCCGCTGACAATCTAATCCCCCGCGGCCCTTAGACGACGATAATGATGCATTCTGGCTGGCCCAGGTACATTTTGCTACCGGCAATTACACTCGCGCTCACGCATTTCTTATGAAGCAAGATCTCATCACTCGCAGTCCGGCCTGTCGGTATCTCGCTGGCCATTGTTTGATCAAGCAATCTCGATTTGAAGAAGCCCTCACAGTTCTCGGCGAACGGAATCCTACCCATCTGATCACCAATCCGGGCCCCAGCAACAAGCGCAAGGTACAGCCTCGCCATGGGGCACGCCCCGGCAAGCGTGGGGAGGAAGAGGAGGCACTTCTTAAGGAGGAGGCGGCGAACCGGCGCTTTGAAGCAGCCATGTGCTTTCTCCGAGGCATCTGTTACGCGAAGCAGAACGCATTCGACGCCGCCAAGGAATGTTACAAAGACGCTGTCCGGATTGACGTCCAGTGTTTCGAGGCTTTCCAGCAACTCATGAAGAACTCCCTTCTGTCCCCAGACGAGGAGTGGCACTTTCTAGAATCTTTAGATTTCGACTCGGTGCATGTGTCTGGCGATAATTCGGCGTCCCAGGAGGCCGCCGACTTCACACGAATGCTCTACACAACTCGTTTGTCCAAATACCGAAACCCAGAGGCCTTCGAGACCGCATACGAGTCCTTGTCTACTCACTACCATCTGGCCGACAACCCGGATCTGCAGCTCGCGCGGGCCGATTTGCTATTCACGCAATGCCGCTATCAGGATGCGCTAGCAATCACCAACTCGATTCTCGAAAACGACAAATACAACTTTACAATATACCCAGTCCATCTCGCTTGTCTCTACGAGCTCAACATGAAGAACATGCTGTTCCTCATCTCGCACGATCTCGCCGATAGTCACCCTGAGGAACCTTGCACCTGGCTTGCAGTTGGTATATACTATTTTGCCATCAAGAAGATCGCCGAAGCGCGACGATATTTCAGCAAGGCCAGCATGATGGATGCGCATTTTGGACCTGCCTGGATCGGGTTTGCGCATACTTTTGCCGAGGAGGGAGAGCACGATCAGGCAATCTCGGCATATTCAACCGCCGCCCGGCTATTCATGGGCACACATCTACCACAGGTATTCTTGGGCATGCAGAATCATGCTCTCAACAATATGACACTAGCAGAAGAGTTCCTGAAAACAGCATATGGGCTGTGCAAAACGGATCCTCTGCTGCTAAACGAGATGGGGATTGTAAAGTACCACCAGGACAGGCTCGAAGAAGCTGCGCAGTACTTTTTGGCAGCGCTGAAGATCGCAGACGAGATTGACAGTGAGCCGTCCGCCTGGATCGCACCTCGAACAAACCTGGCACATGCCTTGCGACGACTCCGGCAGTTTAATAAGGCACTGGCTCACTTCGACGAGGTGCTGAGACTTGGTGGAAAGGATGCGGCAATCTTCAGCGCCAAGGGGCTGATACTTATGGAGCAGAACAAGCCTGAGGAAGCAGTCGTGGTCTTGCACGAGGCTCTAGCGATCAACCCACAGGACAGCATCGCGACGGAGCTCCTCAACAAAGCACTAGACGAGACGGCGGTTATGGACGGAATCGCCGAAGATGAAGCAGAAGATTTGGCCGATTTTGAGCAAATCTTGGATGACAAGAAACTAGCTGCAGCTCACAAGGTGAACGGGGAACGCTACGGCAGAGGTATGCTGGAAAAGGGCAAAGGAACAGTCGGGAGGACTCGTGTTTCTATGCTAGAAGAGGAGAGCATGATGGATATGACTGATGAGGAGTAGCTTCGTCTCCTTGGAAATGCAATGTCCGGGGCAGTCGGAATTCTATTCAGGTTCTTTGAGAGCTTTCCCTGTTTGCAGGAGCGTGGAGATCTGGATATACTACTAGTATGGCGTTCAGGAAAATGGCATGGGGGACCAATCATGGGTTTGGCGGCATCGGGGAAGAAAAAGAAAAGCATTGTATAGAAACTAAATGACCTATTTACATCTCTATCAACTGCGAAAGAAGAGCTGATGTTCATCTGCCAGCTTACCTGCTTGCTCGAAGCGAAGCAGCAAACAAGGAGCCTCGGACTCGGCTTCCGCCTTACAAAGTATTAGTGGGCCAGCGGACGACAATCTGGCCGACTGACAATTATGCGGCCTCTGATGGGCCAAACGCTCAGCGGGATCAGCGGGAGCTCTCCACAATTTGGCGAAGCGACCTACCCTAGCTCCAGCTGAAAGCCATGCATGCTTCTAGATTGTCGCTATCTGCGTCGGCGTGCATTCATCAGCCAGGTCTACAAATATCAGCTGACGGGATGACAAGCTCAAGGTTTGGAACGGCTGAAGTGCCATAGCTCAGGCTCCCTCACTCTCGCCAATCCGTCATTGTCGGCTGTGCCATCAAGACGACGGCACATATCCCAACATCAAACCACCACGAACAGCTTCCTACTATTAATCAAGACTCACCTCATCTATTCTAATATATCCGCTGCTTGAATATTGAAAAAAACCATGTCGCGCTTCTTCCCCCACCCTCCCTACGCGGAGGACCAGCCCCTCCACCACACCATCCTCACCACCCACGTCCTCACCCGCGGCTTCACCACCGGCGCCATCATCGGCTCCCTCATCTCCGCCTCCCGCTACATCCTCTCCCCCGCCCGCCGCCAGCAGCCCCTCGCCTACCTCGCCTCCCGCCTCCTCGCCTCCTCCTCCACCGGCGCCCTCGTCGGCGTCGGCCTCTCCGCCCTCGCCACGGTCGGGCGCATGTACGGCCGCGAGGAGATCGAGTGGAGGGACCGCAGCTGGCGCCTCCTCGAGAACGAGGGCCAGCTCGAGACGGACGACTGGACCTACGCGGGCATGGTGGCCGCGCCCGCGGTGCTGGCGGCGGCAACGAGGGGGGCAGCGGCGCCTCTGGGGTGGAGGGCCGTCGTGGGAGCCAGCGGGCTGGGGAGCATAGCAGGCATGCTGGGGTACATGACCTGGCGGTATGGCATCAACGGGGGCAAGTTCCCCGGGTCGGCTGGTACGCGGGAAGCGAAGGAGATTGCAGAATAGAGAGTTTGGTTGGATGGGTTGGCGTCAAGGCACGGGATGATTCTCTACTCAACCTCTCTTAGCGGAGGCAAGGAAAAAAAAGAAATCAATAATGGATGCTGGTGTGCGCACCAATATCTTTGTAGTAGTATAATGATGAATGTACAATCAATTAAAAAAGGCTTTCGACAGAATTCACAATCGTAGGGGGGTGATGAATCTATATGTGCTTATACATTTAAGACGCGGGTGATCAATATGAATTTGTTTAAGAGCATCAATTAACGTTTCTTGTTATTTTAATGATAAATTATGGCCCAATTGCCTTAAACACTCAGTTTAACCCATCTGCCTACCACCCAAAGCTTCATCAAACATAATAGTACATCATTCTGTCGTGGCAGACTTCATTCTGATTCCACCAAACGCCTTGCTGAGGAACAATACAACTGATTAGAAAAACAATCACATCTTGCACACTCCCACCCCTGTGCTCCGTCACCTCTCGAGCCTCCATCCACTAGCTCCAGCATGAGAGCCAGGTGTAATTATAGATAAGGCATCCACAAAGCATCGCACTGCGCCAGACTCATCGGGTTAACAGCCTTAGCGATAGCATCGATGACTGTCTGATTGGCAGGCAGATTGCCAGAAGGATTATGAGCTAGGCTGATGGCCCTCTTGACCACAGACTCGCTATTCACCTGAACTGACTCACGGAGCTGGTTCTCGCTAATGCTGTTTCTATGCGTAGTCTGCAACCAGAAGATCATTTCATCTCGCACAAACAAGGTCAGTGCGTGCTCTAGTTCTTGCTCGGGTTCTGTAAGACATCGTGCGATAGCCATGAGCGAGCATGCAAAGATACCCTCGGTGGCCAAAGGACCCATCAGAACCTGCAAGTTGGGTGTCAACCGGAAGGGGACAGGCTCGGGGTTCTGGAAGAATGGTTTTGTTGAGCTCATATAAGACATCAGCTCAGATCCCCAGATGTTACCGGATCCACGAGCGATATTGATCTTCTGCGGGTACCTGTTATGCATATAGAGAATGTATGTCATAAACGTAAGCGCCGCTAGCTGGTACGAGAACTGCCGACGGAAGAGCCAGAATTCTGTGAAGTGTGGGAACGCCTTCTGGAAGTATTCGAGGGCTACTGTCTGAGGAACCCACTTCTCCTGGATTGCATTGAAGACTTCCAGTCGAGCCGTAGCAGTTTGCTCTGGTTTATTCTGTTCGATGTCGGTTAGCTTCCGTCTCATTATTGTGGCTTTGTCAACTTGGAAACTTACAGTCATCTTCATCTCCAGCACTCCACGCAGCTTCTCCATGGTGAACAGAACAGGCTCGTCCTTGGACATACCCATCCGCCTGCAATGATCCTCGTACACCCCTTGCAAGGTGATGTATGATGTGTCTTCTTGCACTATTCTGATATGAGGGGCGAGGGGCACCATCAACGGAAGTGTGAATTGGATATCGCGTCGGCGGCTCTCCTTCTTTCGGCTGAGGGTCTGGTTCAGGCCCCTGAACAGTTGCAGTATACGCTCTTCCCGCCTGCAGTGTCTCGCGGCCGGGTGCTGCACAGCCCAGGAATGTACGCTTCCGTCATGTCCTCGCATTTTCAGTCGACGGTACGAACCGCTAATGGTTCGGACGAGATCCACATTGCTCAGGAAGCGTTCAATTCGAATAAAGTCTTGGTTCTTATCCTTGTGCTGGAGGTACTGTCCTGGAATCTCCACCTCGTCAAACTTCTGGTATCGGAACTCACTGAGGTGTGGGGACGAGGCTTCCAGCGATTGTCGGGTGATACGGCGATCAAGCTTCTCTTCAAACTTGTCTCTCCACTTTCGCAGCTTGTGGATGTATTCGTACATGGTGGGTTTGACCTCGACGAAATCGGCCTCGAAAGATTTCTTGATATGGGAGGGCAGAATCGTCTCAGCGAAGCGAGTTATGTTCAGTTCTGTGGCAGATGGCAGCTTGACGCTCTTGGCGAACGAGGCTGGAGTGCGACTGACATAGGCCAAGGCATCATTCAGAAGAGCAACAATAAGGCGGTATGCATCTTCATCGGGAGGACACTTGAAATGCTTCTGTATCTGATCAACCATTGTCTCCATTGACAAGGCCAAGAGAGGGAATGCGGTCTTGAGAACCGCCATGATCTCTTCAGTGAGCTCCCAAGGTGGTTTCTTCTCTGTACTCTGGGCAGCCGTTGCGTTCGCAGGAATAGGCGTAGCAGTTGCCGGTGTGCCGTCCTCCTTGGTTTCCGTCTTCACCTCTGTCTTCGGCTGAGTGGTGTCGTTGCCGCTGGCAGTACCGGGGCGCGACGCCGACCCTTCAGTCTTGGGAGGTTCCTGTTTCGTCTGCTGGGGCGAAGCATTGGGTTTTCCGCTAGCAGCAGCGGCAGCAGCCTGGTTCGTTAGGTTTCGCTGTCTAGCCTTCTCTTTCGCTTCCTGGCTCTTCTTGATCACGAGCATATCTTCCCGGTTGGTTCGAAGCTGGAAGTACAGTGCCTGGGGATAGGATTTCGCAATTCTGACCAGAATCTGGTACACCTTTGGCGCTTCTTTGTGCCCAAGACCGGTAAGCAACTGGGGAATGAAGGTGATCCAGTACCAAACTGGGGTCTCGCCCTTGAAATCCTCAAAACCCATTGCAATGGAACCCTTGGCATCATCCAGGCTTAATAGCCAAAGAATACGAGCAAGGAGCTTGCGAGACTTTGCGTTCTTGTAGCTCCCAGCAGCCTGGAGATACGACGTTAGAGCTTGCCGGGCTGCATTCAGATCCGTTGGTTCCGAGTTGAATTTCCTGTCATTGAAGTATCCCCACTCGGCCCAAGCCTTGGCAGCTGAGATGTCAAAGTACAAGGCTGTGCCATACGCATTGTCGGCCTCATCCTTCTGGTTCAATTTCTCCAAGAACATACCCTTTAGAGTATAGAACTCAGCCTTTTGCTGAGGGCTGAAGTAGTTGAGATTGGTGTTGTTGATTACATCAAGACCACTTGAGAGTTCCTCGGGATTCTCATAATGACATTTGGCCTGCTCACGAAGTTTCAAGAATGCCTCCTGAATCTCGATGTTAGGTAGCGTATAGATACGACTGAGCTGACTGATGCAGACTTCAGGCAAGCTGTGCTTTCGTGCTACATGAGCAAATCGGTTGATAATCCATGCAGTTTCGTGATAACCACGGTATGCGAATGATGAGGCGCCACTGCTGTTTTGTTGACCTTGAGGGGGAAGCAGCTGAAGGTAGGTTTGGTTGATAAGACCGAAAATGTGTTGCCTCCAGGTGACAAGATCTTGCCAAGCCGTGATATCGTCCCAAACGTTGGGCAATCGGTCACGCCAGGCTCCAAGAAGCAACTTCAGTTCACCAGATTTGACATCCAGGTTGGTTGAGTTGGTGTTGGCTAAGCTCTGACAAATAACACTGGCATCATGGAGCTCAACGAGTTGTTGGAAGTTTTGGAGAAGGGGAATGTGAGCATTCGTAAGGCGGTCAGGAAGCTGGTGCCATTTCCGGATTGACAGTTGGATCGCTTCATCGCAGACACGGACAAACTCATTTTGTGGTTCTTGTCCATTGTGGAACTTGAGCAGAGACATGAAAGCCTGGAAAAAGGCTCGTCTTGGTGTAGGGGCATCCATAACGCCTTGAATCACAGCGTTGACAGCATCCCTCTGTGGTTCCTCCTGCCACATTTCCGTGTTGCGCCAGGCGCATTCCAAGAGAAGGTCCTGGAAGTTCTCGTGTTTGGCAAAGTCCTGAAGAATCTCCCACTGCTGTAGTTTCTGTGCGCACAGCACCCAGTGATCCTCCCAAAGCATGTATTCAGCCTGTCCAAAAGGAATGACTCCGGTCCTTGCCTTGATCTGAGCGTTCTCGTACAACTTCTGGGCCTTGTCCCACATGCCATTCTGCTCGTAGGAAAGCGCTGCATTGGTCTCCATAAACTGGGACCTCCTTCGCCATGTTCCATAGAACAAGTCTTCCTCCTGTAGAGAGGAGTACATTTCAACAAGAGCATCAAGGTTGCTCTCACGAACCTTGGCCGAGTCGCTGATTGGCTTAATGGCAGCATTCTCCAGTTGCACCATGGCGGTGTACCAGGCATCGTACGTCTTTCCAGCGAATTTCAACACATGCGGAGGCAGTTTGCACTCAGGCCACGTTTTGGCCGCGCCTTCAATAAGAGATTGAACCACGTTAGGGCGCTTGTCAATCTGACGGCTATGGAAGTCTTTGGTTAAGAGAACAACCAACCCACGCTCGAGTTCTACTCGCTCATCCCGTGCAGTCGAAGACCAGAAAAGCGGGAAGAGAGTGACCCAGACCTCATGAGCCAGCTGAGAATCAATGTGCTGCAGCTGGATGAGAGGCTCTAGGATATCCCGAACCTTGACGTCGCCAATTTCTGTCATAAATCGCCGATGCTTGGCCATAAAGGTGTCGAAATTGTCATCTGACATTAGGGTTGGTTCCCTGTGTTCCTTCTCTTTTGAATATACTGCAGCAAGCTGAGAAGCAGACAAGACCTTGAAGTCTGTGTGGTGAAGCTGAATGTTGCTATTCATCTCAACACCGCCAAGCAGCAGCTGGGAAGCCTGTGCTAACCAGTAGGAGTCTGCCAACATATCCCAATTCTGAGAATTTAGCACATACGCAAGCCGTGCACTCGATGTCTTCGACAAACTCTTGTCGAAGATGGTCATGAAGCGATTGCGCATCTGATGGTCAACGGCACGGGTGCCGATCAGGAAGGCATGCTCCATGCGTACGGTTAGCTCGGTACGAGTGATCTTTGGATCCTCGTAGATTTGAATCACAAGCTCCAGAAACTTGGACAGCATAGTTGGATCTTGTCGATGTTCAAAGGACAGCATTTTGTGGAGAACAGCGGTCTTCTCCTTAAGCGTGGGCCAGGTTCCCTCTGATCGGAACACCCAGCCCTGAACCATGCTCAGGATCTCCTCACACAATCCAATATGCATCGACTTTTCTACTAGAGTTGCCAAGACACTCAGGAAAGGTCGTCTATGGTCGCCAAGTTGTTCCATGCGCAAGGCCACCACCTGAATCTCCTTGATCATAATCCTTGTTTGAATCTCGAGATCGTGGGCATTCATTTCCACAGGAGGGTTGCTAGAGTCTTGGCTAGGAGGCTGCTTAATCCCAGCAGCTTGTCCGGCAACTATGTTGTAGTGCTGGACGTGCTCCCTGGCATGCTTGCTTTGTAAAGCTTTCATGAGGGATGGAATATGTTGGTCGATGACGGTAGGTTTCCTGTTGCCTATTGACCACAGAATATTGACACCAGAGACGTATGAGCTGTTGTTCATTGCTTCAGTCGCGACCTGTGAGAGATGGGCTATAAATTCCGATGTTTGAGTTTCTGGCTCGCCATCGGCATCCGCATCGTCCATTGGCGTGTCTTCGGGAACAGCATCGAGAACTCGTTTGATGATAGGCTTGAGATCCCTACCATCATCGTACTTCTTGTCGGCAGAGTGTAGGCAGTCCTGAATTTCAGGGTTCTCACTCTTCAAGCACTTCTCTACCACCTTCTGCACGGCTGGCATATTTGATCGGACCCAATCATCTGACTTGGAGTTGAGAACAATGCGTACAACCTGCAAGGTGTTGATGATATTGGTGAGGAACTTGTCGTCGTATTTCTCCTTATCAGAAGGATCCGTGTTGAGAATCGTCTGTGTTTTGTCACTCGCAAGGATAACGTCCGTGACGTTCGGGAACAAATCTAGTTCTAAATCTCCCCAGTAACGAGGCTGGACAAGATGATGGAACAAGGCCATGGCTCGCTTGCAGAGGTCAGATGGAGGGGGGCTAAGAGGGAGTACTGAGGTGTTCTCAACACGAGGTTTCGCCGAAGGCAATTCATATCTCTCATGCAGTTGTGCGATGAATTCGACCAGATACTTGAGCATCTTAAGACGGAACACTGGTGGAAGCTGATACTCAGGCCTCTCGACTGAGGCGGTTTGCTGAGGCGTTGATACCGCGGCTTGTCCTCCTTGAGACTCTCCCTCAAGTTTCCGCTTCTTGGAGTTGGGGGATTCGGAAAGCGACCGGGCTTCCAGCTCCGAAAATGGTTTGCCCTCAACTCGCCAATGCTCCCAGGTCCAGATCAGGTCCATCATATTGAGAGCCAGCTTTCTGCTTTCGTGTGACGGGTTGGGGGGTACCGCAACTTTCCGGAGTGACGTGATAAGGAGAATCATGTACTTATCGCGCGCATCAAAAAATAGGCGAGGGTTCTTAACAAGGAAGTGGAAGATACTCGTCATTTGCTGCACATTCTGACCCTCATCCGCAAGGATCCTTCGAGGAGCCATAGCCCAAGCTAGTGACCTCTCCCCCTGAGCGCTATATCTTTTGGGTAGCACCGGAGCGACCAACTCGAGGGCTTGGGTGACTAAAGCGCGACCCTCGTTCTGATTCGTTTTGAGAAGAGACAAATAGACTTGAGAAACAATCTTGATTGGCGTCTCGTAGATTGAGATGAAGAAACCAATAACAACATAGGCAGCATGCTTGTTGATAATGTCATCAAGACGAATAAAGGTCCAGCCAAACTTAATGATGTCCTTTCTCGCCTCCAATAGTGCTGTATGATAGTATCTGACAAGCATTGCAGAAAACTGCAGTAGCTCAAACCGAGTGTGATCGATACCAGGCTGAGCTTCGTCATCAGCAGTTGCCTCAGGATTGGTTCTCCAGATCTTTGTGCTGACTGATTCGATGACGGTGCGATCGATCAACTTGTGAGTCTTGTGCTGCTCCCGGGTGTGCCACTGCCTCATCACATCCATGGCAACAATTGGGTTGACAACGTAATGCAACAAGAAGTGTTTCGTCTTGTTCGAGGCATTTTTCCCTGCATACACTTCCAGGCACCGGAGGATTGTTGTCCTCCAAAAATCAATAGAGTTATCTGAAATGATATGCTCGTAAAGGAAAGTAAAGAGGTTCTGTGTAGAACGCAGCTCCTCTGCCGTTACCGAAGCGACCAGACTGAAAAGATTGTCCAAGTCCTTCGGGGTTTGCTCAAGTGACTTCACCAAGATCGTCATGAGCTGCTCAGATGCTTGATAAGAAGCCAACCGAAGGTGAGCTGGGAGGGTGTAGCTTCGCTGATGATGCTCGAAATCCTTTCCAATTGTCTTCAGCCAAGAAACGACCTCCTTCTTGGCTAACCAGCTGCTTGCATTCGGGTAATGACACATCGACTCTAGAATGTGCACAGCATTAATCATTCCGATGAATTTAACTTCTCCTCCCTGTGCAATGAGTTCATTGCATTTAGTCATTAGTCCATCAATGGATTCGACGGCAACATCCCGTAGCGGTGAGCTATCGCTATGAGCAACTGCTTGAGCCAGAAGGCGACCGTACTTCAGCTCGCCTAACTTATCTGCCAAGTACGCCCAAAGTTCCTTGGGATATCGATTGATGTATCGATATATAGGAAGTCGGAATGGGCTATGGTGAGTTCTTCTTAGCCTCTCCTCAAGAGTCAGGAAGTACTCAATCAGTCGCTCCTTGAATTCCTCAGCAGGGGCTGGGAGCAAGTGGAATATGTTTAAAATCGCGGCGATGACCTTCATTTGAGAATTCTGTTCAAAATATGTGAAGGAAATCGGCTGCCACGCGGTGGGTTCAACAATATGGTCGATTTGGTCAAGCAGACGAGTGCCGATCTCCTTCTTGAAATAGCTTGTAAGCAGCTTCAGAAGCCTGGACAGGTTGTCAAGGCCAGCAGTCGTGAGACGTTTGGGGTCCTGAAGACTTTGAAGAACAGGCTTCAGTCCGCCTTGAAGAAGGTCCTTCGGCAAGCGTCTATCCACACTAAGAACAGACTTCAAAGCATCATGCGCAGCAAGAATGGTCGGCTTGGACTCGGAGTAAAGACATTTGAAGTACACAATCAGAATCCTTGACTTGCTTGGCGAGTTGGCGAATTCTTCGCAGCCCATGGCAGTACTCAACAGCTTGATGCAGGAAACCCTCAAGTTTACAATGTGCTCGTGGGTCCGATACTCGGCGGGTTTATTGGCGAGGGACTCGTCGTTGGCGTCAGCCAGTGCAAGCGATTCCATGAGGAGTCGGTTCAAATTCTCGTCGAACGGAATCCAACTACTCTTAAGACCAAGATGATACGTCATGCCATTGATGTAGCCAATCTGTGTGACAAATGGCAAAGCTCTCAAGGGCTTAGCATAGATGGGTTGCAGGAACCTCTCTTTGTAGGGCTCAAGCAGTTCCCAGACCTCGCAGCTGGCGGCACTGGCGATCAACTCGAGGGATTGTCTTGCAGCCTCACGTACGTGCTTGTTCATGTGGCATAACTCGTTGTTGAACAGCATACAAATTTGAGCCAGTCTGGGCTGTTTCTGCGGCGCTTGACCTTGCTGGTGTGGGATGGGCAGTGCATCCTCCTTCTTGATGTTCTTTGTGATACGCGCAAGCAAAACCTTCAGACTCGACTGGGCTAGACGTCTGGTTTTCTCCGGGAGGTCTTGGGGCATGTCCTTGATCACGTACATCAAGGCACGGATGAACTCTGTCTGTTTCGTTGCAACCCAAGCATCACCTAGATCCAGTTCAGTAAGCAGGAAGTGGATACCAAGGCTGCCTCCGGTCTTCGTGAACCATTCTTCCTCATAGCAGCTGTGACAGAACGTGCTACTTAGGCGATTGAAGAAGGGTAGATGCCAGACACTGGCCTCGGAACCCAAAATAGTCACGAAGGAGTCATAAAGCTCCCGAATGCAGTTCTGGGAGGCTTCTCGGACTTCGGGGTGATCGGATGCGAGCGATTCCACGATAGCCTCAGAAAGAACTTTAGTGTCAATGCACAGAGGGCCCTCACCTGCCTTCGGATCGAATGGATTGTGCTTCTTAAGCTCCACCAACGAACGCCCGACTTCGATGAGTGCGAAATGGCGACAAATGTTGAGCAGGAAGGCCTGCGACTCTTCTTGGAATTCTGGCATTGACTGTGTGAATAACACAGCTTTCAAAAGCCTCTTGACTATTTGATCTTGCTCCTCCTTCTTGGGAATAGATCTCTCACGGTCAGAGATCTCAAAAGGCGCGAAGTTAACATCCAGTTTCCGAGCCAAGAAATCCTGCGCTTGAAGTCGTACAATGCGAGGTAGGTCATCGGGAAGCTGGTCGAAGCCAATTCGGAGTTTGATGTTTGCCTTTATGAACTGGAGAGCCTGCTGCTTGTAATAGCCGTCAAACTGGCGCGATTGATTGTTCTTGGAGTTACGGGGCACCTCCATCAACTTCTGAATCGCTGCATCAATTCCAACTTCTGCAGGGAAGGCACGGTCTTTCTTCGATCCGATTAGACGCACGTCGAAGCTGCTAGGATCCTCGGCATATTCTTTGTACCTGAGAGGAACTGCGTTCGTCATGAACTTTCGGTTTCTGCCGCCCAGCTTACCCAGGATTCTCAAGGTTGTGTGAGCGTGGAAGTGGTTATATGGATGAGGCCTCAGGTGATCGAACAAGGCAGTCATGAGCTCATCAATAACTGGCGCCATAATGGGGTCCAGATAGTCTGCAGTCAGATTGTCGACACAGAGTTCCAGCGTTCTAAGCCCCTGACCAACCAGGTCGGTGCCCGCGCGCAAAGCAACCACTAGTGGTCGCATCAGAAAACTAAGATGTGGGAGCAGGTGACTCAAGCGAGCAGGCACTGTCAGACAGAGCTCGACATACAAGTCACGGTCGCTGGGCTTCCTTGCGGCCATGAGGAGGTTGTTGAGAACATCAAGAAGCATTTCGAGGAGAGGAAGAATCTGCTTGTAAAGTTGCTCAAACTTGCCACCACCAATGCTACGGAATAGGGATCTCAGCAACAAGAAGTAGTTAATCGGCTCCTCAGCCTTTGTTGAAAGCTCAATCGACTTGGTCACAATGTTGACGACGTGTGGGAGGAGTACCTGCTCGTTCTGTGGCGCAAATAGCGTGACCGCCATGAATGCGAGCTTAAAGAGACGCAACAGAATTGACGATTTCCTCACATCAGCAGAGCCAACTTGGTCGATTCGTTCCATCAAGAATTGGAGAAGCATCCCGCAAAAACTAGGTGATGTTGCTTCGCTAGCAAGAAAGAACTGAGGGATATGCAGAAGGGCGGTATGCTCGAAAATCATGTCATAGAGCCTTGGGATCTCTCGTTGAAAAGCCTCGTGGAATGTGGCAGGGTCGATGCAGTGGAAGACGGTGGCAAAGGTCTCAAGAAGCTCCTTCTCTTCCTTACTACTGGAGATCATATAGAAGTTTGCCATGTACTCCACAGGAGAAGAATACTGAGGCTCGGCTGTTGGCTTCTCAATCTCATAGTAGCGGAAGACATAGGCACCCTCACGGAAGAGCTTGACGATTACCTCGACCTCCTCCGCGTTGAAGCCGTAGGAAACGTCCTGCCAGTGGGTTGGAACCGAAGAAAGGTCAATTTTAAGATCGACATTGCAGGTTCTAAGCTGGTAAAATGTGTTCTTCAAGCCATTCATAAGGTTCCGGAACAGAAATTTGTTGTCTGCCACTGGGTCATTGGCCCTATCTCGGGAATTTGATGTCTTAATCGGCATAGCTGAGAAGATATCGATCTCGTCCCATTCAGGCGCCTTATCCTTCTCAGCTTGTGGATCTGGTTGTCCACCCTCCAACTGTTGATGGTATATTTTCGAAAGCTTCTTCGCGTTATTATATTGGCGATTCATGGCGGCAAACTTGTCTCCAATAGCATTAAGAATCATGATTAAGTAGTGTCGAGCATCGTTCTTGTTGGGTAGCTTTGCAATGCATTCAGCCATGTTAAGTAGAAGCTTGGCGCTCATCGTTTGAAAGCTCGTTCCGGGGAAATTATCCTGGAGATTCTTGGTGTAGACCTCAACAGTCTTGCGGATCTGCTCAGGGCTCAAAGAATCCCGCACATGATGAATGAGATCAGCCAGCATGCTGTACGCCAAAGGTCGCATGGTTTCATGAACAGTCAGACCGTCGCCCGTCAATGTTCGCTCATCCAAAAGCTCATCGATCTTTGGAAGGAAAATGGTTCTGAAGTTGTAGTTGATGATGTGACGGATAGCGACTAACAACTCCTTCCGGGTACCGGACTTCTCTCGCGGGCAGTCCTTGAGCAGCCTGACCACTATTCCGGGCAGATTAGGGAGGAAGTCTGAGAGCTGGTTTGCATACTGTCTAAGCAGATAGGCCAGAAAACTCATCGTCTTGACTTGCGCCGTGATCATGTCACCGAAAGCAGCCCTATTTTTGATGCCCGAACTGACACCAGTATGGATTTGGCCTTTGGCGGCAGCATCCGTGTGTGCTTGCTGCTGAGCACTAGCCTGTACTGAAAGCACATTCTTGATCAATGGAACAAATGCCTTGACATTCTGTTGTACAGTGTTGCGGTAGATCTGGAAAATCGAAACAACGATGATGGGGCATTCGGACAGGACCTTGAAGGACCGCATGCCCTTCAAAAGCGATCGATTCTGCTGCTGAGGATCCGGTCCAAGATCAGGAACGGCGGCTGCAGGTGATCCCGGCCGAGGAGACTGGAAATTGGTCTGGGTGCTTCCTGGCGTCGACGGAGCTGCGGCTGCTGCGAGCTGTGAATTTACAGGCTGCGAATTTCCGGGGCCTGTTGGGTTGTCCAGCTGCTCTCTGACGACGCTCTCCATCTGTTCAAACAGCTCTTGAATTAGTGTCAGGAAATCCTGGACCTTGCCCTGCAGCACCTTGTGCTGGTGGCGCATGATGTCCGATATAATCTTGACGCAAAGGGTAGCATTTTCCTCATTATCGTTTCGAACCAGACCCATCAATAAGTCGACAATCTCGGGGGCGAAAGGCTCGAAGGGCTCGGTCGGCGAAGGGCTGGTGGGAAGACGATGTAGGACCTCCAAAATGCAGTGGCGGAGCCTCTATGTATAATTCGTTAGGTTCGTAACAATTGATGGCTTTGGGGAGAAAGGAACGAACCTGCTCCATACTACTGCTTTGGAAAACACATTGTCCGCGTAAGATATTGATGAAAATGGGCATCAATCTCTTCAAGAACGGGGAGTATATAGGACCAGTGGTGTAGTGATCTAAGCTATCGCGCAAAGTCGTCGCAGCTTCAAATTTCAATTTCGTATCTGGAAGGCATGAAAAGTTAGTAAATACTGGTCCGTCCGATGATGAAGGCACGTGGTATAAAGGAATTGAACTGTACCCGTCTCAGGAATACTGAGACGCTTTACGACGTCATCAATAGTGGTTCCCGACATGACTGCATCATCGGCGTCCACAAGGCGCCGTAGGTCGTTCCATCCGCTGGGAGACGATCTTGTCGAGAAGCCTCAGAACTTTCGAGGAGCGTAGAGAGCTTGGGGTCCTCGCGACAGCTTCGCGACGGTGATGGCCCAGAAATTTGCGAAATCCAATACTGTATATATATTAATATTCTGAACAAGATCAGAATTGAGGCTCCTTCTTTTGTTGCGACAGGATGCCAAAAGGAGGAATGGGCGTTATTATCGGGTCGCTCGCCTGGGGAAGAGCTTAACGGTTGCAATATGAAGATGGATCAGAGGCCGCCTCGCGTTGAAAATCCCAAGACCCAGTGAGACTGGGCGCCGCGGTCACCAAATCATCTTGCGCTAGGCCCTGCAATAATATTAATCCGGCGCTAGTGCTGCACACGCCCTGCCAGCGGGGCGTGGTTATAGTGAGGCTTAATTGGTGGGCTGTTATCGATAAGAAGCTGTCCCTCACGGCTGTGGCTTCCTAGTGCTCTCCCGTATCCCATCATTGACTTCCCTAATCACATGGAGAAACAATAGACAAGAGAGAGCTAGCTGCGTACCTGAACTCTATCACTACACTGCCTAGATTCTTTTCTTTATCAAAATTCTGATTACTCATACCTGGTACCACTTCTGGTTACCTACCTATTTCCAAATTCCAAGATATCGCATCCAAGTTCTTGCTTGTCCGCCATTGAATGATAAGCTTGGTTTTCAAGATTGAGCATAAGTTTGGTCTCCAGGGCCCTACCATCGATAGCTCCAGCGGAATCTAGACCTTACGGTGGGGTATATGGTATGTTGCTGAGCCCAACTCATGTGATACAGCTTGTGTGTTTGCTCGCCTCGAAGTCGTTCACGTTCGACTAACACAACAGAATTTAGCTGTAAGGTCGACTATCTTCGAGTAGCCCCGGTCTTTGTCTGAAATTCCGAGAAGATGAGTGGGGATTTCACAGCATTCTTTTATGGTAGGTCAACCTGCGCTCTGATGGGGATGTAGTTGTTAACTGATCTTGTGACAGGCACCTTGGTATGATACAAACCCTTTGCACCGGTATTGAGAATCTCAGAACTAAAACTTAGTGAATCAGATGGCGCCCGAGGTGTTCTATTCCGTATGTTATGGAACGTCGAAACCGCCGCAAGCTTATCAAGCAATGCATACCTTCACCCCAGCTACTCTGGATGGATACTGTAGGCATCGAGTCCAGTTTGCCGACTACCCTGGAATCGTACCAGAAGAGGGATGTTCGGTTCGCGGTGTGTATGCAACAGGCTTGACGGATGCCAATATGCAAAAGCTCGATCATTTTGAAGGCTCGGAATACAAGAAAGTGAATGTCAAGGTGAAGCTTGTCAAGAACGAGGGGGGGAAGGAGGTCGAGGGAGAAGAGAAGGACGCCGTCGTCTACGTCTTCCTGTCAGCAGAGGACCTTGACAAGGTCGAATGGGACTTTGAACATTTTCGGAAGGAGAAGATGGGCATGTGGGCATGGTGAATGGGTTTCTCAGGTAGGATCCTTCTTGTGCCAAGCCATGATCACTAGTCCTAACTCGCCGTTCTGGAGTCTGAGGTTGGGCAAGCATGTCTGGTGGCGGCAGAGGAAGGTTCCAGCTTCCCCTGCCCGTGAGATTTCGAGACAATCCATGCTGTTTGCAACGTGGGATTTGGTTTAGAGCGAAGTGATGGGGGAGTGTCATACAACCCAACGGGACAACGACGAGACGAGGAGGAGCAGGGTGGAACTCTTTCGTAGCTTGGACTTCCATAGAGTCTCTGGTATCGAATCACATAGAATATAGAAATGGATATATTGACATGGGAATTGCGACTAATCAATGAAAAGCTTACAAGTTGCACGCATAGACGGCCATTAGCCAGCTCATATCACACTAGCTCTGCATCTCACATTAAACAGAACTCCCACCAGCCAAGGAGACAGCCCGCTGCGGTGCATGGTCGGACTTAATCCGCAGCAGATCATGTTACAGATATTATCCCGCACGAAAGGTAAAAAAAGCAAGCATACAAATCAACCTGATCGGATGAATTGTCAGACGGGGAATTTCACTCCAGGGCAGGGCCCGATTTTCCACCATCCGTGAATGGACTGATGGTGAGAAATATGAAACAGATGAACAGCACAGGCCATATTCTCTTCCACACGGGTATTTCGAGACGGCAACAGCGTCACAGCAGATCGCGGCCGCCTACGGTAGTATATCCCGCTGCCCAACTGGAAACATGGTGCACCGTGCACACATCAGCAGAGGTGACGTTTCCGGATGGAGGCAATGAGTGTCCCAAGCTCAACTTACAAGGTTGGCAGAGGCCATGGCGACGAACAAATATGGGATGATGGCACATCGCGGAGATGAAGCGGCACTTACGCAAGATGGCGGAAGCCCTGAAGAAAATCCTTACCACCATGTCCCTGGTCTCTTCTGCCAACGCCACGTCAAATCGTGAAATAAATGCCTCCCGGTGCAAATGAACAACGAGCTACAGGGATAGCAAGTAATGAAATTAAATGAAGAAGAAGAAGAGAACAGAGTCCATCTTGTTCTGCCGAAGCAAGGATTGCATCGGGCATGATGAGGCAGGGTTTGTTCACTAACCAGGAGTCGAGACAGCATCTCTTGAAGGCGTGGGCAAAAACTACCGGCGACTTCCGGAAAAGCACCTAGGCTGATATCACATGTGGAAGGTCCTCCTGAGCATCACCCGGGTCAGATGTAGATGGGATCACGAACATAGGGAAAATACCGAAACAGGAATTTTGAAACCCTGGTCTTGTTTGATGTTTCGGCTCCACGCGCACCCCACAAAATCAACAAGGTGGTCTTCGGCTCTTGGCAAAGCGATCCCTGTCAGTCGGCCTCTGGACTACGAAGCTGAAGCCCCTCACTGGTCGGCTGTGAGAGACTACAGGACGATAGTGAGGAGCACGATCACCGGTCATCTTTGCTCAGTCCATCGTGACTGGCTAACCATCTGAACTTCCCCTGCATCCCTAGGCGGCGCTTCAGGGGGATCCTCACCCGGATCACAAGACATGAATGCAAGATTCTCAGAAAGCTGTCGGAAGCCTGAACCAGTCTCCCACATCTGACTGGCGGACGAGCCGCTCGGCCACCCACAGGCACCCGGCTAAAGGTGTCGCGCATACAGAGACGATTGGCCCGTTCCTGGAAAGCCATGACTAGGACCCAACGTCTAATGTGTGTGAGTCAACCACATGAAGCAGCGAAAAATTTCCCTCCCTTCTCTCATGAGTTTTCGGTTGTCATAACCGGGAAGAGCGCAACACCTTTCTGTTAATGCTGTTTGCCATTCAGGTGATGCTAGCTTCATTATGCCAACCCAGCGGTGGCGCACATTGCATTTCGGCAGCTTGCCGGAATTGGTGAGGCGTGGCCATCTAGATTAAACGGCACAGACATTGACCTGACAAAAGAAGCCAAAGCTCTATTACCAGATCATGCATGGTGGCAGTGGTTGAGATGCGCTTTGGCCGGCTGGGAGGCTCCTGGGGTCGGCGACATCGATGGCCTGTGCTGAAGCCTGGGTCCTGGGTCGTATCCACGGATCGTTTCGTCCTCTGCGAGGTGATGTGATCTGCAGCCACACCGAGGACGGCATGGCTGGCGATCTGCAGGTACGGACAACTCAGGAGCACGCGTGGGCGCCAAACTCACCAGTAGCCTTGTTGGACAGACACACACTGTCCTGTCAATTGCGCCCATCCAAGCGGGAATGGGGCCCGTGGCTGAGGGTTGTGTTGCGGTGAACGGCTGCTTGCAGGTCGTGTCCTACCTCCCATCCGCAACATTGACCACAGCATGAAGCAAGCCAACATGCATAGCAGAGGTACGGTGAATTACGGAGACAAGGTAGAGGCTTTACGCGGCCCGATTGAATTGGGGAATCTCCCGGGGGCCACCGAGCAAGGAAGGCGCATCGCAGCTCGCCTCTCATTCCATTTGCGTAGAATCGTGTCTTTTCTGTAACACCCAACGACTTTAACTACCGGAGGCCCCTATCCCCATCCCTGTCAGGCTGACAGCCCAAGACCCCTCAATAGCAGAGGTTGCTGCCGCCTAACATAACCAGTTAGAATTTCTCCGGCAGACCCCTCCAACGATTCCAACGATCCTTGTCGCTGTTAGTGCACTGACGCAGTGCTCGAGCATGTGCCTCGCCCCAGCCTCCTGTATGTACTACCGGAGAATGCCATGACGGTAGTACTGGACTCCAGCATTAGGTATGCTCAGCCATGGCAATTTTAAGCTAAACTGCTTTTTTTTCCTTGTCCAACCACCGAACACGAGGTCATTTGCGCAGACGGAATGGAATGATGCAGCTGACCGCCGTATGCAATGCAGAACTATCGGGTCCCCTCTGGCGCGCGGCTCAAAGCTGGAGAGCAAAGGAAAACAAAGAAACGTAAAAAAGCCGCCCGGCACCAGGCTAGCAGAGGGGAGGGAGCGCTGAGGTTTGCTGGTTTGGGCAGGTCTGTAGGTAATGTATGGATAGGGGTGCGTTACAGCGCCTGTGCTGCTTACTTGCAGCGTCCAGCAGACTCAATCCAGGAGGCGGCAAAGGGGAACACCACCAAACGGGGACCTGGAGCGTGTCACCTATCGCGCAGGCCCCTGTCCTGCTGGCGAGTGCTGGATGGCTGCCGCGGCGCCAGAGGGGAAACAGGGCCGTTTTAGGCAGGGACGAGCCACAGCCAGTGGACTGGCTCTCCGCTCGATCAGACTCCAGACCCCACCTCGACCTGCAGCCAACTCTTGTCCGCGCTTGGGCACATGCCAGGGCCAACATGAAACAACGTCTCCAGCCTATCAATGGCTGTACCGTTTATACGTCTCCCTTTGTCCTGCCCAGAGCCTGCCGACACTAGAGGACGGGCCCTGGCAGCTCCACCATGCATCAAAAGCGCTTGCACCGAGTTCAATGCTTGCCCCTGGCTGGCTACGTCCGTGTGTGCACCCCTGTTCTGGCCCATGGACTCTCCCGATCTGCATCAGCCAGTCTGCGTGCCATCCAGGCCCATGTTTGACCTCTTGCCCATTGTGCCCAGCTGTGTCTGATGTCGCCTCACGGTTGGTCGATCTAGAATTCTCCTTTCTTTTCTGGACTAGTTGCCTTGGTGGTCTGTGTTCTGATGCAGTCCATTCACCCATTCTCCTGAGCACTCCCCACACACAACGCCTGCCCAGACGATCTGGAACATGACTCTCATTTTTGTATAAGAAGCCCGGCCTCCTTCACGTATTCAGACTGTCTTTCTTTCTTCACCACCACCAAACAGTCCATCCTTTCTAGACGCTTGTCGTCCACCATTTCAGTCCTTCATTCGTATAAAAGGCTAGTCCTTTAGGTATCTTACCTCAACATTCTCTCACAATCTGCCCGGTGCAAACATCAACTTGGGAACTTCCCCATATCAACGCAAGAGCACGGTCTCGCGACAACTCCTCGACTTTTGGTTTGCCTATCTCTCGTCCGGAACGAAAGAACCCACAAAATACCCAACAATACCCAACACCTATCAACTTACAAGACTATCTTTTGACAAGATGCTCTCCAAGACTCTCGCTTTCCTCGGCCTGGCTGCCTCTGCCAGCGCCCACATGGTCATGACCAGCCCCGTCCCCTTCGGTAGCCCCAACAACTCTCCTCTTGATGCCAGCGGTTCGGATTTCCCCTGCAAGGGCCCCGTCAGCGGCGGCGACTTCTCCACCAACAGCTACGCCCAGGGCAGCACTCAGAAGCTCGCCTTCAAGGGCAGCGCCGTCCACGGCGGTGGTTCTTGCCAGGTCTCCGTCACTACCGACCTGAGCCCCACCACCGCCTCCGTCTGGAAGGTGATCAAGTCCATCGAGGGAGGTTGCCCTGCCCAGAACACCGAGGGCAACCTGGGCAACGATGCCAACCTCGAGGACCCATACACCTACAGCTTCAAGATCCCCGAAGACCTCGCTGCTGGTCAGTACGTCTTCGCTTGGACTTGGTTCAACAAGGTCGGTAACCGAGAGATGTACATGAACTGCGCTCCCGTTACCGTCACTGGCTCCGGTGGTAGTGAGGGATTCCTCAGCACCCTGCCCGACATGTTCAAGGCCAACATCGGCAACGGCTGCAGCACTCCTGCCAACACTGACATTGAGTTCCCCAACCCTGGTAACGAGGTTGAGCAGCTGAACGGTGCTACCAACGCTTTCGCTGCCCCCAGCGGTAACTGCATTGGCAGCCCTGGCTCATCTCCTTCTCCCTCCTCCACCAAGACCACTGCTGCACCCACCACTGCCGCCCCTACTTCCACCAAGACCTCAGCTCCTTCCTCTGGTCCCTCTTCAGCCGTCTCCTCTCCTATCGCTACCACCTCCATCCCTGGAGGTGTGTTCCTGCCCATCCCTGGCTCTAGCACCAAGGCTTCCGCCACTGCCACTGCCTCTGCCTCTGCTGCTCCCACCACCACTGCTACTCCCGGTGGCGGCAGCGGTAGCTTCACTGCCGGTACTGCTTGCACCAGCGAGGGTGAGTGGAACTGTGTTGGCGGCTCATCTTACCAACGATGTGCCAGCGGCGCCTGGACCGTTGTTCAGCCCCTTGCCAGCGGCATGACCTGCAGTGGTGGCCAGTCTTCTGAGCTCACCGTCAAGGTTGCCAACGAGAGGGCCTTCCGCCGTGCGGTCCCCTTGGTCGCATAGGCTGTCAATAGCGATGCCACTGGGTTTGGATATGGGGGGCTAGGTTGGGGATATGGCGTTTGCGGTAGGGATACCGAAGAGGATTCTGTATATTTAAAAATTTTTGGACATGATATTCAAAAACATGAGATAAACTATCTCCACAGCACTTTATGATTTTCTTTCTAAATAGAAATATGATTTACGATCACAACTATCTGTTCCCATTGCCTGTGATACCTGAATGTGATCTAAACTGTGATACACGATGCACCAAGGCCAACGTGAAAACGCCTACATAGTATAATCACGATGAGACTCGAGATCGTCAACTAGGAAGATCTTCAGAACACACAAAAACAAACAGTCTATACACAGTCAGGGGGCGGTAGAAGCCCGAGACCCAAAAGACCCGCCGAGGAAACCCTGCATAACCTACACCTCGGGCGAAGAGGGGGTTCAGTAACCGCCAGCGTTCCAAGACCTTGGCGGGACCGAATACATGGGGGCCATCCATCACCAACATGCCATGGCCACAGCGGTTACGAAGGGGACCGGCGGTGAAAGTGATGTGGAATGGGTGAAGAGAGCGCACCACACCCGGCATTAGACTGGTCCCCCGCGGCAGAATCATGAAACGAGGTCGTCTGCACGCTCCGGCCCCCAGGTAGCAGCCCAACGGTTGGTTGCAATGTGGTGTGTGTGTGGGTGGGTATTTTCGCGACCGCACTTTTTTCACACGCGCGAGGATGGCTGGCCAGGTTGTGTTCGGTTTTTTTCTTCTCTCCTGCTGATCAGGGGCTGGGCTGAGCTTAAGGTGGAGAGAGAGAGACGCGCCCCAGCCTTAAGAGCGTCCAAGGGAGAGAGAGAGGGCGCCAGATCGTCTTGGCGGATGGGGTGCGTAGTAACGTTGTAACCGCCGATACATCCCTGTTTGGAACGACCCAGATTGACGAGCGCAATGCCTGGGGAGGAAATCAATCCTCACAAGCTAACCTCCCACCCGATCTTGGACCTAGTAGACAAGGAGGTAGGTAGGTAGAGAGAGATCTAGCTATCGTCAATGCGAAACAAACATAGGTAGTCTGCATGAACCACCGCACGTCCTTTTCTTTTTCTCAATTCCGAGGACTCGACGTCAGAGAATGAAACGTCTCAGACAAGCTTGGTAGATCCTTTGGCTTTCCATCTTTGTTGCCAAACAAGATCTTATGTCCACGGCAAACAAAGGCAGTCCAGCAGCATAGTTTAGAGACTATGGTGAAATCGTTAATGTCACAAAGAAACACAATGGGCAGGTGGAGGAATATTTTTGTCTTTATTGTTACAGAAATGAATCAACATCTCGACGAGTTAATTCGATAAAAGTAGCATAATGTTTACGACCGTGCCCTCTCCAATAACCAGTCTGTTCTGCCCTTTGTTATCCATGAGAGCAGTCAAAGTGGCGATAGAGTTGCATCGACCGCATGCTCAGTCCCATTCTTCGAAAAATCTCGCTCATGCTTCTTCTCTCCATTATAGTCCCAGGAGGAAACTGAGCAATTCAGTATAATTATGTCAAGGCGCCAACAACGCCCAAATGCCAGGTCTTACTGTATATGAAACGCGCATGAAGAGCCCATGCCCCGTCGCATAGCCCTTTAATGGTAAAAAGGAAAAGAAAATATCGTGCCATCGTAGTGTGTATGTAAGCTTCCCACCCGTTTTCTAGGACATCCTCGGATCTTATATATGTATTTCTTTCATCGACTCGTCCTTGGACTGGGGTTGCTTGCCATTCCCGACCGGTGATTCGTTGTCCTTGGTTAATTTGATGAGATCGCTCTCAACTCTTTTCAGAGCAGCAGGCTGCTTGGACTCCTTCTTTGACATCGTTACCTCTGCCTCAACCAGGGTCTCGGGCTCGATTTCGGCATCAGCCAATTCTGGTATGCTTGACTCCTCCGTCACCCTACCGAGAATAGGTAGTTTCCCATGGGCTGCGCGCATTGGACTTTGCAAAGGCGAGGCCCCGTGAGGTCGCTGCAAAGACCGGCCTCGGTTATCTCCATTGCCTTCTGCGGAGTAGGGGGAAGATGATCGGGATCCCAGAGGCGACCCGGGCTTAGATCCAGGCTTCGACCCGGGCTTTGGTTGCATGGACTTTCGCTGTGCTGCTCGACGCCCGTACTTCTGGTCCATTCTCCATCGCAAAATGCTGAAGTACGATGGCTCGACTCGTGCATCCTTGAACTCACGAAGCTTGAGCTCTCCGTTGTCTTCGTCCACAAACCATTTCCCGCTGTTCAGGTCATCTGCCACAAGGGCGAGGAATGCAGACCATGATTTGGCCACAACGTACTTTGTGTCATAATCACGACCAAAAAGGATGATCTGACCCCATCGGCCTTTGGGTCCAGGGGCTAAATCGACAGCCAGGTTGTTACCACCCCAGTCTCGCACCAAGGGGATCCATCCAGCATGTGCGTACGCGCTTTGAACACTGTTCGGGGGAACGCAAGTCTGCTTGTCGAGGAGATTCTGGCGCCATTCTTCTGGGTTACTAGACCGCGAGGATGGTCGCTGCCGGGACGAAGAGGACTCGTTGCTGCCTCCGGCGAAAGCCTTTGAAGCAGGAGGTGTCGGTGCGTCCATCAAGATTTGGTTGCTGACCCTGGACCAGGTCCCCCATTCCTGCACAATTTCTTCACAGTCCATGAGCATGGAGCCGAAGATGATGCCCGTTGGAATACCGCCACGTTCTTGACCATCGTGTATCATGAGAGACTCCCTCACATCCTGGGGAAGGCTACAGTCCAATTGATGTTCCAGCTCATTCATATCATTGACAGTTGCACCTTCGCAGACCTGGTCGAACAGCTCTGGATAGTTGTCTTCTGCCCAGGCATCTATGCGCTTCCAGGAGTGGGAAACCGGGGGTGGAGGGGGGAGGCCGTCTTCGAATGACTGCATGGGCACATCGCCAGGGCTCTGAACCTCGAATCCATCAGTCTGGCTAGTATTTCTAGCAGAAACAGATCGCAAGCCAGGCGAGTAAGAACCGGGGTTAGGGCTTGAGGCGGGATTGTAAGGAACAATGTTCGGGGGGCGCATTTGCTTCCGGGTAGGTGAGGCGTCATCGAAATAGGGGGAGTTGATGTCGCCGCGGGAGTCGGAGGCGGTTGCTACGCCAGTAAACACGCTGTTTCGGCCATTGGTGAGAGGGACGTGACGGCCGGACCGATGTGGAGAATCTAGTGTTGAGTCTGTAGATACCAAGTGCGTTAGTTGAGTGTTGCCACCGACGGAGAAAGGGGGGGGATCGCACGTCGGTCATAACTGGTCATAGTATGCCAGAAGGAGCGCAGGGCTAGGCCAAACCTGTGAAGCAAGATTGTCAATAATTGAGGCCAGATAGAAGCTGCGAGAGGTCCGGGAGTACTCACCCGTTCGACATGATGGCAGTGAATCGCTAGGCCACAGGACCTAGACGGTAACGAAGGAAGAATGTATGATGTCGAATAGAGTAAGCCCAATGTAGCGGGAGCCTTGAGGCCTCGAAGAAGCAATCAACGAGTGTGCTAGAGGAATCCCAAACAAAGGAAAATAGACCAAATGCAACCGACGACGGCAACAGCGCAAACTCGACTATTCGGGTGAGAGGAAGGAACAGAACGAGGCTGTCGGAGATGGTCGTAATTGTCTTAGGAAATTCCACCAAGCATGTAATGACAGGCGCGACGATCGAAGCGTTTAAAGGAGTGGTGGTGGTCAACTGTCTTGCTCCAGCTGGGCTGGAATTTTTGCCCCGGTCCGATGTCGACTACTAGGTTGAAAGATTAAGGGGCTGGGTCTCGAAAGTGCCCTTGCGACGGAGGCAAGGGATTAGAGTAAACTAAAAACGAAGGCCTTGTGAAGAAGCAAAAGAAGAGGGGAAGTGGAAACGAAGGAGAAAAGCTGCCCCAATGGAGAGAGTGAAGGTTGAGAGAGTGTGGGTTGCAACGCGACGGGGCTCGAGTGAATTCGATGATGAAGCGTTGGTAGGGTGCAGCAAGGAAAAGAGGCGTATGCGAGTTGCAAGACACTCGTGTTTTGGCACGAACGACGTGGTGGCTGATAAGGTCTGAGATTCGGGGAGGCCACCGGTGGCGCCAGGCTAAAGCGAATAGAGAGCGCACTGCTGCAGCGCGCTAGGGAGTGGCCCCATTCAGCCATTCAGGGGTGAAGGTGGCGACGGAGCGGCGTCTGCCAGCGCCCAGAGAGCTGCTAGCCTGCGATTAGGTGGTGACGTTGTGCGTTCCCGTGGGAGTAGTAATAATCACAATGTACCGGCATCCCTCCGCCAATCCTCCAGCAGGTGCTTGACAAGCACAGGCAGTCATGTGCACATCAATTTCCCGAGATGGTAGCTGCCACCTCCATCGGACACCTTCACAGCGATAGGCCCCTAATCACCTGCCCCAATTCCTGCTCCCTGAGCTCAGAGCCTGCCACCGGTTGATATTAGACCTACATTACCCGCCCAGTGCCCTCACACAGTCTCCCCATCCATCTTAGCCTCCATCGTACCTGAATTACGTGGCACAGAGGACCGCGCTTCCCACGGCTGCCGGGCCTCTGAGTCAAGAAGAGCATCTGTCCCTGGCACCACTAATGACAGTTAGTAATAAACGGGGCGGCTCCTTTTCCATGGCTTCCATGGCGTGTCAGATGGCTGCTGGTAATATTAAGCCCAGTTCTGAAACTCATCCCTCAAATTAAGCTCCTGCCTGTGGGTACCGGCAATAATTATCTGGGACTTGCCACACGATGAAGAGTATTTACGGCCATCTATGAAGAATCTAGAAGCGAAGATTTTACCACCCTTGCTATAAACGGCAAGCATCCATTGGAGCCGACTTCACTGAACATCCTTGCTTGGTAATAAACACTCATATCAGAAGCATCAAGGAACCGTGCATCTCAAACAAACAGCCAGCATCTTCAACTGTCGGTTGCGACAAACTGCGTGATACATCATTTTAAATATAGTTTGAATGTGTCTTTAGCAATCTCTTCAACTGTAATAAACCGCACGGGCAGGCCAACTCCAAGCAGATATCCCCGTCCAGCATAACATCTACATGTATGCAAGTACTTACTTAATAACCCGGCATCTATGATGCACCACAACCCTCCAGGATCGCCGAGGCGCCAGTGCAGCTGCATCCATGTGCCCTTTCAGAGTACGCTTATACATTTATACAATTACACAATAGCCCTTACAGTAATGTCAATATAATATAATTTGCCTAGAAACTCCCAATGGCCGTAATGATTCAGCATCACACTGCTTGTCGCTCTAAGATTGCGCTTTCCTTTGCTTCAATTTGATGAAGCCCTCAATCAAATGCGACCCCTGACAGGACTCTACGTCACCGTCGTATTGGCATCTTCGCCGGGATTGTTCTTGTGTATTGTGGTAGTGATCAGCCTTTGCATACCTGTGTTTGTCGCTACATTCTGCACAATGCGTTCATCCAACTCATTCACACCACACCCATCAACTTGGAAGATGGAACGGTGACCTGAGGTAAGGTTTCCCTGCCTCGCACTAGAGGAAATAGAGAACAAGGTGAGAAGAGGGAAGTTTAGGTTTGCGTTATTGGATAGTGCTGTAATACTATATGGTCAGCTAAGAATAGACCTGCCAACAAATCCTAATTATAGCACCCATCTATCGCGGGTGGCGTCAAACACAAAGCTTTGGTATAGAAATGCCCTAACTAGCCTAGGGAATCTTCAACAAGCGAGAATCAATCACAACAACTCCGTCGCTATTGAAATCAATGCACCGCATGCAGATCGTCGGAAGTTTCCGAGCTACTCCCATCAGAAGGTGCCCGGCCGTGGAACATTACCAACCCGAAACATGCACGATATCCAAGTCACTCTGCTCCGAGAAACCCAAACAAGCCTGGTTTCTACGGTCCCAATTGGCTGATGGCCATGCGCGTCGCAACAAAACCTGACCTGTTTCGCCCGCATCGCACCAGTCTCATGTTTGTTGGTGCTCCTTGCTTCACTGTGAGACATCTCATCTACGAAAACCAAGGAAAGAGGGAAAATAAGCCTCTCGAATTGTTCCATGAAAGTTACACGTGAGTATACAGTTGTACATGACGAATAATGACGGTGGCCATGTGTCAGTCAACCCAAAACTCCTTTGCGCCAGCCACCATCCCTGAATCAAACCAGCGTCATACATCATCATCTCCCAATCATTTGTTTGATCCAACACTTGAACCACCAATCTCAAACCCTCCACTGCTTAGCCATTCAGTTCTTGGAGCTTCTCATCCAGTTTTCTCTTCGCCATTGACGCCATGCCTCGCTCCGGGTGCGCTAGCTGCTCACTAAAGCAGAGTTCAATCAGCGCACGAAGCTCTTCGTAAGAGAAGATGCTTGCACTGTAGGGATCTGCCCGAATGCCGGCAGATTTAGCTTCCTTGGCCCTCTCCGCAACCTCATCCGCGCCTCTGTCGAAGAGGGTGTAATAGTTGGAGGATCTGGCCAGGTCTACCGCATCCTCGATGTTCTTCAAGTTCTGTTGCAGAACCAGAATATTGAGCTGCATGCGCGCGGATCCCTTTGCATTCATCGGCGACACCATCTTGGCATTTCCGACGAGGTAGGAGTTGATGAGCAGGCCGAGGCCGGTCCTGATGAACTTGATTTCGCTGTCTCGGAGATACCTCTCGATAATCTCGTCGAAGACGACCAATTCTGAGTTGAGGCTTAGGATTTGGGGGTCCGGCGCAGTCACGTCTTGGTCCAGTAGATATGGCGCAACGTCAGGTGACATGGCAATTCGTAGGGAGTGCACGATTCTGCAGCGAACCTCCATATGGAGGGTCAATAGGGCTGTGCCAGCAAGTTCTTCAAATGAAGACACAATGCTGTCGAATGCTCTGTTCAAATGGGTTAGCTCGCTTCCAAAACAGTGACAGATTACAGAGATACTCACTGGGCTGTGTCTTGGGTCAATGGCAGCTGTACAGATCCCTGCGCGGACGTTGCTCTGTTGGGGTCATTCATCAACGTCCACCGCCGGCCCGACTGTCGAGAGATATTCTGCCGGGATGAGTCGGTCTCATGGGTCGTGATGTGCCTCAGCCCAGAGATCTTTCCAGCAAGCCATTTCATACTCGTGTACAACAGACACAGGGCTGAAAGTGTATCGTGATCCTGGATGATGTCGCTCATAAGAGGTCGGGTCTTGTTGGTCTGATTAATTAAGAGAGAAATCTCCTTCTGGGCAAGATCTTCGTCGTCCTCCTCTGCCTCCCAAATCTGCTGCATTGTTTCACGAATGTCTCCCGGGTCGATCGCCAGGCGGGCAGACGCTCGGAGCTTCGCGTCGTCAGAGGCCTCGTCTTGTGTCTGTGTTACTAATGACTTAAACCAGCTGAAGCAACGGTCATAATATCGCATCATCTGGGTTACGATCAGAGAACTCAGTGCCTGGTCAGGAGGGATGGTGCCTAGCATCCGGCAGAAGGCTGTCACGACTTCAAAGAAGGCAGTGGTGCCTTTGAAAACAGGACGTCTTGCAACTTGACTCCAAGCAGGATCTTGCGAGAAAGAGTCCAATTCACCAAACACTGTATCACTGAGTTTTCCAAGGGTCTCGTCTAGTTGTGGCTGGAATACATTGACCAGGAAGTTGTCCAGGAAGGTGGTGAGTGTACTGGTGGCAAGATCTGAACCAGGTGGCACAACCCCCTTCAGCCTCTGAAGGAAAACAAGTGTCGGGGGAAGTAGAAGGCTCATGTTGAAAACACTTGGCTCAACCAGTGACCTGTATGATCCAGGTTGCTGTTGAGAATTATTGCCATACCCAGTTCCCCTTCGAGGGTTGGTGCCCTCATCCAACAACTGGCGACTTTTCTTGTTCGCATCTTGGTTCTTCCGCGTGCCACTGGTAAGACCGGGTACGGTAGCTTGGATAATACCCTCAAGTGCCTCATACTCTACCACCATGCCATCCGACTTGGGGTCAACTTCAGAGAACTTGAAGAGATTCTCTCGTGAGCCATCTTTTCGGCCAGTATTGGCAGCTCCATGACTGGGAGAATCAAATTGATAGACATCAGCATCAGTCGTGACATAATTGTGGAGAAGTGACCGGATCTCATTCTGGTAGAGATTCCACAGTTCCTTGAAACTACCCAAAAGGACACTGTTGTTTCCAGCGCCCTCGCGGCGTATAAGTGCCTTGATCGATTCATGAAACACACGCTGTCCCTCAGAAATGGCTTCGAATTTCCCGTACAATGTCCACAGTAAATCGTATATAACATCCGCGCGGAGTCTGGTCTCGCGAGCCCCGTAAACATGGAGACCATCCTGCTTGGAAGAACTTCCACGTAGGGAGCTTGGGTGGCGCTGGTCAACTTCATTTATGGTCTCGGTTACAATGCCGAACAGCTCGACTGGCATCCTATGTTTCAAGGTCTCAACAGCGTTCTGCAGCCTGCCGAGCTTGTTCAATGCTTCAACAATCAAAGTCACGTAGTAGAAAGTGTCTGCCTCGGGGTTCTTCATTGGGTCCTCGGTAGCAGATTTGTCGATCTCGAGGCTATCAAGGGCCACGTGGAAGGGTACAATAGTTGTGCCATCTGAATAGCCATCTTGGTGGGTTTTGGCCAAGTTTTGCCAGCGGTCCTGGCAGTATGGCGACTTTAGGTAGAGATGTTCGTGTAGTTCCTCAACAAGCGTATCCATCAGGGACGTTTCTTGGTTCGATAGGTAGTTTCTCAGGTCGCTCAGAGCGCCTATACCATCCAGCTCGGGCTTCCTGAGTTTCCTCAATGCATTATGCAGCACCTCGACGGCTGTGAGGAATCGCTTCTCTGAGATCCGTGCTTCCAGTTGATCGGGGACGGAGCGCAACTCATCCAGCTCGTTCAAAGTCTGTATTAACTCGTCATAGGTTTGGGATGTCTTGGATAGTTTCAATAACTCGGGGTCGGTGGTAGAGAGTGTAACTTTTGAGGTGACCAGAGACTCTTTGAGCGCTCGAACACGCTTCTGCGAAACTTGTATGCTGGTTTGAATCTTGTGGAATGTACCAATAGAGCTGTTAAAGCCCTGGTGGTGCTCGTGTACGATTCCCTTTAATGAGTCTTGAAGATAACTGTGCGTCTGCTGGAACTTGGCATACTCGTGGGCCCGCCCAACAGAGCTGGTATCGAGAAGCTGCAGGGCAAGCTGCACGGGAGCAACATCACCCTCATACATCGACGGCCATTCCGTGTGGATATGTTCTAAGACCTGGGCAATCTGGCGCTCGGCGTTTGTTTCGGATCGCATACGGGATCTTGAGGGTACATTGTGTATAGTGTTCGAAGCGGGCGGGGATCTTAGGGGGGACTGGGCAGGCACCATAGGTCTCTGGCTCCCATAGCCTTGCGAGTAATCGTCGTCGTATTCCTGGCCTGGGACGGAGAGGCCCCCATAGCCATTGTTGGGCGGCGGCGGCATGCCACCATATCGAGCCGCCATGTTGGAGTTGGAGCTTGGTCGGTGCCTCAAATGGTCGAGGGTGGTACTAACATCGTCGCCAAGTAGCTGAATGGCGAGACTCCTGGTCGCAAAACGAGGAAGCTCTCAGGTTGGCGTATTTAGACCCAAGCTTCCCGTTGCAGCGGCGACGAAGGAAACGAATGATCTTGGTAGTTGGTGGTCGAATACATTCGGCTCCTTCTCTGATGGACGATGTGGCTTACCTAGAGTACGTACTTCTTACCGGCGCACAGACCATGATGATCCCCGGCCATCGTCAAGCACTTAAATTTTAGGAGTGCAGATAGCTCGCGTTTCATCGTGGCTACCCTATAACGAGTCCCAGCACGCCTGAATGCCCACTCAACTTTTACTTGAAATGCCTCCTCTTAGGACGATATCCACTTCGCGGGACGTTTTTTTTGTTTATATGTCGGCTTCTCCGGGTATATTTTGAATATCATTAAATTCATTATATTTACTAGGCTGTAATTCCAGTGCTGTAACTGTTGACTAATAACATCCCGGCCATCCCTGTTGCCGTCTGATAAGATCGACATCCCACTTGCCAACAGAACAATTTTTTTTTTTTACCTCGAAATACCTGGGGGCAATCATACCGCGGGAACAGATTTCCCCTTGGTCTCTCCCGGGGAAGGTGCAGGGGATTCGTTGGCCGTACTAGAAATCTCCACCCCTGAGCTGGCTTGAGCCGTTGTTCCAGACACGCCTAACTCTCCTCCACCGACACCTGGGTGAGGAAGCTGGCCCCCAGGTTGAGAATATTTCAGCATCCTCCTATCCGAGGCCAAAATAACCTTCACCATGCTCCTCGTCCCATCCAATATCACTTCAGGACAATCCCAAGCTACCAACTCTGGCTTGGCGAAAACCCTGAAGGTCGAGACCACTTCGTATCTGGCACTTGCCCATCCAGGACATGCATAAGATCTTTCGGCCAGCTTCAGCTGCACTGGGTCTACCACGGGAGGAGCTGCCGCCTCATTCATACCAACGAACACGGTGATGCCAACTCTTGGTTTTCGCGCTGAAGGCTTCCTGGGTTTCTCCTCATCCGCACCCGAGGATATGCAGTTCGCCCAGTATCTCAGAGTACCCTCTGGGCCAGGGAGCCAAATCAGCTCTGCCAAAGTGATTATTTGTCTCGGAGAAAGCTCCTTGGTAGACCCCAGAAGCTTGAGCATCATCAGTACAAATATGAGCAATCCTACTGGCGAGTCGCAAAGAGCGTACGACAAGACGTTGGGGTCGCGGAACTTGTCGATATCAAAGTCAATGGACTGGAGATTGGGGGATTTCCGTCCCGTTGATTTGGCCTTTTGGAATGCAGAGATGTCCTCGCTCGTGTACCCCAGCCTTGGTCGCCCCGTGATGCTCGACAGCTTCCATCTGATCCAATTGATGAGCGCGTCCTGAGCCCGGGGAGGTTCCAGAGGCGGTGAGATCAGGTGAACCCCCAGACAGCTGTCCGGGAAATTGTGGGCGAGGTTGTTGGAGAGCTTCCAGTCGATTTCGGAGGGCGAGTTCGACGTGACGCTTGTGTTGCTTGCGATGTACTGCTTATATCCAAGACGGCGCATTACCGTATCAAAAGCCTCCGCAGTTGCTGAAATTACCGGGGTGTTGCTGGGCAGAGCGTCGCTGAACCCAAGTCCCGGGAAAGAAGGGATCACCAAATGGAATGGCTGCTGCGTGCTGGCATCATCTGGATCTGTGAAGGATGGAATGAGATGGGTCAGGGTGAGGTTGGCGAACGGGAATGGGGGGATCAGGAGGAGGGGGACAGCGTTCGAGTGCGGTGAGCGAACGTGAATAAAGTGAATCCTGACAGAGCTGCCGGAACCCGGCACGAGGACTTGGGTACGGAACTGAGGCACGGCGGCGTTCAGCCGGTCCTCTTCATCGCGCCATGAGTATTCTTCCAGCCTGTTCGGAGGCGTCAGTACGAGATGCCGTGCCCAATCTGCCTGCCGAGCTGCGAACTTGCACTGGACTCACCAGAAGTCAACGAGGGCCTCGATCTCTGGCTTTGGTTCCCACCAAACATTGGGGCTGGGCTCGGAGGACTCACGCGGCAGTCGCGTGAGCTCCAGCTTCTCCTCGGTCAATTTTAGATATTTACTGGACACCTAGGTGTGTGGCAGGGCGGTCAGCACTGGACTTTGGTTTACGAATGAATGGAGTCAAAGGGACGGCCGTGTGGGTGCGTGTGTGTACGAACATGAAGCTGGTAGGGAACGACATCTTCGCCAAAGGGTGTTGTTGAGGCTGGATCAGGCGTGGCCATAGTTTGAAAACCTCAGCTGGACGAAAGCGACGATGTCTGTCAGCAGAGGAACAGTCGCTTTGCGGCAAGCAAAAAAAATAAAATAGGCCAGGGCGAAGGCTCACGAGCAGCTAACGTCTTGAGACCGGCTCCCGCTGCCCTTTGTTTGGGAAGCTGGAGGGCACTAGGTCCAGGGTCCCCTTAATAAGGCTCTCGATTCGATACGACGTCTGCCCCGATTTGTCATGCAGCAGCTCGGTGCTACTCCTACATGGAAGCCGACCTTGTTGGCATTTGCGTTGACCGAAATCAATTCGATTCAGCCCAGCGCGCGCGTCTCCGCAATCCTCGTCATTCTTTTCCTGCAAGTGTGATCGCTATTACCCACACGGCACACAGCTTTGCGCGCTAAGAGCTTGTTGTGGCGTCCATCCCTGTTCGTCCTTGTTTGGTGTTGGAGGAGTCTGGAGAGAGCCCAACAGGATGGTTTATGTCGACGACGGTCCGAGCCAATCGCCAGCCAGCCAGGCCTGTGTGGAGGGGAATCCATGGCCGGCTTGTTGGTCACGCAACCAGCACCCATTGACTCGTGCGTATTTTTTCCTGTTTGCGCAGCAGGACCATATGCATACCACCAATACTATACCTGCTTCCAGCATGGAGCATGCGGATGAGGCGCGCCAAGCATGAGACAAGCGCAATGTTTCGGAAATGATTAGCAAGGATCTCGCGCCGCCTCTCGCTGGCCATAACACAATGCCCGTCTGTTTTCTCTGGCCGTCGCCAAGCTGGGGCCTCTCCTCCTTGTTGGGCAACAATCAATTCAACAGCCAGGAAAGCGCCTCTGGAGAGCAGGGCGAATGCATGGATGGCACACGTGTGCCGCGCCATTGGGGACGGACATATTTGCCCTCCACCTACCTAATCCGGGCGGCGTTATCAATGTTTGTCTTTCCTCTCTCTCTTCAGAGGTGGAAGAAGCAAGATGCCAGAAAGAAACATTCGAGATTTGGCATCACCGTTACCAGTAAAGGCAGCCAATCACTTCATTGAGGAACTGCTACCCCAGAATTGGGAATCATCCCAACCCCAGGCTGCGGCTTTAACTCTTCTAGGCCGGGCTTGTGACTCTGTGATCCGGCTCAGTACATATGCCGACATTGAAAATGTGGTGTGATGCGTGGTAATTGTCTCACGTGCAAAACTCCCTGCACACCTTGCAGGTACTACAACAGATCAAAAGCGGTAGGGTCACACAATCACTGGGCATGGATGTCAGCACGATCGTGTTGAGATAGATTGCTAATAAGATTGATTTCTCCGTATTCCTTCCGTTGGGATACAACTTTGCGCCACCTTGCATTATAGGACCGTATTGTCTCTGTTCCAGTTCCCTAGGCTTCCCTACATGACGTATTTCATTGCGTGTTATTATTGGTTGTTGTTGGGCTGGTTGCTCCCGCATTTGATTGGCCTCCGCGCAGATTAATCTGTCCAATACGTGAAACAATATTGCTACCGACCGCATCAACTGCGCCTCTGGGGGAGGTGAATGTTGGTCCTGTGGGCGTCGTTTCTTGGACGCGGAAGAGTTTAATCGCAGTGCCGGTCCATATTCCCATATTCCCCCTCGAGATTTGCATCTCACTCGAAAACACCACTCCCCAAAGAAGAGATTCATACCATCCAAGAGCGAGTGGAGACCATTCGAAAGAGTGCACTCGAATTGGTGATGGGTCTACTCCCACTATTTCGGTCTCTTTGATTAGACGGAATGTCTCCTGAGAGACGATTTCTTGTGATAGGGCCTGGCGGGGTAGGACGAGCGATAGTTGTTGGATGATCGTCAAAATGGTGTGAAGTGGAAGTTCCGGTAACCAGGTCTCAATCCATTGTGTTGATGGCTCGAAGCCACCAGTTTGAGACTGCCCACTGATCGAGTATGTTCCTAAACTCGTAGAGCTGTTTTGACGTGAAAAAGTCTTGATGCCGGCCGGCATCTTTCCACGCGCCTTTTCTGACATCCCTCTGACTTGAGTTGGTACCGCGTCCTCGGCGGCAGCTACCGACGAGGCTTGAGAAGCATTCTCACTTGTCGTCGACTGCACAGGGGTTGGTTGATAGTCTTCATCATCACTGTTCTCGTCGTCGTCTTCGTCTTCGTCGTCGTCGTCATCATCATCATCGTCGTCATCATCTTCATCATCATCGCCGATAGCGAACGCTCCATCTTCTGGCACATTTTCCAGTGTTGGCGTTCGTGCTGGAGCGATGGAGGGGCTCCGAATACTGTCAGTTGAACTTCTCAACGAGGTAGAATCAAATGGATCCGTTTGGCCTCCCGATTCTTTCCTCAGCCGTTGACGACGTTCCATTTCTTCCTTTCCAGTCTCTAGTGTGAATGACCGTAGTGCTTCGATGCGCTTCTTATTTTTCAAAAGGGCAATCACCAGCATCGGATTTTCTTGATACTTGTTCTCAATAATAGCATTGATGGATTCAAGAAGTGAGTGCAACAGCGTATGATTGGTTTCGTTGACGAGAAGAAAGCTCGGCGATGACATGGATGTAAATAATTGTAGCAAACGTGAGCTACTGGAGACACTCAACATCTCGATATGTGGCGCGATGTTATTGATGATGGCCAGGAGTGCCGGATAGATTGCTGATAATTTTCCCTGACTAGTGGTGATAAGTGAGAAGATGGATTGAATAAGAAAGTCGGCATAGGTGCCTCGGAATCCATTGATTCGGATTGACGCGGGTAGACTGGCCTGCCCCTCGAAAGCCTTGTTCAGATTTGCACCGAATGCGGTCTCAACACTGAGTGTCTGGAGCAGAAAGACGCACATTCGAACAACGCCATGCTTTGCTGTGTCATTTTTGTATTCCAAAGCATAGAACAATGCCAGAATAACAAGGTCGTGAGCACAACCTGTATCGATGATGAAGGAGCGAAACCTCTTGTTGCACTGGGTAATCTCCCAGAAAAGCATGATGATCTCGGGCGCAAAGTCACCAGAATTCTGTGCTCCTGGCAGATAAGATGATTTCTCTTGCAGTGGCTGGCTGAGGATCCTCGTCATCCCATCCACGATAAATTGGAAATCCTGCGGCCGATGTACGCGGCCAAGATAGTGCCGGTAGTAGTTCTTGGAGGGGGCTGAAGACCCATTTTCGGGGATGGGATAAAGTAGTAGAGCAAGGAGCAAGTGTAGCGAATGTGTCACGAGCATTTGCTTTGTGTCCTTGAACACGAGAGAATTGTAAGGTACTCGCCATGTTGCTGGATTGTACTTGAGTGTTGTGTTTAGGAGGGAACAGAGGCCTGACAAAACGATCTGCTTATCAGAACAAGAGCACATGTAGGTCAGGGCCCGAACTCCTCTCCCAGGTAGGACGGTCGAGGTCATATACATGCTCTGACCGGCCAAAGTCAGAAGGAGCCTCAAGATTTCAGATCGGTTACTTTCGTATTCTTTGGTTGTTGCGACAGTCGAGTTGCATCCTACACCACTTTGCCAGATTGCATACGTAACTTTGGATTTTCCGCCTTGTGCCAAAGGCAAAGTAAATCCAGAGAAGAACAGAAGGTCGATCAGGGTATCGATGAGCTCCTCAGCTAAAGGATTCGCATCCTCAAATGTTTCAGTCTTGGTGGCGTTTGGCTCCGTTTTATCTTGCTGGGCCTCGTCGAATAAGATCTCGTTCGCTATGACAGCTTTACGGGTCTTCATTCTTCGTCTACCCCAGAAGAACCTTTCCTCCCAGCTGGCGAGGGATTCCTTCTCGTACAAGTATGGGAGGATGCGAGTGAGAACGCGAATGCAGTTCAGAGCATCCTTTTCCGGAGCAAGCTCTGGGTCGGGGAAGGAGGGGTGATGTCTAAGGTATACTAGTCTAGATATTGATGCTAGGATCAATGTCTCTAGATTTTCGAGTGCCTTGTCACGAGTTCGTCGGATATCGGCGGGGGAGAAAAGGCTGAAGACATCCTCGGAGGACTCAGGCAACTGCCAGAACTGTTTAAAAGAGTCAGCTGACTAGTTTCTAGCCAAGAAGATATCGCGGACTACGAACCGAAGTCCAGTACTCATCATCAGCTGGAATATGGCGCTCCTCAGAAAGCCTGAAGATGCCCTGCTTGAAGACAAGTTTCGAATCGCTGGCACCCATGGTTCCGATGTCGAATGCTGATTACGAGACAGCTGTGTGATGAGATTCTGGTACCGGATAATGGCGATTAAAGCACAAAAGGAGAGTTAGACATGACGTTCCTCAACGGAACGAAGCTCGTGGAAGCCCAGTGTCTGGACGAGATGGGTAGATGCCGTTTGGTGGCTATCGCAGGTCGGAGTGCTAGGGTGTTCCATATGAAGCGGGTATTACTGTGTACACTCATCAGCATCTCCTCCTGTAGCTGCTTAATAGGTGGGGAACCTAAGGCAGGTTGGCTAACTTGCCTCACCTTAGTACGTGAGTCCCCCGGGCCGAGCTATCGCTACTGCCATCCACCTGGGCCTCAGAGGTAACACTCGGCCCTCGCTCTAGGCCACAAGCCCCACTCTATCCTTATCGATAAGTAGGAAAAGTCGTTGGCGCAAGGTCCTAAGACTTTTTTTGAGGGCAACACTATGGTATGTGACATTGGCGGGGAGTATCGTTGTCTTTGTATGAGCTCGTCGCAAGCTTAGTGACAACTCACAGACTGCGACCATGATTCGCTCAAGGAGAGGGGTTGATTTGGCTGTTCAAAGGGCTGGGCTGGCCAGAACTCTTCGCTCCCCGACATGCGCTCGCCGGGGTTTGTGCTCGACGACTCATTTACGACATGCATCGCGACGTGATTCGGAGAGAAGAAAACCTGGTGATGGTTCTTCTAGATACGAGGGACGCGTTCACAAGGAGTTGGATACAGCACGTATCCAGGGATTTATGGAGGCCTTTCGAAGATCCAAGGGTATTCACAAGGTTGAGGATAACAAGGCGGCACCGTCAAGGGGGTCGTCCGCTGCATTGAGCGGCTGGACTACGCTTGAGGAGCGGTCGGGAGCGAGATATGACAGACGCTCCTCCGGAAAGCGAGAGGACACAGACGAACTCAGTGACGAATTGTCCGACCAGCGATCGAGCCAAGCCCCGGCATCCAAAGAACTCGATCCAGTATATAACGATCTCGATTCAGCATATAACTCTGTATACGGCATCGATTCGGCATCGACGTATGGCCACAGGGATGAGACCCTCGCCGAGAATCTGTCCGAAACGCCAGAGGCCTCAGCGTCTCCTACACATGCACCTAAGAAAGACAGGCAGAAACAGCCAAAGCAGAGAGCAAAGAAGCGTTCTAAGAAGGATTCTGAGCTTGGTGTCAAACGCCTAAAGCCAAAAGATCTCAGGCTCACGCCGATCGAAGAAGAAGAAGAAGAAGGCATCAAGGTGCCACACCTGTCGTACGGGCTCGATAAAGTTCTCTTCAACAGCGGTGTCCATCAGATGCAAGACCAGCGGTCGAAAGTATATAATTTCGACCCCTACCTCACCTCAATCATGCCGATTGACCAGTTTGATTTTGACGCTCTTAAAGCCTACATCACTTCGTCCAAAGATTCGAAGCTGCGGGCCATCAGCGCCAAGCACGGAAAGAAATATTGTGGTTCTACTTCTAGCATGACAGCTCTATTGTCCCATTTCCATTTTCTTGTCTCGCAATGGCGTGAGCCAAACTATGATCATTTGTCCAAGGGCATCAAGATCGAGTCGCGCAATTTCACACTCCTAAGTCGTGCGCCGGCTGCAGCGTACGCCAGACTCAAGGACGGTGTTTATGCGATCGATGCCGACAAGGAATTTGACAGGGAAAATGTTCTCAGTATGTTGGGTAAGTCGATGGAAAAGCTTCTCACACTTCCCAAAGAAGATTACGAGAAATATCGAATCAGTCGTTCGCATCTCCTTACCGAGGAAGAACGGAATGCCGACGAAGCTTTTCATTACACCACCTTGGGTGATTTCATGATGCGTTCCCAGCTCGACGCTTATGATCCTCGCCTGCCTGGCACTGGCGTTTTTGACCTCAAGACTAGGGCTGTTCTTACAATTCGAATGGATGTCCATGACTATGAGAAGCGAAGAGGTTATGAACTCACCCAGCGATTTGGCCAATTTGCCTCATTCGAGAGAGAATACCATGATCTGATCCGAGCGGCGTTTCTCAAGTACTCTCTCCAGGTTCGAATGGGCAGAATGGATGGTATTTTTGTTGCATTCCACAACACCCAACGTATCTTTGGGTTTCAGTATATTCCCTTGGAGGAAATGGATCATGCACTCCACGGCACTGAAAGGCGGGAGCTTGGAGACCAGGAATTCAAGGCCAGCTTGAAGATCCTAAACGACCTGCTTGACCGTGCCACCAAGAAGTTTCCTGGCCGCAGCTTGCGTCTTGTCGCTGAAGCTCGCCAGGGCAAAGTTCCCTTCATGTACTTCTTTGCTGAACCAGTCTCGGATGAGGAAATGAAGGAGTCCGACGAAGCTTCGACGGAGTCGACGATGAAACTTGCGGAGGAAATCATTGACCAAAGTCAGAGAGAGCGTGAAGTATTGGAGTTGACTCAGCAGGAGCAGGAGCTGGAGCAAGAACAGGAAGCGGAATCGGCGGTTGATGATTCCGAGAAACCTATTGATGAAGGGGTTGTAAAAGTGGACGATGCTTGGCGGGCTCTGATGGCGAAGGTGGAAGAGACGATCGAGAACGAATCACTCGGAAAGGGTTTTATCAAAGAATCACTACACGATGCCCTCGAGGAAGTCGATTTTTTAAGTGACAGCACTGCAAAGGAGTATGAGCAGGATCTGGATGCATTGGTGGAGTCTTTGGCCGATGCATTCATCATGCCGGGAGAAACCCGGGAGGCATCGGAAACGAACGCTGTTGATGAAGACTCGAACTCGAACAACGGATCGCCGAGTGTTGAGACAGACCCTAAGCATGATAGCCCTCCTTCGGAGCCAACCGTTGAGGTAGCGTCTGAGGCTGATGCGCCCACCGCACCCGTCGGCGAAACATCCAAATCCGATACCTTGAGGGACTTGATTATCCAAGTCACAAAAGGTATCGAGGATAAGAAAGTTGAGGAATTGGGTAAATTCGAGCGTATGCTAGCGGAACTCGCTGCGAAGACAAAGCAGGCATCCACCAAGCCTGATGATAACGCGACGGACGAAAGAGAGTCGTCTACTCAACCTCCCGTGGTTACTGCGCCCAGCAGTATTGATGAGCCAGAGGGCGATGAGGCTCCTCAGCCCCCCGTGGATACTGCGCCAAGCAGTGTTGATGAGCCAGCGGGCGATGAGGCTCCTCAGCCAATGGAAGAGGGAACTCCGCCTTCAGACGAGCTAGAGTTTAAGTATACGCCCCCGAAAGACATTCTTGGAATGTTTGTTACCGTTCGCAACCATCAAAATGGTCGACCGGTAGATCGCCCTGAGCTTGGCAGCGAGAAGAAGTTTTCCTGGGTTGTCGAATATAGTATCCAGGAACTCGAAGATTCAGAGGCAAGAAGGATATATGCTCAATCCAGAAAACGCCGGTTCGACCAGTTCGACAGCATCAGGAGGAAGAAGGAATCAGGCTACCAGCAGCATTTTCAGTCGATGATGCTTCAGCTGTCGGCAGCGGGTGCTAAATTCCGCCGGGCTTTTGAAAACGAACAAAAAGGAAAAGACCTTCTCGTTGCCTGGGATAAGAAGCCACTTCCCAAGGAAGAGGAAACCTCGAAGAGATAAAGACGTAGGTCAACGAAACAGATGACGCAGCTTTGGTTGGGCGCGTTTGTATATTCTACTGTATATTCCTGTAACACTACTACAACATGGAAGCCATCTAGCGAAGGCACAATAATACCATCCTCACTTGAGTTTCGAGAGTATCGAGCAACGGTACGGTGATGCTGGGTAATGAATGGCACGTATACCTAGGCATCTACGCTAGCAAGTGCACGGTAGACGCGTGGATCGCGTGGCGTTTTCTCCAATGTGAGAAGAAAACGATGCTATCAATCTTCAAAAGGCTCCACCACCATGGCTTCGCATAACGAGTGAGTTGCCGGGGGATCAGACCTGTTGAATTGATACGAATTAAGGATGAGTTACGCCATCCTGAAAATCCGTCCCGACAGGTGCCAACAGCGGCCGCACTAGCTAACGGCCCCTAAAGGCTGAGAGCGAGAGGTAGGTAGGTAGATTATAGGTACTATAGTAGCACAGTTAACGGCCTTGGTAGAGTGGAAGCCGCACCTGAACTGGGGAAAAGGCAGGATGTTGATTTCATGCTGAGCACTGACTTCTCCCTCCGCCAACTTCGCCTCACATCAACATTACCGCGCGCGGCCCAAAAACCCAAACAGGGACGTACGATGGGATAACTAGAGTTCGCATAGCCAATCTTTTGCTTTTTTCTCGTTGAGAGTCGAGTGCATGTACCTCGGAATCAGACCGGCACTCAAGGCGCGGCCTTCGTTGCTGGATCTCATCCGCGGGAGCGGCGACAGCGGTGGTCTCAGCGGGCTCAGCGGTTCAGGCAGCAGTATTGGCGCAGGGTCAGAAGGCTCCAGCACCGCCACCGTAGCGACTCGGCCAGGCCCAGACACCACCATACCAGCGGCAGCTACATCATCGCCTCCACCTCCACTTGCTGCGCCAAGACAGGCCCCCGGTTGGCTCAGCACTACAGCTCTCCAGGTAGCTTCAACTCTGCCTTTGCCAACCTCTCCACCGACATCACCGATCCTTTCAACGCCGCCTCCCTATCCTCCTTCACGGCCAGCCTCGCCGTCTTCCTCCGAGAGCGCTGATCTATCCACACAAGAGCCTGCGCCTGTCCCAGCTCCTGTTCACGCCCTGTCCACCATGGCTCCCAAGGTGCGTTGTTGTCTACATCATCGACAGGTTGCACCTTCGTCGCGGCCCCGCTGACATGCATCATCTCTAGAACTCGGTCGCCAGTGATGGCGATGAATCTCAATCTGGTACCTATCTCCTTGTCGCCTCAATCTCACCGCGCAATGATTATTGACAGCTTCCCCAGGCAAGATTTTTTCCGTCTCCGGGTCCGTCAATCCCTCCGAAACTGGCCGCAACGCAACACCTTCCAAGAGCGAACCCATGCTAACTCGTTTGCAGCCCCGTCGTTGTCGCCGAAGATATGATTGGTGTTGCCATGTACGAGTTGGTGCGTTGAAAATCCGTCCCAGATGATGGCCGCACTGTCGTCGGAATTCCCGCTTACGCTCTCGATTAGGTCAGAGTTGGACACGAGAACCTCGTTGGTGAAGTCATTCGTATCAATGGCGACCAGGCATCTATCCAGGTTTACGAAGAGACTGGTATGGCACATCAGAATGGTCCTGAGAGCCCCAAGATCAATTGCTAACCTCCACTACAGCCGGCGTCTCAGTCGGTGATCCCGTCGTTCGAACTGGCAAGCCCCTGTCCGTCGAGCTGGGACCTGGTCTGCTCAACGGTATCTACGACGGAATCCAGAGACCTCTTCAGGACATTTCCAACATCTCACAATCGATCTATATTCCTCGCGGTATCGCCGTTCCTGCTCTGGACCGTAAGAAGAAGTGGGATTTCACCCCCTCGCTGAAGGTTGGCGACCACATTTCTGGAGGTGATGTTTGGGGTACCGTGTTCGAGAACTCCTTCATCTCCACCCACCGAATTCTCTTACCTCCTCGAGCTCGCGGTGTCATCACCAAGATTGCATCCAAGGGCGAGTACACTGTCGCCGAGAACCTGCTGGAGGTCGAATTCGATGGTAAGAAGACCGAGTACCCTATGATGCAGAGCTGGCCCGTCCGTGCGCCCCGTCCCAGTTCCGAGAAGCTCAACGCATCCGAACCCTTTATTGTCGGTCAGCGTGTCCTCGACGCCCTTTTCCCTGGTGTTCTGGGTGGTACCGTCGCTATCCCTGGAGCTTTCGGTTGTGGAAAGACCGTCATTAGCCAGTCCGTCTCCAAGTTCTCCAACAGTGATGTCATTGTCTACGTCGGGTAAGTTTTCTAACTGAGAATATGATCTGCCTCATGCTGACTGACTCTTCGAAGATGCGGTGAGCGTGGAAACGAAATGGCTGAAGTTTTGAAGGATTTCCCCGAGCTCACCATCGATGTTGACGGCCGAAAGGAGCCCATTATGAAGCGAACCACCCTCATTGCCAACACTTCCAACATGCCTGTGGCTGCACGAGAAGCTTCCATTTACACGGGAATCACTGTAGCCGAGTACTTCCGTGACCAGGGCCTGAATGTTGCCATGATGGCTGACTCCTCTTCTCGATGGGCTGAGGCTCTTCGAGAACTGTCTGGTCGCCTGGGAGAAATGCCTGCTGATCAAGGTTTCCCCGCTTACCTGGGAGCCAAGCTCGCCTCCTTCTACGAGCGAGCCGGTCGAGTCCAGACCCTTGGTTCCCCCGAGCGCGTTGGCAGTGTGAGTATTGTCGGTGCTGTCAGTCCCCCTGGTGGTGATTTCTCTGATCCCGTTACTACTTCCACCCTTGGTATCGTGCAAGTGTTCTGGGGTCTCGACAAGAAGCTTGCCCAGCGTAAGCACTTCCCTTCCATCAACACAAGCGTCTCGTACAGCAAATACACCACCGTTTTGGATAAATTTTACGAGAAGGAGAACCCCGAATTCCCCCGGCTGCGCGACCGTATCAAGCAACTTCTCTCAGACTCTGAAGAGCTTGACCAAGTCGTGCAGTTGGTCGGTAAGAGTGCACTGTCCGATCCCGACAAGATTACTCTCGACATTGCTGCGCTTGTCAAGGAAGATTTCCTGCAGCAGAACGGTTACTCCGACTATGATCAGTTCTGCCCCATCTGGAAGACGGAGTGGATGATGAAGCTCATGGTTGGATACCACGACGAAGCCCAGAAGACCATCGCCCAGGGCCAGACCTGGGGCAAGGTTCGCGAGGCCACAAGCGACATCATGTCTTCTCTGCGAACACTCAAGTTCGAGGTGCCCACCGAGGGCGAGGAGGCCATCACCAAGAAGGTACGCTACAATCCACATCTCCACTATGACTGTTTGCTAATGGTTTGAATTACAGTACGAATCTATTCAACAGACTATGTTAGACAAGTTTGCATCAGTCCTGGACGAGTAAAGGATCCTTTTCGGGGTGGAATACAATAGCGGAGGGTTGAGGCTGTCTGTCGCCTTGTAAGCAGAAACCGTTTCATAGAGGTTCAAAGGAGCTTGGGAGAGAACGCGCTTGTGTTTGGCTTTTTTTTTTCGTTGAGCATGTCAAATCAGTAACAATCCTACTGTTTACGCCGCTTTTCCCTTTACAATTTCAGACCTAGGTGTAATGAGGTGTGCTGCCTGGAATAAGCCGCGAGTCGACATATCCGTCTCAGAGCTTGTGAAGTTACATTTTGATATTGACAGTGTGCTGACCCACCATAACAATCCGTCCTGGCACTGTGCTCCAATCAATCGCCTCACTGTTCTCCAAAGCAGGCTCTTGATAGACGGCATGATTCGCCATCGCGCCCAGGCATTCCCTCGTCTCTATTCTATTTTTTTACGGTAGCCCGCATCCTAGCCGGGAAGCTACATAATGTCGGAAGAGCTCCAGGATGAGGTAGAGGCCATCAATTCCATCTACGGCGAGGGGACGCTCTCCCCCGCCTCGGAGGACTCGTCCGAGTACATCCTCAACCTGCCGGGCGGCGCGTCGTCGCTGCGGCTGCGGTTCCCGGCGCCGTACCCGGAGGCGCCGCCCGAGGTCCTGGGCACGCACCACAGCTCGGGCGGGAGGAAGGGCGCCGGGGCCAGGGACCTCGCGCTGTTCGTGGATGCGCTGGGGAATGCGTTCCAGCCGGGGGTTGTATGCCTGTTCGACTCTGTCGAGGAGTTCTCGAGGCGGTACGAGGAGGAGGTGGCGGCCGTCGTCGAGGAGGAGGAGGGGTTAGGAGAAGCAGAGCACGAGGATGGGGGCGAGCCGGAGCTGGATCTGGCGTCGCTGCCCACCCCGCCGTGGACGCTGTCGGAGCTCATCGTGGACAGCAGGTCGACGTTCCTGGCCCACGTGGCGCCCGTGAGGTCCCCGGAGCAGGCGAGGCTATACGTCGCGCAGCTGCTGGCGTCGGATAGGAGGATCCGGTCGGCGACGCACAACATGACTGCGTGGCGGATCCGCGGGGAGGGGGGCGCGAGCTACCAGGACTGCGATGACGATGGGGAGACGGCGGCTGGGGGCCGGCTGCTTCATCTCATGCAGCTGATGGAGCTGTGGGATGCCATGGTGGTGGTTACGAGGTGGTATGGAGGGGTGAAGCTGGGGCCGAGGCGGTTTGCGGTCATCAACGCTGCGGCGCGGGATGGGTTTGTGAGGGCGGGCATGGTGGTTGAGAAGGACAAGGAAAAGGATAAGAAAAAAGGAAAATGAGTTAATGAGTTATGAAGTTTCCCCTTGTGAGACGTGAATGAGTAAGTGCTATCTCTACAACTCTCAAGGACGACAATGGCGACGACCAAGACGACTAAACTATTTACACTGGTAAAGGCGATGTGAAGAGAAAACACTTGCTTTTATTTCCATATCATCATGTATCCCGAACCCCAGGGACACGGCCTACGCATCTCATGAAACACCCAGGATGTACGTTACCCAACAGCTCTGAAAAACAGTGGTGTCACCCGAAAAGCCAGCCCAATACCAACACAACCGATACAATGGACAGAGAACTCCTCGCAATATGATTAAACATCAAATGGCCGCCCAAAGTAGTTAGAAACCCAAACAAGCCCCTCTTGATTCCTTTTTCGTTTTTTTCTTTTTTGAAGCTAACTCATGTGATTCAGTCCTTGGAGAGAAGAGGTCTCAGAATATCCAAGGCCCGTGGGGAGTGCTCCTCTGGGAGGATGACCGCCCCGGCTCTGGCAGTGGAAAGGTACGATAGCTCCGAACTCGCCGTCATCTGCATGTCCTGCACTAGCTTGCCTGCCACGCCGCAGATTATGCCCGTGACCTCGGATGAGAGATTCAGCAGGTCGAGGAAGATGGCGATCTGTGTGCCTTCCTTGTCGCCGATAAGTGACTCACCGAACATTTCGAGCAGAGACTTATCCAGGAGCAGCGATGGGGGGTCGTCGTGGGTGAGAGTAATGGACAAGAACCTGGGCTTCGCGGCGAGCGCGGCGACGATGCAGGTGTAGAGCTTGGCATCGATAGTGTCTACCCACGTGCGGCCCCCCGTGTGACGACTCCTAGAGGGTCGATGATCGTAGACCTCGTCAGTGATGGGCGAGATCTCACGGCCCGAGCACTGCACAAGCTCCAAGCCGTCTACTACAGTAGGCGCGACCTTCCTCTTGCTGAGGAGGTCAAAGGCCCGTGCCTGGAGCTCGGTGATGCTGGCGGGAGGCGGCGTCCTGGGCGGCGAGGCGCTCCCGCTGGACGTCCTCGAGCGGCTGTAGGTGGACGAATTGACGTACGAGGTCTGGTTGTGGGAGAGCTCGAACCCCTTGGAGAGCAGCGCCTTGACTACGTTCTCCTTCTCCTTCACCGGGACGAGGATGAAGTCGGAGTAGTAGGTCGAGATGTAGAAGATGGAGATGCCAGCCAGCGCGAGGGGGGACGTCAGGTCCATGACGCGGCTGGCTGCGTCCAAGCCTGCACTGATGACGGCGAGGATCACATACGTGGTTTGAGGTATGTCAACCGTCCCGGCCAACTTGGGCGGCAGGTTCCTGATGATGGGTTCAAACACATTCTTGGCCCAGGAGCTGTGGCAGACTATAGAGACCTCGATGGGCGTGACACTGATGTTGAGGAAGTTGTGCTGGCCATCGGAGGTTAGTCCCTCGAGCCCATGCCCAAGGCCATTCTCTGAGCTGCCCGGGACGTGCTTGCTCTGCGGCAGGAGGAGAACCTGGAGGATGGGCTGGACAAAGGACGAGTAGAGGGCCAGGGGGATGTGTATCAGGCTGTACTCGCCCTCCTGGGCATCTCACCAAGTCAGCAAAGCGGTTGCGACTCTGGCAGCGGCAGCCCCCAAAAGGGGATCCCGGGGGACAGAAGCTGCAGGAAACCAAAAAGCACGGGATGCATATGAAGTTTCTCGATGCAAAGTCGTGTAATTCATGTGACAAAGAAAACGGACCCAGATGATGGGCGATAAGAAAGGACCGAGAACCGGGTCTTATCACTCGGCCCAGTGGAATGTGATTGGACGGCGAGGGGCTAACTCACCAAGAAGGATATCTGGGCGTTCATGGCTGGATTCTTGGTAGGGATCCTGGAGAGAATCGGCCGAATGGGATGGATGGATAAAGATGAAAAGATGAGAATCCAGTAGTCTGGGCGATGGATGGATGCTACCTTGAGAGAAGAAGAGCAATTGGGGGTTGGAATTGAACTCAGTTTCGCCGGTTGTCTGGTAAGGTTTTATCAAGTAGAGTCCCTTCTCGTGACCAGGCCAAACAACCTAAACAGTCCCAAACCAATGTGCAACCCCAGGCGCCAGACAGAGCATCTTCCTCCAGGGCAACGAACTGTCTGGGGAGAAGGAAGGAGAGAGGGAGGAAGACGGGGAGGAAACGAGAGAGCCGCCCGACGGATTATAGATGGCCAGCACAATACGGCAAGCCGCCGCAGGAGGGGCTCAGATGGGTTAAGATGGCCCGGGACTGGTGGGCCTCATACGTAGATTTATCTATGAATTATTCCACTTGCAGATGAGGTGGCGGATGGCCCAAAGCGGGAGCAAGCAGGCAAGCAGCTTAGTTAGAGGCACCTCCAGGCAGGTGTATGATAAGTGCAAGATGCCAGCGTCAGTCAACCAGGGGTGGCCCCCAAGCAGGCCCAATGCCCAAGGCGGATTACCATGCCCGGCATCCCAGTAGACTCACTCACTGGATTGAAGATGACGGAGGAGGCAAAGGCGCGTTTGCCTACCTGAGTTAATTACACATTGGGCTGCAGGAGAGAGACTCTGCACGTTATCACCCAGCCAAGGCCTAGACCCAGGCGGGCTTGGCGCATCTTTTTCCCTATCAAATATGGGCTTCTTTTTTTCCGCCTAGGCCTCTCCACCGTTTCTAGAGGGTCTTGAAGCGGTTCGCGAGGGACCAGGGTGCCTTCGAACCATCGGGGAGTGGGGAGGAAGACTGGCCGAGTGTGGAGTTGGAGGTCAGCGCACACACACCACCCACGACGGCAACTTGCTTCTTTCGAGCAGCTTGCAGAGATGTGCAGAGATGCAGGGCGCAGACGGGCACCTGAGTGGCTGCAAGGGTGGTGGTGTGCATGTAGGTACAGCGCCGGTCGCTTCGGGAGGCAGCTGAAAATGCGGAGAGCCCAACCACACCTCCAGGACGAGCATCCAGCCCTGGCCAAGAGTACATGAAACGGTAGTCCTTCTCTTCTGCTCGTGTTTATTGTGTCTAGTTCACTTTGCTTTTGTCGTGTCGAGGCGGTAGTTCATGCGCATCATGGCCCAGCACAAGTATCGTATACTGCGTTCTGCTACTTCAGCGAGCCATGCTTGATGGGACGGGAAACCGAGCTTCTGGTGCAAGACAGATGCCCTGGCCCGCATCGAGACATGCCTTACGCATCCTTGTCAATCGGCCATTGTTCCTGCGCTTTCCTTGTTTTCTGGGGCACCAAGTCGTCCTGTCTGCATCAGCAACCAACCACACTCCTTCTGAAGGCAGACCTATTCGGCACGGGCGATGCACCCGTCATCGAAGTTATATCCTTGAGTACCAATGGCTGCCTGTCCCGGCGGCCCAAGTGAGATTCTGTCATTAGACACCCCATAATAAAAATACTGAGTGATCATCTGACAATGGATTTTTCCAACTGTCATATCCATTGTGACAAGCTCATCTGGATGCCCAAGCCCCTTTTTCTCCAAGTCCCTAATCTTCGTATTTCTCCCGTCTCTTGGATTTCTTGACTAATATGGCTCGGTTATCTCTCTTCGTCCCGTTGTGGACACTCTCGGATCCCCGTAAATTGTAATCGCTCAGGTATCCATCGCTCAACTCTTCCAGAACACAATCAGAATTTGTCTTCATTATTAGTAATATTGTAGCATCATGCCTGATGCTCGCATGAGGCAAAAGGAAAAGTCTATTTGCATGCATAACCCCCTTCATTAGCCCTCTGATTACCATGTAAGTGGAAGCACGGAGCTCCACACCCGAGCAACGAGATATTGTCGCAACCGTTTCATGATCCTGCTCAGCATTAACTCTCCATAATGTCATATGAGACGTTTTGCTTTCTGTCTAGACTCTGCAGGCGTCAGGGTCGCTAAACTCAATTACTCTAGTCCAACGCCTCAATCACACCACTCTGACAGTCACTTCGCGTATGAAAGTTCATGGGTCCGAGCAAATATAGCCGGGACAAATCACAAGCGAGAACTGCCTTACAGTGTATATGTACCCTTTCTGTGCCTCTATGTACGAATGACTCTATAGAGTAACAAGAATTGAATATCATCTTTTCGGATAGCGTCGTGCGTATCAACGCTGTGGCGGAAGACTCGGATAGGACCCCTATGACCAGGTACACACTCGAAGAGAATTATGCAACTTCAGCTCTAAATAACGTACGTCCCGGGATGGCCAGTCACAAACCGGGACCCTTTCCGAGCCAACATTGGCAAAGGTCTTCCAAGACATGAATTCAATATTCGTTGGTAACTATTTGAGAGGCGTAAACTAAGAACGGGGCCTGTATCGAATAGCTTACCTTTTTGGGTAACTATCAAAACTTCAGAAATGATCTGTCTTCTGTCATTTTATCACTATTGCATTTCTAGAAACATAACACTTTGTGTACAAGCGCCGTTTGTCTCAACTCTGGCTACCTCCTACCCACACACACTCAGCTGCCCTCATGCATGGTAAACAGATGCAGGGAGCCAAAAACTTACATGAAAAGATCATTGCCTTATTCGTGCCTGACTGGCAGCTAACCGATGCGCATGCATGTAGGAACGGTGCCAGCCCGTTACAGCGCAGAACAGCATCCGAGGTGGATAGGGGCCGGCAACAAGCAACCTTCATGGACGGGATGGATGGATGGATGGATGCGATCGTTGGTCAGGTGTTTGAATCGTCACTCCTCGAGCATTAGCCAATACCTGACCCCCACGACAGCCGAGAGTCCAAAAGAGTCGCATGCATCCTGGGCTGTGTAGCACGAAAAAGATTGGTGCTGCCTTGGACGGAAGGGGAGCAGGCAGACAGCCTCTCCAACTCGGATACCCAATTGAAGCCTACCCAATTAGTATATCACTAAGACGGGATGTAAAATTCAGTTTAAACCGGCCCGGGTGTTAGGAATCCGGCATTCCTCCTGAATTCCATTCCAGTCCAGCCGATCCCCGTGCCTCGTGTTGAGACTGCGGCGTCGAACCCCCACAACCGTCGCCTCGGGTGGGAAGACAAGCATACGCCACCATCCATGTCGACCTGCATGTGCGTACAGCAATTGCGTCTCCCTTCGAGTCCTGTGTCTTTACCCGGGGCACAAGCTTGCCAAAGTCGGCCGCCCAGCTTCTTAGAGCCAGCTGCATGCACCACAATGGCAAAAGGGTTGGGGGATACGACAACACAGTGCTGTGCCACCCCTGAGGACGGGGAGGAAACATGAGGGGAGGCGAGGAAAGAGCAAATCCGAAAACGAGGACACGGGTCGCCATAGAGTCAGCTGATCTTTTCTTCCTCACGCCGCTGCACTGCTACGATGGCGAGAGCACGCTCTCATATATCGTCAAACTCTGGTTGCATGTGTGGTCAAGTGCACCCGCTGCATGTTCAGTTTAGGAGAATCCCAGCCCTGGTTGATTGGCTGGTCGGTCTGTCGCCTGGCATCGCTGGATACCTTGGTCTCCAGCAGGGCGGGTAAGTGTCCACTGGCTCACCCTTGTTGAGAGGATGCCCTGAATGCGAGCAAGACCCCTGGTCCCTTCCTCCATGCGACTGGCACATGCATGAGATACCTGTGGGCATGTGGGAGGATGCAATGGAGGATATGCCGTCACTCCAACTGCCGATCCGAGGCCTGCTGGTAGCGTCACATCATCCGCTTCTCCGGCCTGTGTTCATGATTTTTTTTAATTTGTGCTGCGCTGTTCTACTTCTTGATTCCTACTACCACGAGATTCCGCGGGCTCTGCTTGAAGTCGAACACCGTTTCAACCCATGACTGGTCGACTACGTCGCTGTGCTCCTGGAGAAACGTCCACCTATCGGACACGATCAGAGATTCCACCACAATGGCACTGAAGGCCATCAAACTCCACACGATGGCGAGCTCCTTCTTTCGCGGCTCGAACTCCCTCTCGTATCGCTCGATCTCCTCGTCCGTCAGCGCGTCCATGCTATTTTTCAGCTGGTCATTGTACTCCTTGAAATCAGTGTTCGTCGACAGCTTCTCCACCGCGCAGTGCACGTAGCTCTTGAACGAGTTGTAGGCGCTCTTCTTCACGGAGCCGATGATGACGGGGTTCGTGCTGACGTCGAACGGGCTCTCTGCGGCGCCGTCCGTCTCCTCTCCGGGGGCTGGCGTGCGGTGTCGGATCTTGTCCACCACGCCGCGGTCCAGAAAGAGTTTCTGCAGGACTGCTCGGAAGAAGTGCCGGGTGAAGAACCCCTCGCTCTCGGTTCGTGTCCAGTTTTCCAGCGCTTGGCAGGCCATCATCCGGGCTGTGATGTTCAGGCGGATCCCGTCTCCGTCGTGGGTGGAAAATCGGTTGCTCATCGGGAAGCCCTGGGGATCGAATTTCGCCGACTCCCTCACTACTCTGCCGTTGACTGCCTGTAGTGTCGGCCGTAGATAGGGCTGCTTGTAGGTTGGGGGGCCAAGCTTCTCTGTGAGTAGGTTGTAGCAGCATCCCACGATAGCCACTGCCCGGATATCAGGGTTCATTAGAAGAGACCGGATCCCAAAGTGCGATAGGTTACCACACGAGTGGATGGAGACCGCCATGAGCTTCAACTCGCGCTTTTTCTCCTCTTCCACCACTCTGTTTTTGTCGATCTCTGAAATGACCTCGGCCAGATCCCCACTGTCCAGCCTTCCAGAGATATACTGGACATGTCCTTTGCCATCTTGGTATTCGTATGTTCCTTCGATCTGGCTCATCGGCCTGAATTCAATATCAGAAGTCCCTGCCACCTGCTCAATCGCTTTATCCACGAGGGCCCGGTCCTTGAGACCGTCCGGCCCAACAACGGCCTTGATCTGCTTCCAGAGCTTCTTGTTCCTCTGCATTTGGGGCTTCAGCGCCACCCCTGACATCATGTCGAGCTCCTTGGCAGAGCTGACGTTGTGGTCTCTTCCTTCTACCGCGACCACATGCCGGTTGTAGGGTTCGCTGGCCAGTGCTCTGCCCAGGTAGTTCTGGCCGCTGCCGAAATCCACAAAGTGGGTGATCTCGCCACCGACCTGGCCCTTGATATCACTGGACAGCTGCGTAACGTAGTCGGCAAAGCTGCAGACCTCGTGGATCTTCTTTGGTTTCATCCCAACCGCCACGATCCGGGGTAATTCCGGGAGTTGCTTCTCCTTGGGAGCGAACTTTCGGTCGAGTGACAGCTCACGCACCTTTCGGATGTATGCAATCAGTGACTCGGGAGGTTGGTGCTCTCCCTCGTGTACGAACGTGTCCAGGTCTTCCCTCACGAGAAGATCTAGGAAACGCATGATGTCGCAGGAGAGTAAGAATGCGTGCCATTCTTCTGGCAGGGCGGCATAGAACGTGCCGGGCTCGATGGTGAAGAAATCGAGGATGTGAACACCACCGCATAATATGCGGAAGATATCTGACGTTGTGACAAAATTAAGCAGCTCCTTGATATAGGCGTCCGGAGATTCAAAGTTCCCAGTGTAAGGGAGAGGTCTCTCGGGTGGCATGGTGCCTGCTACAACTCTTATGCATTAGCACTCTGCTACCCTAAAACCATTCATGATCACACAAGGCTAAAAACATAGACAGTTCTGCTATTCACTAAGTTTCGTACCTTTTGAAGGCCTTTCTAGGCCAGAGGATTTGGACCAGTTACCAGGGGCTTCTCTCTTATTTGGGACTGATTCGCAATTAAAAAATGTACATCGAGTGACCAAGTAGGTATGCGAAGAGATTGGTATGGAGGGGGAGGGGCAGCGCCAGAGTGTCGCACAACTCAACGGTGATTTGAGTGGCAGAATGGTCTCGAGAAATAGACCAAAATGTTGTAGAAAACGAACCCGAGCGTAATCTTTCTCGCTAGCTGCTGACTCCAACCGATATCTCTCTGTAAAGCCCGAGAAAGAATTTTTGGTGTGCAACACTACAGTTGGACCCATCCGTTATTTTGCAAAGGTGAGATCTCGGTCAGCCTCGGTGTGGCGGTACGTACCTTCTCAAGTACCCATAATAATGGCCCTCAGACGATCGACTTGGCCAGATGCTCTTACAAGATGTCTAAACATGAATTTAAGAGTCCTGGATTGCATACTGCGACTTCCGCGTTTTTTAATGTTAAGAAGATATGTAAAATAGGGAAAGAGAAACTAAACGATAGATCGTTTCTCTCAAACGTCTAGACTATATGAGCCTATCCCAAATCTTACTCTTCTTTTTACACAACCAGCTGATATAGGCTCGAATTTAGCAGGTATTACAAGCAGTACCACTATTCTGGAACGAAGCTTTTGGAATTTTGATCGAGACATATTGTGATGCCTGAATTGAATGAATCTTCGATAGACATTCCTACTAGCATCTGGATCGCCGTGCTGAATCAGGCCGCCAAAGCCAATCGCTGTGGGGCTCGAAGTCAAGGTTGTGCCTAATTGCACTAATAAAGTATTCCCATGGCCGACTGGGGTTGCAACGTCATCCCTCTAATCAGCACCTCAACTATACCGAACTACCACATTGCCTACCAGGCTCTAACATCATTCCTTCATTTGCTACTGTATCCTCCTTCAAGGGAGCCACCGCCGTCCTTTCTGATTTTTAATCCACGTGCATAGCGCCTTGTTGCGGGAAGCATGATGTCGTCCAACGACGCGGATCCCTTCCTGGAGGTCCAACAGTAAGTTCCGATATCATTCCCTCGGCCGCTCCAAGCCGTTGTCAATTCAACGGACCGTTGCTAAGCCTCGCCTGTGCAGAGATGTCCTGAGCCAACTCAACACCACACGCTCCCTCTTCTCCTCATACCTGCGCATCCGCTCCCTCACAACAACAGCCTCCTCCCCCGAACTGGCCTCCGCCCGCTCCGACCTCGAGACCGCCCTGGAAGACCTCGCCGACGACCTCGCCGACCTCGTCGACTCCGTCCAGGCCATCGAGAGCAACCCGGCCCAGTTCGGCATCTCAAAGGACGAGGTCAAGCGGCGCCAGCGCCTCGTCCAGGATGTCGGCGGGCACATCGACGAGATGCGCGAGGAGATGCAGAAGAAGATCCTGGGCGGCGGCGCGGCGGCCGCCGGCACCGACCTGCCCGACCCCAGCGCGTACGCCATCCCCGAGGGTGACGACGACCCGTACGCCGAGTTCGAGCAGCAGCAGCAGGTCGAGATCATGCGCGAGCAGGACCAGCACCTGGACGGCGTGTTCCGGACGGTGGGGAACCTGCGCCAGCAGGCCGACACCATGGGGAGGGAGCTCGAGGAGCAGCGGGAGATGCTGGAGGTCGTGGAGGAGGCCACCGATAGGGTCGCGGGCAGGCTGCAGAACGGCATGCAGAAGCTCCAGCATGTGATGCGGAAGAACGAGGATAGGTTCAGCGGTTGCTGTATCGCTGTACTCATCTTTGTTCTTATCCTCCTGTTAATATTAATCTTGGTCCTATAGTGGCCTGGGGTGGTCTCCCTTCTCCTTCACGGGGTGTCTATATGAATTACTGCAGAGCGTGGCTTTCTCGGAGTTGGAGTTTGGATTGAATGGTACCCGTACTTTCTGCAGCGGTTACATGCAGTTCAAGACGGGTTTTCATTAATGGTTAGACATCTGGGGGGGCTTGAACCCAGCCCTTCTAGTATTTCTTTATATATAAATATTCTAAGCCTTTGTGAACACCAGCATGCAGCCGATCCGGGGGAAACCCAATTTAAGATCCAAGAAACGCCCTGATCATTTTTTCATAAGTTGTACCGCTTCATCAAATGCACTTCGCAGGCTACGCCTTAAGTGAGGACAAGGCCACTCTCACGGAGGACCTCGGCGAGCGCCCTCAGAGAGCCCGCCGCTGCCGCATGCTCCGGGGCCTTTTTGGGGAATTCGATCAGTGCGAGACGGAGAGCAGCGAGGCCGGCGTTGCCATAGAAGTTGAGGAACCGCTGCTCGTATCCTTCGATCATAGCCCTAAGTACAACATATTGCGTGTTGGAGATCAGCCCAACAGGGGAGTTGACGATGCCTGCGAGGGCCACCCAATAGTTTGTAGGGGGGTAAGGGTTTGTCCTCGCACTTTTGCTGAAGTCGCGCAATGACACAGCAGCGAATCCGGCACCGAGTCCTGTCATTCTGTCGTTGTGGCTCTGCTCGGTGATCCAGGAAGGCCCGTCCTTCTTCCACCCGAGGGCAATTCTGCCTCGTTCTGTCCTGTCATTCCCCCTCGAGCCGAAAACAACGGGGCATACAACCCGAAACTTGGACATCATAATGTCAATCAATGGCTGGCCCCGCCACATGAATTCCTTGGTTGAAAACACTTGGGCAGTGAAGACGCCAATGGGGTCTGCGGATTTGGGGTTGGCCCCCCCTTCGTTGATGAACTGGCTGATGATGCTCTTGGCGCAAATGTTGAGCAAGTACACGAAGAGCGAGGGCATGGTGAGATCATTGTGCAACGCGTCCTGGACAGGTTCTCTCTGGCCTACGACATAACGGCTGACGTCAATGGGAGGGCTTGGAACCTTGCCCTCAAGGGCGTCACGCAGTGCTGCCATGATTTTATTGGTCTATTTCTTGTTAAAGGCGTCAACCACACGTTAGTAGTTGAGAGTGTTCACTTACTGGCTGTGCATTGGCTCCTTTTGTTCCTGTCAGCTGACCAATCGATACCCTTATTTCTCTTCGATATGCGCCCAATTTGCCTTTCATAGGGGAACCGGGGACCTTCGATTCGGCGACTAAGTTCTTTCGTAGTTTCTTCAGCTCTTGATGTATTTCGGTATATCTGTTGATGAGCTCTTGGTTTGCTGCCTGCCCGTTGCTCACCGATTGGACAGGGGCGGGTTGCTTGGCTGGGGTGAGAGCGCCATTCGTAGGCTGTGACGGGGCCACGTTGTTTGGTTGTGCTGGCTTGGACAAGGCATTTTGGAATGGGTTTGCTGGAGCAGCATTTTGTTTCGCGGCAGCTGGGGGGAAGATGGAAGTCGATGGGGCGGCCTTAAGGGCTGCGTTGGCGGTAGACGCAGCTGGAGGGCCGAGTGTGGGAGCTGTAGGAGGCTTCGCGGCAGCTGGTGCGGGTGCCTGAGCTGGCGCCTTTGCCGGTGCTGGTTTGGGAGGAGGAGGAGGTTCTACTCTCGGAGATGGAGGTTCGGGTGGTGGTTTCGGTATCGTCTTCGCTTTCAGCTCTCGTAACCGCAATTCCTCGGCGGCGATCTGAGCTTCTACCTGAAGCCTCTGTTTTTCCTTGAGCTCTGCCTCTGCAATCCTCTTGCGTTCCAGTTCTAACTCGTGGAGCTGATAAGCCCGGATCGCAGCCTCGCGGACCCGGTCATGCTCAGCCTGGGCTGCTTCAAGCGCGTCTCGGTGGGAGCATTCTGTGTTACGGTCCTCGCCCAAGAAACTCGAGAGAAACCGTCGGTCGGGACTAGACAGTAATAGGCTTCGCCTCGAAGTAGGCGGTGATGACCGTGTCATGGTTAGGGAGTAAAGGCGAAAGGTTTGTTGTTATCGACAAAACATCTGGGATAAGCGAGGGCGGTCTTGATACCAATGATCGCGATAGTGTAATTATCGTCGCGCGTGTTCAAGGAAAAGCGAGAAAAAATTCAATTGGGCCTTTGCTAATAAGACAACCTGCGTTTACTTCGTACCGCCCCGGTTTGGAGCTCTGTCTTGTCAGGTTGAGGTTGAACCTCCCTTGAACTAGTAACTTGGTTTTTCCGGTTGGACGATCGATAGCTGATTAGCATTTGCCATATGCATGCACATCTCCAGCCTTGTCTGGGGATTATGACAGCCACATGTGGCGTTGGTCAGATTTTGTGGGGACAGGAGCTTGGCATATGTGCTACTACCCTGTACCTGTACGATGTGATGAGATGCTTGCGTTGCTGGGCAATCATAATTAAGGACGGGCTGGCCCAAGAGCTGGTCCAGGCTTGAATCCTCGCAGCGCTATTGGTGTTTGGCTCGTGGCATCATCTCAAATGGCCTCCAGGACACCTTCATGGATCCTGGAGAGGATTTTCGGGCTTCCTGAAGCAAGCTAATGTTTCTGATCCCTGATCTTACGGCTTGGTGGTGGGCTTCCGTGCGGAACGAAGCTGCCACGGCGAAGGTCCGAACGTTCTTACACGCCGCGCAAATACGTGATTGGTTTACATGGTCATCTATAAATAATAGGATGCATGAATGAAGCATTGATGCGTATGATTGGCAACTCAATCCGTGCCCCGTTTACACATGTTGGGGTTCGACGAGAAAGGCAACTGGAATGGTGACACTAGAAATGATTAGCAGATCCTCAAGTGTTACCATGAGACGGCGGCCTCGACGCAGATTTGTACAAACAAACATACCTGCAAGGCTGGGACGTGGGTTGTGTGTTTTGTTGACCTTGCCTGGGTCCATGATGGTAGTAATTATGAAGCCCCACTGGGCCCAGGTCTTGGCCACCGACCTACGGCCACCTACCTAATCAAACTGACGGCATCTCGTCCGGTTGAACCAGCCAGGAGTCGCGGAGATTGTGTGGCCTTGCCGCTGCCAGTCTTGTGCTCTGGCTGACTTTTCTGTGGCACGTAATCATGGCCCTTGCCTCGTTTGGTGTGTAATAAGCTTTGGAAGACATGAAATTTTTTCGACGCCTTCTACTTGTAACTCGCTTCCACTCGTGACCAAGGAATAAGGGGGTTAGACATATGACATCGATGTACTATTATAGCACGAGCGGCGGGTGGACCCAGTGCATTATTATTATGGTTGCATTACGGCCAAGTCAATAGGTCAACGAGGCGAGACATCACTAAAAGCTGGGGATACTGGAATTGGGGCGGTAAGAAAGGCAAGACACATATGCCCGGAGCTTTGGGTCAGTGCATTTCGACATTCATCGCTGCCTGGGAATAGGCAGTCAGCAGCCGTGTCCGTTCTCGTAAAAGACACAATCCACCTTCACAGTTGGTTCATGTATGTACATACCTGGGTGGCATACGGGGTCAAGGATGGCTCCCTAACGTCGAATTGGACTAGCGGGGACGGGCTCTAATAGTGCTAGCAGTAGTTGTTGTGGTGATCGTTGGAGGATTTACATCAGAGGCTGTCTGAACTCTGGTGATCATGTACAATAGTGCATGCCACCTGAAAGTATGTAGCTAGCCGGCGGCGAGTGCGAATGTCGAAGGTATTGGCTGGAATGGCGGGCGAGGTCCTGTCAAGTACCGGGCGGTATCCATGGATGAGATGAGAAAACAACCTCCTTGCCATCGAGCAGTCCAGGACATGTGCCCGTTGCTGGGAAAAGGTGGATTCTGGGCCTCATCATCACCGGCCGGCGGACCCCTAATGATGCACACCAGTTTGCCGCCACCACGGCCAGCCAGTGAGAAGAGCCAGTGTGGCACCTCTGCCGCCCCCCAGCTCTGCGGGAAGATTGCTGTCGCCCGCACGGAATACATCAATGGTGTCTTGTGTGTTGAACTTATAGAGCAACCGCGGTAAATGATGGCCTGGCCGGGCGATGGAACCCCACTGACGGCAGTGCCCTACGCACTACCTACGGTCTCCCGCCAGCAGGGTAGCAGTAGTTGAGTTGGTTGCGGCGGGCTGGGACCTGTCTGGAAGGAGCCCTGTGAGGTAGGGAGCTGAGGTTAGCAGGCGATGGGCTTCCCCATCCTCATCCTCCACCTGTGTCGTCTCTTCCATCACGCTAGTAGTAGCCCGCCCAACTTGCAACCCGACCCTCTCTCCATTCCCATCTCCATCATCACTCCTCCTTACCTTCCTCGCCGTCTTCCTTTCACGGCTTCCTGTCGTAACTCGTCAGACATCTGTCTCGACATCACCGCCCTCCTTTCCCACGTTCCTTGGCGCTTCGGCTTATTCACCGACTCTGCCGGCTCCATCAATCACTCACACAGCTACTCCATACCAAAAAAAAAGTACCCTCCTTTGCCTACTCTGTCCTCCCCGCCGACGCCACGCCCGCAGCAGCAACCCGCCCGCCTTTGTCCGTCCATCAACAGACGAGAACCAGATCTCTGCAGCAAGCAGCACAGAGAGCAATCAATCCCTCACGATATACATACTCAACCCACACACCCTACTGCCTTGAACTCGGTACCCCCCAATACTAGTGCTGATCGCATTCGACTTGCTGCTACCTCCTCTTGCTTGCCATGGAGCAGCAACAGCAGCAAAGCCAGCAGCCGCAGCAAGGCCAGCCGCCCCAGCAACCCCAAGCTGGTGGTGTGCATGGCCCAGCTGGACGTCGCTTGCATATTGCGCATCGTCGGAGTCCTTCAGAGTTGACTCCGTTGATGAGCATGTTTGCCAATCCTGGAAGTAAGTCCCACCATGCTTCTCATAGCCTCCCAATGCTTCCTGGTTCTACAATTCGCAACCCTATGAGACACTTACCACCACGAAACCCAATTCCCAGCTCCCTCCAGCTACCTTCCCCTCCCCCTCGACGGCCAGTGCCACTAACCAGCCATCCTCGTCACAGTGGAACAGTTGGCTATCCAGCAACAAATTGAGCTGCTTCAACAACAGCAACAACAGATCCAAGCTACACAGCAACAATATGTCAACCTGGGGATGATGCCCCCAGGTCAACCCATCCACCCTGGCGGACAATTCAATCCTTTGCAGTCCATGGGAAACCTCCAGCAACCGGGCTTTCAGTTCCCAAACCAAATGGGACAACAGAACATGGCCCCTCCGAGCCAACCAATGTCACATCGCCGTAATCAGTCGGCATTTCCCAACATGGGCATGGGCCCTCCTCCAGCGCCCTCCTCTGGTGCGTCTGGATCCAACTTCGGAAACTTCGAAGCTCCCGGAGCTGGTGGTGGGCAGCCCCGAGAGAACAATGCCGGCCGCGGAGGTCGTGGCGGCGGCGGCTCCGGCGGCGGCCATCAACGTCGACACTCTTTGGCCCTAGCCGATGCGAAGAAGGCTGCCGAGCTCGCCCAGCAGAAGCGAACGACGACCGGTTTCCAGTTCCCCGCAGCCAACGCCGACGATGAGAATAAAGGTCCATCTCAGTCCGGCGCTGATCTTGCCCCTCCAGCTGCTGGAAGAGGGGGACGAGGCGGTCACGGCCGCAGCCAGAGTATGGCCGTCAATGGTCGTGGTGGCTCCCGTGGCTCCTTCGGAGGTGATGGAAATGACGCCCCACGCCGAGGAGGCCATGGACGATCCGGCTCCAGAAACTTTGAAGGTAACTGGAGAAATCAGAGCCAGAGCCAGGATCAGGGTGGGAACACTGGCTTCCAGCCTGGTCACCGGTCTCAAGGCTCGATGAACCAGTCCGTCTCGAATATTGGTGGCTTCCAGTATAACCCCAACAATCCCCAGCTCATGCAGCTCCCTGGCCAGATGGTAATGCCTGGCATGTATGGACAACAGCTCAACCCAATGCAACAGCTCCAAGCTCTTCAGGCCGCGCAGCTCAACGGACAGCAGCTCCAAGGTTTGCAAAGCTCTCAGCATGCCGGGCCAATGGGTGGCCAGCAACAACAGCAGCAGCGCAAGACCCTTTTCACTCCTTACCTCCCACAGGCCTCACTCCCCGCACTCCTTGGGGACGGTCAACTCGTTTCCGGTATTCTTCGTGTGAACAAGAAGAACCGCAGTGACGCTTATGTCACCACAACCGATGGAGTCCTTGACGCTGATATCTTTATCTGCGGTAGCAAGGATCGCAACCGTGCCCTGGAGGGAGATCTGGTCGCCATCGAACTCCTCGATGTCGACGAAGTCTGGTCCCAGAAGCGTGAGAAGGAGGAGAAGAAGAAGCGCAAGGACATCACTGATACCCGTTCTGGATCCGTCAACCAGGGCAACCGAGGCTCAGAGAACAACGATGACAACAATGCCGCAGAGGGTGGTATCCGCCGCCGCGGCAGTCTTCGCCAGCGTCCCACGCAGAAGAAGAACGATGATGTGGAAGTTGAAGGACAGTCTCTGCTCCTCGTTGAGGAGGAAGAGATCAGCGATGAGCAGAAGCCCCTTTACGCTGGCCATGTCGTCGCAGTCGTTGAAAGAGTTGCCGGCCAGATGTTCTCTGGTACTCTTGGACTGTTGCGTCCCAGTAGCCAGGCAACCAAGGAGAAGCAGGAGGCAGAGCGAGCCGCTCGTGATGGTGGTAATAACCGTCACAATGATTCCCGCCACCAGGAGAAGCCCAAGATTGTCTGGTTCAAGCCAACAGACAAGCGGGTGCCACTCATTGCTATCCCGACCGAACAAGCACCTCGGGATTTCGTAGAGAAACACCAGGATTATGCCGACCGCATCTTCGTGGCATGCATTAAGCGCTGGCCCATCACCTCCCTCCATCCTTTCGGAACCCTTGTTGAGCAGCTGGGTCGTATGGGCGACCTCAAGGTCGAGACTGATGCGTTGTTGCGCGACAACAACTTCTCATCCGACGAGTTCTCAGATGCTGTTCTACGAAACGTTGGCCTGCAGGATTGGTCTGTTGCAAAGGAGGACGCAGAGGCTATTGCCGCTCGTCGTGACTATCGCGAGGAGGCTACTTTCACCATCGATTATGACGGAGGTGCCGAGCTCGGAAATGCCGTTCACGTTAAGCATCTCGACGATGGCAAGATTGAAGTTGGTATTCACATTCCTGACGTCACGCACTTCGTGAAGCCCAACTCTCTGGTCGACCGTGAAGCCAAGAAGCGTGGTACCTCAGTTCAGCTGCTCAACAGGTTCTGCGCCCTGTTGCCAGCAAAGCTGGCTAACGAGGTTTGCTCGCTCGTTACTGATCAGGAACGCTTGACCGTCAGTGTAGTCTTCCAGGTCAACGCCCACACCGGTGCGGTTGCCGAGGGCGATAGCTGGGTGGGCCGCTCCATCATCAAGAGCACTGGCAAGGTTTCACTGAAGGATATTGATGATGCTCTGACGGAGCCCTCTGCCTTCCAGAATGAAGCTGTTCCTGCCACTACACTCCAGCTGCTTCACAATGTTGCGAAGAAGTTCCGCGAGCGCCGTCTTACTACCGGTGGTGAACCTGTTGCGCCTCTTCGTTTGTTGCAGCAACTGGACGATGAGAACAACCCGGTCCAAGAGAACTTGTTTGACTCAACCGATTCTCTTGAACTCGTCGAGGAGCTCATGCACAAGGCAAATGCCTATGTAGCCGAGCGCCTTGTCCAGGGTTTGCCTGACAAGGCTCTGCTTCGCCGCCAGGCCCCTCCCAACCCCCGTCGTCTGCAGACCTTTGTTGAGCGCATGACTGCGTTGGGCTATGACATCGATAACTCAAGCAGCGGTGCTCTGCAGAACAGCCTTTTCAAGGTCGAGGACTCAGATCTCCGCAAGGGTATGGAGACTGTCTTGGTCAAGTCTATGCAGCGAGCGAAATACCTGATCGGAAGCAAGACTCCCAAAGGGCTCTGGGCCCACTATGCGCTCAACCTCCCACTGTACACCCACTTCACGAGCCCTACCCGCCGATATGCTGATGTTATTGTCCACCGTCAGCTCGAGGCCGTGTTGTCTGAAGGCAAGGTCGAATTTACCGACGATCTCGAGAACCTGGTCAAGACTGTCGAGGCTTGCAACACTAAGAAGGAGTCTGCCCAGAACGCCCAGGAACAGAGCATCCACATCGAAGCTTGCCGAACCATGGACAAGAAGCGACAGGAAGCTAATGCTGATCTGGTTACTGAGGGAATTGTCCTGTGCGTCTATGAGTCCGCTTTCGACGTTCTTATTCCAGAATGGGGATTTGAGAAGCGAGTCCACTGCGACCAGCTTCCTCTCAAGAAGGCTGAGTTCAGGAAGGAGAAGCGTGTGCTCGAGTTGTACTGGGAGAAGGGTGTCCCCAGCTCCGCTTACGTCCCTGAAGATGAGCGCCCTAAGGCAGCCGCCTCTCAGAGAATGAACAATGCACTTGCGGCACAGAGGCAAGCCGAAGAGGCTGAGAGAGCCAGGAGGGAGAGGGAGGAGGCTGCTCGCAAGCAAACCGAGACTGGAACCATCTCAACCGACGATGTTGATGCGCTGTTTGATGACGACGATGACAACACGTCGGATGTGACTGAAGCCATGGCCGGTGCCTCGCTTGCTGAGCGGCCCACCCAGAGCGTTCCTGGATCACCTGCACGAACCGCCACCAATGCTGGCGATCTGCACCGTACTCGCTCTGACTCCAAGGTGCCTGTTGGAGATGCTGTCGAGTCCCGCCTGACCAACAAGGACAAGTACCTGCAGCTTTTCACCCTCAGGGAAGAGGGAGGTGACTACATCCAGGATGTCACCGAGATGACCAGAGTGCCCATCATTCTGAAGACTGACTTGAGCAAGAGCCCACCGTATGTTTTTACCTTTGGCCCCATTGACTCGTTCCATGCTCCATACTGACATAATGTTCTATCTAGTTGCCTCACAATCCGTTCTCTCAACCCTTACGCGCTCTAAGCACTGTCCATCAGATTGTCACAAAAAGGATTGGCTGTAAGAGTCGGTGCAAGCAATTAATGCCACAACAAGCAGTTCACCCACCCCTGAGAGGAGGATGCCTCGCCGCGTTGTCGAGAATATGGTGTTTGCCCGCAATGTCACGGGTCAAGCCAAGTCGGAGTGTATATTGATAACAGTATGGAATGGAATTGTGGAACATGGCGAAGCGGCTCAAGTAGTTACAATGATAACCCCCAAGATTTAGTCTGCAATACAATTCTTAATATATTAATCAGACTGACGGATCGACTCGTGAGTAGCAAGCAACTGTGACATGTTCAAAAACCCCCATCCCCTGCAACATAATAGATTTAGTCCCAAGTGACATGAAGGCTTTCAACTGCGAATGTGTGCTATTTTTATTTGGTAGTTACCATAAGGCTAAGTGACAAACAAATGTATAGGTTGGCCAGGCATCATTCGCTTGTTCTTGTGGTGGGTTATTGTGCTCACCCCCCCTTTTCTTTTAAACTTTTTTTCCTCGAAGAGACCATATGGCATGGCGTTTTTTATCAATAGTCTGATATGCATCATAGCTGAGCTCTTCTCCCTCCCTCATAGCGTCGACCAGGCAGCGGACAGCCTACTCAGTGATTCCTTTCGGTAACCAGTCCTGTTCCATATTCCTGATCAATGCCGAGGATATCTACTACAGACCTTCAGGTCACCTGGACAAGAAGGATCCATTTTACAACCCCAGCTAAAACAATATCACCCCTCACTCAGTTATGATACCGATTTTCATTAGAGATGCCTTAGAACGGCCGTACATCGAGATAGTCTTGAGCTTTAGCCCACGCTGACTTATCGGCAGCAGGCAGCTCGTTACTTTCCAATGTCTGTACACCTTTGTTGATCGCGTCGATGAAGCCAACGCAAACACGGAAGTCCTCCGTGAGCGCTTCGGCAAATGGGACAAAGGTTTTGGGGAACTCTTCCAACCGAGATCCCCTTGCCTCCTTAGTGTCGCTCGCCTCATCTTCGTCGAAGAAGGTTCGAATGGCAATACCAAGACCGATATCTGGTTCTTTGGAAAACGGGAGCCTGGTCAACTAGATTAGCCATTATACATATATTACGCATAAGCATGTGTTTATTACCTTTGGCTTATTTGCAAATAGTCATCGCGCTCACGCTTACTCTGCCCAAACATGAACATGGATGCGACGATGGCCTCAATAAGATCACGATCGGCTTCGCGAACAGTTGTTGATAGTGAGCGGAATGAGAGAAGGCTCTTGTTCAACGGCCCGGTGTAGCCATAGAACTGGTGTCTAAGCTTCAGCAATGTCGCGCATTCACTGATCAGGGCAAGACTCGATTTCTCCTCGTCGGTCCCCTTTCTAGGGTGACCAGGCAGAGGCTCACGGTTTCGGCCGTTCAGAAGACCCAATTTGATGAGTTCAAAGGCAAGCAAAGCGGCCTCGTCCAGACCGGGGACTCCCTCACATTCCTCCACGACGTCTTGGATAGCAAGCAGCGTGGTTGCCAACGCGTTACCCCACGGCGTCAACCTGTGAGAATCGTTTACGTAGCCCCGTAGATGAAGAAAGCGCCAGATTGCCACGGAGGTGACCAATTCGGGACTGTCAATGCCTCTGATAACCTTCTCTTTAGCTGTAGTCTTGGCGGCAAATTCATCGTTGGCAAGGGCTAGCACTTCCAAAGACACCGGACCAGCGAAATCCTCGGGGAAGCAACTGCGGATATCCTCTTCCTTCACGTCCCAAGACCCAACCTTCTGAGAAGGAGGAGGTTGCAAGGAGCTATGGTTGAGGGTGTACGAGAATTTGGAATCAAACCACACTCTCATCTTGACAGCCTTGTGGCCAATACCACGGTGGACTCGGGGGATGATCAGTCCCAGAGTTTGCTCTTTGATGGGAACAATTTGTGATGTCACGAGCTTCTTGTACTCCTCAGAGGCCACACCATCGAGGGTGGGTTGGACTATGACCTGACCATGTGTTATGCTGTTCAAGGTTCGCGATCCAATAAGACCCGTGTTCAGGTAGTGAAATAGTTCTTCGGGTAACTGAAGGCCCAGATATTCATGGTTATCGCCGGTCAATCGATCATACTCATTCACCTTTACCTCACCGCTCTCGGCGATGTAGATGAAATGATGGACTGCCAATCGTGCCTTGCGATAGTTATCAAGCCAATTAGGATCCTGCGATTGCAGGATATCGTTGAATGAAGCGCATGCATTGGCGACGTTCTTATCGGCCGTCCGTAACATGTTGATCGCCTCCATGATAGTGAATTGGTTTTGATAGATTGACCTGTCTTGCAATGGCGGAAAGGGGGAGAGGAACGATGTGCCTGTCATCAGCAACGCATCGATGAACATGGCTTCGCTAACATTAAGTGTGCGCATTAGCTTCTTCTTAGACACAGCCGTGACGGTCTTTGCCTCCCAGTCGAAACTGCGAATAACGGAATCCTTGATGGGGTAGAGGAGTAGTTCCTGAGACCCCATGATTCCTGCGCATTGGTCTGAGTCGATCTTCTCAAAATAAGCAAGCTTAAATGTGCGTTAGCTGAGTCTGTATAGGATATGATATTACCACCAATGTTTGACAGAAACACACCTGAGCACTCGCGTTGTAGGGAGGGACAAGGAAATGCAGGCTTCTCTCTTGAAGAATACCCTGAAGCAAGGGGTATAGATTTTGTACACGGAAAGCACCTGGTAAAAACATCAAGTGTTAACGAGGCGAGTGCGCGCTAGTGAGGAAATCGGCCATGAAGAAAAAGCATACCTGGATTCGCTCCAAAAGCAGTCACCGCCTGTTCAGCTTCTGACTGCGAGTAGAGATCCCATGCCTCGTTCGTCTTCAGGTTGGCCTCCCGGCCACGCTTCATGGTTACCTCATCCTGTCCTGTGATGGACTGTCCGTCGAAAATGAAGAATGGAACAATGTGATTCTTCTCCCAATTGTCCAGGTCCTCGTTGATGTGCGATTGAATGCCAGTCAAGCCACCGAGGGCAGAAAGAAGAGGTTCATGAGCAGGCGAGGTGTCGAGAAGGTGGTTGAGATAGTAGGTAGCGTCAACAGCTATAGCACAGTCTTCGAGCTCGGCAAGATTATGATTTCTATTGCAGCAGAACGTCAGCCTTGGCAAGGTCAAGGGGGAACATGTGGTAGACGCACGTTGCCTGGTCATTGATCCAGGCATCCTCAACAAGGACTGTTTCCAACCAAGTTAGCATGCATTCGCAGCAGAAGAAGCTATCAAGACCCAGCGCATGTCAGAGCAAAAGATCCTTGCATCACAGCCTGACATGTCATAGAGAGTTGTATAAGCCAACAGCTTGCAACCGCCTCAATGCCTATACCTCTAGCGAGGTAAGCTGAAATTGAACAACCGTGACATGGCCTTCCAAAGGGTATGGGGTTTCAGGCAACTCTGCCTGCAAACAACAAGCCCCAGGTCCTTTATGAGAGGGAGTAGGGCTGCGACTTGACCACAGTCTGATCATCCAAGTCGCAAAGACCCCATAGTAGCACACAAGGCTCGGAATTACTCACGAGGCATTTCGAACGGCCCTCCTTATACAAGAACGCTTCGTGTACGGTTCGTCGCCGTGGGCGCCAATGAGGGGTGTTGTCGGAGGAATGTAGGCTCAGGAGGGGCAGACGGAGACGAGATGGCGGAAAGTACTGCACGCTGAATTCGACGTCACGGGCTCGAAGATGATCAGGATTGGAACCTGGGGCTAAATCGCATCGAAATCGGCGTCGCTGGGGAGGATGACGTGGAACAACAAATAAGTAGCACAGAGAACAGACAGTTGTCTTTAGTTCGAGGTGGCCCTGGAGCGATGCGGGAGGAGGGTAACAGGAGCTAGCCTGTAGACCTGCCTCAACACTGAAGAGTCCCTGCCGCGGTTGGCAGAAGGAAAAGGATCGCAGCGAATAGAAGAAGAGGCCGCGATGCGTGTATCGAACCGAATCGAAGGAGCGGCGGGATGTTTGTGGGGGTGGGTTTTTTCGATATTCAGGCACACCCTTAAAGTCACCAAATGTTGAGGTCAGACAGGGAAGCAGCAGCTGCTGGAGGTGGCGGGCGGCAGGTGAGTGAGCTTGTGAAGTAGACGCACGTAGATGGGTACATTCAAGCTTCCAGGCCTGGGAGCGTGGGCCCTGAAACCTCCGTAAACTCAGTGCTTATCCAAAGTACCGACCGAGATGCAGAGGTACCGCCGCCTTCTGTGGTACTTGGAGCGTAGAAGCAGCTTGAGCCCTGGGGCAGGCAGCACAACCAAACCAACGAATTCTGGTAGTACCGAGGAATGCGACTACGTGGTTTATCTACTTGTACAGGAGGGAGACTTCTCTTAATTTGAAAGCCCAGATGGAAACCAATAGTTATATTTCACATTTGATCCTCCAGCTCACAATTGTTTCCAGTGCATCAGGTATCTGCCTGAGGTACATACTTTGCTGACCGAAGCGGGCCTATACTTCAGACGTAAGACTGCTACCTCTCAGTAGTGCCTGCCCTATGAATTAGTACGTCAGCACACCGAACCTCACTCATTGCCGCTGTGATCGGCGAATTGCCGAGTCACACGAGCAAGGAAGTATGTTGGTCGGTCAATTATTGGATAGGATCAAGATGTTGGATGCATCTCACTTTCCACATTACTAAATTAATGATCAATCAGATAAGGCAGGTAGCTTCTGGCTCAAAATCCCGAACCGCAATAATGTACATTCACCGACAAGCATAGGTACCTACATTGAACACGTAACTGGTAATTAGAGATATTGGATTTGAAAACCTAATATCTACAGAACAGGGTAGCATAGCAATTGATGCATATAGAACCAGGCCACTCCCAAGACCATTCCCAAAAACTGCTGAGCACAGAACCAGCAACGGCCCTAGTGCTCACAGAAACCCCATTCCATATTTTTGAAATGTGTATCAGTGTCCTTCAACTTTGCTTTTCGCTCCTCCATCAGCTCCAGCCGAAGCTTCTTCGCGGCTTCCGTACCAATCGGGAACTCCACATCCCTCTTCACCGACTCCATCAGCTCGGGCGGAAGCCTTCCTAGAATCGGCGCCTTGGACAAGTCCCACCATGCCTGCTGCTGCGGAGGGACGTTGGCTGTTGAGAGAACTGGGACCTGCGGGTCTATCAGGAAGAGTGCCAGGATCTTCCGGTGACCGGGCTTCGTCTTATCTGCGAGCTCAAACGGGCTGACGTGGTGCTGGTAGACGTTGGGGAAGAACACCGCCCGGCCTTCGCGGGTGAGCACGCTTCCAATGGTTTGTAGCTTGTGTCCCTCCGCGTCGATATCGAATAGCTGCTCGATGGGGTGGAACTCGCCCTGTGCATAGCTCAGCTCCTGGCTGAGCTCCTCCTCGTCGGCCTGGGTGCGGAAGTCCAAGTAGCAGTCCGTGATGTTCTCGGTATCGTAGTAATACAGGGCTGTCGCGCAAATGTGCTCGTTGTACTGCCCCTCCACATGCCATGCGCCACCCTTGTATTTGGGGTTTTCCGGTGTAAGATGAATATTGGCCAACTTGACGATGACCTGAGCTCGAGTGGCGCTATCGAAAAAGCCAGTCGACAGAACCTCACTTGCGTCTACTTGGACGACTTCCTCCATCTCAGAGTCAGCGTCTGGTACGACAAGATCGTGTGTCGAATCCCACCACTGCTCGTTGAGTTCATCGGCGTCCTCTGCGTCTTCATTATCCTCGTAGCCTGGTCTGTTCGTCAGAGAGCAATATTCGCCACAGATATCGGGGACTTTGCAGTTGTGCTCGATATCCCCGACAACAACGCGCTGAGTTTGGAACTCATCTGGCCACCTCCGTACAATGTCCCAGGCAGGGAGGGACTTTTCAATGAACTGCTCGATCACAGGGTACAATGCCTTGTGCTCGACGGGATGCAAGTTATTGATATAGCTGTCGATGCGGGGTTTATCACCACTCAACTCAACATCGCAAGGGAGCCATTGGAATCGGCGAGATAAAGCATGTGAATCGAGGTAGTTTTCTGTATCCCATGATGTTCGGGGAACCTCTGGTACTTCTGGCACGGGGACGGTGACACCAGAGCCGCAGTACTCAAGACAGCCGTTGAGGGGGATGCGCTTCTCGGGGACCACCCGAGAGAGTCCATAAACCAAGGGGCAGAGAGAGGGATGCACCAGGTCCAGAACTTGGTTGTCGCTGCCAGGGTGCCAGTCTTTGAGAGATTCATCAACATTCTCAAGTGGCGCCACAGCAGCCTTCAATGCTGCGGCCATTTCGTCGGTCATAAGACTGTCCGACTTAATGACACAGGCCGAATAGTCGAATACAGGGACAAGGCCGGTTTTCTCATACAGGTCTGCTTTCTTCAGAAGCTCCTCAATGGCCTAGAGGGTGTTAGCGCACACCATGATAATTTAGACCAAAAGTCACTTACAACATCGGCCATCTGCTCAGTGAAATCTCCATATTTGCGATACTGAGTCCAGGGCATCTTGACCACCTCCTCCTTCCACTTCTTGGTAATTCGCGGATCCCGGACCTTCCTCCACCAGCTGGGTTTGTTGGTGATGTCCTCAATGAACTTCAACATGCAGACTTCACGGTTGGTAAGCGTCACCGCCTCCCAATCCTCATCCTCAAGTCCAAGTAGGAATGGGGCACGCTCCTCAGGGCTTTTAACCTTGTAGATAATGGGAAGTCCGAAACCAGGAACCATAAGGCGGTCCTTTTTGAGCTGGCGAGTCTGTCAGTAATGGCTCGCAGGCCTTCGACGTGGCTGTGTGGAAGAGTCAGTTAACTTACAGGAGGACCGTTGAGTATCCTTTCAACAACATACTCTTCAATGTCGTTCTTATCATGCTCAGAGAGGTTGTAGCCATACAGTTCTTTGCATCTGTCACTAGCATCCTCAACGTTGGGTGCGGGGTCTTGTGAATATTTAATCCAAGCTCCGAGCTCTCCCTTCTGCTTGGAAGAGAGGTGGACGGACTGGCCACTCTTGACGCTCTCGTTATCTGAATCGTCCTGGTCTCCATCTTCCTCCTCGTCTTCGTCTTCGTCGTCCTCATCTTCGTCCTCGTCTTCGTCGTCGTCTTCATCGTCGTCATCGTCATCGTCATCGTCATCTTCTAGCTCGTCGTCGTCGACATCGCCGACTTGGATTTCAAGATCTTCTTCCGAGTTATCATCATCATCATCTTCATCTTCATCATCACCGAGTTCGTCGTCGTCGTCATCCTCATCCTCATCGTCCAGAGGCGCAATGTAAGAACGTTGCTCTAGTCTTCGACCACTACGCGTCGTGCCTTCCGCTGAACCGCTGGCGTCGTTCTGGCCTTCACCGTTCACTTTTTTGGCCTTGGGTTTGTCCTTCGCATCACCGGATTTTGGGGCACCCCGCAGTGGCTCGTTGAGCTCTCCCTGGTCGCTCAGCTCCGAGCCGTCGGTGTAGTCAAAGGAAGGATGGATAATGCCATCCTCGGGCGTAGGCGAGGCGCTTTCCGTCCTGGCCATTACTATAAAATTCGCATTCAGAGGCGGGGTGACAGCAGAGGGGAGTTGCAGGCAAATTCACCAAGGTACGGTGGTGGGATGGACGCCCCTCATTAATATTATTATATGGAAACGAAGGGTAAGCCGACACACGCCGCAGGATGGGCACTAACAATAGCTCGCAACAGTGTGCCTGGGATGAAAATAGAACAGAACACGTTTAAAGCTTATTAGCGGACTTCCGAGGCTGTACTACGTGCCGGAGGAAGCCAAATTACTGAAATGCCCACTCAGCTGAAGCTACTACGCTCCAGCGGGATCCCGACGACAGAGTCTGGCAAGCTCTTAAGTCTTAGCACGTGAAGATAAAACAACCCCGCGATTGAATGAAAGAACCCTTCAACGGTGTCTCTCGCTGCCTGTTTCTCACCGCTAAATAAAAGTGGCGACCAGTTGATCAGGCGGGTTTCAATGCGGGAGCTCCACCTTTCTTACAATCTAATAATTGGTGTTGGAGCTGACTGAGACGTCCGTCGGGTCTTACTCGTTTGTGGCTTGGTATCACGAAGTGGCCTGGCGGCCAACAGAAAGCCCATTCCTTCAAGCTTCATAATATTTTGTGTCCTGAAATGGCCGCCCTGAGGGATGAGGCAGGCTGAGACGAGTTAGCACTTCTCCCTAACATACATGATTGCAAATTCATCATTCCTGGGAAGTACAAGACCCGGGAGTTCGTCCTTGAACATATGCCCATTGAGTTATATGTGACAAGTAGTATTTGCCATGAGTTTGGTGGTAGCATCTGATGATTCGCAAGAAAACGCATTTACGTCTGGACGAAGGCCCCTTGATCAGAAGCTGATAATTGGGTGATCTATTACCATATTCCCTGAGTGAAGAATACTCTTCGTTTCAACATTACGACATCATCATCCCTTCACAATTGACAACACTCCGTTGGGATAATGCAAGATTTGGACGAAAAGGTAGGTAGTTTGCAGCGTATATGGCAGGCCACTGGGGTAGAAGTGCAGTTCGGGACACCGTCACACGACCTGATTCTGAAATAAAATCGAAAATGTGGCCGAGATCGACATTGGATGGGCGAGATGTTTGCTGAATCAAGAATTTCTGTGATTTTTTGAACGAGCCCTTGACAAACCCGGCTGCCTGGTGATTGTGCTACAAGACAACTCTTTGACGCCACGAGGTAAAATGCCCCATTTTCACAGTCGTGATAGAAATCCGCATTCCCCTCCACAGATTGTTCCGCTTTGCTTTTCCCAATATCCCCCCGAATAAACACACATTTATCGCAGACGGCGGGCTTCACGCTCGGACTCGAGGAGGCAGAGAATGTCGTCTTCGCGGACTGTGGGAGTAATCCGGTTAGCAAATTCAAGTTCCGTTCCCTCGCCGCAATTCCTCCGCGTCCATGGAGAGAAACATACCGGGTCCCTTGACGTTACGGATGATGGATCGGGTCTGGTCGTCCATGAACTCGACGCGAACCTGGGTGACACCACCACGGGAGCCTACACGTCGTCAGTCAAAATTATTTCGAGGATGGAGAATTTCGACATCTCCATCGCAAGGCGAGCGTTCATACCAGTGCGACCGAGGACGGTCTTCACCTTGACAAGCTTGACAGGGGCCTTGGAGGAATCCATTGTGATTTTTTTTGGGTTGAATCGGTGGTTGAGGATGGAGATGTGCGAAGCGGAGCAGAGTCAAGCAAATCGTAGATCCGGTGTAGTGGGAGAGGAGCGACAACTTTTGTGCTTATCATCAGGGTTTTCGCTGTGCGGTGGGCCGTCTGTGTGCCCTGTGGTGGTGGCTCACGTGATGATAAGCAATGCCCTCCCAAGTTCTTGTAGGACGGCCCCACCTTGCTGCAAGTTCATGTTTGGCTAAGGTAGGTATCCATTTCCATGCCTCTTATCGTGTACTACCTAGAGATAAGGAACTGACCCGAGACTCGCCCGCTTGCATGAACCATGATGGCATGTGTGACTGAATCCCGATGGTATTTTCGATCAATCAACTTTCTCTTTAGTTTATTTCATAGCTGTTCGATTTAACCATGACTGTCACCGCCAATCTTCCCATTATCGACATCTCTGGTGACCAAACGGAGGTTGCCCGCCAACTAGTTGATGCAGCCGCTGAACATGGCTTCATTTACATCAAGAATACGGGCAAAGATATCCCGGCAGCTGTGATAAGCGAGATTTTTGGTTTGGTATGCCACCTTTCACTTCGTGGCAGTTAAAGTTGAGAACATAAGCTGAACAAACCCCAGTCTACTAAGATCTTTGATTCGCCGTTGGAGGAAAAACAGAAATGCACGATTCAAACCAATAATCGCGGATGGTCTGGGATGCACTCGGAGACGTTAGATCCTAAGAACCAGCGTGTACGGGCCGTTCCATTTCTTCCCTTTCATGATTGTATTTTCCTAGGATTTGACTAACGTGCATCACGTCCCCAGGTTGGTGACTTCAAAGAGTGAATATGTCTTATACATACCTAGCTTGGTACCCATGTTCTAATCATGAAAACTATTCCAGGGCCTTTAACTTCGGCGAATTCGTTGACGGGAAGGCTCAGCAACCGATACCACCAAGAATTACATCCGACGAGCCCAAGTTCAGCGCGTTCGCAGATTACTGCCATGACCTGTGCCTCAAGCTTCTGTATCTTCTCGGCGTTGGTCTAAACGTGGGTGATTTTGCTGGGCCCCGGTGAAAGTGCTAGCTAAGATCTTACAGGTCGGGGACTTCTTCTCCTCCGCCCATGTCACGTCAAAGGGTGCCTCCAGCTCCATTTTACGGTTCCTGCGATACCCTCCCCCCAGCGCTACTAGCCATAGTACGGGCGACGTCCGTGCTGGCGCCCACTCCGACTATGGCTCCGTGACACTCTTGTTTCGGCTCAAGGGACAAGCTGGCCTAGAGGTTCTCAAGAATGATAACACTTGGGCACCTGTTCCAGTGTCTCCCCCAGGAACTGAGAACGACCCGAGCCCACCTATTCTTATTAACATTGGGGACCTGTTGTCTTACTGGACCAACGGCCTCTTCCGCAGCACCGTTCATCGTGTCACTTTCCCTAGCTCTGAAGAGAGCACTGTAAAGGGTGAAACAACCGGCGAGCCGAGATACTCGATTGCATTTTTCTGTCATCCTGTTGGCTCAATGCTCCTGGAGCCAGTTCCTAGCGAAAGGGTAGCCAATTTTGTGCCCCCGCAAGATGATGCCAATGCCAATCCACATGCCAAGAAGCAAGTTATGACAGCGGATGAGCACTTATTCATGAGGCTGAAGGCAAGTTATGGGGATCTGTACTCGAAAGAAAGTAAATGAGACGCCATGGTTGAGATTTTGTTCGAGGATTGGCTGGCTTATGCTACCTTGCTAGATATAAAACATATCCTACCTGGCCTTGCTACACTAGTCCGCAATACCACCGTGTCCAAGGATCGCTAAAGCCATCATAATATTTCTTCGTGATCGTCTCATCTTCAAGGATAGAAATGTACTTGAGAACGTGCCAATCATAAATCCTTATCCAACGGCGCCGGTCGCTGGGAAGCGTTTTCCGACCCTCTTCTATTTGCGAAAGAACATCGTCCATCTCCATGCCGTTCGCTATGCTGTCCACCAATACAATGGTTTCTGATTGTGGTATTTTATAGGACGTGGTCTCCAGCAGCCCCTGGCTGTCCTTCAGCCATCTTTCGATGTCGACAATAATATTCTGAACCCCATGGTTTTTAAGAAGTCCAGATACCTCCAAGTCACCACCTTGCAGGGATGGTGCAAGAATAATGGAAGTGTTGGAGAATTTGCAGCCTCGAGCTGTATATATGCAAAAATCTGTTTCATTTTGCGCCAGTGGAGTTGCAGAAGTCGTACCAAAGGCTGGTTGAAGGCTTTGACTACCAAGCTTGCCACCCTCTTTTTCACCCTCATGTGAACTTTGAGCATTTCTGTCTTGTTCTGGGCTCGCTCTAGAATCTCCTTCAGCATGCTGCGATGGTTTAGATAAGTGCCCATCGGTTGCTGACGTCGATGGGTCCAACTTGTACTCCTCGATAGCCAAAATGTCCAGTTCACGACTTTTCCCTGCGTCCTTAGAGAGAGGTTCTATTTCCGGGGATAGCGTGAGATCAATTACTTCTGGTTTATTGATCTCGGTTTCCTGGCTTGAAATAGATATAATTGTCTTAGCCTGTGAGTAGTTACCGCTGACATCTCCTAAAGGGATCCTGTTCTGCCGTCTTTTGCCGCCTTGTGATGATGAATCGACCGGGTCTTCTTCTCCCACTATCGACTTGTGCCTTTTGTGAGGTGGAGGTCGCTCATATTGAGTGTGGATATTCTGGGATGGCCTTTTAGTTTGGCTTCCTTGATGATCACTTGGACAGTCTATCGATTCTTGCTTCTGTGACACGTGGGCTGTGGTTTGGGTATCAGATAAATGCCCGCCATCACCCTGCTCATGGCCGAGCAGGCCTGAAGAGGATAAGCCCACGCTGCTCGGTTGCCCCGTGACCGGAGAACCTGCTATCGTATTCTTACATGGCAGCTGCGGGGTGGCTTGTCTGAGTGATTGAAAAGACCGGCCTTGTGAAGGTCCAGAAGCAGTAGTGGCAGTCTGCTGGCTGACGGCATCCACCGCAATTCCTCGAGGATCAGCGCCCTCCAACTTTGCGATCCATTCAAGGTTCTCCTGACTGTCCGGCAAGTCCGGCGCTGTGGTGCTTTTTAGTGCCATCTCCTGCAGCTCATCGAAAGCAACACAGTCCATCCAATCCCTGTCGAAATGTACTTTTGAGACAGCCGGAAAACGCAAACTCCAGAACCCCGTATTACCATCTTTGTCGAAATTGAAGCACCTCATATCAAACACCAAGGGGTTTGTAAAAGCTACCGTGAGCTTCGGGTTAAGCTCGAGACCAGGTTGTACCAGGAGTTCTGTTTGCGTGTTCTCGTCGTGAGGCATTGCCATTGGGTTGCCAAACTGAACCACTGATTTGAGTTGTGTTTCATTGATCTCCACCACCTTCACAACCGTAAATTTAGGCTTATGTGACCACTGCTTTACTTCCTCTTTGTTGGTCAAACAGCCGAGATAAAAGTGTGTCCATTTCAAGTTGGCAATCTTGTATTGCTTCGCTTTATTTGGATCGTAACCTGCGCCCACAACGGAGAAGTCGCCAACCTCCCCGAATGTACCGATATACTCCTTTTTCAGTTTTATGCATTGTGGAGTGAAAGAGCTGGAGCCACCGAAGAAGTCAAAATAGGGCATGTCCATCTTTAGTACCAGGCCCTCTTCTTTGCGACTGATGGTCTTGGCGAATATATTCCTCAGATTAGAGGCCGCCAGGGGGCGGTCAAAGTCAACAAGCTCCCTCGACACAAGCTCGGCATACCCTTGTTGACATTCCACAATAGACGAGAGAAGCTGGAACCTCTCCGAATGGCGGACGTGGAGCAAAGGCCTGTCATCAATAAGGAGAACATCGTAGTAGAGAATCATCAAATGCTCATGCGGTGTAACCCTAAGGTTGTTAGCATGTATGTGGCAAGCTTCCAGGTGAGTAGCATACCTGTCATCGGCATCGGTATTCAAGAAACGTCCCCGCCTTGTGACGTGATTCCGGATTCTGTGGAACGGTAGGATCTTTTTCTCCTGCGCTGTTCGTCAGCAACGATTCCATCTCTCGGCAACACTTGAGCACAAACCAAGTCGCAGTAAACCAACAACTCGCCTTCGAGAATACACGATTTCTGAAACTGGCAATTTGGTTTCCCAATATTCAGCGAACTTTTAATGACGCTATCTTGTCATTAGCAAGATTTCTCAACACCAGACGATATACAGATCATACCTATGCAGCTTCTCGCGATCTTCAGTGCTGTCTTTGCCGCTCTTGGAGAAGATTTTCAGATTGTCACGTCCTTTGGTTAAGTCGACGTGTATTTGGCAGTATTCCCCATCTGCTTTGTACTCTACGCTCACTCGCCCATGGCCAAGATCAAGGCAGTGCTTGATGCTACGGCCCTTGGCCCACGTCTGTCTTGCAATCTTGGTTCCAATCTGAGGCACAAACTTGGATATCAGATAGTCCCCGGTAGTCTTTCTATCAGTCTGGCGTGAGGGAAAGGTTCCTTTGCAAGATTGCACCAACTCAAGGGCAGCAGCGAAATCTTCCCGAACCTTGAGTGCAAGAGGGAGCCTGGGGTGGCATTCGCGAAACACCTGGTTGGATTCAAATATGAGAGGCTCGAAGGTTTTGAGCACCAGTCTCGTGAACCATTTCCCCTCAAGAGGCGTTAAGCGGCTGTATACTTGCTCTAAGTCCCGCTGGTTACGCTGGGTCAATAGGCTGCTGGTGGCCCTGACAGAAGGGGAGCTCCATTTGATACCGGCCGCATAGGAATGAAGCAGCTCGTCGATTTCCTCAACGGTAATCTCATAACCGCCGAGAACACAATTTGGCTACCACCAATCAGCAACCCGCATTATACCATTGTGATAATTCCCTTACAGTTATCGAAAGCACCCTTTCAACACAATCTGCCAGATCCACGTCGTTGCCGCTACTTCTGTACCTCGTGAGCTCAGCAACACGAGATGATCCAAGACACAAGCCTCGGGCAATGATTTTTTCCAATCTCGTCGCTTGGATACAGTAGACACGGTCTGATCTCATTCCAGGCAAGAGAGTCGACAGAAGAGCGCTGAGACTGGCATCGGAGGCGTTGATACGATCCCGGTGGTGTTGGAACCAACTACGCACGGCAGCCCTGTGGTCTTTTCTTGACATACATAATGCGTATGCTTCGTCAAGGAGCTCGCATACGATTGAAAACGGGATAGGCATGGTATGAAGCTTCTTGTGTGGAACCCAGCATCTTCAATATGCTTGACGACTCAATCGTGAATGTGGTACGTATACGAGGCATAAACTTGTTGCCGATCTGTTATTTTAAAATATTGCGGCGAAAAACCGTCAAGTTCATTCGTCACATAACAGAGTGAGCGCTCCTGCCTGGCTAGATGGCTTCAGAAGCAACGCGCTTGGCCACAAGTCGCCTCTCTGGCTTTGCTGCCTGTCTGTTGCTCACGTCCTCTCGGGTCCACCGAGGGAGCAGTGACCATTTTGAGGGTCTTAGTGGAGTCTGTATCTCAATTTGGCCGCCTCATTTGCTGCTTTCCAGCTACCCTGGACATTCTATATGCACATCTTACCTGCACCCGGCACGTGACAAATTGCATGTGGGAGGCAAATCAGCAAATCCTGGACGGTCTAGCGAAATTGGTTTCATGTGCTGGTCCACGCCGCCCCGTAATAGATGCTGCAAGGAACGGCCGCAACCAGCCAATCAATGCGCCGCTGAAGTCAAGCTACGACCGTTCGGTGTGCGGGTCGCTCAACTCTCCGCACGCACTCAAGCTGTTGCTGGGTCGGCAGGGGGTTGCCCCTGAAATAAGTACTATGTAGTGTTGAGATTCATTGACACAAGCGTACCACCACCCGGTCAACCGACAGAAGCTGTGAGCTTGCTTGCGCATGCACTTGGTGATCCCTCTCCTCTCGGAACTAATGCTGCGCTGGGGCGGCGTACGTGCGCTCTTCGTCGGTCTCCAGTTTATACGGCTGCTTGCGGGAGGCCTGGAGACAGGAATGTAAACAAAACAAACGATCCCCAACGGCTGCTGTTGTCAGGCGATTTCTCCAACTAATTCCCGAGACATTCCCCAGCCGTTCGCTTTCCCATCATTTCTATAACCATCGCTGCTGCATTGACTTCTCATCCGTCATCTATCATCATCCGCTCATTTTCCTCACTCTAAGTGCATAAGCTTTTGTAAATTACTGGCCAGGCACCTATTATCGTTTACCCACAGGCCATTCAGGACCCTGTCACAGCATCCCTTGACCCCCGCCCAGCGTCCTCGCCCCTGGTTAAGTAGTCGATTCTTCCCAGCAGTCTAATAACACTGCCAAATCTGAATCACAGCCAGCGCCGCCACCCGCTAACTAGGTACTGCCGCAGAGGAAGATCCTCTCAATCTCGCGGGCTCCTCTCCTGAGCTCCTGGCCACGGTCATTATTATTGTTTTGGTCACAACGCCGGGCTGCTAGCGATGAGCCGCGATTGCCCTGATTGCTTAATTGCCCATGCTGCTCTATGAATCCATTCCTTTTCACGATTTGCACCGTTGAACAGTCTCGCTCTTTCCTTATCAATGAATATCACAACCTAAAGCAGGCCCACTCAAGAGCACTCATAGCCAGGACCAGTGCCGCCACCGCCCGTCTCCGGCGCACCAGGGCCGAGAGGGCTTCTTCCATCACTCCTTTACCGAAGAAACGTCGTCGATATCACGGCCGTTGTCACTCCTTTCAACGACTTCTCTGGCGGCGCCTCGACATGGCTTCCGAACAGCATATTCGTCGTCGCTCCTCGGTCGCGGACCGAACCCAGGTCGCATCCATCGCCGCCGCTGCAGCAACTGCCTCAACGTTCGCTGCTCACCCCAAGATTTCGAGGGACGATGGCGATCAAGACAGTGATGCAGAGTCGTTCAACTCCATGCCACCACCACCTCCTCCGGCCCACGATGTTTTAGCTACCCGCTCAGCACGAGCGACGTCTTTCGCTTCCAGAAATGCAAACCGACTCTCTTTGACGCTCCCAATTGCAGCCCCTTCGAGCGATCCCTCCCGGCCAACCCCGGCCCTCTCCAGCAACGCTTCAATTCCACCAACACCATTGGGCACACCTGTTCCCGCCACACCTGCCAGCGCCAACGATTTCATAATAGCAGTCGCTGCCCAAGAGCGCAGGGTTCTTGAGCTTAAGGAGGAATTGGCTCGCGCCGAGTCGGATCTGGCTCTGCTCAAGAAACAATGGGCCTCTCAGGAGTCGCACAGTCGGAAAGCCGATTCGAAAAGAGGCATCCATGCGAGGCCTGCTCCAACCACTCCTGTTCTGGACGATGAGGCAAGCGGGCCTCGGACCAGTATGGAATCGGATCTCAGAAGGTCTATGCTTCTGCAGACCCAGAATACCCCTAGTTCTAACCGTCGTCGCGTACTTCGGGGTGGTCATGCGAGAACGCTCTCGCTTCTGTCGCCATTGAAGACAGATGCAGGCCTCGGCCTCCAGGAGGAGCCTGACCAGGATGGGTTTCGTCAGCCCTTTCGATTTCCCCCTCCTGAGAGGATGGTGGCCCAGCCGCCCGTCACCCCCAATCTCTCGAAGCGCTCCTCTTGGCAGCCGCAGACCCAACTCAGCCAGACAAATGTTCCTGGTCTGGTGGAGGATTTCAGGCTGGGCCTCAAGGCCTTCGTTGAGGATATCCGTCAAATCACAGTTGGTGACGAACCGATCACCGGCCAGTCATCACGTTACAACAACGTCGTCAGTCCCGCCAGAGCCAGTCCCAGTGGTCAGGAGACTATTCGCGCAAGCCATTCGTCTAGGGCTAAGGTTGATAATCTTTTTGATTCACCGACACCTTCAACCAGGAGCGCTGCTGCCGCTACCAAGTCTGGTGAGGCTACTCCTGAAAAGGCTCCTACTAGAAGAAACAAACATTTTTCGTGGACTCCATTAAGCTTTGACTCCTTGGACGATAATGCATGGACAAGCTGGGAATCGCCACCAGCTTCAGTCAAGTCAACTCGCTGGAGTGGATCCACCATCAATAGTAGCCATACGGATGATTCTGAGGCACCTGAGATGAGTGAAGAGGATGGTTTACAATCGTAAGTCTAATTAGCAACAATGCGTATATGACTCAGCATGCTAACTGTTGGGATACAGCAAGGTCAAAAGCCCGGGCCCCGACGCTACTGCCTTCAATCCCAAGCTCGGAGAGCTGCTCCCAAATGTCGTCAATAAGCTCTCACCTAGCAATATCAAGCGCACTGCAAATCAACTGATGGATGAGTGGGAAAGATCACTTGTGGAGCCCTCTCCCGACAAGGAGAACACCGTTTAACATTACGACGCCGTACATATCGATGAGAGCACATATGGTTGTCACGTCTTTTACTGAATCGGGTGGCACGCTGTGAAACCCATCTAGTACCGAATTTCTGCTGTATTTCCCATTTGGCGCGGCAGGGCTTGAGTTGCACAACATGATCTGAGCAAGCGATGAGGCGGTTTTAACATCAGTGTCGATTGGATCTCGATTTTTTGATTGGTTTTGTTGCTTTCCTTTTTCTTTGTCGGGATGATGATATAATGAATGAAACTATAACGACCAACGGGATTCACGCTCGGGCTCGCTTTGAATTTCAGACTATAGCTGTAATGAGAATATATCGCTTTCTTTTATTTTTCCTCCAAAGAGGTGTAATCCGTTCGCAATCGCGCATAAATGGCCAGCGGCAGTCTACGTGAGACATTCGACGGGGTTTCCGGGGAATAGGTAGTTGGTCAGGCTACTGGTGTTAATACTCCGACTCCGATGGTCAATTTAGATCCTCGGATGCGAGTGCGAGCTATTACCCCACATTCCTCCTTGAACCAGCAAAGGCCGTTTCAACTTCTCAAGCCCTCAGCCCAATGACTATCAACCGGTGTCCGCATTAGATAGAGATTCTTTACTAATCGAGGCTCGTTTTAGATCTAATGACTATTGAATAAGCACATTCGACGGCCTGGAATTGACATCAGCTTGGGTGGGCTTATGGGAGCGGACGGACCAATAGGTAGCGTGGTGATGGCACACTCTTCGCTTTCGGATATGCAAATGGCTTGTGGTGGCGCACATCGCAGCATGCGACCGACAGAAGCAGTTTCATGGCGTGCGGCTGATATTTATATATAAGGCGGGAGACGGTCCTTTGGTTCCTTGGTAATCAATAGCACCTTGATCAGCAACAATTCACTTGGCCTATTACAACTTACCTACTTGCGCTTACGCCTTTCTCAGCTATACAATTTACACACACATTTGGGATTGAAAATCGTCAACGAATAGTACCCGGGACATACTTCGTCGCTTGACATCACAAAGCTATCGTATTGGGGATTGTGGCATTGTGGGAAAGATCTATTCAGTGTCAAACGGTTCGCATCCTCATTTAATCAAGCACCAACCAACAAACGTATATATTCCCCGCGACGGTATACAGCCCGAAAATGGTGGTGGAATTCAAACCCAAGTTGGACCTCACGTCCGCAGCCCGGGATTATGACAACCCATCCGCAGTCTTTGTACGTTCCTTCTCTAAGAAACCCTTGTGGGTGTAGCGACTAACACCCAGGCTCCAGTTCATTCTCCTCGACACACTCAAGATCCGGACAAGAATCCTCCTGGGTGCTCTCATCCAAGTATTACTTTGCTCCGTCTTACCTATGAGGTTGGCTATAGCCCCGGCTTGCTTGATGCTCTTCCATTCCTTCATCACCACCATCCTCCAAGCCAGATCTCCCAAGTCAAGCCACTTTCAGCGCGATGTGGTGTTTGGAAGAGCTACATCCCAGTTCCCATCTGGGGACGGATCATACGGAACCCAACCAGCCAAGGAGTCCGTAGTTTTCTTCAACCTGGGTATCCAGTATAACCACCCACTGGGGGTCCTTTCCAAAGGCGCATACGAAGTCTCGCGACACTTCCTGAAGATGGAGAAAGATCTCCTTTCTAGGCGAGAGGAGCTTGGTCTTCTCAGTATCTCCAAGTGGCATGCCTCCGAGCGCGAGTCCAACAACACCCTCATCATCACGTTCTACTTCAAGGACGTCGAGAGCGTCCACAAGTTCGCGCACGAGGAGCTTCACCGCAAGGCACTGGACTTCTACAACAAGGCGAAGTATGATCACATCGGTGTATTTCACGAGACGTTGATCGTGCCTGCTAAGAACTATGAGACGGTTTATGTGAACTGCAAACCGGTCCTCATGGGGACCAGTGCCGTGAAGTTGGATGGTGAGAAGGGCAATGGGGGATCGTGGGCGACGCCGCTTGTCAACGCTGATCACCCGAATCTCAAGACTCAATATGCCCGATTAAGCCGGCATGAGAATGGGGTAGCAAAAGAGTGACTGTCAAATCGGGTTCGCTATGATTGGTAGATCGTCCTTTGTCACGAAACGTCTGGGAGAGGGTATCGTGCTGGCAAAGACGGGTCAGTTGGCTGGCGAGTAAAGAGCGGCAGTGTGGTGTTTTGGTGTTATAGGTCACTGATATGTGTATCTACCAAGAATGTATATCGTTACGATTTAACGCATCGTTGACCCAAGTTTCGGGCAGCGTGCATTTTGTGATGAAATGGTTGGTACAGACCAAAGCTCTTCCAGCATCTTGCGTTTGCATCAGGCCAGGTGAACCATAGCGAGTATTGGCACAACTAGACTAGAGTCTTCGATTTAGAAAGGATGCCGCTTATTCATTCCCAGAACGACCAATATATGAAACTCATAATATTCCGGTAAATGGATCCAAATGCCCATCTAATTACGAAGATCTGTGGGCATCATAGTAATCTCATACGTGATCCTGGGTTACAAGCTGAGGGATATTACTCCTCTGCCAGCACAGCCTCAAAATGCAATTAAAGCGATTCTCTGCTTCATGTCGTGCCTCTATTGAACCTTCCTGGAATGTAAAGGCGCCAAGTGCCAAGTAGCGGTGGAAGTCTCGCTTGGCGGTTATGTCGGCTGGCTGAGAGATGGCTTGGTAAGTTCGTATCGGCGGGACACGAAGATCTTTGATCACCAGGCCCTTTTGCCCCCGGATAATACTGATCTGACTATTCTCGGCTTTTCGAAACAGCGTTAGAAAAGCGAAGTCGTCGTTGGCTCTACAAGGTTTTTTTTTTTTCAAACGGAATGGAATGTCTCTCCTTGACTCGAGTTCATGAGTCATGATCACTACGGTAGTAGATCGCCTGCTACGGCGACGATCCTGAGAGGCAAAGGAGGTACCTAAATGAAATATATGAAAGTGAGAGGGGTTTTTACTCTCTTGCCGTCATACAATATACAATGAATGGCTGGGAGCGCTGGTGCGTGCATTGGCGCTGCGCAATGACGCTCTGTTTGTTCACACGCTGTCGCAGCCAAGCCGAGTACACACGAGTAAGGCGAGCCACGTTCAGGGGCAGGTCTTGGATTTAACTTCGACCCGTGACGCCTCTTTGTCTCCCTAGTTCCAGCCATCTTGGAATTTGGCTGGTCTTGGTACGTCACGGTTGGCACCAGTGAATCCCCCACCAATAATTTTGTCTCGCCTTCTGGAACAGGTGTGCACTACCAAAGGAGTGGCTGCTGGTTCAGGTTTTAAGCTTAGATTTCGCACGACCGCCGCTCTTAATCTGAGAGCCGGCGGCAATAATTACAAGCCATCTGCGAAGATACGAAAAAAAAGAAAGAAAGGGAAAATACGGACATTGAGCAGCGTCGGAGGCCTGGCGCTCGTGTGTGGTGGTTGCCGGCCCTCCCTCTTGGCCAGTGACGACGTCGGCATAGCGCACCTTGGCGCCTGGAGCAATCGACACACACGCGGCCATTGGGTCAATAAATTGGAATTGCCAAACGACAAGCTTTTTAAACACGGAGGGCAGCACAGCCTCAGAAAGCGGGCTACGCTACGGCCATGCGTCCATCGGATGGGTCCCAGAGGATCCGGGCCGTGTCATTGGCTGGCGGGCTGCATTGTCTGCCCCTGGCTGGCAGGTAAAATCACCATCCAACAGGGGAAACGCGCGCGCTCGTTTTGGTGCCGCCTCCCGTCATATCATGCTACCTGCTATACCCCCGTTGGCCCAACCAGCGGGCAAGTAGCGGTACAAGCTGCACAACCGCCATGGAAATCGCTACACCGTTTTGGCCACCACCACTAAGCCAGTGGACATGGCCCACTCCTATTCGGCAGCACCCCCCCAATAATAGGTCCTGCAGGCGGCATCCCATGGCCCATCCCATGGCTCTTTGTCCCTGACTCCATCCAGAATCTACTCTCCATCTCCTTCCCACTCAATCTTGCTCTCCCAAGCCGAGTTTCACCTTTCGACTCTGCAGCATCCTCCTCCAGGAAAGCCGGACCACGATTAGCTGTTCACAGGTGAACAGGGATTCCTTCATTTTCGCCTCGCCCAAGTCGCTCCCTCAGATCATTCATCCTGATTACACTGCCAACAAACGCGCTCGTTTCCTATGATCCACTGCTCGACCGTCGCTCCCGAGTATCCTCAGTTTCACTTCAATCGTTCTATGGCGGAAGCTTAATATCCTCATTGAAGAGCGCATTGCCTCCCACAGTCTGGTCCGGCACGCTCGCTTTACGACGTCCATCTATAATTACGAAATATCTTATTCACCTCATCGCATCACATCACATCAACATGTTGCTTCGTGGAGCATTCGCGGCCTTGGGCCTCATGGCCAGCACCAGCAGGGCTCTTGAAGTCACTGTCACCAACGACGGTGAGTCTAGTGCCGCTCTATATCGCCCGCAGCTCATATATTAACCCCAATGTAGCCTCTGTTAAAGCCGCCGCCGACACCGTTGCATATGGCCTGGTAAAGTTTTATACTGGTAACAACACCGGTGACGTTCCGGGCAACTTGCCTGACCCATACTACTGTCAGTTGCGTCCCATGGAATGAAAGCTGTAGTAGCCGCTGACTTTGTTTACAGGGTGGCAGTGTGGCGCCATGTTTGGCACTCTGGTCGATTATTGGCATTACACCGGAGACGATCAGTACAACGCTATCACATTACAAGCCATGGTTCACCAGGCCGGTGACGACGAGGATTACATGCCAAAGAATCAGACAATGACGCTGGGTAACGATGACCAAGGTTTCTGGGCCTTGGCTGCCATGAGTGCTGCGGAACACACCTTCCCGGACCCCCCTTCAGACCAGCCTCAGTGGGTTGCAATCGTGCAGGCCGTGTTCAACGAGTTTGTGACCCGTTGGGATACGGAGCATTGTGACGGTGGTCTCCGATGGCAGATTTTCAACTTCAACGCTGGTTGGAACTACAAGAACTCAATTTCCAACGGTTGCTTCTTTAACCTCGCCGCCCGCCTGGCCCGTTACACCGGCAATGATAGTTATGCAACTTGGGCCGAGAAAGTTTGGGACTGGGAAACGTCAATCGGACTGATCAATCTTACCAACTACGCAGTTTATGATGGTGTGACAATCAAGGACGGCGCGAAATGCCAGGATGACATGGATAAAACCGAATGGACATACAACTCCGGCATCTTCCTTCATGGATCAGCTGTCATGTTCGACGTTACCAAGGACACAAAGTGGAAAACCCATGTGGATGGCCTCATCAAGCATGGAATGGAAAAATTCACTGTGGACGGCGATAATATTGCTTACGAGCAGCTCTGCGAGCCTCATGGGACTTGCGACGACGATCAGCGATCATTCAAGGGATACTGGCTGCGCTGGCTTTCAGCTACCATTACGCTGATTCCAGATGTCAAGGATACTGTCTGGCCTCTGATGACGACCAGCGCTGAGGCTGCCGCCTCGGTCTGCATCGGATCTCCTACAGCGGCCATTTCCGGCCACCCGCCTTTCAAGGGAATGGCTGGTACTGCCTGCGGCTTCAAGTGGAACCCAACCAAGACTTTCGACAATTCCTTTGGTGTCGGTGAGCAGATGAGTGCGCTGTCTGCGCTCATCTACACTCTTGTGGACGACGCAGCTGCTCCAGTGACCAACACGACAGGTGGCACGTCTACCGGAAACCCTGGAGCCGGTAGTAAATCAGATTCAGAGAAGATCCGAGTCTTTGACCCAATCACCACTGCCGACCGCGCGGGAGCTGGTATTCTAACCACTCTTATTATCGGCGGTGTCATTGGTGGTTGCGCTTTCGTCAGTTTGTAGGGGAAGCATGGGATCTTGAAGCAAATGTTTATAGGCAAAGGGGGCATTTTACATACCAAGCTCTCGACGGCGTTTAAGGCGTTGACGCCATTAGATTCAGCACCACATTCACACACATTCTACTACTCATGCTAGCAGGCATATTTTAGGGGGGTATTTGCTGGATCAACTGGAGAGAAATCACACTTGCTTATTTGTTTATTTTATTTTTCTCTGCGCATTTCCCACCGGTTCGATCCAATGTCGTCCTTTTTATTCGGGTTGTTTTTGTTTACTACACTAGAAGGAAATAGTATATGCCGCTACAGGTTCGGAATTCATATGTCACGAAAGATAGCCAAAAAAAAACTTCATGTCCCAAGCAAGGCCTTTTCTCAGCAAGAAGCTTCCGCCAGTGAGACGCCTCCCGCCCTCCACTCCGAGGTACGCTGATTCGCTCGCGGCACTAGAGGCGGGAGGTTGCACCGTTACCGAACACATGAATTCCCGCCCCTCCTCCCCCTCCAGGTTCATGTAGCTCGGGAATACTGACACCGAAGTACAGAGCAGATGCACAGAAGATGGGAGGCGAGTCTCGATGTCCACCCCCACCCACCTCCACGTCATATGCGACTCATTTCCCCTCGTTTGTCGTTCGACAGAGGTCGGGGTAATTAAAGGAATCCGAGCAGGTCTCACATCCTCTATATCCTTCTTTTTCGAGCTCCATTACAATTGAAGTTTAGATTCTAAGCTACCTATCCGTCATGTCGTCCAAGCACTTTGTGAATGACCCGACGCAGCTGGTCAACGCCGCGCTACGCAGCTTGACGCTTACCAACCCGAATGTCGCCCTGGACGCGGAGAACAAGATCGTGTACCGCCGCCCTTCCGGCGCGCCTGCCCAGGTGTCGATCGTCTCGGGCGGCGGGTCTGGCCACGAGCCGTCCTTCGCTGCCATGGTCGGCCCCGGGCTGCTCTCTGGCGCCGTGGCGGGGACCATCTTCGCCAGCCCCTCGGCGGAGCAGGTGCGGACGGGGATCGCGGCGAGGGTCGACAGGGAGAAGGGGGTGCTGGTCGTGGTGATGAACTACACCGGCGACGTGCTCAGCTTCGGCATGGCCGTCGAGAAGGCCAAGGCGGCCGGGACGGACGTGCAGATGGTCGTGGTGGGGGACGACGTCGGCGTCGGCAGGGCCAAGGGGGGCAAGGTCGGGCGGCGCGGCATCGCGGGGACTGTCCTCGTGCTGAAGATCGCGGGAGCCCTGGCGGCGGCGGGTCGGTCGCTGGAGGAGGTGGCCAAGGTGGCCAGGCTGACTGCCGATAACCTGGTGAGCGTGGGCGCGAGCCTGGAGCACGTACACGTCCCGGGGCGGGCTGTGGGTGGCCAGGAGGACTCCCTGAAGGCGGGCGAGGTTGAGATCGGCATGGGGATTCACAACGAGGTGGGCTCTAGTCGTGCCGAGCTGGATCTTCCGGAGCTTGTGGGCAGGATGCTTGCTCAGCTGCTGGACCAGAACGACAAGGACCGAGCGTTCGTGAACGTGAACTCGAACGAGGTTGTGTTGCTGGTGAACAACTTGGGCGGAGTCAGCGCCTTGGAGCTGGGCGCCATCACCGATGAGGTTGTGACGCAGCTGAGCAAGTCCCACAACATCCAGCCCGTTCGTATCTTGAGCGGTACTTACATGACCAGTCTCAACGGGTTGGGCTTCAGCATCACCCTTCTAAACGTGGTCAACACTGATATCGGCGGGCCGGGCATGATTGAGCTCCTAGACGCCCCAAGCGAGGTCACAGGATGGACAGCACCCATCCAGAAGACTACATGGGAGGCCAAGAACACAGCTGTTAGAACTGACACAATAAAGGAGAACCAGGAGATCAAGCCAAGTGGTCTGACGGTGGATGTTTCTGGAACCTCCACGGCTCTGACAACTGGACTCGAGAAGGTCATTGCAGCCGAGCCGGAAATCACTAGATACGACACCGTAGTTGGAGACGGCGACTGTGGCATTGGACTGAAGAGGGGAGCCGAAGGTGAGTGCTTAGCCGTGAACCCAACGTACTTAGATTCCACTGTTCTAACGCCATCTAAAAACAGCCATCCTGAAGCACCTCGAACAAAAGCCCCTGACGGGAGACATCGTGGTTGACTTGGCCTCCATTGTCCCCGTCGTTGAAAATAACATGGACGGCACTTCGGGTGCGCTTTACGCCATCTTCCTCAACGCACTAGTTCACGCCCTCCGCGGTCAGGGATCGGGCCAGACAACGCCAAAGGTATGGGCCGCCGCTCTCAAGCAGACCTGCGATGCTCTATCCAGGTACACACCGGCGCGGCCGGGTGACCGAACCCTTGTCGACGCCCTCTACCCATTCGTGGATGTTCTTGAGCAGACGGGAGATGTGAAGAAGGCCGCCGACGCCGCACAAAAGGCTGCGGAGGAGACCAAGGGGATGCAGGCCAGCTTGGGAAGGTCGGTCTATGTTGGCGGGAGTGGCTATGAGGAGGTGCCCGATCCCGGTGTCTGGGGGCTTGCAACCTTCTTCTTGGGTCTAGCAGGACAATGAAGTTCTGGACGATGAGCTGCGCGTAAATCAATAGCACATGATAATAGAAAAAGAAGCACTTGGGGGATTACAAGACCATCATGGGATGCACACGATCACGTAAACGAACCACCAAAGAAAGTAGATGATAGCAAAAAGCAGAAAGTTTCATAACGCCTGGGTGTACAAACGCCAAATCTCGGTTTGTTTTTCTAATCATCAATCCCCCCCTCCATCCCATTCCACTGCACGAAAGGATTATTTCTCTAGCTCAGAAGCACCAGGATAACGCTATCGCCTCTCAAGAACCTAAAGAGAGCTTATGTTAGCAAACTGTTCAATGCTAGCACATAACCTGCTATAAAAAAGAGCTAGGTTGTGCGCAGGAGAGGTAGAAAGGACAGAGCGTACATCTTGCTGATGAATCGGTCCTTGTTCACCGGTCGTCCCTTCTTGCCATCTGCCAGTCGTGGCGTCTCCGTCCACATCTCCTTGACATTCTCGAGGACCATATTGCAGTGGCGATCGAAGGCCTTGACGCGAGCGAGCAGCTTGCGGTTGTTGCGGATCGAAATCAGAACCTGATTGTGGGAGCGGACGGCGGACTGGAGGATCGACAGAGGCCCGGCGGAGAACTCGTGCTCCTCGCGCTGCGCGATCTCGTACTCACTAAGCAAAAGGCGCGCAAACGATCAGTTTCCTGTGTCATGATGTATCGGGGGAGGGGGGCAGAGATGAGGAGTGGCGGTAAGTTTGTCGCGGGGGAGACATACGTTAGCTCTGAGCGCGGCTTGGTGAGAAGCTCTCTGGAGAGTTTGTTAGCATTCTGCAATGTGGATGGGGATAATTGGGACGCTGCATACTGAATCTTAGGGTCGGACATTGTGTGCGAGAGATCTCAATGTGCGACTGTTGTTTGATGTCGAGATGGTTCTGGGATGAGCACGCGCAAGGCTCCATCAAACGAAGCTCGAAAAGTTCAAGATGTTGGAGAAGCGTGCTGTTGATTGGTTGGAGCATATCTCTTGGTGGGGCACACTGGTAGACAGAAAAAAGATGAGCAGAATCAAATGCACCTAAGCTTGGCAAGAACAAGTCCACGAGGGAAGGAAGCCGAAATTAAGGAATAAGTTGAATAAACCTGAAAATCAAACGGAACTACTGCATTGAAAAGTTTCTAGTTTCATTAAGATGATCTTTTAAGAGCATTTCCAGATAACCAACCAGCGCAAGTTCACATCAATTATTTTTGTCAGGCTCACGCCATTCCCAACTGGGAAACATACTGGGTATCCTCGGGATAGAATTTCAACATGGAAAACCATTCCCGCCGCCGCAACGCTTGCTTCCTCGGCACAGATAAACCAACAACTCCCAACTTCCTGCCCATGGTTGATGCGCTTCTGGTCACATCAAGCGCATTGAGTATTGGCTTCTAATGTTCGCCCGGTCGATCACCGCACGAGCTGGCGTGGCCGCCAACGCTTCAAGCCGCCGAAGCATCATCATGGCTCGACAGCCTGGCTTCTCACTGGGCGCTCGTGCCGTAAGAGGCCCTTTGGTTCCCTTAGCCTTGAGGAATTGAATTTGAGGAGCTAATTTCTTGATAGCTTTCCACTGAGGCCACCCAGGTCAAGGAACTTGCAGGCGACGAGCCCCACGATGTCGTCTTCGAGAGCAAGTACGGTCTGCGAACCATCCTGCTCAACCGACCGAAAAAGCTCAACTCACTGAATGGGTCAATGATCCGCAAAATCGTACCTCGAATGGTTGAATGGGAGAAGTCGGATCTTGCCAACGTCGTTGTTATGAAGGGTGCGGGGGAGAAGGCTCTTTGCGCTGGAGGGGACGTTGCTGAGTTGGCCAGGTTAAACCAAAGCTCACCAGATGGATGGAAGGAATCGGCCGACTACTTCGCCCTCGAATATAAGCTCGATCACTACATCGCCACATACACGAAGCCCTACATCGCCTTCATGGATGGTATCACAATGGGCGGAGGTGTTGGCCTCAGCGTTCACGCTCCATTCCGGATAGCTACCGAGAAGACTGTCTTCGCGATGCCCGAGACTACAATCGGTTTCTTCCCAGATGTCGGAGCGTCCTTCTTCCTCCCCCGGATGAATGGATCTGTCGGTACTTACCTGGCACTGACCAGTGAACGTCTCACCGGCCCCAACGTCTTCTACTCTGGCATCGCTACCCACTATCTGCACTCCACCAGCCTTCCCGATCTCGAGGGTCGTCTGGCGGAACTGAGGTTCAGGGACTCCGACACGCTCGGCGACAGACTGAAATCGATCAACCAGACGCTGGAGGAATTTTCCACCGGCCTACCTTATGACCAGCCCATGCTGCTGAAAGGCGAACTTCGCAACGCCATTGACCGCTGCTTCAGTAAGAACAACATTACTGACATCATCCAAGCCCTACACCAGGAGCAGGGTGCAACCGAGGAATGGGCTAAGAAGACCTTGGATACCTTGAAGAAGCGCTCCCCTACTGCGGTCCATGTGGCCCTTAGGCAGATGCGCATTGGTGGTCAATGGGATATCGCCAAGACATTCAAGAACGAGCACGAGATTGCTACCAAGTTCATGAAGCACCCTGATTTCACAGAGGGCGTCACAGCCCTTTTGGTACGCAAGGAAACCCCCAAGTGGTCGCCTGAGTCGCTTGAGGCAATCCCAGCCAACCAGAACGTGGCAAAGCCATTCTTGACCTTCGACGCCCCTGAAAAGCTGGAGCTGTTCACCGACAGGACCTTCTCGGACTACCCTCACCGCTCGCTCGGAATCCCTTCCGAGGCAGAAATCGAGGAACTGGTATCCTCAAATCATACCTTGAGTCGCTCAGAGCTGGCCGCGCAGGTCATTTCTAGCCGAAACGGCCGCCAGGGCGTGGAGAAAATTGTCAACGAGATTATTCACCGGAAGACTAGAGTCAACGACGAAGGCAATTTAGTCTGGATCCGCGACGAGTCTGCTTCCAGCAAGCTGTAGACTTAATCACGGCTCATGAATTTAAGACAGTTCATTTTCATATTTTGGAGGGTGTAAGATAATTGAAAATATACATTTTTTATTCCATTTCATTGACATGCACATGGCCAAACGTATTAAATTAGAGAATGGGAAGGTTATGTAGGTAGCGAAAGTGAATGATGCCCCGTGCAGCTCTAGGTGGTGCCAGAGGGTGTCTCGCATGAAGGTGGGTGTTACGCAAGGGGTAGTGGGGTTGGGTCGTGAATCCAGCGTTGACCGATTGCAATGAGAATCAAATCCATCTATTGTGGCGCAAAATCCATCAAAAATGGTACAGAAATGGCCTCATTCGGGATCTGGGCGATTGAGCCAATTAAACGCCACCGGAATGGAGGGGCAGGATCATGTGTGCGTCGGGAAGTAGTGTGTGTGTGAAGGGGGGGTCGAACGTGATGATGGGAGTTAATGGGGACGAGGTTGCCTGCTGGGGCCTCACCGATGGGGCAAGTATAAAAGGAGACGGACCGCCCGCCCTCCCTGGAGGAAAGGAACGCAAAGCTGCTGGCCAAATTGTCCTCGGTTCCATGCTCTGACCGACTTGCCTTCCAAGCTGCCGGAGTTGTGTGGGCCAAAGTCCGTATGCTGCGAGCAACAGGACTGATATCTTGCCTGACTCTTGTAAAACAGAATTACAGCGGGGCCGAGCCCGGAGCCGGGGGTAAGCTGCAGATTGTGGTGGATCCCGCCGACCGCTCACCCGTCACCAAACCCTGGCTGCTGATTGGTGCCGCCACATCCACCGTCGAACGCACAACAGCACCTACTACCGGTATCCACCCGTATCAAAGACGCGGGTCACCGCTGTGCATATCGCGACAGACCTCCATTGTGGCACATCCCTACGCTCTGCTTGACGCTGCTTGGTTTTCCTTTCCCAGCATACTTTCCCTTTGTCGTGGATTTGTTTCTAACCCATTTTCGTGTCACCTATCTCCCGTTCCCGTGTTTGACCTTTTTTGTTGCACACATTGCATAAATCTTGGCATTATTTTATCCATCTCCGGCAGTCAGAGTGGGGGCACACGCTTAAGACGCGACCCGGAAGGAGAGAGCGCGTCACGAACCTCCCGCCTCCCAATTTTGATCAAGGGCCTCTATTATTCCAGGCCGAGACAATCAAGCCATCCCGGGCCAACCAACACTCCACCCCAGCAAATCCTTTCACCCTCAACACCACGTCCTTGTTGTTGCATCTCTACACCTACAACATCGTTGGTTGGATCAATCCGCGCGGCGTATTTAACCTCGTTCTCAGATTCTGCCATATCTGAAAAGCCTTGCATGCTTTCATCTCGAGGCCACCGCAGCGATGGCGTCGCCGATGCCAAATCAGCCATATGGCTCCTGGAACCACAATAGTCAACCGATGCCCGCCCAACCAGAGCAAGATGGCTCCGGTCTCCAGGTCAAGCCCATGGGCCGTATGTCTGATCTTCCGTGCGAGATTGAATGGATTGAGCTAATTAGCGGGTGCAGTCAAGGTCCATTACACCTTCGACAAGGACAGCAAGATAAACTGTCTCGCGAGATACCCCCACACACTCAACATCCAGACCGCACCGATCGACGAGAGGAGCTCCATTGGCATTATCGATCTACGCCTGTGCATTCAAGCCATCACCGAGTGCAGCCCTGAGCTCCTCGGGCAAGAGTGCGACTATACCGTCTACGCAATCGACTACTCAGAGCCCGATACCCCCTTGGCTGGCCAGGGCATGCTATCACGAGCCATCGATTCATTGCACGGCAACATGGGAGGTCAACCACCCAAGATGGTTACTGGGCGAGTAGCGAAGAACCTGCTAGGCGTGTTTGGAAGCGGTACCCGTGAAACCTTGGAGGTCAAGCTGAAGCTTACAGAAGCTGGAAAGCGACCGCCACCTCAAGAGGCACCTCAACAACCACCCCAACAGCTACCTCAACAAGTGTCTCAACAACCACCTCTGCAGGCACCTCTGAAGGCAGAATTGCAACAGCAACAGCCGTCACAGCCACAGCCACAGCCAGGGCCACCCGAAACAGCCCTTACTCCCACCGGAGCTGCCGAGTGGAACTCATTCATCCAGTCCAACCCTCACATGGGTCAAGCAGGAACCTTTTCTAGAGGTGCCTCCCCAGCTTTATCTCAAGGGCCTGCACCCGTTATGCATGAGAGACGCGACTCGTTTGCCCGGAACTCGCAGCAACCGGTGCTGCAACCAAGCTTTCAGAGAATTGCTCCCCAACCCGTCGACGGGGCAACGGCCGCTGTGAATATCCCCATGGCCCCAACATCTCGACCTTCTAGCAGAGCCTCGAATTCGGGCCGAGTGAAGAAGCAACCCACAGGTCGCCCACGGGGCAGGCCAAGGAAGAAGCCAGCAGAGGGGAATACGTCGGGATACGAGGATGGGACTGAGGGTGAGGATGGCCCAACCAAGAAACGAGCGAAGACGACCAAGGTAGAGAAGTCTCAACTCGACCCATTCGGGGCTGGACCTGAATCCCTGCGGGTAGCGGCAAGTACTTCGGGGTCTATTCGAAGTTTTCGCCCCGTTGGCATTAACAGTGAGGGAGTACCAGGTAGCCACCTCCAAGAAGTCCCCAGAGCGCCCACGCCTGTCCCCAAAGGCCCGATGTCCGGCCATCATGGCAGGAAACAGACCAGCCTCAGGCGCGAGTCAACAATGAATCGTGAGATTTTTGCAACTCAACCATCGCCCCTGGAGGAAAGACAAAGCATTTTCTCTCAAGGCCAGGAAGATGAGCGCTCCCCAGAGTCCACAGCGCCTACTCCAGCATACTCCGACGACAGCCAAGCTGATATTGGCTCCTCCCCGCCCGTTGAACCAACCGCTTCTTTTATTCGTTCAAGTCCCCCTCTGTCCAGCCCAGATCTACCGCCTATGCCAGAACCGCGTGATGCTGATGGCGAAAAGCTTCCTAACGAGGAAGACCTTGGGGATTTGTTTGGAGAGGAAACCATTCGAGCCCCTCTAGTTGAGAGGGCACCAGCATTTCCGCAAAATCGCAAGGCTGGGCCCCGTAAGCCCACCTCGACAGTACCAATACAAATATTTCGAATGGAAGCCGGTCCCGACGGACAAGACATGGTCCACATCAGAAGCTACAATACTCCAGAGATAAGTCCTGCGGTTTCTGGTGCGTCCAATGTTTCAAATAGTACCACAACGAAGAAGCGCGTCGCAAAGCCACGGTCACAGCCAGCTCAAAAGAAGCCACAAATGCCATCCCCCCCTGAGCTTGCACCCACCCCCCCTCCAACCACCGATGGTGTTGAGAAACCGGTCAGCCCAATGCCAACCACATCAGTGGTCGAGAAACTTACCCCGATTGATCCAAATCCTTCGGTTCCTGCCTCTCTTCCTCCTCTTAATCCTGCCCCCCTCACAACCTTTCATCAACCCCCCGCAGAAATTGATGACGCATTATCAAACATGGTGTTTCCCCAGGAGCCGAATCTAGAAAAACAACCAGAGAATGGAATTGAGGCTCCCAAGGAGCCCATCCAACCCAAACCCAAAGAGACGAAGGCAAAACCTCCGCCTCGAAAACTAGCACGATCCCAATCAGCTGGTCCTTTAGCCCTCCCACTTCCCACAATCCCAGCCAGCGAGCCTGCTGGCCCCTCGTCGCTCTCTCAGTCGATGACGGCAGAACACGAGCCTCCCACTAAGAGCAGGCCCTCGAACCTCCGACGATCAACTTCCAGCGGTCCCCTGGCTCTTCCCATACCCGCGAGTGATCCTGTTGGCCCCTCACATGTGTCGGCTCCCCAATCAGCATCATTAATCTTCCCTGAACCATGCCGCCTTGCAGATCTTCCTCCTCTTCCTTCCTCGCCTACCGGTAGCAAATCTAACAAGAATATTGTGAAGAAGCACGCAATAAAGCAAAGGCTCGAGGCCGCCATCATGAACGGCGAAATGCCTCCTTTCTGCAGTAACTGTGGTGCAATTGAGACCCCCACGTGGCGAAAGATCTGGGTCCAAGATTTTGATGGTGCGCCTGGCAACATTGACTTCTCTTCAAAACCTGGGAAAGTCACTGCATTAGAAATTTTGGGTCGCGACAACGATGACAAGCCCACATCCTATCGGCTTATCAAGAAAAGTCTTGGCGACGAGGAGGACAAACCTGAGTGGCAAGGACATCTGCTTTGCAACCCTTGTGGCATTTGGCTAGTCAAATCACATTGCCACAGACCGCAGGACCGATGGGATAAGGACGCTTCACGTCTTGGGCAACGACGAAAGCGAGCGAATGGGGCTGAAGGAGGAAGGTCTCGTTCCAAGAAATCACGAACGAAGAGCGATGCCCAGCCAAACCAGGCATCCCAGGCTCCTGAGATAGGTCTCTCCATGTCTCAAGGGGTCCCCACCGAGACTCAGCCAACTCCTCAGGATGACCCGACCCCAAGACTGCCAGATGAGGATGGAATCTTGGATTACCAACCTCCTTGGCATCAGAATCAAAGCTTTGATGAAGCGGACATGGTGAATGAAATGCAGCAGTATCTTGGCTCGACGCACTCAAGAGGTAGTGGCGGGTCTAAGACCCCAACAAAGCATAATAATACGGACGATGGATTGGGAACCACCAAACGGTTACTCTTTCCATCCCCGCGAAAAGATGATTCTCCCAAGGTTCTTGGTGAGGTAGACATCAATATTGTCCACATCCACGATGAATCTCGCCAACTCAAGGGGCTTGAGGGCGAGGAGAACAACCCTATTGTCGGAGAAGAGACTAACATGGAGCAAGAAGAGTTGGAGGCTTTATTCAAAAGCCCTGCTGTGGCCCGGCCATCAACGCCACCACCAAACGCCAAGGCAGCACCTCCTTCGACTCCTTTCAAAACGCCATCCCGGGCAACACCCAGCCATAGACCGATTACTAGAAGTGTCTCACGGTCGATTCGCTCAATGCGGTCTAAGACGTCGCCAGGCGATGTCGAACGGACCCCCACCAAAACACCAAGAAGCCGACGAAGCGATCGTAACTTACAATCCGATGGCAACTTCGGCGAAGAGCTCAAGGGATGGGATACACCCTGCAGCACGGCGATTGCAAAGATGCTCTCCGATAGCCATGCAATGCTCTCTGATCCCAACTTCGGCTTCAGCGACGAGATGGACATTGATTTTAGTGACTTGCCCCCGATGGAAGCCACTCAGAACTTGGTGAAGGATGTCAGCAACTGGCTTAGCACAGACGGGGCAATGCCGACGTCACCGGTTAAGAACGCCCACTTCTTCGAATACGACGGATCAGCAGATGTGCTCGAGCAATGGAACCTCATGCACGGAGCTGAACTCAAAAGCAAGAAATAATTGAACGGCAGTGTTGGCATTGATTGATTCTAATGTTTTACGAACATGTATTTTGGGCGTATGGGCAACAGCATCGACAACGTTGTTTTATGTCGAGGCGAGGCGTTATGTGGAATGAAAAGGCTTAATTAAGTAACGGGAGTTGCAGAGGATTTTCTACGCTGAAAGATTCTAGCCGGGATCAGTCTGATCAGCCCGTCTGCCAGACCTCAAGCTGTGACGAAATAACGTATTGATTGGTCATTTTAAGAACAGCGTTAGTTTTAGTAGCATAGCAACAGAACAGCTTTGGATGAAATTCAAAGAATATCACAATACATTATAATTTCTCAGCTTTGACTAATCCTCCTTTCTATTGACACGATTCACAAGTTGAAGCTAGCCATGAGTACGATGCATGTCAGATGAGAAGAGTCAAGCGACGCAGGAAGCATTCATATCTTGTCTCGTTTGACTGGTTGGACGTCATCTTGAATTGGGTGGATAATGTACATGTGGGGCGGCACTTTACACGTTCGAAACGCGTCTCACAGGCTCAAGCGCGTTTCTCCCCACCACTGTTCTGATATTCTGCTACTTTGATCACTATAGAACAACATCAAGTCGCCAAGGTATCAAAATCAATTGAAGCACAAGAAAACAAACCTACATTGCGGAATATTCGTCTTCACCATGGCGGAAGCCGAGCTTCAAGGTCTCTTCTCACCAAACAAGCCGCTCGAGCCCGATGTCTTGACCGAGCTGCAGTCCATCATGCGGCTGCACAATCTCACGGCCGAGGACCTATTCTACAAATGGGAATCCTACTGCATTACCATGGATATCGATAGCCAGGCCATATCATTGGCGGTTATTCGGAATTTGAAGCAGACAATCCTGGACTCGCTCGAGAAAACCAATAACCAGCGCGGCCAGGCCAAGGTCCATGCCACACCAAGACCAGCAGCCAGGGGCGGAGGCGGCGGAGGAGGCAACATGCTTGACATCCTGGAGGGCTATGGCCCAAGCACTCCTGCCACCGGGGGGAAGCTGGTCCATCGCGGCGGCAGTGGGTTAAAACGAAAGCTGGATACTCCTATGGCTACAGTGGGAAGCTCGCCAGTTACAAGTGGTATGGGCGATCAGCTGAAGGCCCTGAATGTTAATGGGACATCGTGAGTACTTGGTCCTTTCGGCTCCATATATTTCATCCTGGAAACTAATGATGTTCAGTTCTGTCCCTTTCAACGAGCGAAAGAATGCTGGTGAAGTGGTCGAGACTCTAAACGATCATTTACCAGTCGCCGAGCCACCAATTGCGCCGTACTCGGAGCCAAGGATCAAATTGACGGCCGCCTCCGACCAGAAGAAGATGGCTTACAAGCCATTGGCGATGAAACTGTCCGAGGCGAGCGAGATCCTCGATGACCGAATCGATGAGTTTACCAACCTTATTCAGGAGTACCATAAGCTGGATGACTCTGCCTTCGGCAGTGCGGCTGCGCAGAGCACCACGGAGGTGGTAGCTGTTGGCCGCATAGCGTCAGATGCAATGGAAGGCAAACTGAATGCCGCCTCTCTCGTCCTTGAGACTCCCAGACGCTTGGGGATGGGCCTACGAGTTCCCTTGAACATGAGCAGGCAAAAGAACTGGAGCTTCTTCCCCGGTCAGATCGTGGCACTTCGGGGAATCAACACCTCGGGGCATGATTTCATTGTAAACGAAATTCTCTCCATCCCCCTTCTCAACAATGCCGCTTCTTCTCCCTCGAATCTGGAGGCACATATCCAGAGGCTCCATGGTGGCGCCGATGCCATGGATTCGGACTCAGACCCTTCCCCTCTAAACATCATATTCGCGGCTGGCCCATACACAGCAGATGACAATCTTGATTTCGAGCCACTGCATGCTTTGTGTACTCGGGCCGCAGATACCTACGCCGATGTATTGGTTCTGAACGGTCCTTTCATTGATGTCGATCACCCTCTAATAGCCACCGGAGACTTCGATCTGCCGGAAGAGGCGCAATTTGACCCCGACACTGCCACCATGACTACAGTTTTCAAGTATCTCTTCTCCGTCGCCCTCAACCGGCTTTGCTCGATAAATCCCCATCTCACTGTCGTTCTCGTGCCTTCTGTCCGAGACATAATCGATAAGCACGTCTCCTGGCCTCAGGATGCCTTTCCCCGCAAGGAACTCGGTCTGCCAAAGGCCGTCAGGATTGTCTCCAACCCCATGTCGCTCTCTATCAACGAAATGCTCCTGGGAATCTCTAGTCAAGACGCCCTGTTTGAGCTGCGTTCGGAAGAAGTGAGCAAGTTTGCCAGCGGAAACATGCTAGAGAGGTTGTGTCGTTACCTGATTGAGCAAAGGCACTTCTTCCCTCTCTTTCCTCCCATGGATCGGAAGAGCCTGCCGAAGACGGGTACAGAGGAAGGTATTGCTACCGGTGCTGTGATGGATGTGAGCTATCTCAAGCTGGGCGAGATCATCAATGTGCGTCCAGATGTGATGGTCACGCCAAGTTCGTTGCCTCCGTTTGCAAAGGTATGTTTTTAGGTATTTCTAAGCTATTGTTGTTTGGAGAGTTTGCTAACAATATAACAGGTGGTGGAAAGCGTGCTGGTCATCAATCCCGGCCCTCTATCGAAGCGTCGCGGTGCAGGCACCTACGCTCGTATGACATTGTATCCGCCTACTATCAAAGATGCCGGGGTAGATCAAATGCTGGATCACAGAATATATGAGAGAGCGCGGGTAGAAATCGTTAGGGTATAATGTTTACGATATAATAGAAATAAAAAGGAGGCACTTGGCTTATATTACTTATATTTACAATGAAGGTGTCACCTTTTTTCACCTGCTGTCGACTTTGCGTCTCTTGTCGCCGTCGTATCTGTCCCCTTCGCGGGAAGTGCTTCGTTTCCGGCGAGTTCTATGATCCTCATGATCACGATCCCGGTCACGATCTCTCCGAGGTGATCTTGAGCGTGATCTAGCACGCCGCCTCTCGTCATCTCGTGAACGGTCTCTTGAGTGGTGGCTGTGTCGGTCCCGTCTGTCATCCCGCCTGTCGTCGCGTCTCTCTTTACGATCACCCAGCGGGATGGCATTCGCGCCTTTAGCACCTCTCTCGTCGTCGGGTCTGAACCGGTCGTCATCTGGCTGGAACCGATCATCGCCACCAAACCTGCCCTCCCCCCCTCTCCGTCTCCCATCATCGAACTGACCCCAGCGACCAGTGTCCTCGGTCCTCATATCCTTGTATCTTGTGGCACCCTTCTTTCCTAGCTTGGTCATGTCTCTCCGTTGCAAGAACTCCGGAAGAGCCTCACGATTCCGAACATCGTCCTGGATACGACTTCCCATGATATCACGCTGAAGCAGACCAGCCGCCTCAGACTCCTCTTGGAAGAATGCGCCCTTGTGGAAGTACCGCTGCATGTACGACATCTTGCCCTTGCCCTCCTTCTCCTCCTTTTGTCTCGCAATGTGCGCCTCGTCTTCTGCCTGCCGCTCCTCCTCGGTGAGGTTCTTGCGGCGCTCGACTTCGGCCAGCTCGGCCTCGCGCTCCTCGATGGCGGTGCGCGCCCGCTTCAATCGCTTCAGCTCGCGAACGCGCCACGCAGCCTCCTCCGCCTCGGGATCCAGACCGTCCGTCGTGTCGACGTCCGACTCCTCGTTGTTCTCGTCGTCCCAGTGCTTCTTCCCCGCCGCGCGCGCCTCGAGGTCCTTCTTGATCTGGTCCTCGACGAGCTGGTCGGCCGCCTTCCTGCGTGCTTCCTCCTCGGCCAGGCGCGCCGCCTCCTCCTTCTCCTGCTCGTTGGCCTTGCCTCGCTGGTTCTTGGGGATGAACTTGGGTCGCATCATCAGGCGGCGGGGCGCCTCCTCCTCCTCTTCACTACTCTCCTCCTCGGAAGAGCCGCTTTCCTCGTCGTCGTCATCGACCTCCTCTTCGGAAGATTCACCCTCCTCCTCCGTCACGAAGCCTTCCTCCGCCGCCAGCCGCTCTGCTCTTTCCGCCGCGATCCGTTTCTGCTCTTTTGTCTCGGCCTCCGTTCTGCGCGCGTTGAGGTCCACCTTCCCCAGGTTGCTGACGATCCTGCCGGCGCTGGTGGCTTTCGGCGGCGGAGGGACGGCGGCCTGCTCCTCCTCTCCGGACCCTTCGTCTTCTGAGTCTGAGGAGGACGAGTCGCCGCCGGCTGGCTTGCCGGGCCTGTGTCGCGCCGGCCTAACGGGGTTCGCCGTCATGCGTTTAGGAGGCATTCTCGCGATTTAAGGGTAGGCTGAACTGAGCTTCGAAGCTTGATCGTCTTGGTGTCGTCTCGAGCTTGTTTTCTTGAATTTGGCTGGGTCCAGTTGCGATAAGATCGTATCGTTATCGATAATGACTCCTGGATCTTGGGCTACCCTATAGACATGTGGGATTTTTACCTTTCCTGCGGTTTCACTCTAGATTTTGTGCGTGGCTTTGGTTCGTGTTGTTTTATTGTAATTTATTGACTTCAATTGGGTAGTTAATTATCGTCTCAATGGGTTGGCGATCGTTGTGTTGTGCTTGTGAGGCAAGGTCATCCTGCAGAAAGCAGTCCATCTTGATTGAATGCTAAGATCCCCACTATCAACATATCAACCCAACAAGTCAACTTCAAACAAACGAGCTTCGCCTCGGACAGCCACCAAGATAAATCGCTCACGAAAAACGGGCCACTTATTTATGATTGAAGCTATGTCACAGCGCACCGCAATTATCACGGGCGCCACAGGCCTGCTTGGCCGGCAAGTGAAGAATGCCTTTGACACTAGAGGCTGGACAACTAAGGGCACTGGCTACTCCCGTGCCGATGGAGTTAATATCCTGAAAGTCGAACTGGGGAGCGAGGACGAAGTACGCAAGATGCTTGATGAAGTGAAGTACGCGGGTTTCTTCCCGGCTTGAAAATGCCGTTACTGACTCTAGGAATCGCAACATAAGACCACAGGTCATTGTCCATTGTGAGTCTACGCCTTTTGCTCACCAGTCTTTGAGGTTTACGAATATTGACGTAGGTGAGGATAGGCGCCGCCCAGAGGTTCCCAGACAAGGTTGATAAGGACCCAGAAGGTGCAAAGGCCTTGAACGTAGAGGCGAGCAGATCACTGGCCCGCCTGGCCGCTGCACGGGATATCCTGCTCATTTACATCTCTACCGACTACGTTTTCCCTGGACCTCCAGGAGATGCCCCTTACGAGGCTGATGCAGAACCTAAACCTACGAATCTGTACGGTCAGACCAAGTTCGAAGGTGAGAGAGCCGTCCTTGACGAGTATGCAAAGGCAGGCAAGACGGGGTTCGGCACGACTCTCCGGGTGCCTGTTCTCTACGGTGTGGCAGACAAGCCATCCGACAGTGCCGTCAATGTCTTATTGGACATTGTCCAGAAAGCAGACGCGGAGAAGAGCAAGGTGGTGATGGACCACTGGGCCATCCGATACCCCACAAATACCGAGGACATTGGACGCGTCTGTCATGGTATGTAACAACCCCTCTCTGGAATTCCTCACCGTGCAGCCACCGGGCGGTATCTGAAGACCTCATTTCCGCTGACCATTTATTTCCTCATCCGTGTAGATGTGGCGGAAAAGTACCTTGGCGTGGCGGACAGGAGTACGCTGCCGACCATTCTCCAGTTCTCCAGCGAGGACAAGATGACCAAGTACGAAATCTGCCAGAAGCTGGGCGAGATCTTGAACATATCGACCGAGGGGGTAGAGCCGAACACACAGGGGAACGACCCGCAAGCCTCTGTCCAGCGGCCGTACGATTGCCACCTCAGCACCAAGGTATTGAGAGACTTGGGAATAGATGTATCAACCGTCGACTTCGCGGACTGGTGGCGCCGCCACATTCGCACGACGGAATAGAGACGTGCGGATGGATGCAATTTCGGGCTTGGCTGAGCAAAACTGCAGAAAACCAGAGTCCACGAGTTCACAGCTGGGCACGCGGGCCGAGGGAAGCTTAAGAGACTAGATCATTTGCGTCCCGTTTCTCTCACGTTCCTTTCTTCATAAAAGCATCAAGTGTAAGGTTGGCATATGGCACGTGTGAGACCGGCTCAACATATCAAGGGGGGGAGGGGGATTTATTCTTGTATCTCGTAACATCTCCCGCCCCGTGATATCTTATCGCCATAATATTTCGAGGGCACGTTTCTTGCGGTGGTAAGGGAAGCAGAAGGCAATAAACAGTTCTGGAATGGGGGCGTAGCGGCTGAAAAAGAGCATTTTCCAGTATAAGACTGCTCCATTAGGCAATTGCCCTGTACGTCAAGGGGTCTGAGAATGGCAATATGTCTCGGAAACACGCGAGGAGAGGTATTTGGCTCCATGCCTCCCTCACCGGCAGCCTCGCCGCGTTTCTCAACGCCCTGGAAGGGAGTATGAGTATGGCTTTATGTTGGGCCTCGCACGCCCTCTGGGACAAGATAGACTTCTCCCTATCATTCACAACTTCTGCGGCCCCCGAATACGTTGATTGTTGCGTATGGGTTATTTACATTCTGGTTGATTCATTGACTGCTCCTGGAGGTTGCAGTCGTCCGTTCTTTTCAGCATTATACCTATTTGATTGTCTATTCTTGTTTTCAGCATCGAGATACGTTTTGTCGACTGCATCTGGGTGGACTCGGTGTTGTAGGACTGGGGAAGCTGTAAGCAGAGGGAAAAGAGAGAGGACAAGGCAAAAAGAGAAAGGCCAGACAAGGCAAACAAGGAATGCCTTGAGTGTGGGAAAGGGGAAAGAAGAGAAGATATCAGAACAGGAAGAGAGCAGCAACACCTGCCTGTCTTCCGGTATCAATCAGCCAACGGCCGGCCGCCTGCTGAAAATACAGGGGCTGCGATCCAATGGAAGGACCCTTGGACACGGCCATAGCGCCTGTGCCAGTTCCGCCCAAGCGAATGGCGCCTCCGCCTCCGCCGCCGAGGGCTTCTCGGTATCGGAGGCTGCGAGGGAGCAGCGTGTCGTCGCCTCCGAGCAAGACCTTTGATGTCTACTGCGACGGGCTCCAGGAGGAGGATGAGGAGGCATATGGGGCGCTCAGACGGCGGTCCAAGAGCTCGTCGGCGCTGCGCTCCAAGAATGTCGTCTCGTGCCTGGGAGGTGTGCCAGCTCATAAACCTGGACCTGGTGGCACCACCTTGGGCGGCGCCGAGAACAGCCTGCATCAGCTCGTGGGTGCAGCAAGGCCAGATCCAGACTCTGTGCCGCTTCAATTGCCAGTGCCACACCCCGCCGTCGCGCATTTAATTCCTCTGCCGCTCAATCCCAAGCCCAGAGCGCGCACGTCCACCGTCCCGACAAAACCAGCGCCGCCTCCCAAGATCGAGGTTAGTTTGTGCGACGACCAGGAGGAGGACGACAGCGCCAGCACCAGCACCGGCACCAGCACCGGCAACAGCACGGGCTCGAGCGCGACCGACGCCACCCCACCGAGTCCAATTGAATCTGGGCCCCCATCTCCATCCCCCAGCCTAACCTCGAGTCTTGCGCCCAAGGCGGTGACTGCGACTGCGACCCAGGACCAACCCCTGGACGACGAGCGCCTGGCCGAGGAGGTTGCGCGGCTCGAAGCCGAGACAGATCGCATTCTTGCTGAGCAGAAAAAAAGGGATTTGGTCCGCCTCCACGCACAGCAGCTTGACGCGACACCACCCAAACCGCGATTGTTCCTCGACAAGCTTTCGTTCCTGACCAGGAGTACCCCGTCAGAAACCGACAGCCAGCCAGGAACCCCCACCAAGAGCCCCAAGAGCCCGTCGTCGTCGCCCAGGTCCTTCCGCCTTCCCTGGAGTCCCTCGTCGATCAGTTTCCTAGGATCGCCAGGCGCCGACAAGATGGCGTTTATTGAACACGGCGGCGGGGGCGTCGTACCTGGCATAGACGCCCCAACTTCAGCTAGTAACGGTGGAGAACGCGTAAGTGCTTGATAATCCAGTTCCGCGCTCACTCACTCATCGCGAGTGTTGCGGGCGCTGACGAGTCTCGAAATGAATGATTGCATGCTAACTCTAATTGCCCATTGTACAGCGAGTGACGGTGAGATGCCTGTCATCCACAATCAACCTGCCTGTGACGCCTGACACCACACCCATTGACATCGCGTATTCGACGGCCAATTTCATCACCCACACAATCAACCCTGCCAACACCATTGTGGTTGAGTGTTACGATGTTCTCGGGTTGGAGCGCCGTGTGCGCCGCTACGAGCGCATTCGAGATGTCATGAACTCGTGGGACCGCGACCAGCTCAACTCCCTCATGGTGCTGTGCGAGGACGATCTGGAGGAACACCGTGATCTCGATGCCGCTGCGGTGTCGCGCTCAGAGGAGGCGCCCACGGGCTTCTGCTACCAACTCTACCACTGCTCTAAGCCTGGAAAATGGAACAAGCGGTGGATTACCTTGATGGACAACGGCCAGATCTTCGCCGCCAAGCGTCCTGATTCTAAGCCGACAGACAAGGATAGCGTGATGCTATGCCACCTGTCGGATTTCGATATATATACACCAAGGGAGAGCCAGATGAAGCGCCATATCAGACCTCCCAAGAAGTATTGCTACGGCGTTAAGAGCCAGCAGAAGGCAAACTTCTTCGCCAACCAGGAGAATTTCCTCCACTATTTCTGCACAGAGGACCGTGCCCTGGCAAATCGGTTATACGAGCTGATCCATGGCTGGAGGAGTTGGTATCTCGCCCACAAGCAGGTCGGCATCTTCAAGCCCAAAGAAGAAGAATCACCCTTGCGGCCTAGAGCGAAGACGAATGAGAGTTCGAAGAAATCAATGAGCATTGCTCGACGAAACACTCAGCGCTCACCCCGTTTGTCTCTTGAGAAGACTCCATACACAATTGGCGAGTTTGCACCTCTGCTTGACATGAGTGATTTCGACAAGCCGCTTGAAGAATTCGGCAAGAATATCCCACCACCGCAGCCCGCGGCGGCCCCCGCGGCACCTGCACAGAAATCTAAAGACGTACCACGACCGCCTGTGAGCCTGATAAAGCAAAAGACAGCCGGTCCAGGAGGGGATCCCGACCAGTTCCTCGCCGGTGGGCTTCTCGGCCACGCATACGACCAGCGCAAGCTGCAAGAACAGGCTGCTCTGGCCGGCAAGGCGGATGACGGTCCCTTTACCGGGGGTTCCTCACTACTGAGCAACGTTCCCGCGGCGACAGCTACCGCCAACGAGCCTGAAGTGAGCCCATGGCTGCCTTCCGCCTTGGAGCACACGGCTCGCGCTAGGACACAGCAGCCCCGAATGCCAAGGCGACCTGTTACTGCTGACCCCTCCCGCCATCACCACCACCACCATCACCATCACCAACAACCACAACAACCCTTGGTGAATCTGAAGAACGATTTCCCCATCCTCCCTCAAGGTGGGAACCGCCTCCACAGGTCGGCCACAGGGCGGGCTGTGAAACCGCCCAATGGCGCACCTCTGGTCGATTACGCGGGTGGCATCTCCAACAACTCGGCCCCCATGCCTTCAAGAAGCAGTGCTAGGATGAGCACTTCCGCGACCGGGGGCCGCCCGCGCAGCCGATCCTCCGCCAACCCTCGCCAGAATGGCCAGACTCTGATACAGTTTGACCGCCCGCCCGTCCCCGCGCTGCCAGATCGATCGAGCAGACGCCCTGGCGAGAGAGTGGTCTCCAACCCCTCCCGGGGTCGTGACCCCCGCCCACAGGAGCCACTCATCAATAGGATTAAATAATTCTTTTGCTTTCTCTGTCATGTTAATGTACCCCCGCCGCGTTATAAAACTGATGATAGTGTGCGAAATGTTTTGGATACCTCTTCTAGGAGAATGGAGTCAGGTGCACGTGGGCAGGTTTGGACGGAATGAAAAAGAAGGATCTTACGGAATCAATGTTTAAATAGAAGTGCTTGGAAATGCCTATGGCTGGTTTCCTTTCGAGTCTCATCGGGGATTCTTTCAATATGTACTTTATTAACATTGGGGTTGTGTTTAGTATCTATATATCGTTTTCAATTCCTACGTCTCAGAATCAGGCTGTCCCCTTTTCTATTAAATCTACTCGCATGCGTAAATTCGTTTGCCTCGTGCCACACTAGCTACTCGGTTTTCTGTTCTTCACTTGCTTCGCTTGTAGATCTTGTCGAAGAAGGCGGTGAAGACGGTCTTCTTCAGGCCCTCGCTCTCGTCGATGTTGTCGATGAGGCTGCGGAGCTCGCCGGCGCGCTTCTCCTCGAACGCCTCGTAGCGCTCCTTGAGCTTCAGGTCGTCGTAGAGCTTCTTGATGACGGCCTCCTTGGCGTCGTCCTTCTGGCCGTAGTTGTCCTCGAGGACCTTGCGCTGCTCGGGCGTGGCGATGGCGATGGCCTGGTTGACGAGCCAGGAGCACTTGTTGTCCTTGATGTCGGTGCCGATCTTGCCGATGTGCTCGGGGAGGCCGAAGTTGTCGAGGAAGTCGTCCTGGATCTGGAAGTACTCGCCGAGAGGGATGAGGATGGCCTCGGCCTGCTTGAGGTTCTTGGGGGTGGCGAGGTTGAGCTGGTGCAGGGCCAGGGCGACGGGGAGGTAGAAGGAGTAGTAGGCGGTCTTGTAGATGACGATGAAGCTGTACTTCTCCATGGAGAAGTTGTTGAGGTCGACCTTGTCCTCGGGGGCGGTGAGGAGGTCGGTGAGCTGGCCGACCTCGGTCTGGAATGTGGTCTCCTGGAAGAGCTCGAAGAGATCGACGTAGGCGGGGTGGGAGCGGAAGTACTTCTTCAGGAGGTAGTAGATGCTGGCCTCGAGCATGAACGCGTCGTTGATGGCGACCATGCCGACGCCCTCCTGGCGGTACCAGCAAGGCTGTCCACGGCGGGTGATGCTGCTGTCCATGATATCGTCCGAGACGAGGAAGAAGGCTTGTAGGAGCTCAGTCATCCAGCCAAGGGTGGCGGCGTGGAAGTACTGGTCCTCGGTCAAGGGGGCTTCGAGAAGGAGGGAAACTGAGTCGGGAACAGACATGCCGCGATTGCACTTGCCGCCGAGAGGGTTGACCTCGAGACTCTACGCAGTAGTTAGCTCACTGTGAACTCGAATTGGGAGCTTGGAATTGAGGCGCGGAAACTCTAAAAGGTTGCTCACCTTCTTGAACCATTCCACCTGCTCTTTGGGGAGGTTATAGGACTTGACATGGTCAAGGAGAGCCTCCTCGAGCTTGGGGTAGACGGATTCGAACTCCTTGAGGGTGGTCTTCTGCGCCATCTTGAATAGCTTGGTAGTCGAATTGGTTTGAACGAAGAAACAAGGTAATCTAGGAAGTCAGACACTAATCTCTCCACAAGAAATGCGCTCTCTCGCTTGCTGGGGAAACAAAGGAGGTGCCGTGCTAGTCGAAGATAGTTAAGCCCGCCAGGAACATATTTTGAGGAAAGTGCCCCTCTATTTATCAATTGCCCAAAAGAATACCCCGCCGTGGACCTAATCTCGGGGGTTTTAGGACTCCTGACCGGGCATAAAACATGATACACCAGGCCAATCAACTGGTAGGTATTCCGACGTAAGTGATAACAATTTTTATTATGACTGTAGTGGTATTCCCAGTCGGATAATACACCCGGGAGTCACATATCAGGCCCAACAGCTCAATTGCTGCCTCATTTTTTTATGTCACCCGTGCCCCTGCCTGTCCCATCCTACGTGCGGCACAATCGCGGGGCAGCGTTGACCGACCTATTGGAGATCCGATAAACGATAACGAATACGCTAGGTGGGGGCAGGAGCATCCAAGTGGTGCTCCTGGTTGAGACAAGCAAAAGACACAGTGTGGAGAACTGTGCGACCAGCAACGCACTGATTCGGCGCAGGGACGCTGGAAGTGGTGTGCCACAGCTCCATAGCAATAACACGGGACAGTGTGGCTGGAATGGGTACAGTATGACACTTACGTGACAGCTGTGGCTACTACTTATTGTCACTGGGCGCGTTGAGGGTATCACAGACCTGTTTGGGCGAGCAACGAAGAAAATGACTGCCTTATGATTTTATGATTTGGAAATTTATTTTGTCCCCGGGGAGTGCCCAGCGTGCAACTTTCTGAGCTGTGGAAAAGTCGCGACTCTGATATATAGGACATTGTTTCCTGCCTCGACGAAACCATGTCCTTGAGCGCAAACGAAATAGCACAGCTCCGGGCTGCCCTGCAGGACGCAGTGGTGAAGTGCTCCGAGAGATGCCTGTATCAATCCTCAAAATGGTAAGCTATTATTTATTGGAAGCCGATCCCATTGACTGCTTGTCGGGTTGCTAATGCACATGCCAGGGCCGCCGAACTTCTCAATGCGCTTCCCGAAACCGAAGAGCAGGATGTTACCATCGAAGGACAGTCTGCCTCACCGATCTATACCCCGAACTCAGACCCCGAAGAGGCCTTGTTAGAGGCAAAAGAGCTGAGCAAATACCTCCTTGCCAAATCATTCTTCGACTGCCGCGAATATGACCGTTGCGCCGCCGTCTTTCTCCCCGACTCGCTTCTCTCCAGCGTGCTCAACTCCAAGCTCGAGCCTACCACAGCCCAGACAAAAGGCAAGGCCAAGGCTACAACCTCGAATCGAACCTCCACACCTGTAAAACTGCCAAAGATCAGCCAGAAGAGCCTGTTTCTTGCGCTATATGCCAAGTTTCTATCCGGAGAGAAGAGGAGGAATGAGGACACCGAGATGGTCATGGGCCCTCAAGATGCGGGGTCAATTCTCAACAAGCAGTTGCTTGTTGTCGGGCGCTATCTCTCAACTTGGTTTGAGGAGCGGGAAACCAAGGAGGGCGATATTGCTGGCAGTCAGGGCTGGCTTGAGTATCTGTAGGTCCTTTGCTCTGATGGGAAAGCGAAGTGGAACTAACAAAATCTACAGCTACGGAATGGTTCTCGCGAAAGAAAAGAATGATAAGAAGGCCCTGAGCTACTTCATTCAAAGCGTTCACAAATATACCATGAACTGGGGTTGTTGGCTCGAGATGACGTCTCTCATTTCTAGAGTCGAGGATGTATGTCACCTATGCCAGCCAAGCCAACTGTTTCCCTGCTAAATTTTTGCCTCTAGCTCAACCAAATTTTGGCCGAATGCCCTCAGAATATTGTTTCATACATGTTCCACCTTCACACCTCACTAGAACTTTACCAACAGTCCTCAGGGCTCGCAAGCTCTCTGGAGCAGCTTCTCTCCATATTCCCCACGTCCTCCTTTCTCCTCACATGTAATGCCTTGCTGGCGTACCATTCTAAGGACCTCATGGCTGCAGAGCAGCATTTTGGCCGATTACTTTCTCTACATCCGCACAGACTCGACTCCCTGGACCACTACTCTAATATCTTATACGTACTAAACCTGCGACCAAAGTTGGCATTCTTGGCACACATCTGTTCTAGTATTGACAGGTTCCGCCCAGAGTCCTGCGTCGTCATTGGCAATTATTACTCACTTCTGTCCATGCACGACAAGGCGGTGCAATACTTCCGGCGGGCGTTGACCCTTGATAGATCCTGCCTATCCGCCTGGACGCTGATGGGCCACGAATACGTCGAGCTGAAAAACACCCACGCAGCCATCGAGTCATACAGACGAGCCGTCGACGTGAACCGCAGGGATTACCGCGCATGGTACGGTCTCGGCCAGACATATGAGATGATTGAAATGCACACGTATGCTCTCTGGTACTACAAGAAAGCGGCTGGTCTGCGTCCTTGGGATGGTAAGATGTGGATGGCTGTGGGTTCATGTCTTCAGAAGATGGGGAGGGAGCGAGACGGCATCAAGGCGCTGAAGAGAGCACTCCTCGTGGACGCCTATTACGAAGTTGGTAGCAGTTTCGGCAGTGGCGGTGACATGCTGGGCGGTCGGACCGCTACAGGACAGATGGATCCTGACGTCCTCCTGCAAATCGCGATAATGTACGATCAGCTCGGGGAAGAGGAGGAATCCAAGGCTTACATGGAGCTGTGCGTGGCACAGGAAGAAGGCGGCGAGGCGGCGCAAGGGAACCTGGCAGAGTCGGTGAGGATCCACAACGACTCTCCGGCGGGGTCGGACGACGGCACGGTCGAGGATGCCGATAATGTCGGGCACGAAGGGACCGGTGTCACTGCAGCCACCAGCAAAGCTCGCATGTGGCTTGCCAGGTTCGCAATGCGGACGGCCGACTACCACACAGCGAACCGTCTGGCCACAGAGCTGTGCCAGGACGGTGTTGAGGTGGAGGAGGCAAAGGCCCTGGTGCGCGAGGTCAGGTCGAGGCTGGAGGCGTCTGGAATGTTTGACGATCCTGCGGGCTAGCAGACCCGGAGGAAAAGGCGTGCAAACACATTGTCAGAGATGTACAGACGGAGGGTACAGTTTGATTCTTACGTCATCCGAAGGCATTGGTGACTGCTCCCAAGGAGTTGACTCTGAATTCACGAGCGTGGCAGTGGAAAGCTAGTCAACTCGGTTTGCTCCGAAGCCCAGACCTTTCCTTTGATGTTCATGTGCCGAACCTTTTTGTTTGTTTGTTTGTTGTTAACTCACGCAGGCGATGACCAAGTTTCTGAAAACAATGAAAACCATATATTATTATTATATTATTATTAACGCGTAATTTCCCCCCCTGATTTTCCGTCACCGACTGACATAGAGCTGGCTGAAGCATCAGGTTCTCGTCTTCCCCCCCCATCGTCCGAATATTACTAGCCAACCAGTAAAAACAATAAGTCACAATTAATTATTTCACCCGAGGGTTTTGAAGTACCTAATAAGGAAGCTTGCAGAGCCTGTTTTCATCTGCCGGTTTGATCCCTTAGAAGAGCAGGGCAGCCACGACGACAAAGATGGCAGCACCGAAGCCAGCGCGCTCAGTGGAAGCGGCAGCCGGGACGGCTTGCTTGGAGGGAGCAGGGGCAGGAGCAGGAGCTGGGTTTGGAGCAGGAGCAGCCTGGGATTGCTGAGGAGCAGGAGCTGGCTGAGGAGCTGGCTGAGGAGCTGGCTGGGGAGCTGGCTGAGGAGCAGGAGCAGGTTGAGGTGCTGGCTTAGGAGCTGGCTGAGGGGCAGGCTGGGGAGCAGGAGCAGGTTGAGGGGCTGGCTTAGGAGCAGGCTGAGGAGCTGGCTGAGGAGCAGGCTGAGGAGCAGGCTGGGGAGCTGGCTTAGGAGCTGGCTGAGGGGCTGGCTGAGGAGCAGGAGCAGGCTGAGGGACTGGCTTAGGAGCAGGCTGAGGGGCTGGCTGAGGAGCTGGGGCAGGTTGAGGGGCTGGCTTAGGAGCAGGCTGAGGAGCAGGCTGAGGAGCTGGCTGGGGAGCTGGCTGAGGCTGAGGCTGAGGCTTAGGAGCAGGCTGGGGAGCAGGCTGGGGAGCAGGCTTAGGAGCTGGCTGAGGAGCTGGCTGAGGAGCTGGCTGAGGCTGAGGCTGAGGCTTAGGAGCAGGCTGGGGAGCAGGCTGGGGAGCAGGCTGAGGAGCTGGCTGAGGCTGAGGCTGAGGCTGAGGCTTAGGGATAGGAGGAGCAGGACCGGGAGCTGGAGCGGAGGTAGAAACCACCGGAGGCTTGGCCGAGCTGCTGCCGGGAGGAACAGGAGGAGCAGAAGACGGGGGAGGAGGAGCGGAAGAAGGAGGAGTAGTGCTCTTGGGAGGGGGCACAATCGAGGAGGGAGGAGTAGTGCTCTTGGGAGGGGGCACAACCGAGGAGGGAGGAGTAGTGGTCTTGGGAGGAGGAACAACCGAGGAGGGTGGAGGCGGCGCCTTGCTTGTAACAGGGGGCGGCGGAGGCTTGGTTGTTGGCGGGATAGTGACGGTGCAAGGGCAGTCTTGTCTACGTGTTAGTGATATGATATGCGGAACGGGTCAGAGCTCAAGGCTTGCATGGTGTACGTACTGGTGATGGTCAAAGTAGTTGGCTGGAGGGCTTCGTAGGTGACACCCTTGTGAATCACCTTGGTGGGTTCCTAATGAATTTGTTAGACATTGTCTAGACCCGAGAACTTGGTTGTTCACAGAAGCAAGATACGTACAGGGCAATACAACTCCCAGAAGTCATAGTAGGTCGTGGTTTTGTATTTTTCGTGATGAGGCTTTTCGTGGTGAGGCTTCTCGTGTTCAGGCTTTTCGTGGTGAGGCTTTTCGTGGTGAGGCTTTTCATGGTGAGGCTTTTCGTGGTGAGGCTTGGGGTAACCAGTGCCATGTGGCTTGGGAGGCTTGGGATGAGGCTTTGGATAATAACCAGAGCTATGTGGCTTGGGAGGCTTGGGATGCTTAGTGTGGGTAGGCCAGGCGGTAGTCTCAGTAGAAGTCCAAGTAGTAGAAGTCCAAGTACCCCAAGAAGAAGTGGTAGAAGGAGGATACCAAGTAGGTTCCACAGATTTAGACCACCACTCAGGATGATCTCCCCAAGGACCTTCCCAAGGACCTTCCCAAGGGCCTCCCCCAGGGCCTCCTCCGGGAGGACGACCGGGACCACCACCAGGAGGACGACCAGGACCACCACCAGGAGGACCACCGGGGCCACCACCAGGAGGACCACCGGGAGGACCACCAGGACCTCCTCCGGGAGGACCACCGGGGCCACCACCAGGAGGACCACCAGGGCCACCACCGGGAGGACCACCGGGGCCGCCACCAGGAGGACCACCAGGACCACCACCAGGGGGACCACCGGGACCACCACCAGGGGGACCACCAGGTCCGCCACCAGGAGGACCACCGGGACCGCCACCAGGGGGACCACCAGGACCTCCTCCGGGAGGACCACCGGGGCCACCACCAGGAGGACCACCAGGACCTCCACCAGGAGGACCACCGGGGCCACCACCAGGAGGACCTCCGGGGCCGCCACCAGGAGGACCGCCAGGACCCTGGGGTGCAGCCATGGCCGCGGTGACAAGAAGCGCCATTGGCGCGATGAACTCGGTGAATCGCATTTTGGGAGCGACTGTAGCGAGTGAACGGGTTTGAGGTTGACTAGCGAGAGACGATGAAGTCGGCGGGACTGAGCGAGGCTCGGTTGTCGTCAAAGTCCAGTGTGACTCTAAGCTGTTTGTTGAAGAGATGAGGAGTAGCTCTATCCATATCTTGGATCAAGGGGGATATCGAGGGGATATTTGTAGGCAGCTGTCGGAAGACATGGCTAACGAGCAAAGAAGGTTCTGTCTCCAAGATTGGGAATAGCTCAGATGAGCTCTGGGAGAGAGTAGAGACTGAGGTTGACTAGCCAGTGACCTTGATCAAGGTCCTTGCCAAGGCTGAACTCCTGAGAACACACACGAGCCATGGTGAATAGTACCTCGACTGCAAGTACATCCCTCAGAACTGGAATCCTGGAGAGCGACCATGATGAAAATTTCTCGCGCGGAAGATAGAACTGGTAAGAGCATATCTGACGGTACGAGGAATAGACTCCACCAACTGGCCGCCCTTGGTAAGGTGAGAGTATACCACTGGGATTGGTGATGCAATCTGAGTTGCCAACATGGGAAGGTTTGTAGTATCCGCGGAGGAAATAAGGTTGAGACACCTTATTGACCATGATATGATGGGCATCTAACTCGAACCGGACATGAGACCAACTGAAAGCATGTGTGAGGAGTAGATCCTCCACCAAGAGATCCTTTGTTAGTTTTGCATGTAAAATGATTGGCTCCCTAACTAGACGAACAGGGAAAGGCTACCGGGAGATCGTCGATCAAGGGGATCGACATGCCTTTTTGCTAAACCCTGAGCCCTACATGGGAAACTTGAATAGTGAGTCAAATCAGATTGACAAGCTAATGTGGCTCTTGTCTCATCCGGTTGGTTGAAGACGGCTGATAAACTACTGTGAATCTCGAGTGAAGCTGCCTGCCGGGACTAGCTAATGCCTGAGAGCTCATTGACAGCTCAACTGGAGCTTGGACAGCTCCCGATGGCCAAGAGATAACTTTTACGCCAACCGGGACTAAGATGAAGTATTGGTGTGACAAGATTGTTGGAGGCAAGGCAGTTTGCCGGGTTTGGAAATGGGAGACATCCGTGGCCTCCTCAACAAGTACTGGAATGCAAGCTGTGGACCACCAGCCATGGGAATTGCCTCTGTCCATCTCGGGCAATCACCTCTTAGTGACAAAAACTCTTTAAACTCAGTTTCGAAAAGCTTTATTTTCTCACAGACTCATCCTCATTCAGGCGGAGGTCCCAACGATGTCAACAGTTGGAAACCAAATGACGTGAAGAGCTGTTGATGCCATTGGCTTCCCATAACCGTGGGTTTGAAAATACCTATTCACGTTATTGCTGTACGGAGCTAAATCGGACATGGCGTTTGGATTCTCTAAGATGTTCGGATTGGTGTTGGCGAGTGTCAGAGAGAGTTGCTGTCTCACCAACTTTGCCGATCGATCTACAACCTTAAGCTTCACGCCTTTGAGTTGGACTTCGGTGGGCACGCGGCGACTTTCCAAGAATAGATCTGCCTGGGACGAGAAGATCGCACCAGTTGAGGTAGAAGTCTTTGCTATTCTAGGCGGTACGATTTATTGACAACCGCGTGCATCCAGTTGCTCGACATGATCAGCATTTGGTTTACTCAACCGTAACCATGTGTAATGGTGTGCAATGGGGGATTGTTATTGATGTATCAACGAGTAGATTCTTCATTAGAAAGAACCGGTGATTCTGATCATCATCATGCATTGTGGCATCCCCCACGGCGGGAGAGCGGGATTCATCCTGAGCGGTACCCGAGCCTGTACTAGGCCTCGCCTTGTAAGACACGCTCTGCGCCATGAGGGCGATGGGGAATCTAGTTCCGATGGGCTGACACTAAACAGAATTGATAAAAGGAGGGCACACAACAAAATGTTGCAATGGTGAAAGCTCGGCGAGGAATGTGTGTGGGTGGGGTTCGGCTCAATCTCACCAACCGGATAGCGGAGAGAAGAGGGTGAGAGGAGCCGCGCAAGAATGAACGTGGTTGTTGGTTTGGAAACACCAAACTCTAAAAAAATTCTCCTGCAGATGCCATCACCGTCACACTCTCGGAAGCAAGTACGACAGGCAGGTGCCACCCACCCATCACCCACCTGGCCAATGGCTGTCTCGGACCTGCATTCCGCCCCGTCTTTCCGTCCTTCCCTCCAAGAGAGTCTTTCCCGCTCCCCCCTCCAAGAGAGCATTAAAAAACTACACCGGGCTAGTCGCATGCTGTCAGGCAGCAACCATCTCGTCATACTCGCGCAAGTTACCACAATACACTGGATGTCCGCATCCGGACCAATGCAAGCACTTTAGCGGCAGTGGAGCTCATCCTTCCTCGATGCCTGGTGCCGGAACTGGCAGAGTCTTGCCGGCCTGGCTGAGTCGGGATCTGCCGCTAGAATGTGCGACATTTTCTGGAATTGTGCCAAACCTCAATCCTGGTGCCGCCGGCACCACCATCACATGAATCGGCAACCTCTTCTTCCTGTCAGCTCTCAGCCCAACTAGAGCTTGCCCGCCTCGTCCCCAGCTGGGCGCGACATCTAGCCTCGGCCGGCTTGCTGTTTCCGCGGACATGCATCCGACAATCCTTCCTCGCTGCTAGCTTGATAGCTGTCATCCCAAGGCAATAGTCACCAGCCATCGATCATATGGGCGGCGGTGAGGTGTGGCATGACTCTGAAGGTGCTGGCAAAGACCGACGCATCTATCCCGATTGGACTTTCCAGCAGCGAAACCGGTCAAAGGTACTCAGGTCAGCGAGACCAACAGCTGGGCAGCTTCTCATGTGCTCCCAGCTGAGTAGGTCGGCTGGCCAATGAGCCATTATAGAGCATGCGAGAAGGTTTGACAACGCATCAACAGCTTTCCCCGCAGCGTGGTGTACAGTATTACACCATCGGGACTTTCGGAACAGAGTCCATGGCAAGGACTTTTTTTCCCGCTGTGGTCCATTTTCGCCCACTCAGCTGCTCAACCGCCATTGTGATGAGAAAAGATGCATATGCAGGGAGCCCAGTGCGTGATCGCATTGGTGGCGTTGATGGAAGAGTTTTCAGAGCTGGTTCCACCCACCAGTGCATACATACAGTGTGTACATCTCATCCGAACTGGACGAGTCCGCAACTTTCTGGATTCTCAGCCATCACTGCAGGCGAGCGGGACCTGGATACGATTCTTTGCGACCTTCACTCAAGAGGGAGCACTAACTTGGCAGCAAGCTGACCTGAGCGATTCTCGAGGCAAAGATCGGCAGGCACATTGGTTTACGAGAGGGCCGGGGCAAGGGGGCCCACCTCTGGGTGTGATCATGATCCAGACTTGACAAGTTGACATGTGGAAGATGCTCGAGCCTATTCTTTCGCAAAGAATTGTCATCCATTGCAGCCCTGCAAGCCTTGAGCCCCTCACATCCAACACGCAAGAATTTTTGGCCAGGCCACACATCCAACCTGCAGGTGGACACTTTTGGTGGGTCATTATTGTTGTCACAATGTGTGGCGAGTAAGGAAACGTCTCCCTCCCTCTGCCCCTAGCTGCGGTGGTCATGGAGGTGTTGGCGGTGGCTTGCTCGCCCTGAGCAACCATGCCACCTGTCAAATCAGATCCCGTCTTTTATGCTTTCATTCACAACTCAAATTGCGACCTCCCGCCAATGTTAAATGCCACCTTAAGGGGTGATAAGCTGGGGTAAGGGAAAAAGAAAAACAATAGCCTTCATTTCCTCACTGTCAGTTCGAGGTCTACACTCCCTTTGGTCGCCATGTGTCGAGGAAGAATGCACTACCAGGGCTCAAAACGGCCAAGCTCAGGCTTGACAAGGCATTGCCCTAGCCACGTAGTTGAAGATACTGGCCAATGGGAATATGACCGTGAGCAGTGACTAGAACACACTGAGAAGAGCGAGGGAGGACAAGAAGTCCCTCACATGATGAATAAGAAAGCTGCCAAGGAAGGGTTTTCGTTGGGATGCATCACCGCCGCCTCGACGAAGTACAACAACTAGCGCAATACATGGTTTGGTGGTGGTGGGAGGACACGGCTTCTGCCAGCCTCTTGGTCATTGATGAGAGTAAGGTAGGTGGGCCAAGCAGCAAGCCACAGCGGTTTCAGAATTAGACCATGGCTGGAGAAAAAGAAAGCAGGACGAGCTTGTTTTTGTTAGTGCGCACATCAATGCTTTTCGGGCTGCGATAGGCACAATTGGCCAGATCTTTTTCACTTGCACGTGTGAAATTGCCAGACATCCATCTATGTCTGCATCTTTGGCCATTCTGTCCTTCTCCTTGACTGGCTTGCTCGGGGCACTCTGGACAGAGCAGACTCACTGAGTCAGTGCATTATGGTGAGGTGCTGACCACGGTGGATAGTGGACTGTGCTACGGGCCTACCCACACGACCTTTTGCCTCTAGCGCAGGTCCGGGTCAGTTTGTGCCTGGTTGCGTTGTCAGGCATCACTGCTGCAGCGCTAGGCTGCTGGGGAGGGGCGGCGACAGTGACATTGCGGGTGTGGTTCCGGCGCTACAGCGTACAAGCTCCAGTTGCCAGCGCTCGGGGCAATCGGTTGCCTTGCTGGCCCCGGGAGCTGGCGAATCAGAGGGCCCAGAGGCCTGTCTGCAGCCAACCAGCGTCGACCCCGATCGGACCCCGAGCTCCACCCATCCCTCCCAACTGTGCGTCTGCCAGGTACCGCGCGTTTGCCCCTTTGTTCCTGGCCGGTTGATGGATGTGCCTGGGCACCATGCAGCACCAGAGCACATTTCGAGCCCACATGCCTTGTCTGGGCTCTGAACGGTTTCTGCTCCCGCTGCTGCTAGTCATGGCGCGCCGTCAGGGATCCCGGTGCTGGTCTGGTCTGCCACGTCTGTGGTCCTCCCCAAGGGCTCGCATCATGTATAAAGATCTCGCCCATCCCCAGCCTACTCAATCTCGAGCCTTATTCTACAACACAATCATTTGTTATACTCTCATTCACAGCTCTTCCCACTCTTTTTGGAAGTCTGCATTCTTTACACGGCATCGTTCCGTAACACTCTCTCAACCAAACCAATCTTCTACAAGCATATTCTTTTGCTTGTACTCTCTGAGCTCAGGTCTCGAGAATCACTACCAACAACCATACTCTCACTCTATCACTAGACTTTTACAGTCGCTTACAATCCTGATCACTTGGTTCAGCCAATACAACAAACAAACAACACTATCAAAATGAAGTTCGCTACCACTCTCTTCGGTCTCCTCGGCTCTGCCGCCATGGCCAGCGCTGCCACCGTCACCTTCTGGACTCTTGATGACCAGGTCCGCACCGTCACCTTCACCAGCAACGAGAACCGCTTCCCCATTGCTCCCGTCACCGTCAGCAGCAAGGAGAAGACCGTTGTCACCTTCCCCGACAACTACGTTGGCAACTGGTACTCTACCATCCAGGGCGAGGCCAAGGCTGCCCACCCCCTCCTTGGCGAGGTCCAGTTCGGAGGCTGGGGTGGCAAGACCTACTTCGACGTCTCCGCCGTCGATGACCCGACCCTGCAGGACCAGAAGAACGTCCAGAAGCTCTGGCCCGCCGGCCAGAGTGGCCCCTGGTCCGGCTGCGACCAAAGCTCCTGGGCTGGCTGCCAAACCCTCTACATCCTCTGGGATGATGTCCAGACCAAGGTTACCGAGCAGACTGACCTCATCCAGACTCTGGGTGTCGGTGCCACTCCCGTCCAGCTCGCTGCCTTTGTCTAAGGTCCAACAATCGTTGTTCTTGGTGTAGTCCCCTCTCCCCGGGCTACCATGTGCCAGTGCCATTTAGCGCTGAGCGCTCAATCACGAAGACATGATTCACCAAAAAAGCAAAACAAATTCCCAGAAAGACAGGCACACCACCTGTTGAAAAATCAATAGACTATGGGACGATCGGCGCAGTATCTGTTACTCTGTTTTTTCTTCGCTTCTTCTTGCTACGCGACGGGGCAGTGTGCTCAACACTGCTCTTCGTGGAAGCACCCTTTATGAAACAATTTGGGATTTGCACTTGCTTGATACCCTCGGCCTTGCCACAGGCTAGTTCGCCCCTTTCTGGCGTTCGGGACCGGCTCTCGTTTTTGGACACAACATTCGTTATACATATGCTGCAAGAGTAACTTGCGCATACATACATTCTCTACCACCTAGAACATCATTTATTGTTTAGTGCAAATACGATTTCGTTGTACATATTAGACCCAATTGGCCTCCGTTTACTGCTTCTTGTATAGACACAGATGATAAACATGGAATAGACATAGACATTGATTGATTCTTCACATCTTCCACCTCTCCAATGCTCGACATAACCCATCTCGTTGATTTTTTATGCGGGCTAACACACCACCAACCTGCACGTTGTCAGGGGTTGGGCCGGGACCCTCTCGTGTCCTGAGATTGGCCCGCAGGGATGATCCGCTACGCGGCCGCACCACCCGCCCGGCCTGACGCTGACGACGCCCCCAGGCCGCTCCAGCACCGTCGACACGCCGTCCCCATTGACGAAGTGTGGATGTTTTATTAAAGATGCACAGCACAGCCCTCGAGCAAGGGGAGGCCTCATCTACCTACCGCCGACTATGTGGTATCTAACTGGGGAACGAAATCTTAGAGACCACGCCACTCATCTCTCGTCGCGACGAGGGGGGGTTGCAGTGGCATCATAACAAAAGCAGAGAGGGCAGAGGTGTATACGTAGAATACGGTACAACACGTACTCCATGATACTTTTGTTGACCTGCAGGCTGACTGGCTCTCCACATGGATGGCTGGCGAGTCTGTTGATTGTTCGGAATCGCGACTCCCCTTGCGTTCGATTGTCTTAGCGCAGCACGCGGACAAAGGCAAAAAATCCAGTTCTGGATTGTGTTGATCGACTGGTCAAAGGCACATGCTCTCCTCTGATCCATTGTGCAAATCGATCGATGATCGATGGACAATCAATTGCCCTCTGGATTCGAGATCTAAGAATAAACAGAGCCAAAAGGCTTGGCTGCAGCTACCCAGTGGGAATGCTACTGTGCTATGTTCCGATCGTGCCCTCGCACCCCGGCGCAGGAGGCCTGATGGGGCATTATCCACCTTGGCAACATCGCGTAATACGTGAGAACGACGCGCTGTGAGAATGAGCCGTGGGATTGTCGGAGTAATACTTTCGTGAATGCTGCAGCTGCTATGCGAGGTTCTTTTGAAATTGTTAGACACATAAGATGTAGTAACTGCATTACCGAGAGCCGCAGCCAGCAAATATCCCCTCGGTTGCATGCACGCCAACATTTTGGTAAAGGGGGATTGGGAGACCTCTAGTATCGTTATGCCAGCCCATAATACGCCTCGACCTGTACATGTCGTCAGAACATGCAACCAACTCTCAAACCACATCCCGGCCTTCGCCACGGTCTCGCCGCTCCATTCAACACATCGAGGAAAAAACGAAGCAGATCGCAATCGAAGGGTCCCTGGTCGTGCCTCTTCCCAGATGCCTATTCTGGCTGACCCGCGATTCCTTCGAACCAAAGCTTAAAACTTTAACCAGCCTGACGCACAAGCCGTGTCAGCTCTGCGAACGACCTTCTCCCTGAGCAAGCCCCCCGCCTTCCCCCTGTATTTTGGAAGGCAAAGCTCTGTGGCATTCTAGACGACCCCACACGGGTTCGTTTGTGTGTCGAGCTTCTTCTAGAAGGAATCACACGTTTCAGTCGCGACTCGTACTCCATTGTTCCGGACATTGCGGGTGGCGGGATGATTTTTTTTTCCCTCCCTTCATTCTCCTCTTTGCTTCTGATTCGGTTCGGGCCAGACTTTTAGGCGCCGTGCACTTTGGGAAGAATCCCGACGCCAGGCCGAAACCCACGTGATGGCGGTGCTTGAAGGATGGATGGGAGGGGGCGAGGCGCCGAAGGGATGATGCATTCTCAACGGTAGTGCTGAACCTTGTTGCACCCCGTCCCCTTTGGCGCGTGGCAGAGTCAAGGAAAAGGTCGGGAAAAAAACGTCGCAAGTATCTTTTTCGATCCGTGACTTCTGGGCTTCTAGGCGCCTTCGAACCGGCGCTAGAATTTCTGTCACAAAGACCGGGCTTTCAGGGACACGGCGCATAACTCTCGAACGATAACGCCTCCCATTGATCTCCCACGCGAGAAGGGTGATCACTTGATTGTTCTTAGAGTTTCTTAGCGTTTCTCGTGCACCCTCGGAATCTGTCCTTGTCTATTCATGAATGGAAACGCTTTCTCCACGGGGCACGATACAATCTACTTATATATAGATGGCTGAAAACATGTACGCAAGATGGGGGGGAATGCACGTGGCTAAGTGTCAATGAGATGGTGAATTATGGAGATGAAGCCAATGATCGGATAGATGGCTAGCTGCGAAAATAAAAGAACTAACTCCTCCCAGCGCCTGTACGGATGATGAATGGCAGTTTTCAACCTGAGCTTTCAGGCTGCGGCTCTGTTTCTGCTGGGTCCCCGGACGAGTCAGGTTCTTCTGGCGTCCTTGGTCTCTTGGTTTTAGCGATTTCGGAGAGCGTATCGCCGGCGTCTAGGAAACCGTCTATCTTGCTTAGTTTCGTCGTAAAAAACCGCAAATCCAGCATCAGGCTAATTGAGTAGTTAGCGACATCTAGTTTCGACAAGTCTCAAGGGCTGCATGAAGCCGGAACGGTGTGACATACCTGTCGTAGCCTGGCTGTGTTAGTATGATGGACTCTCGAATGGCCTGGCCTAGATGCTCCTTGTAGTTCGAGAACACTGGTCCCATGATCATCTTGATCTCCGCCTCCGGGAGGTGTTTGGTCAGAACCCTGTGGAGGGTGCTTGTTTCCTTGACCAGTGTCTCCATGTAAGGTCGCGTGCCGCTGGGTGATTGCGTGTCCCAGTTGATGGCCCTTAGGCTCTTGGAATGGGCAGCCGCACGCCCGCTCATAATATCCACGAGCTTCTGATGGATATTATCCTGGTGCTCCTGCAAGAGCCGTCTGACTTTGTCAAATTCACCCATGAGATTGGTGAGAGCCGAGCCTGACCCCGCATGTCGTCGCACGAATTCGCGGATATGCGGTATGAGCGTTGAGATGAAGGATAATGCCTGTGCTGCTAGTGCCAAGTGCTTGGATGTGATGTTTTTCAGCCCAGCCGATCGAGTTGCGCCTGCACCCAGAATTAACTGAGTGCAACGAGAGTTAAACAGTTGCAGATATGCCACTAGAGACGAGGCAATGTCGGTCGTCATGGATGGAATGCCTGAAATCAGCTGCATGAAGGTCGCCGTTCCTTGGAGACAGAGAACAGCAGAGTTGGGGAGGATGAACTTTTCCGTATCAATGATCGCCGGTCGAGTCTTGTCCTTGTTTGTTCCATTCGCCTCTGGCTCCAAGTCGTTCTCGATAGAGTCCAGCTCGCTATACGGGATCCAGATTTTGGTCCTCTCTGTCCAGGCCGCATTGTCGTGCGTAGTTGCATCAAGAATCTGCCCCAAGAGCTCTGTATTCTTCTCGGTAAAGTCTCTTACAGCCCATTGATCTGACTCCATGCCTTGCGCAAGCTTCTGCATCTCTGCATCGCGATTCTTCTGCACAAAATCCCTGATGTGACCATTAACCACGGTTTTGAGAGATGTACCGCTCCGGCCTGAAATAGACTCGCATTCGTTTGCAAAGTATAGATTGAGAGTAAAGTAGCGGAGGAAGAAATCGTGGGGGAGGCTGGTAGCCTGCTCGGACCGTACTTTCAGCACCTTTACAATCTTCTCGATTGCCACATCAATTGCCTGGCCAAGAAGATTCGCCACGTCCAGTGTCTTGTGTAGCTCCTCGTACAGCTCAGAGCTGGCCAATGCAGGGTTGGCCGGGTACCGATCAGGCCTGGGGCTGTTCATTGGCGATCTGATGGGAGGGGATCGTAGACCGTCGAGCCCCATGGGGTCAACCGCCGACATGGCGACCTCCATGATGATCTTAGTCTGAGTGGTCAGCCTTCTCAATGTTTCTGTAACACCGATGTAAACGGTAGTCAGAAGCATTTCTGCATCGCCGGGATCCATGGCCCTCAAGTTTCGAGCAAGGAGAGAGGACTTTTCTTGGTTGGACAATCGTTTACCTCCACCAGCTGTTGAACTGGACATCATTGACTCGTTGTCGTCGTCATTGGAGCTCGGCAGTGGTCGTCGGATCAAGTTCCTGACCTCTCGCAGCAAGGATTCTCTGTATGTAGCTGTTGCTGCAGCGACATAGTGCGATCGCTCCAACCCCATCATAGTAGGTAGTAGCTGGGATTTTAACTCATCGGTCTGCGAGAGGTAGCTAGGGAAGACGGAGGGAGATCTGGCATGCCCTCCCTTTGCTCGGGATGCAGCATTACTCCAGCGCAGCAGAACCTCTGAGTGATTCGTTTGTTCAACATGACGGCGAACGTCACCGAGCAGAATGTTGACAAACTTTGTCTCGTAAGCCTTTCCAATACGGAATCGCAGGGCTGCTAGGTCTGCATCCACTCCTCGCAAAGCCAGCGCTCCCTGGAGGTCCCGATATTGGATCGCAGGTGCTTCTTCACCACTCTGATCTACTTCACCTGCAATCAGGTCTTCCAGGGTGTCGATGCTATTTAGCGCCTCATCAATTTCTCCAGCATCTACCAAGGCCTCACAGTTTGCGACGCCGTCAACGATTTGTCTTAATTGCGTAACCACATCGCCGAGCTGCCGCAGATTTTCTTGGATCCTATGTTTGTGAAGAATTTCCACTCCTTGAGAGACGACTTCCTTATCAAGGGCATCTAGCTCATTGCGCAGGGTTTGAATTCTTCGAACCGACTCGGCTGCTTCGGAATGCAATTCTTTCAGATCGCCAAGAGCATTGAAAAATGTGGTGGATGCCGTCGAGATTGAGTTGACAAGATGCACTTCAATGGTGTCCATGTACCAGGACAGCTTCTCCTGCAAAATGGCGTTGGTTGCAAGGGCTTTCCTCGGAGCCGCCACAGCCCCGTTTGTATCGCCTTGGTTTTCCCCTGGCCGGTTCGCAGTAATGACCTCTGACCTCTCGCTAACAACATCGAATGTCCGGGGGTTCTCGAGATGGAAGTCTTCGTCGAAGTAAACGTTAGGGATCGTAGATAGAGGGGCAGGACCTTGGGCACTCTTTCTGCCATAACCGGAGCTTGACCTTCGACGTGCGGGAGCGGGAGCGTCAGTGGAACCTATCGATGAAAGCGAAGCACTGGACCCCTTTCGACCCATCGGAGGCTTTGAACTCGGGCGTAGGTACCCATCCGTACTTGCCGTTTCTGCCTCCTCGTCTTGTTTGCTGTTTCGCCGGATTACTGCTGTGTCTACTTCGCTCTCCTTGACACGCCGAAGTTGCTCATATAGCGTGGTGAATTGCGCGAGGTACGACGAGAAGTCGTCATTGTCAACGTGGGATATGTTCGTGAGAGTGACTGGTGGAATATCTCTTGCCGTCGGTGGTTTGTGTGCGCTCGAGGCTGGAGCCGAGACATGGGGTAGGAGGCCGGTTCGGACAATGGGTGGCTGCAGTAATGTTGAGATCGCTACATTACACATTTAGAACATGCTCAAGTGGGGTGTCCGGCTAGTGGACATACCATTTTGCCCGGTCTCATGAACAGAGTGAGTCCAATTGCTGGAGGAATTATCTCCTCCCCCAAAAGACCTGATAGAGCTCGCCGTAGATCCGCGCCGTGAGCTTGATCGTCCAGTTCGACTACGTCAACTTGTCAGCAGAAGCCTTGGGCATAATTCGGGGTTGGGCGCACCTATGGAGGGGATATTCTGAACGGCCTGTTGGTGGAAGGGCATGCAAGCTGTCGACGGACTTCCGGGCGCTCGGCGAGTTGAACATTGTTGTCGACACTGGCCGCCGTTGGCGATCGCAGGACTATGAAGGAAGCACCAACAACGCTGGTGTTGACGGCTGGAGCTTGGGAACTATCGGCATATCATCGCAGGGTACTGAGAATATTGATCTGGAGTTTCTGGGGATGCTCTGGGATGGTTTCGGGTTGCGAATGGCCAATGTCAAACGGAGAAACTGAATTGCGATTCAAGAATAAGCTCCAACGCCCATCAAAAGGATACCTCATCATTGCGGGTACGAGTTCCAAAGAGACCACCTGGAGCAGGCTGCGGCTCGCCTTAGTCAGCAGCCGCGAAGCTCCTTTTGGTGGGTCGGGTGGGAGACCCCTGTCACCACTTTACGCGAACGCGAAACACGCGCGCGAGTTCTTCCCAGCAACCAGTCTGAAATTATTAGTATCAAGCCCCTCATTCTCCCTCCAGGTCGAAATCCAAACCCAAGCCAGCCTACTCGTTTGCCAGTCGCTTCAATCCGCAAGGAGAGAGACTTGCAGCCCATCATGGATCGACAATCAGTTTACTCGACGCGCACATATAATCCCACATTCGACGACGCCACCGACTCTCGCATCCAGCTGCAGAAAGAGCTTGAAGAGTTCGTCCTCGGCTTCAGACTGGACAACAACTACGTTTACAGGTGCGTTGCGTATTCCCGTGGGCTCTTATCATACCCAATACTAAACTGGACGCAGAGACCAGCTAAAAGAGAATGCGCTTCTGAAGAAGTATTACTGCGATATCAACATTAACGACCTGATCTCCTACAACGAGGAGCTGGCACACCGGCTCGCAACTGAGCCTGCCGACATCATCCCACTAGTAGGCTATCCCCTCACGAGTGTGCTTTTTTGCCGGCAGAAGCCTGATATGTCATAGTTCGAAGTTGCATTGGCAAAATGCACACATAGGATCCTCTTCCCTCACGACCCCAAGGCCGAGATCCCCAGCCACCAGCTGCTGCTTCATTCGAATGCCGACGATGTCTCCATCAGGAACCTCGACTCGATGACGATTGCGAGACTAGTGCGCGTACCCGGAATTGTCATTGGCGCTTCCGTCATGTCGTCCAAAGCCACAGTACTCGAGCTCAAATGCAGATCCTGCGGGTACGAAACTGGCATTCCCATTCTTGGCGGCTTCACTGGCGTGGCCCTTCCCCGCCAGTGCGGCCGAGAGCGTGGGCCTGCAGATAAAGAAACACCCAAGTGTCCGCTTGACCCCTACTTCGTTCTCCACGAGAAGTCGAGGTTTGTCGACCAGCAGATTATCAAGCTGCAAGAGGCCCCTGACCAGGTGCCGGTGGGAGAGTTGCCTCGACATGTGTTGGTGTCGGCAGATCGATACCTGACCAACCGCGTTGTTCCTGGATCGAGATGTACTGTTATGGGCATCTTCTCCATCTACCAGAACAAAGCGTCCAAGAACTCGTCAACAAGCGGAGCTGTGGCTATCCGAACGCCCTACCTCAGGGCGGTCGGTATTTCTACTAGCCTGGACAAGGGTGCCAAGGGCGACATGATCTTCACAGAAGAAGAGGAGCAAGAGTTTCTGTCAATGAGTAAGAGTAAGGATCTTTACGAAAAGATGGCCAGATGCATTGCCCCTTCCATCTACGGTAACCACGATATCAAAAAGGCTATTCTTTGTCTCCTGCTCGGCGGGTCCAAGAAAATCCTTCCCGACGGCATGAAGCTCAGAGGAGACATCAACGTCCTCCTTCTGGGTGACCCCGGTACTGCCAAGTCACAGCTGCTCAAATTCGTGGAAAAGGCGGCGCCGGTTGCCATCTACACGTCAGGAAAGGGTTCATCCGCAGCAGGTTTGACCGCTTCAGTCCAGCGCGATCAGTCAACGAGGGAGTTCTACCTTGAAGGTGGTGCCATGGTTCTGGCCGATGGCGGTGTTGTTTGTATCGACGAGTTCGACAAGATGCGCGATGAAGATCGTGTTGCTATTCACGAAGCAATGGAGCAGCAGACAATTTCAATTGCCAAGGCTGGTATCACGACGATTCTCAATGCCCGAACATCTGTTCTTGCCGCTGCCAATCCCATCTTCGGACGATACGATGATATGAAAACACCGGGAGAGAACATCGATTTCCAGACAACAATTCTGTCTCGTTTCGATATGATCTTCATCGTGAAGGATGAGCACTCCAGAGCCAAGGATGAGACCATGGCCAAGCACGTTTTAAGCTTACACTCTGGAGGTGGTGTCGAGGAGGCGTCTGAGGCTGAAATCTCCGTCGAGAAGATGAAGAGATACATCACATACTGTAAAACGTGAGTCCTTTGGCCCTTTACATAAATCTACGATGGCGTACTGACTATGATTACAGCCGAATGGCTCCTCGCCTGGACAAGGAAGCCGCCGAGATGTTATCATCCCACTTTGTCACCATTCGCCGACAGGTTCATGCAGCCGAAATGGAAGCAAACAGCCGTTCATCGATCCCCATCACCGTGCGTCAGCTGGAGGCCATTGTCCGTATAACCGAGTCACTGGCGAAGCTGGAATTGGAACCGATCGCCAAAGTCAGGCACGTCAATGAAGCCATTCGGCTTTTCATCTGCTCTACCATGGATGCTGTCAATCAAGGCAGTAACCAGGGCAGTAGAGAGTTGAACGACGAGGCGACCAGAGTTGAAGCAGAATTGAAGAGGCGATTGCCGATCGGCTGGAGCACCAGCCTGGCCACACTGAGACGAGAGATGGTGGAAGGCAAAGGCTACAGCGAGCAAGCGCTGAACAGAGCATTGATGATCTTGCAACGGCGTGATACCATTATGTTCAGGAACCAGGGAGCACAGGTCTACCGAAATGGTGCTTAATGCGAGGCAAATTTAATGATGACAATGTTTGATGTTTAGGCGCAGAGTGTTTGGGTTAGATGTGGCATGTGGGATGTTGAGTAGATCAATACTAATGAAGACGATTACAAAATCCATCCTCTTTTCACTGAATTAGTTGTTTAACTACGAGATCCAATTGCTGCAACTGGTTGGCACGCATATTTCAGTAAATTATGGCGTAGAACATGGGAGAGGCGTTCATCATACTTCAACCGCTGAGCTGCCAGAGAGTGAAGCCCAACGGCTAAAGCGAAAGGCACACCACCTACCTTCCTACCTTAGCGGTCACTACTCGACCAACACCCCTATTGCAGGACCAAACTTAGGCCGGCGTGACTCATTATGGTATCGCAAAAAATCTCGGAGGAACTGAGATGCTTGGCTCTCAGGACAAGGCGCAATTGCGACCCAAAACTGATGCGCACGACCGACGCGCAAACATCTCCGAGCTGTTCTTCGGCCCATTTCGACATTTCAGGCCATGCAATCTCCAAGCTTCGTGCAGGCGGTGAAGACCGGAGAGAGGAAAATATTGATCAGCGGGTGCCCAATCGCTCAAGGCGTTGGGTCAGCCGCATCGCCGTGGGGGCCGATATGCGCATCTAGATCCTGAGATGCACGTCTTCTGCGCAGCTGATGCCCTTCAATGGTGGCTGGGCCACCACACGGCCGCCTCCCAGAGAGGCCCGACCCGCCAATGTATGTAGATGTTCCGGTACATGCGAGTACATGGCGATGTGATTAGGCTGTGCTTCTTGGCGACGATGCAGAGCGCGCTGCATCGGACGAGGATGTGGTTGCATCCCCTCCACCGGGCTTCAATTGATACCGACACCGGTCGAGACAGGCCATTCAGCGCTCGCAACGTTGACGATACGTAGGCTATGCTCGCTGCATAGGCGCGGTCGCGACACGTCGGAGATGGCGATTGGGAGGGGTCGGAGGTTTGGGGGCGGATCAAGGCGAACAGAATTTGTGGATATCGAGGCGCGAGTATGACCCCGACTTGATCATGACCGAGAGGAGCAATAACCGTTTGAAGGCGGTCTGAAGATTGCCTGATTATTCGAAGGGCATGCAGCGTACTTGTGCACGCTGATGTGTCGTCAATCTGGAGTGCGATGGCCCTAGCCGTGGATCGAGGATGGCGAGGCGACGAAGTGGGATGTTGCCTCCCAGCGGCTATCCATTTGGGTATGACGTCGTATCACAGGATATATCCTCGTAGCAGTCGACGAATCCGAATCCCATCACCCGTTTTCAACCATCGAGCTCTTGGCTGGCCGCCGAGGAGTCTCGTGCAAGACCGAAGAAGGTACCTGTGCGTGAGGCCGAAGAGGGTGGCACGTGACACCAACCTGCAGTACTGTCCAATCAAAGAAGAGGAGCTGGGTTTCCCCAGGGACTGCCAACCTGGGTATAGAGAGATCAAAAAAAGAAAAGATAAAGATGAAACAAGAGGGCTGAAAGCATCCTGGCTTTGCCAATTTCAATTTTCTGGAAAGCGGAGCGCGGCTAGCCCATGCTGCGCATCGAAATTGAAGTCATGAACGACGCCGCATGTTTGATCGTCGAGATGAATGTGAATGCTGGAAATTATCAATTATTTGTGCTTTCACTAGCTTCTATGCAGAAACTGAATGGACTACAAATTGCTCCCTGCTGGCAAAATTTGAGGAGGAGGTTGGGCTTACTTACTGCTGCCAGGGTTCCGGCCTATTCACCAGGTCTAAGAACAGGGCTCGAAGGGGTCAGAAACCAAAGCTTTTGGAGCACCCTGATGCCCTAAATTGTGATTCCCACATCGCTGGATATCGCCGAGCGTGAGTCTCATGGTGAATTTGAATGGAGGTGGAGTGAAAGGAGGAAAGTTGAGAGTGATGATTGACGGAGAGGGGAAAAGGATGCAACCTTGCACGCCATGACTGACAGGTAGACTATACTTATGCATGCCGGCATACTAAGGTAAGTACTTCGTACCTTATCTGACTCGTCCAGTTAGGGACAATGCTCGGAGGCCAAGAACGGTGAATGAAGCAGCTAAGCGACGGCTCTCGCAGCAGCTAGCGCCTCCTGATGACCCATGGATGCTTTTGGAAGGCTTGTGCGACCACAGCTAGGTATCATCTACACGCGTTTGTTATGAATCGAGCGGCTGTGGCTTCCAGTTGGGAGTGGCAGGGGCAACGACATCGTTTGAGAATCGGCTTGGGAGACAGTTTGATAGGCCCACACCATTTTATGCAGACATAGACATAGAGAATAATACAAACCGTCACTACTTGAGATGCAAACTTTTGGATGTTTAAAAGATATTCATGACCGGCTGTACCCCAGATATGCATTTCTAGTAGTAATAAACTTAATTTGCTGCGTGTCTGTAGGACAAACGTACATAAAGAGGTATGTAGTTAGGTACACAGGTAGTTATATTGGTGCCATCCCAGAGGTAGCGGAAGCCGAACCAGTCGGTACTACGAGAAGTACCTGATATAATCGAACGAATTAGGAACTTTGGTTAAGCTTCAAATTGCACAATCATTGCCTGGGAGACGCCGGGTCTTCGCCTGCCATTGCTCGTTTCTCTGCCTTCCTATGTACGAGTGACATGTGCCTGAATACTACGTGCCTTGGAAATTCACGACGAATGTCAGTTACTTATTTTCAACTGCTTAGTAGGTATCTACCTCTATCGGGAAGATGCTGCGCGGCAGCTCTCGTCGCGCATCCCGCCAGCCTTACTTATTCACAAGCTTCCAAGCAAAAATGGTTCGGCGGCCACGAGGCGCTTCCCCCACCCCCGAATTTCTTGGTAGGCAAATACCGATTTTTTTTATTGAGATGTCCTACAGATCTTCCATCTAGGTACAGTAAAGCCCCGGAAAACTTCCCTCTCCCATCGAGGAGGCTAATGGCCTCGTCCCTCAACTACATGCCAAGTATTGACATACCTATCGAGCTCGACTACCTCCGCAGTCAGTCACGTCAGCCCAACCCAGTCAACAAGACCACACCGAGCCGATCCAGAGCAACGAAATCCCTTTGAAATCGCCACTACTTGCCTCCGATGTTGATATTTCCAAGCACGGCTGTGTAAGCAAGGAGGAAGAACACGAGATTATCTGTATTCTGTCCGTTCTGCCCTGAAACCCACCAAACAAGGAAGATGAAGAACCCCATGGCCGACAAGACGAGGATAGCAACATTCACTTGCTTTGCAAAGGCATCCATCGCCAGTAGAACGATCGGCGTTGCAAAGAGGACGAAGGGTCCCAAGATGATCGCCGTGGCAATGACCCTGACCAGCCAGTGCATATTGATGGACCGAGCTGGCCTGCCATTGATTTCGACCTCCTCCTCGGGCAGAAGCCAAGCCTGAGCCACAAGCTAGTGTCAGCGATTATTGAGTGAGCACTCGAAGCGATACGCAGCCACAGATCACATACCAGCCATGGGGGAATCCGGTCTTTGATAGCCACAGCCGCGGATCTTGCCAGGTCTTCGACCTTTGGGATCGGCTTGACCTTTTTCCACTCTCCGCTCTTTCCAGACCACATCTCGTCGATGATGCCTTCGCGGGCACTGAGGCACTGTGCCAGACGCAGATGATCGCGATGGCTTAATGTAGGAAGAGCCTCGACTGCCTGCCATTTTTGCATGAGGGCTACTGAAATGGGTGTCACTGAGAGTAGGTCATCGCATACGAAGGCAAAAGACTTACGCTGGGAGTCTACTTTGTCACACAGTTCATCGAGGACCTGGGGCAAGGCCTCGTCGTCGCGAGCCTTGAAGGCAGCACACGCCCGCATATAGCACTTGTGCACGAGGTCGGCCTTGCGAAAGCTTGCCAGAGCTATGGCCTCTGGATAAATCCTGACCGCCCGATACACATAATCCATCTGCTGGATCTTGGCGGCGCTGAGCATCTTGGCGAAGGCTGTCTGGGTGTTAGCTCATTCCTCAATGTCAAGACGACTGGAAGCAGCATACCGGACTGGAGGTCCTCTCCTTCTATTGCGACATCTACTGTCAACATCAGCATCCCTCGTGATTGTTTTCTCCAATCCTATCCTGCTGGCCACACTTACCTTGTTCAACACCGGCTTGGCCAGCCTCTGCTGCTGCAAGAGCCTCCAGTGGAATCCCCTGCGAGTCAACATTCCCACGCTGAGGGTCGCTGATGACGCTTGCGCGCCCGGCTTGTGTACTGTCGGCAGATGGCATTTTTAAAGAGGCAAAGTCAATTGGAGTCAATTGTAAGCTATTCGACTTGTGGTATTTGATCTGGGCATTTCCTCCATCATTTACTGGGAATCAAGGACCATTAAGTACTTCTGCCTTGCTCAATCGGACACGCTGCGGATTGCTGATTATCTTGGAGTAGGTGCTTGGGCTGCCGTCATGATCGATTACTTGCAGCTGCCTTTCATGCAGCGTCACACCGACAGACAACAGCCTCCTGCTTGGCCCCGAGAAGGCGACAAACGAGTATGGAGCCCGCATGACCCAAGCTCCAATCGAAACTTCCGATGCGACGAGGCGACACCGATATAATATGATCTCGAGGAGGTTTGGGTGGGGAGTGGATGCCCGAAAGCATCCTGTCTCACGCTGTCGAGTACCTTCAGGTACCGTGACCTCGCCGCATGGATATGTACATGCTGGAGGATGCACGAGATGATTGGGCGGAACCGAGGCAGGACGAGCCAAACAGATCGACGCTATTGCCATTGTGGGACATCCCAATGAGGCGCATAGTCGACGACCATACCTATTATCTTGTGTGGCATATCACCTTCCATTATAGTTGGCATGGACATGGCATGGACAACGGCGCTTCGGGCCGTAGGATTCTCTCGGGTTCTGGGGTCAGGGATCGTCCTCGGATGCGAGTGGATATCAATCACGATGGCCAAGGAAGATAGACTAGATCGTGTATGCGGATAGGATAGTTGATTAGATAATTTTCAAGACTGCGACGCTCTGTACTTCGAATATCGATCCGTTAAAATATATCAGACACCCCAATCAAGCATCAACTTCACTCGTCCCTAATTTTAACTCTCTGCTCCTTCCGCTCCGAGTTAGTAAATTTATTTGGCTGGGTATTGAATCAAGATTGTCGTCTCCGTACGTACCTTTCCCAACGTCTCAACTAGTTTTCACTGTTAGACCGCAACACTTGCCGAACCCGCCTGAACCGCGAGGACCGCCCACAACCATCGAATCGTAGTGTTGCAAACATCTATACTAATCTTCTCTCTCACAGTAAAAGACTATCAGAAAAAATGGCCTTCTAATCCTTGAGTTCAACGAGGACAGGTCCGGAATCCGGCTTGGGAATTTCGGGGACGGGCCACTCTGGGAAGATCATGTATTGAAAGTTGCGGACAGCAGTATCTTGCTTCTCCATCGCATTCTTCATCTTGACTTCTTATGAATGTGTTTCTTTTGTTTATTATTATGTGATTGTCGGTTGTCAAAGACAGAGAGTAAAGCTTGAACGAGGGACATGCCATTTTATACCCCTAATTTTATGATTTTTGCAATCCACAACCTATTTTCAGAATAAGCAAAGAAATAATAATGCTTCTTCACGGAAGCTCTGATTTGTTTCGTCTAGTAACTCCCCTGGCCATCAACAAGGGTCAGAGCCTAGTGGGTTGGCTAATCATCCCTACGAACAAGTGAGATGGGGCCACTGAGTCGAAAAAAGGGGCCTCCTTGGTGTGGCGGTGCTGTAATAGATGGTAGGCAAAGGCTTTTAGTTAGTTAGCATCTGCTGGAAGCTCCTGCATCCCTGGTTTCGAGAGTGCCCGTTGCCGACCCAACGGGAACATCGCGCGACCGTGTCAGCCTGGACGCGTCTTCCAAGCCCTCGGCAGTTTCGAAATCTATTCCAGGGCATTGGTGGGTTAGGGCTTGCAATCATCGCAGGGGATGATGGGACGCATCAGCCCGTCTTGTTCAGACACGTTTCCCGTTATGCAGAGACTTTTGGATAACTGATGGCCATCGGAAGTACCAAGTCATGGAGTCTCAGCGCGCGGTTTGGCATCCGTCTTATCTATGTGGCATCTCGATTGTTTCGGGCTGACGACTGGCGTAGCAAACTCTTGAAATAACGAATACACCAAAGATGATAGGTGCAGAGCGCTGAGAAACCCGGATTTGGCTCTCTATGTGACATGTGGCTTCCAAAATTCAGGGGGAGAGAACTACGCGCGATAGGTGGCAACACTATCTCCCAACCACTGGATTATGTTGTCTCCATTTCCCATGACACCCACTCTCAAGAGTTTATGGCACAAATATCACCAGGTCGCTTGCCGGTTGCAGCCCTGAATCTTTTTCATCTCGCATGCAGCCCCCTTCGTTATGGGATCTGGTTGTCCCGGCACCCGGAAACGGAGCAATCTCCTGGAGCATCACCGACGCCCGTTTCCTGGTTCCCACTAAGGGAAATTTTGCTACCAGGCCACGCGTGCGGGCGTCGCTAAAATTTCAGGGCCTGTAAATTCAAAATAAATAAATGCATTTTCGTGGGCAGGGATTGTTTAGACTCATTTGGTGGGATGGATGAATTAGGCTGAGAATGGATGCCTACTGGGAAACCAACTACAAGTGTTTTCTTTTAGATTTCCCATGGATCGATACAAGACATCGATTCGACCCTTTCCATCATCTACTCTCTTCATCGGCCATGGCCACACACTTAGCATGATGGCAGGTATAGGCAGCCACCTGCTGACCATCATATTGGACCACTGCCGGCCTGCCCTCGGCCCCTCGTAAGCTTGCTGCGATTGACGTATCATTTCCCAAGGGATAGTGTCACCAGGCTCAAGGTCTGCCCAGCAGAAAACCCCCTCCCACCCATCCCATTGGCGTGTACCTGCTTCTCGACATCCATATTCATCGATCTTGATTGGGACCCGTTAATTATCGTCCACCCACTCGGTCCTTGGGTCACTTGCTTGGTCCTTGAGTCACCCGCCACCCTCCATTTCCACTCACTGTCGAGAATGGGGAGGAGCATTGGCGCCAGCGTAATGGCTCTCCAGCCAGTTGCAATCCTGTCATATATCAACCGGCACTGCACGAAGACGCTTTCGACGCGTCCGTAAGATTTAAAAATAAGTCTGGTCAAATGTATGCGTGATATTACCTGGACGCTGACGCGGCGTTGTCTTCTCGGCTGTGGCCAGGGAAGACTGAATGGTGGACACTACTGCCTTTACAGCATCCAATCATCTCCCAATTTGACCAAGGATAGGGCTGAGGCCGAAACGGCATGTGCCTTTGAGATTATGCCGGCATTGAAGATCAAACTTTAGATGTACACTGGGTGAAGTGAAACGTAATGTTGTGTCCAGGCTTGGGGATTGGTCAGCCGCACCCCAGCTCACATGGCTTGAGACAGCCACATACACCACGCTATTGGTCCGTTTTTTCTCGATATATATCGTTAATTAGCTATTTCCCTATATCTATCACGTTTGTATGTTGCGTTTGGTACTTAAAAGTCATCGTAGATCAATTATTCTATTAATTGCCGATTTTTTCTGTCTGAAAATGAGCAAAACGCTCGACGTCGGGCTTGGAGGCCGTGGTTTTGTCTATTTCCCCATGAATTCTCCCACAAGGAACATCTAATGCTCTTCGCGTTTCATTTTAAAGCCTATATCGCAGCTCCATATCTCTGATACTGTGGCTAATAGGTCTTTGGCCTTGCGGTTGGCGAGCAATGGGTGAAGGAAACGGGTATTTCTTATGTCTAGGCGGCCGTTCATCCGCTTTGGGGGCTCGCAGGACAAGATATAGTCTCTCCCGGGGTTTTTCTTCTAGATATTCATCAATGGGACGAGCCCATTGTTTAATACAAGTCGAAGCGCATCTCCGACTTGCCCAAGATCGTCGATGAACCCTTGTTTGACCAACAGATCAGAGCTTATCGAGTTTTTTTTTATACATAGATGATTGAATATCATTTATATATGTTATAGCCAATATTGGTCAAGATTGTACGACTTGTTATTGGGAAAAGTCGTCAACCCAGCGTGGTTGGCGTCGATTAAATGTGCTGCGTTGCGGAGCAATGCTGGTGACTCGTGATCAATATCCGTGCTAAGATATGAAAAACGTTGTAATTTCATATCGCCTTGTCATGGATAAAATGTACCTGTTTCATTAGCTTCAATTGTGGTGGTATGCGTGCCATGATCGAAGCATGATCAAGCATTATTGCGACTGTTGACGGGCGATAAATGTTGGGCCGACATGGCTCGGGCGTATCCGTCAGACCCCAATCCAGAAGGGCCCAGAAACCAAAGAGAGATCACCATACGCATTTATCCCTTCGTAGGACGGTCGCGTCCACTTTAAGCTTGAGGTTGCCGATAAAGTCCAGTGCCGTGAGTGTGTAGTGCGTTGATTACACGAGATCCTCTCGGCATTTGGGGATAGAATCTTGGCTTTCCGATCAGCCACCATTCGATGAGGGATTTTCCCTGTTCCAGCTGCTCCTAGAATCGGGAACGGTCCTTGGATGAGTTATATGTTGCTCCCAGACCATTTTTGCAATATGCCTCAGAGAATTCGTGGGATCGGGGAGGCATTGCATGTTTTTAGCCCACCATCCATCCATCCATCCGTGAGGTGGGAGAAGGGTGCTGGCTGAACTCCAAAAGGGATGGCCGGGTGAATATATATACATATGTTCTCCAAAACAAAAGGAGCCATACATCCGTTTAGAAAGCTCCGCAATACAACGGTCTTGGACGTGCAGGTACATTAGCGCGCACTCTCATCTCATCCCCACCCATCACGTTCATCAACCTGGTCGTCACCACTCACTCCCGCCATTTCCATCGCTCTCGACACTTAGGTCGTCGCTTCCTATCACTCCAGCTGACTCTACTCAGGCAGAAATCACTCTCTTGCAGACCTTCTCGTTTATTTTCTTCTGTCAGATGGGCTCGACTGATAATGTAGCAAAGAACTGAGCATTTTGACCACCCCTTGCCCCTGGCCCTGTTGTTCACCGTCACTTGAGCAAATCTGTACGACGCGTCGAGATGACAAGAAATAAGCAGCTCGAATGAGCCTACGACACATCACACTGTGGGCGCCGCATGATCAAAATTCCCAGAGGTGAATGCTAGACAATCCACCCAAGCGCCTACTACGTACGTACTGCAGCCGTCGAGACGAATCAACAATCTGCATCGTGCACAAGACGCTCCACTGTGACTGTGTATGTACGTTGCAGCTTCTGCACATCCCTGAGCCTGGCCCCATCGACCACCGGTATAAATTGACCCCCACGTGTCACGAAAATGACACAAGGTCTGGGGTTAGAACCTCAAACAGGGCTTTGATTGCCAGCCAGAATGAGCTTGCTATAGGTAAACATGTGAAACGCGACCCCGGCAAGCAGCTCTTTTTGTATCTGAAGCATATGAGGGAAAGAATTCACCGCCAGTACTGATTATCAGCGTGCCTCAGCATCGAGACGTATGTTGAAATGCGAGAAGCTGTGTGCATTTAATTTCCATCAACACAACGACAGCCGTCTAAGAACTACGGGGGGGCATAAAAGGGGAGGATATAAAGGCATCTCATTGCTCTAATACGCGGCAGCCGGTGCCAAATCACTATGCCATGCCAGGCGTAGAGGGACGATGGACTCGGCCAACCCAACCCAATCCCCAGGAGATTCTCCCCTGGAACTCCCGCCATTGGAATCTTGCATGTCAATGCTTCCCGACAATGGATGCAAGATATATATGGAGGGCTAGAAAGAGCCCCCGAAGCTTTTCTATCGACCCAATCACCTGCTATGACGCCAAATCATCCTTGCGATACAACGCCATGCTTAGCTGGAGTGCCCTGTCGCAGATCGTATTTGGACTACAACCCAGGAGCTCGTTCATGAAATTGGAGAAGAACGCAATATAAGAGATACAACCACACCCTGCTTTTAGTAATGGCCGGGCGCGGCCATGCCAAGCTCTCAACAAGGCAGCCGCCGCGGGATTCGGAATTTCTTCTTGATATGAGCTGGGGTTCCATACTAGGCAGTGCCCGGAATGACCACAATCACTCCTTTCTATAATTAGTCGAGCCATGCCAAAGACTCCAGGTTCACCTCCAGAGGACAGAGATGAAGTGTTGTGTTGGTTAGATTATGCCAAGCTTCAAAAGACCCATTCTTGATCCGCCCTGCGTGATGTCACGATGGAAGGACATGACCCAGCGTCTGGGGCAGGGTGTGGGCACTTTGGTATTTTCATAATTGGCTGAAGCCCGAAAGATCAATGCTACATAGATACTCTGACCCGACCTTCGTCTTGTCCCCTTCGAGTCTACCTCATCCAACACCAACACTGCCTCGTTTCACCTACACGACATTTCTCAACGCCAGAAACCATGCCTAGTCTTTTTCAACGAGCTCCGGAAGGCTGTCGCAGTGACTCGGTCCCCGCCGGCATTGATCATGTGTTGAACCCTGAACTCAAGTTTGGATGGGTCCCCTGGACCAACGGCACCGAAGGTGCTGTGAGAACTTGCTGCGAAGATTCGCCCATCATTGTCTACGATGACTGCTGGCTCGCATGCGAGCTTCCAGACAGCATTCAGAAGAATATCAAGGAGGAGGGCTTCTCCACTGCCAAAGCTTTTGGCGACTGTATACGACTGAACTGGCCAAAGAACGAGTCTTGGTCCACCCTGGGAGTCGGAGGCTCAAGCTCAAGCCCTGCGATGCCTTCTGCCGCGTTGCCCAACTTGGGCCACTTGGTGCTGCTCGTTTTTGGGCTTCTTTGTTTCACGCGATAAAGAGATGGATGCCGGCAGGAATTCAGCATATCGGACGACACGAGCAGGGGTTTCTTTTACCCACGCACACGTTTATGGCAACGGGAAGAGCGAGCACAGGCGGTCACGGGTGTAGAACATGTGGATGTAATGGCATGCGGCGTGGCGATGGGCTTTTATCTTTCAAGCAAAGGTTTCTAATGAACACTTGTGTCACCGTTTTCTGCTCTTGTGATTGCTGCTTATGTGTACCTATCAACAGGTGATTGTTGATCAGGTTAGCGTCGACGTTCAATCGATTAGGAAGAGAAGTCTCCCATCACTCGGCGTAACTGGTATCGAAATCTTTTAAGAACACGAACCTCCTGCCTATATGGAATATCGTCTCATTGTAACTCCTGATTGTAAGCCTCCCTATAGGTTCACTTCCACTTGTTCACCAAGTACAGTAGTAACATGACGTAGGTAGTTTACTTCCTTCGTCCTTCGAAAATGGTATTTTAGATGATCACCACTACTTCTGCTCTTATTAGTCCGTGCCAACCCACTTCGTAAATATCTGCTAACCAAAGATTTATCACACCGATCGCTATTTGGAAGCCTTGGCTGCACCAAGGAACAAGGCGCTATGATCCCGTCGATCTCTCCAGCCCCAGCCCCAGCGAAGTCTTCATTTCCAATAGGCCGAAATATGAATAGGGCGTCATTCGCAAAATCTCAACTACTCTTTACCCGCCAAATTCTTCACTCATCAAGAACGGGTGCTCGGCCAGGGTGAGCCAGAAATTGGACTCGAAATCCTGAACACTCGCGCTTCCCCAGGGATTCCAGGTTTCTCCCTCTACAGGGGATGCATTCTCTGCTGCCGCCTCGACATTACTCTGCGTTGCCCGGAACTGATCAAACCTGCCCGAGGAGAGTCTGTCGATGAGATTCTTGATAGTGCTCGTGGCGCCGGCTAGCAATGCGTAGTTGGCATCTTCTTTGTAGACAAGCGTGCCCAGCTCGACCTCGGAAACGAGGACCGCCAGTTCCCGGAACACTTTGGACGTATCCATTTCGACGCAGTCTGTAGCCGGGCCCTGTTGCAGGAGTGCGAGACAAATCACACCCGCGGCAGCAAGTCCGTAATATACCACCTACAGGCATTCAATTTCAGTACAGGCTCTTTCGGATATCTGGCTGATCCGCTTACCTTCCACACTAGCGAGGTCCCGGAGTTAACAAGGCCTTCTCTCAACATCAACGCTTCCACTACCAAACTCAGCATCTGCCCAGCGACAGAGTTCAGCTCGGGATCCCAATCGGAAGTCCGACGGCGTAGTGCCTGTCGGAGTAAAAATAGAACATGAAGGTAGTTGAGTTTTGTACCCAGTAACTTATCCAGCTCTACAGGACTGCAATCTTGCGATTTCATCGGCCCTTCTAGTTTGAAGTGAGCCGGCAAAGATTCCCACTGCAGATCGGCCGCAGCTTTGATGATACTGTCAATTGTTAGTTGTCAAATACCCTTCAAGTAAATAATTAGGGCTGTTACCTAGCTCTCCGAATTTTGTCTTCTTGATTCTTCTCTCCCGAGATGTCAAGGATATCCTCCTTGAGAACCGCACAGATTGCCGCCCACCGCGATTCCGCCTTTGAGTCGAATTGGGCATCCGGCGGCCACTCGTGAGAGAAATAAGAATCAGGCCCGGTGCGACTGAATTGGCAAAACTTTTGGTTGATTCGTGGAGGGCGTCCGAGGAAGATCGAGACGTTTTTATCGGCGGAATAGGAGACGGCAAACGTGGAGCTCCGAAGAGCTTTGAGGAAATCCGGTATCGAGCTGCCGCCGTGGGTGTCCTGGTGGTACCCGAGCGCAAACAAGGAGCTGGCAACATCACCCAGCCTCCTCCAGGCCTCAAAGCCTAGAACCAATTGTTAACCAAGTGCCAGGATGAAGTCGATGTTGCGAAACTTACTTTGATCGCCGTCAATGAGAGTATGCAGAATAAAGTTCTCGTATTGGAGCATAAGCTGCAAGTCGTTCAAGCAGTCGAGCATGAGAGACATGTCAAGGCATCGATCGGCATAGTACATTGACAGCCTACGTAGGTTTCTCCGCTGCTTCTCCGAATCAAAGGGGGGGTTGTGACTGCGAAATGTGAGAGCAGCTCTAGATACCGACATAAAAAACAGGCAGAGACTCTCCCATCTTGAGTTATCATTGGTAAACTGCGCCGTAAAGTCTTCAATAGTCGTGGACGAGTTCACAATAAGAGGCTGGCATGAATGAGTGAAAAGGTCGCGGGACACCTCGATGGCCGTTCGCGAACCCAGTTGAGCTCCAGTGAGAATCAGCTCGGCGGACTCAGCACATTGTTCTGTGAACGACTCAGTGAGGGCCAGGTTCGCACCGGTGGCAAGCCATCCCTTCACGAGTCTGACACAGGCCGGAATGTGAGGGAACCGGTGAAGCTGCTCAATTAGCTCGGCTCCATGGGACACCTGGGCCTCGTTAACCATGGCCTCGGAGATTGTCCCATTTTTGGGCGTCGCATTGAAGCCATCTCCATCTGCAGAATTTCCTCCTCCAAGAGGCAGCTGACCGAACAGGGTTGTGTAACTGGATGAGCCAAGATAGCCGGGGTTCGGATACCGGTTTGGCTTCTGCAACGGTCCGCTAACTGGTGTGGAGGAGCTTGAAACGGTCTCGGAGCGGCGCCTATGGACGGTTTGGTCGTTCTTATTATTCAGGGGAGAAGGGCCGCCGCCAATTGCCCGTCTTGTCTTCTTGAAAGGCCTTTGCCGGTATTCACAGCTTGAACCTTGGGCTTTTGCACGGCAGCGGCCACACACAGGCCTGACATGGTCACAGGCCAATTTGGACGCTCTGCAGGGGTCGCAGGCCGGCAGTCTTGGCTGACTCGTCATTTTGGCGGCAGCGAAGCACACTTTCGTATTAAACTCTGCCAGTGGCTTGTCAGCGTTCATGTGAAGTTGATCGGAGAATCGGAATCTGATCTCCCTTGTTCAATATTTCTCCGACCACTCCGATGTGGTTAGCGCCTCACTATCTACCCTATACCAGTTTACCTTGCTGATGGTGAACTGGAAAACTTTCAAGAGTATGGTTCATATTAGTCTCTGCCAACTGTCAATAGCCCTATTATTCTAAATTTACGCTCTATAAGCTCTAACACAGTTTGTTGTATTTGAAGAAGGGTAGAGCCGGGAAATACACGGTGGTGGTGCAAAGCATCATTCCAAATCTGACTTGGGTGACCCTTTGCACCAATTACATACGATTCACAGCAATTTTAATACCACCTGAAAGGGTGGTATAGATCTCTCCACAGCAACTTGCAAATTTAACCTCTTTAGAACGGCAGTCAGTCTTGAGAAAGTTAGAGAACGGCTAGTCCAAAGCTTCAACTAGGTTTGTCAAGCAGGGAATCCTTTTGTAGTAGATTGGTTGGTTTGACGATCATGTCGCGCCTTTCTGGTTTTGGTAGCCGATCCACCACCCATGGCCAACGTTACGTCAGCAAAGCAAAGAAAAATACCCCAGAGTATCAAGCGCCAAAATGAAATAGAGAAAAAACCCAAAAAAATGAAAACATACAACAGCCGGTATTCGCTGGTCGTCACCGACCCAACTACTAATCGGCCCCTCATCCGTTTAACTAGGCGAGAGCGGACGGGATCCCTCGCGTTCCGGGAGCAACGCCATTTTTCCGGGTAATCTACAGGGCAAGCGGTTCCCCGCTGGGTAAGCTAACCACCATTTATCGGCTGACCGGGGCCGGAACCGTTCGACGCCTGCTAAGCGCCAGGGCTTAGGCTGTACTAGGTAGGTAGGTACCTAGTGCGTTTACTGAGGCTTTGCCTTTCAGCAATCAGCCTGTAGATATAGGGTGGGTGGCACCTATCCGAGCTTCCGCCGACTGGTTGTTTTTAACGTTTTACACAGTACTTGCTTCATAGTATTTAGATATAATATATACTATATTATTGTAATATACCTTACTTATAGCATACTTATGTATATATACCCTACAATATATTTTTAACACACCTTACAGTATAATACCTTACAGTATGCCTTACAGTATACCTTGCAGTATACCTTACAATGTGCCTAGCAGTCAGCCAGCAAGATGCATATCACAGGGCAGTGCTATTAGGTATTCATTCCGCCCTTTCTTGATGTTTTGTTTTTATTCGTCCAAAATTTCTGACCTGAATCAAGGCCCGATCATCCAAATAACGGCCCAATTCTTAACTTAAAAGCCTCGAATAGCCTGATTGCTCAACGTGTGTTGTTTCCTTAGATGGCAGATCCTGCTGATGGGTTTCCAGCAAACACAATGTCACGCCAGCAGTGCCCATGTGACCAACCACAATACCATCGAGACTTGTTGCAAAACTCTTGTCAACTTTTGGGAAAGAAAGAACTGCAAGGTTTAAAAGTCTCCATTGATGCAAGCCGAATTTCGCATTGCTCTTCTGAGGGTTGTTATCTATGCTCAATTCTATGCTCGAAACCTGTACTCGGTATTGGTCAATCTGAAAGCCCTTCGGGGTCTCGTGGTCACAAGATACACGTGGAAATCGACATCACCGAATATAGCGCTTTGTCAGTTTGTCACCAACAAATTGTGCTTTCTTGTTACCGAGACGAGTCATTGGGCGGGGTTTATCTACGACTTTTACCACGAAGTATGCTGGGTTCATAGTTGCAGCTTAGATTTAAGATGAGCTAACCTAACTAATTTGGTAGCCCTAACCGAGCCCGCTGCTCGCTCATTCGCATTCACTACCAAGACTGCAGTCCAATCTGGCTGCTATGCTCAAGCACTGCCAACGGAACTGGGTCAGGGAAAATTGGCAGAAATACAACAAGCCAAAATCTGGATCCAGAAATGCAAAAAGTCCCACGTTTTCTGCAGTGAGCGCACCCGGAAATCAGAGCATTGGAATCCAACGCGGTTGGTCGCAGTGGGGTCAAAAACGGATCCACCGCGATTAGGCCATGAGCTGCCTCATGTCGTTGAGTATCTTGCGCTGTCACACTGTTGGGGGGTTGGAGTGATCACATACATGCTTACCGAAGAAACGCAAGATGATATGTTGAGAGCTATCCCTGTTGAACAGCTGACACAGACGGTTAACGACGCCTTGGAACTTACAAGAGCCCTTGGCTACGAATACCTCTGGATAGATTATCTATGTGTACTGCAAGATTCGAATGAGGATTGGGACAGAGAGGCTCGCATGATGCCTAAGGTGTACGCCCAAGCTACATGCACAATAGCAGCAAGCCATGCATCGGACGGTTCCTATGGACTATTCTCTCCGAGAAAATGGAATTCGATTATTCCAAACGCTATTCAGAGCCAGCTAAATGGGCGCGACTTTCATCACATCCCTTGCGATAGTACGATGTACGAAGAGATAACTCAGTCGCCCCTCAATGATAGAGCATGGACATACCAGGAAATGATACTCTCATCAAGAGTTCTTCACTTCGGCCCCGAGCGAATCTTTTGGAACTGTTCTACCCACAATCTTTCCTATAGTTTCCCGCATTACTCCCCTCTCACTTTGTTTTACAATCCTCTTGGGTCTGGTTCTCTGAATTCTTACGCCACTATCCGCGCCAGGGCAACGCACAACTATTTTGAGGTCCAAAGGCAGAATGGAATGCTCGGGTTCATCCCCAATATATATCCCCGTGTGTCACCAAACGATATAATACTTGACGAGACACTGGGGAAGGGAAATTTTGAAAGCCTTGCAATTCAAAGGTCCCAATACGTCCCTGCGTCCTCCAGGCGTAATTTCCATCGCCATTTGTGGAACCATATTGTTAAGGAATATTCCCAACGCCAACTAACACGAGAGAGCGATAGGCCACTTGCAATAGCCGGAATTGCCAAGGAGATGGAATTGGTTTTCGGGTCTTCTGTCGTGTGTGGGCATCCCGTAGATGATCTCTACGCTAACTTGCTCTGGCGGCCAGGAGAATCTACATGTAGAAGAAAAGACGGCATACCTTCTTGGTCTTGGCTTTCAGTTCTTGGAATGGTTGAACCCTATCTAGACGGAACAGGCACTCTTGGTCCCAAAATTCTTATTGACAGATGCCAATTGGCAAAAGACTCTCTCGATCTCTCAACAGCTGTATTGAAACTCCGTGGGAGGATAGCCGAAGCATATCTAGACCGGGATTCACTCATTTACCTGAAGCAGCCCGGCACAAATGATGCTGGCAAACAAAGGCTTCGTCGGTCCGGTATCGATGCCATATGTGATTACCCCTCCGAAGTTTTCACGACTAGGCAGGATATTGTGCGGCAAGACCTTGTAGAGCTGTTTCTTCTACAGACAGGGGGTTATGGAAAAGCTTACGATGTGGATACCCCAGAAGCATGTGGGCTTATCCTCGAAAAGAGTGAACAATCTCAAACATTCAGCCGCTTGGGGATATTCTACGGAAACGACATCAGTCAACTACTCAATGCCTTCGAACTGTTTGATAGCTCTCCCGAGAGTTCAGGCTGGGCCAGTACTCGAATTGGGCAGTGTAGAGTATACGAGGTTAACCTGGTCTGAGATCCATAAGACCAGGCACTCACCGCCCAGCATGAGATATGTTAAGAAACGCTTGAGAACCCTAGAGTGAACAAGGGCCTTGGATGTGTTACCATCAGTCTTATGAAGGTTAGGGGGAGGTTGTGTGGGCATTAATTGACAACTCTTGATACTACATTGACTGCTTGTGGCTATGCCAGGATGTGATAAAGTGAGGGGTGCCACTAACTCCCCTTATGATTGGCTCAACAACAAAAATCAAGCTAATATCACCCATTATAAAATGCTTCTTAGGATAAGGCATAGGCTGTTTCACAAGAAGGTTAGCGTTTATTATGGTCACCGTTTTTTTTATTTAGGAAGGTGGTGTAAAGTGTACTAAAAACTAATCGTCGTAAATGAAATTATCCAAGAGTAATGGCTGCTTGAAAGAGATATACTAGGTTCTAAAGATGGAGGCTAAGGGATGATCTTTTAGATACTAATACTCCTAGAATGCGAGGATATGACGGGATCGCGTGCTTTCGAATGGGTATGGTCGTATGTGATGGACGTATGTCAAGTGTGCTATATAGACCTAGCCAGTCCTGCGAGGCGACGGATACGTAGATCTCGACGAGGACGATGGGAACAGCTGGCCTCGATCCAACACCGGGGCGAAGTGGGACGTTTCTGGGGAATGCTTCGGCTGGTTGCCAGCACCTGTTAACCGGGCATAGCTGCGGAGTTCAATAGCGGCTGAAATCGAGTAGATTGAATCAATCAATCAATCAATCAGATCCTTATGCCAGTCAGGGATCGACTTAAAGTATGGGTGGACGTGCGGATATAGCTCCGCGCTGTGGGCAGCCTTCGAATACCGATTTCCATTCTTGCTGTCATAGTCCGGGCCCATGATGTATCTCTCCAGGACAGGCTCCAAGTCGAAGAACAACGGCAGGAATAGGTGGAAGTCTTGGAGCCCGAGACCGGCCTCCTTGATAGCGCGGATGAGATCAACGTAGGCGGCATAAAAGTCGACCATTGCTTCCTCAACTTCCTCGGTTTCCCGAACGACCTCATAGTCCCCTGGATCGACGGTGATTTTCAGATGAAGCCTAGTGTGATCGCAATGAGTGCTTATAAATGAGAGAAGATCACGCCAATCTGCCTTGTGCTTATCCCAGTGCAATGTCTGCATCGTGTCGAGGTCAAACTCAATGCGCTTCAGCTGCTTCAGAGATTCTCCAGGAATCATACTGAGCATGTTTTTTGTATCAGAGAACGAGCCCCTAAATCGGAAGATGTTCATAGAATAAAGCACCTCAGAAGCATCTTGGGCCATCTGCCGGCTGACATGGAAGAGCTCCAGAGGGAGGGACCTGCACTGGCAGTAAGGGCTGTATGCCGCGTATTTCAAGGGGCAGGAGCAATGGAGTTTGGTAAAGGAGCACTGGAGACAACACGACCGTACAGCGTCGCTGGTGTGCATGCCAGATGAGGCGAACCGTTGGTCGAGCTTCCCATTGACGACATGGAGACTCTTTTGGCTTGGGAGGAATGAACCCCCCAGCCCTAGGTTTGTATACCAGAGAATGCGGAGACGGACTTCCTGAGGTAGTCCGAAGTAGTGGAAAGGTTGAGATATACTGCTCTTTGCGGCGACTCTGGTAGCGGTTTCTGTAGCAATTGACTGGAGGGCATGGTTAGGTTTCCTCCCAAGCCTGATTATACACTCCTTAAGGCGGGGGATAGAGTCTAATGCCTGCAATACACGCCGAGCAGTGTCTGCATCACTGACATCGCAGATAAACTCAAGTTGGAGATGGCCCGGAGGAATATGTGATAGACTCTGGCATATTGTCTCCCACTCCTTGAGAATAAGTTCAGATGCGTTGTCCCCAGCTGAGAGCTCCGGGTCGCTTTGCGAAACAGAGTTGGGGCAGATCTGACACCGATTCATCTTCAAGTTGGCACGGCTGTGCCCTCGAGGACAAGGCCAGCTATTCAGCCGGACGAGAAGGTAGCGTAACGAGCATATCGCGTCTTTGGAAAGTGTCTTCAAGGCCCCGAGACCGCCAGGGTCGCCGTGGGTGCAGAGGACAAACTTGTTGTCGCCGTAGAGGACTTTCTGGACCTCTTGGTGCAGGGCCTTGCAGACGAGCAGCAGCTGTTTAGGGAACTCTGGGCACAAGCAGTCCGGGGCATGGCCGCGCGACGCGCGGTCCGGCTTCCCTTGCTGGCGAAATTTAAAGGCGCAGGTGTGATTTGGAGGTAGTGGCCGGGGGTCATAGAAGAGGCTTGCCTGGGAAGACGGCGCAATGGTGACAGGACATTCTCGGATCAGCCCGGCAAAGGCATAGATCCGCTTCCTGATGTCAAAGGGCAGGGAGAGAAGCGATAAAGGAGATGCTGACGATGCCATGATGTTGGTCATAGAGCGCACACAGGGTCGTCGCTGCTGGGCCTAGGTCCAGAGTCGCGGTCGGATGGTGGATGGACAGGGAGAGGCGCCCAAGTATGAATGAATGAAATGGTCTGCGGGGAATGAGCAGATTGTTGGTTCTAAAAAAAAATTAAAAATCAGTCACTACCTGATCGGGCGTGCCGGAGGAGGGACTTTGGTCAAATTCTGCCTGCAGCCTTCGTCGGCAAGTTTGGTTTTACGTCGCTTGATTTAATATGCTGTGCCTTGTTCCTGCGGCACGCCTCGTGTGCCAAGCTATTTCCAGCTCGTGTCCTGCTCATGCAGCATATAGTGTCCTATATATAGCGAGCCGTGAAAAATCTTGACTGTTTGAGGCTGGGTGCGGGAGAGTAGCCCAAACTGGATTAATAGGTTGAAGTCTCACGCGATCAACTCAACGGGTCCGAAGCTAGCGTCATCACCCGAATTGATCCTGGCACGCGAGGCAGGATCAGTCAGCAAAGGTCTTTGGGAGATCTTGTCTAATGCGACTCATCTGCTACTCATTCTGCGAGACGTCGCCGGAGACGCGCTGGGCGCCAGTGATTGTTCCACTGCCAGCGGGCGTCGGATACCTCCACGATTGTCGAAAATATCAATCTCGACCCACTGCAGAAAAACACTGGCTGCTGGTCCCGCAGATCGTCAAGAGACGCGTTCCTTTAGCGCCCGGGAGAAGCCCACCCAAGTAAATTCGCTTATGTACCGTAATACCGTAATATCTACCAGGCGTCCGTCCCGCCTAGGATTTTCGTAACACTAAAGATTTCCACTATGTTCAGCCCGGTGGAGCCCAGCCAAATCCTTCGGGCCGCTTCGAGTTGAGGTCGCTGAAGATATTGATATTAAACGTTTATCCGATCAAGTCAGTTCACTTTCTCTTCCCAAGTCTTTCCATTTTTTATTTTCATTCCTCTTTCTCTTTTGTCCTAGCATTTCCTCTATTTTCCTTTCTATCTTCGGGGTTATTTCGATTTCTTATTTGTTCATTCATCCTTTCCACCCCATCTCCTACTTACTTCTCTTGGATTGTTCTCAACTTGGGCTGGCCCCTAGGAAAACCGATTCCTTCTTCTGAACACCATCCGAGAATACTCTGAACGTATCTCCACCATGCGTATCAAAAACATTGCTTGTTTGTTGCTCCTGCAACTGGTCGGGGGAGTCCTGGCCGCCGGCACAGTGGAGTACAACAATCATGCCGATGGCTCTTACAGCTGGTCGAGCGTGAAACCAGGTGTATTCAAGCCTGAAGACAGCGCCTTTGATGCGGACGTCAACAAGGAATACCAACACATGAAGGCTGATGCCAAAGTTAAGGGCCTGACTGACGCGCAGACACCCAGTGCCATGTCAGGGGCCTGGTATCCACACGAACAGGACAAGAATGCCGTTGGAAGACAGAAAGGTGACCTTGTTTACCACTCCAGCATCAAGGTATGTCTCCAAACGCCGAATCGAGTGACCATGATGGCGGATATCGTGCTAACCGAGACTTTCTCTACAGGGTACACCCGGTCACACCACCAGCCAAGCAACGGAAAGCTATATGGATACTTGTGGAAAGGGCCCTCATAAAAACAAGGGCAACTGTGCCGAGATTGGTAACATTGCCCTCGCCAAGAACCCAGCCAGCGGAGTCAAAGGCAATACGAATCCGGAAAAGGCCACATGGGCGATTGCAGGCACAGACCCAAAGACTGGCAATCCCATCAAGAAGCCTTGCAAAAAGGACCCAGTGACTGGAGAGTCGGGCTGTTCCTCCCATATCGGCGGTGCAAACTGTGTAACCAAGAGAGATGGATCGCAAGTCTGTCTGCTCCCACAGAAATCCAGCAAGGACCAGAAGAAATCCACTCCCGACACTAAGGCAAAGGCTGCCAACAGCAAGAAGACTCCTACCAAGGTTGACAAAAAGGTTGGCGCCAAGAAGACCCCTGCTGCGGGTAAGAAGGCTGGCGCAGCCAACAAAAAGGTAGCCGCTCAGAAGGGTGCCAACAAGAAGAACACCGCTGCCAAGAAGAGTGCCGTTGCTAAGAAGGGTGCTGCTGGCAAGAAGAGTGCCGTTGCTAAGAAGGGTGCTGCTAGCAAGAAGGGTGCTATCGCCAAGAAGGGAGCCAGCAAGAAGGGTGCTGCCGCTAAGAAGGGTGCCAGCAAGAAGAACACTGCTGCCAAGAAGAGTGCCGTTGCTAAGAAGGGTGCTGCTGGCAAGAAGGGTGCTATCGCCAAGAAGGGCGCTACTAAGAAGGGTGCTGCCGCTAAGAAGGGTGCCAGCAAGAAGAACACTGCTGCCAAGAAGGGTGCCAGCAAGAAGAACACTGCTGCCAAGAAGAGTGCCGTTGCTAAGAAGGGTGCTGCTAGCAAGAAGGGTGCTATCGCCAAGAAGGGAGCATCCAAGAAGGGAGCCAGCAAGAAGGGTGCCTCTAAGAAGGGTGCTACTCCTAAGAAGGCTGCGGCTGGTAAGAAGGCTGTTGCTGGTAAGAAGGGTGCTGCTGGCAAGAAGGGAGCCTCCAAGAAGGCTCCTGCTCCTAAGCAGGCTGGTGCTAGTAAGAAGGGTGCCACCAAGAAGCCTACTACTAAGAGTGCTACCCAGAAGAAGACCCCTACTCTCTCAAAGAAGGTAAACACTAAGAAGGCCGCTACTCCTGCTAAGAAGGCTACTCCTTCTAAGAAGGCTACTCCTGCTAAGAAGGCTACTCCTGCTAAGAAGGCCGCTCCTGCTAAGAAGGCCGCTCCTGCTAAGAAGGCCGCTCCTGCTAAGAAGGCCGCTCCTGCTAAGAAGGCTGCTCCTGCTAAGAAGGCCGCTCCTGCTAAGAAGGCTGCTCCTGCTAAGAAGGGAAAATAGAGAGCGAGTAATAGAGAAAAGTAGTATATAGAGGCAGAGTAATTATTACCTTACCCCTTTAGGTGTTTTGTTAAGCTTTTATTTTTTATGACAGGTGCTATGTAATAGTGAACTGTGGATAACTAGGAAAGGATTTCCTTTTGCCTGGTTGGCCTAATCTGTGACATTTTTTAATTTTTTTTAATACTTTTAAAGATAACTCAGTTAGAGAAATACTATAGTAAGGTTGACAGGGCTGCCTCGTGATGACGGCTTGACTGGCATTGTTACCTCCCACGAAATTATCGTGGCCTGATGAGGTGGAGACGGTATAAGAAGGACTTGGGATGGTACATGTAATTAGCTGCTACTTGATATCGCGCTTGGCTGATTTCGATGTAGGATCATGAGGCATTTTCCTTGGTCAAAGTCTAGATAGATCAAATTAAAGAGTCCGCGCTCCTGAACAGAACCACCCTAAAAGAAATACGAACAAGCAAAGCAATGTCCGTTACATGATGAACTAAGCTAGAGTAAATGCCTGCTATCTTTACCCACAACTTTCATTGTTTTTCTCACATCCACCCCAACATGTTGATAGATGCGTTGTCAAACTCGGTTTTCATGGCCTTACTTGAACACAAAATTTGGGATGATGTAGTAGAAGAGCAGTATAAACACTAGTTGGATCCCAACCTTGGTACGGTGTAGAAAAGAATACTATGGCAAGCCTCTTAGCGAGTTGATTTGGGTTTTGGCAGTCTTGTATCCCTCAAACACAGCGCAGAGGCCAACATCGGAACCACCAAACAGATGCCTGTGATGGTTAGGAGCCGCTGGATGTATCGATAGCTTTCAATAATAGCCGTGCGCTCGGAAGAACCGACAGGGAAATTGGGAACCACGTATAAAGGCGAAGCGTAGACCTGCTCCGCAAGCTGGGTGTTGGGAGCCAGGTCCCTTTGAAGTTGCGCGTACAAGGTCTGGGTCCAGATAGCGCCCGAGACAGCGTTCCCGAGAGCCATCCCGACGTTGTTCATGGTGAGCATGATACTGGTCACCACTGCTATGTCCTCATGCTTGGTCAGGGCTTGAGCTGCGGCCAAATTGGGGTACGGGAAGAACCCGCCAGCCAAGCCCAGCAAAACCTGGCCGGCGATCACGCCCGCCTTTGCGCTTGGATCGGCACCTCCGCGAAACTTGACGAGAAGACCGTATGCCAGAGTCCAGACACCGATACCTCCAATGATGAAAGGTTTGAGTCTTCGGATCTTTCTGATGATCAAACCCAGAGATACTCCTCCAAACACAGCACAAAAGCTGTAGACAGAGGCAATGCGTGTAGCATCAGCAATGCTAAAGTCAAATCCTACCAACAAAACGGTATAGAGGAAGTCGGCTTGTGTATACCAGGAAAAGGTCATGAAGACGGCGACACAAAGCGCTGCCCAAATGCCTCTTTCCCGAAGGAGATATTTGGGCATCATTGGATGCGCGGTCTTCCATTCCCAAAGGGCAAAAAGAAATGCCATGACAAAACCTAGAACTAGAGGCGTGATGATGCCGGCGGTCTTCCACTTTTGTTTCTCTCCTCCAGCCAGGGTGAGAGGGATGAGTGTCAGGGACAGAGTTGCTGTAAGAAGAAAGACACCTACGATGTCGAGCTTCCAGAAGAGATCTACCAGCATTTGCAATTTGTTCTTGCCTTTGAAGAGTGCCAATTTAGCCTTGCCTGGGATTGCTTTTGAAGCGCGTCGTCCAACAATAGCCATCACTGCAATGAAGGGAATGGTACAGATAGGATAAATGATGCACCACATCCCAATGCCCCATTGCCAAGTGGTCGTTTTTAGCACAGCTGCAACGACATCGCCGCTTATCCACGCGTTGATAAGGTAAGGCATATTTGGTACAAAGACAAAAAAGACTCGGCTGCGTATAGAAGTGATATCCGCAATGATTATCTCGAATACCAGGAGAGTGCATGTATATCCGATTTGGTACAGAAGGGCGCCAGCGGCAAAATGATCTGCTCTGGTGGCACACGTCTCGACCACTGTTCCGACAACGTAGAAAAGCGTAGCAATGATGAACAGAGGCAGGCGGCCGAGTAAATCAGAGAGTTTAGCAACTAAAGGCTGAACCGCCGCGGCAATAACTCCGCGAATGACGTTGATAGTCGAGAGCAGTGAATGTTGAGAGTAGGAAGAAGTTGCGTATCCTTGATACGTGGACCGAACAAGCCCATCTAGGCCGAAAGCATATCCTATGATGAAAATGCTGGAGAAAAGGACGTATCTCTCCGTAAGGGTTATGTGGTCGTTGAAAGCCTCCATGTGAATAACTCCAGGGAGCTTCTCTTCTTGACTCTCTGAATCATCTCGGATTGTGTCTTCACAAGGTTTGAGTTTCTGGCCTGAGATCGGGCTAGCCCCTCCATCGTTGGGATCGGAGGCCATGGCGAGAGCGTTGAAATGAGATTTGTCGGGTTCTCCTAAAGCGTGCTAGTTTCATAGAGCTCTACAAGAAGTAGAGTAAATCCATACTTGAGGACATTGAGCCGACATTTTGTATTTGAGGACCGCACCAGTCTCCTGCTATTACTAGGTAAGTTCTTTTTGGTAAAATGGGGCAACGGATGATGGTATTTGCCTGGAAGACTTGATTCTATGCGCGGTTTGTTTGCTCGATCTTTTTTCATCTGGTCAAACAGATCCTTGCACGCAGCACTAAGGAGAGCTTTTGCGTCCCGACTGAGAAGGGTAGAGTACATTACTGGGATCACCGGCACAGTAACGGCAAGGGGTCCAGCAGGGTCCTCGCCCAATTTTCTCCCCAGAACTGGTCATTTTCATCCCCAGATGTGTATATATCGTGTAGGTGGACTCGCTGAAAATTGCAGGCTAGTGGCCGGAGTGTAGCTGCTCCAACAGGATTGGCTCACTGTCGAGCAGATTTACCCGTCTTTCCCATGAACCTTGGCGGTTGAGAGAAGCTTGCACTAGGAACCACACCAAGTGGAGATTTCGTATTTGATCTTATCAATCTCTACATCTCATGTGATGGGACGGCGGCACTTCAATCGCCGAGAGCCGGATTTAGATTGCAGGTTGAGCGTGTCAGCCCATCTGCCCATGAACCGGGCCAACAATAACACCGGCTCCATTGAGAGACAAACATCCTAGTCAGTTGATCTAGCTACTTTCATATGAAGTTGTCGACCTAGCAACGTAATTCGCAGCATAGGTGTGGGACGTGCTTCGTACCAAGCACTGGAGTGGGACGCTTTTGACGAATTCCCTATCTTGGGCACGCATGTGAGCATCTTGAATTCTGCGTCAAAGTGTTGAATGAATTGAATCACTCGCAGTTTTCTAAGATTTTGCTCGCTAATTGCTCTTTAAAATTAGAAGGAACAATGAAAGTGTGGAATGAAATCGAAGGGGTACGGTGTTCATCTAAAGACGATTTCTGCTCGAAAACTCCTTGATAAACATCCATAAAGAAATGATTGATTAGTACCGAAATTAATGGTAGCTTTCCATCATTGTTGTATCTAATTAAAAATTTCCGAAACACCACCCCCATTGCTCATTCCAACGGCTTCGACAGTCCCAATTTGTGTAGTCAACTGTTGTATATCATCTTCAAGAGCAATGACAACCTTGTTAAATTCTTGCACCTCTATTAGTTGGTCAATTCCACGGTACCAAGAAGCCAATTCGATTTGTCCCCATTCCTTTTTTTCATTGATCACACGTGCGAGTTGCAACCTGGCGCATGGCGCTTGTTTCTGGTCCACCAGCCTTATAATCGTGCGCAGTTGTTCATTTCGATGCCTCAGATTTGCATATCGAATAAGGCAATATAGCTTCTGAATATCTCGTCGTAGAGATTCGCATACGACCATCTCTTGGGGGCTTTGTATTGCACTAGGGCCGTGGATGGGGACGTGGTCCATTGGGGTGCGGCCATCAGCAGCTCGATGCTCGGTGTTGATGCCCAAGAAAACTCTAGAATCAAGGCTTAATAGATATCGCAAGATTGTATCATCTGGATACATAGCCGCCATGTGGAGTATGTTTCTTGAGTCGTCATTCACTGGGAGCAGAGATGCCCCTGCCTCTACCAGACATCGTAAAACTGGAAGGTTGCCTTTGGCGACCGCGCGGAAAACGGGCGTGTCTCCATTCGAATCTCTAGCGTCAATGCTGACCCCTTTGCTCACCAGGAGGGATGATATTGTTTCTTTGATGGCTTCGAAACTGGTACCCATTTCGGAACGGGCCAGTCGGTGTAGAGGTGTTTGTCCAAGCCAGCCACGAGCTGAGGCTGAAGCGCCTGCTGCAACCAATGCAAGGACTGATCTCGGCTGGCAAATTGCGCCGCATAGTGTATGGCTCGGAATTCGGTATGCGATCTTTGTTCAATGTTGCATTTGTGGTCTACCAACAGACGGATACAGTCGACATGGCCGTTCAATGCTGCAAACATGAGAGGTGTCAAACCGTCAAGATCGGATATGTTAACGTCAGCTTCTGCCCAAATCAGCATTTTCAGGATTTCCAAGTCACCATCCATACTCGCGTAGTGTATGGGAGCCATCCCGTAACGATCTGGCTGGTTAATTGCCCAGGGCTCTTCCTCTAATGCCTCCATCATCTCTACTTCCCCGAGGGCTGCCAAGTGTACCAGGGTTGTGTTGCACTGCGGCACATCATCAATGAATGAAAGAACCCTGTTGAGGATGTTGATTTCATCCGCTTGGCAATGGCCCCAATCAAGAGCCTGGTGAATCTGGGAGGCAATTCTTCTGCGGATTGTCAGACCCTATATGTACTCGTAGCGGTATGTCACTTACGCCGACAGCCCTTGATTCGAAATCAAACTCTCCCAGTTTAGAATAAATTTCTCAACCATTTTGAACGAGCGGTAACTGATGGCGTACTGTAATGCTTTAGATGCGTTTGATGGAAGTCTTGATCGTTTTCTTACCTCTATTAGTCCTTGCCCTGCTTCATTCTGGTCGTCGGGATAGAATGTAAGTTCGTCATACAGAGTAGAATCAGTTGTTGGCCGTTCTATATGTCGCCATATAACATGGTTAGAATCAACGATCCGAGCTGGGCGCAGTGCAAAGCGCAAACCAGAGCTGCTGAAGGAGGCGTTGAGCAACAACACCCCGGCCCAAAGCCATTTTGGAAGCCTGTACTCGACATTTATCGAGGTTCCCTGTACGATTTTACGAGAACAGATTGGACAAGCAGAGCTTAAGCCCTCACGATCACGGGAGTGAGAAAATCCCACTGTTCCGAGAAGTAGCTGTAAGATGGCTGGCCCTGGGTAGCGATATTGGTTTACAAGAGGTCGACATTGGCATGCCGGAGAGCGAGCTGGCCGAAATTCAACGGTACCGCTGGAGTTTGGACTTGAAGACCTGGATTCGAAGGCAAGTTTCTGGGCTGGAGGTATGAGAACTGACTCCCTAGCTGGGCTCGGTGCCAAATCATTCGGCGGTTCTTCAGAAACGGCGATAGGCTGTGATGTCTTCTCTTGGGTCTTGAGTTTCGCGTCCTGATAATTCCCCGCCGTGTCCCCAGCGACTCGTAAATGTGAACCCTCTACGGGAGATTTTGGTACACCTCTTGAAGATGGTATAATTGATGTCTTCTCCGAGCGAGATCTAATGCATTATATTAGTATTCCCGAGAATGACGGCTCTTTGTACACTTTCTCACATATTTTCTGTCATAGATTGAAGGGCAAATACAGTAGCAAGATGAAGGTTAACGGCTACTTGAAGATTTTCTTTCGCGTTGCGGGCCTTGACAAGAAGCTTAGATATTCTGTTCTGCTTTAGCACCCATTTTCGCTTCCTTGCTAGGGATGCGGCCCCATTGTTAGGATTGGCTGCGCAATACGCTGCGATATTTTCGAGGTCATCCTTAATTTGCCGCAACTGGCTGGCCGCTCGGAAGATTGATCTTGGTTCAGCTAGCTTTGGGGAGGATGGATTGCGAGGAAAAAGAACTGGCAGAGATTGCAAGTCCTGGGTAAGGGTATTGATCGTAATGATCTTGTAGCTTGTTTCTTAGAGAAGTCCCAACAATAACCGTCCTCCATAGGGCGCCTACCTCTTCTCTCAGGTTTGCAAAGTCCTCCTGGACCTCGGAGATCTGTCTCACAAAACTCAACGTTTTGAGTGACACCTCCAGTAGCGTAATGCAGCTAGCGACGGCGCCAAGAGCCTCCATGTAGTGATATTGAGCAGATCTGGCAAAGATTCGAGTGGTTAGAATCAACGCTTCTTAATTGTAATAAGCTGTCGTTAGGCTATGTCGGGGATAGGCAGCACTTGCATTCGCAGAATCTATGGACTCCAGGCCCCGAAAAGGCAAGCTTGCATGACTGAGTGCCAATATATATATAGATATACTGCATGTGTCGAGAGGCTGAATCTGCCTCGCGAAGCACCTCGGAAATACCGGCCAATGAGGGGTGCACCTCGAAACACGTCCTGGTCGATCACTTACGAATCTTGTGCCGTGGTCATGTGAACGGCAGCGGGTCCTTGGAAATGCAAGTTTCTATGATCGCATGGAAAAAACAAGGCAGGGCTGGAAAGTGGCCTTGTCGAAACTGTGTAGCACATCCTGGAGCATGCTCCATTAGTCGATAAATCAATTGGATCTTCATATTTCCTACAGCTATGTGATAGGCAACTGGCCCTGCACATGCTGCACACTTGCAAACCGTTTCTCCCTTTTTGACATTTGATCTATCTACCGGTCCATCAGAGTGGCCGGTCATCAGGGCCAGGGAGGAGACGACAAGCACTATTTCCTCAGAGTAAACGCCCTCTGCAATACCCTTCTTGCCAGTCCATGGTTTGCCAACAGTGCTACGGATTGGCCCTTGATTTTTTCCGTGCGGCGGATCTTCTGACTGACCTGCGTAGGGAGCCAACTTCACTGAGCTCTCGCTATCTGTATCCAAGGAACGCTTGTCAGTTGGAACATCTCGTCAGTTGGCTGGCTGAACTAATCAGTTTCTCCTTTTAAAGGCTCACACGAGGACCTCGTTCTTCGCGGATGGCAGTACTCAAGCCTGGATGCCATATGAATCAAGGTGGAAAATAGCGCTGCTCCTTCCGAAAAGCGTCAAGAAGATCATCTTCAGCGTTTCGGAGTTCGCGGACCTCGGGATTTAGATGTTTTCTTCCCCTTTAGAACGCCGAACAGGCGTGGGCTTGAGTAAAGAGATATACATTGCCTTCACACCACGAACGCTCTGTGTGAATGTAGAAGACGCGTATCCATGGGGTAATATAGCAGAGTTAAGTACTGAGATACTCTCACAGAGCATCGCAATCACAAGTATAGAGCCGACAGTATCTAAACGAGACTAGGGCAGGCTGCCTTTTTTTCGACCTCAATCCTTCCCTATCGTCTGCTGTGGCGCACTAGTGTCTAGGTCAAAGGAGGGGGCAACCGCTAGTCGACCATGGCAGCATTGAGGGCCGATTGGAAAAACGCATTTTGAAAATTCAGGAAGGGTATATTTCCCCCAAGGTGCCTCCTTCCCATTCTATCTCATATAAATCTTGGCTAGCTTTCCTCATTCAATATTTCTGCGCCCGCAACACCCCTTGCTGTCCCTTCTCTTTGTACAATAACTAGCCTTTGGTCGCTTAGATGAGCTTCAGTTGAATATATCTCAACCATGTACTTTGGGAAGCACAACGGGAAAGAGCTGGTTCGGACAGTAGGGTTGTGGATGAGCGGGTTTAGGTAAAATAGGGCCAAAACAGTTATTTACTGACCATACGCCCTACCTAGTTTAGGTAGTTTTAAATTACTAAATCTGGTTTACGCAACCTGGCAGCTTCACATGCGCTCAAACAAAACCTTGGTATTCTTGCCACTTTTCTTCGTTAATCATTGTAGGTATGTATGCATGGAACAGCTTAGAAGCCTTGACAATGAATATGAGTTTTTTTGATGGCTCATTGACGATAGGCTTGATGAAAATATTTCAGATTTTCTTCTGAAGCAAGTCGCTTTGGGTGGTCCTCTGCAAGTGTTCTCTGTCTTATCGAGACCACTTGCTCCTGGAGCTTGATCGCCTTTTTGATCTGCCCATCATCGTCATAAGCACTTGCGAGTGCATGCTGTGATGACAGGCGGGATGGGTTATCTTCTGCAAGATTTGACTCGATCAAGACCACCTTCTCTAGTAGACTAATTGCCTCTTTTACCTGCCCGTTGTCTTGGTAAGCAACTGCAAGTGCATGCTGTGATGACAAGCGGGATGGGTGATCTTCTGCAAGGTCTGATCGGATTGAGACCGCCTTCTCTAGTAGACTAATTGCCTCTTTTATCTGCCCGTTACCTTTGTAAGCAACTGCAAGTGCATGTTGTGATGCTAGGCGGGATGGGTGGTCCTCTGCAAGAAGGTCTGATTTAATGAAAACCACCTTCTCTAGTAGACTAATTGCCTTTTTGACCTGCCCATCATCGTCATAAGCAAGTGCGAGTGCATGCTGTGATGACAGGCGGGATGGGTGGTCCTCTGCAAGAAGGTCTGATTTAATGAAAACCACCTTCTCTAGTAGACTAATTGCCTCTTTGACCTGCCCATCATCGTTATAAGCAAGTGCGAGTGCATGCTGTGATGACAGGCGGGATGGGTGGTCCTCTGCAAGAAGTCCTGATTCAATGAAAACCACCTTCTCTAGTAGACTAATTGCCTCTTTGACCTGCCCATTATCTTGGTACGCACTTGCGAGTGCATGCTGTGATGACAGGCGGGATGGGTGGTCCTCTGCAAGAAGTCCTGATTCAATGAAAACCACCTTCTCTAGTAGACTAATTGCCTCTTTGACCTGCCCATTATCTTGGTAAGCACTTGCTAGTGAATGTTGTGATGCCAGGCGGTCTGGGTGGTCCTCTGCAAGAGCTTCATTCCGGAATTGTAACACACGCTCAAGCACTTCAATTGCTTCTTGGTCGCGCCTATCTTCTCGAAGGGACTTGCCAATCCAGTGCCCCAAGCGGGTCCCTTCATCATCGAGCGTAGCAGCATTTTGCAGAGCCCGTAATGAATGAGGAAGGTATTGCCTCCACACTTCGCGATTCTCCCACTTAATAGATGGGAAGACCATGATGATTTGAGACATAGTTTCTCTCAAAGTCCACGAATTTTCCCCGTGGTTGCTGTTCCACGTCTGAGTCACCAAGTGAACAAGGCTGTGCATATCATATATACCATTCTCCTTTCGTTGGGACAAGAACCCATAACCTAGAAGTGTCCCAATAGCTCGGCATAGCTCGATCTCGGATTCCTCGGGAAATATGGATTGAGGGATTCCCTTTGGCTCGATCCAGGCCAGGAACGAGAGAAATCTGGTGGCAACTGTGTCTGTCTCGCTAATTCGATTGAAAGACACGAGCCAGGACGCAACCACAGCATTTGCGCTTTCGGGGTATCTTGTCTCATCCTGAAACTCACTGCTGAGCAGCTCAACCATATTCCCATCAGCCTGGTTGATTAAGTCAAGATATCGGGCAATTGAAACACTATTACTGTTGATAAATGCTGCAGCTTGAGTAATTGCCAAAGGCAAATGAGTGAGTGTTCGTAAGAGGGCTTCAGTGGCGGCTTCATCTTTGATTAAGTCCTTCTGAGAGAGTGAATTTTCCAGATACCCTTTCGCCTCCGCCGGGGACATCTCAGGGATTCTGATGACTTCGCTGGTAGCAAGGTCACTGGCGATCTGTTGAGACCGTGTCGTAAAAAGCATCAATCCACCCCTACTTTTGGGAAGGAAGGAATGTATAGGTCGCCCAAGAATTTGCGCATCGTCCACGTTGTCCAGAATTAAAACCCATTTCCCAGAGGCTTTCGAGGTTAGGTATTGCTGCACTAATATTGTGGCATCATTATCAATAGTCGCAGAAGATTGACGAAGGTCGCATTGTGTCACGATTTCCCGGCAAGACTGCTCAAAGCTGGCTTTGCTCAACGCCGAAAGCCAAAAAACCGAAACTTTGGGCTTGTTCTGTTCGACCCAGAACGCAAACTGGATGGCAATCTGCGATTTACCGATGCCCCCCAAACCAACCAGGGCAAGTCTGTTGTATCCATTGTTGGTGAACAGGGTGGTTGAGATCTTAGATAGAATGTTGTCCCGTCCTACGAAACGGGAGTTCAACATGAATGGAATGCAAAAGAACACCCGGTCTAAGAGAGGTAAGCAAAGGCAATCGAAAGAATTGACTTGTTAGCCTACCTGTTTCTGTGGTGTCTAACCGAGGTGCTCCGGCCTCTAAAGAGAGCGAGGTTGTCATATTGGTGATTCTTGCGGCAGAGCTTGCCTCAACCGGTGGCCGGTGGATAAAATGCTGTATCACACTACGAATAGTTCGATAGCGGTCATCTTCCCTGCCTGTGCACTTGACCATCTGTTTATGGTCAGCATCGAGCGTCTCAACCCTCTCAAAAGCTTGGGGCAGGCCAAGCCTTGATGAGAAGTCGTCAACAATCTAGAGACTGGTCAACATGTTGGTTCTAGAATCAAGTTCCTGAGTAGATTGAACCTTCTCAATATGTCCTGGGATCGTCGACATCGGCCGCCCTTCCTGGAAGGAATGGATTTGTAGCTGAAAATCATGCACAATGTTTATGAATTCTTCATGTATTGTATCGAGCGCAAGGCTGTCCACGTCGAGGGACTCCACGAGGGTTATGTTCGGAGAAAAGGCAAGGCGGGCTAGCTTGGCTGCGGTCACGCCCCAGCTAGCAGCGCGACTCCCACGATGAGGAGTGCCGAGAAAGATAATTAGCTTGGTTCTTGATCGGCACACCTGCGACTTTCGTATGGCCTGGAGAACCTGATGTCAGATTACAAACATATTAGGGTGAGGGAGGCCAAGTACCTCTTTGAGGATGATGCCCCCCAGGCTGTGTGCAACAAAAATCACCGGATGCTAAAAAAGCCTTAGCTAATGAAGTTCATCAACAGAGCTTGGATGGGGAATGACCTCGTTCTTTATCTCCCGCTCAAACCGCCCAGCAAGGTCCCGGCCGTGCTGGAAGACGCTATTTGCATTATTTGGCGTAAAAAGACCACTTATCACCTCTGAATTGTATCCGTACGTCCATACTATGGCTTCGGGGATATCGTGCGGTATGAACTCGTCTGGCCAGAAGGGACGGGGCTGTGGGCTGCTTGGCCCGGAACTGGATCGATCGGATCGAAGTTGGGACTTGTCGCGCTTAAAGAGAGTTTTGAGCCTCGATGTAGGTTTAGGAGTAGGTTCCCGCTCGGCATCCGGGCTTTCGTCAGAGCCCCGGCCCCACGTATTCTGTGGATGGCCCCGAAGACCATGGATGAAAATGATGCTTGGGCACGTCAGCAGAACTCTTGGGTACGGGGGAGGGTATTTTGACCAACTTCCATCGTGGCGGCTTGCTCCTTGCCACTTCCTTTCCAAGCAGAGTAAAACCGTTTCGATTAACCGCAACCATGATGGAGGAGGAAATCTCTCAACTGCTAGTTGATAGCAGCTATCTTCAACGTAGGTAGCCGAATGTTGATGCTGTTGTCAGCTCGCCAGCGGTTGGAGAAACATCGGCACTTCAGCCCAATCATGATGCCCAAGCTGAGCGAACCGCCACGCTTGGTTCGCTTCATCCTAGCAGTATATTTCATTTATTTATGCAGAATGCCACAGCCTAGAACTCCACCTTGGCATGGTGTCGGAATGCAACAATAGGGGTGGCAGACACTAAGGCTTTGTTGTTCAACGGTCCCGCCTGATGATAAAATGACCACGAAAGACGACTGGGTGATTCGAGTCTCTGAGCATAGCAGAGGAATTATTGTGCCAGGGACTCACAGCCAAGGAGGTAGATTAATGGTAAGGAAGAAAGTGAAATGTATGCACGAAAAGGTTTTTTAGCATAGGCAGAACTAGGTTAATTTGAGTTATAATATCAGAAAAAAATAAATAGGTATATCGGGCATCCGTGAACCAAAAATACGAACATCCTCCGCTCATCATTGCTTGTCTATATCATTAACGTGACTTAAAACATCCGTGACCAGGCTCTTTTAGCCAAATATCCAAAATATCCATTAAAGCTCGGGATCATCAGCAGTCCCACCTGAACAATAAAAAGCCAGACGGCTATCCAATCCGTGTCCGACTCGATGTTGTTCCGCTGGATGATCAGCTCCACCCAGAGGATGAGAGGCCATGCAACGAGCAGCATGGCCGCCGAGCCGATGATGATGAGCGGGTAGCGAAGATTAGAGATTGTCTTTAGAGCCTTGAACAAAGACGTGGCCTTCGCCTCTGCGCCGCGATCGCGCCGCTCGACTTCCATGTAGATGGGGATGGCGAGGCACGCAATGACGGTGGTGAAGGCGAAGAAGGAGTCGCCAATCTGCCAGACCAGGATGAACTTGTGCCAGCCGTCGGTGAGGGTGCGCCAGCCGAAGAAGAAGAACTGGTACTCCCCATAGCCGGCTTCCTGGTTGGTGGCCCAGGACATCCAGGCGGCGACTGTGTTGAGGATCATGACGCCGGCTGTGCCAAGGCCAAGAAGGATACCCATCCAGATGTTGCCTGACGTTACGCCTCCGAGGTAGGAGAGGGAGTAGATGGTGTTGAAGTGGACGGGCAGCAGGGAGAGAGCGTGGAGGTGGTGAGCCTTGATGTCATTGTACCATTTCAGTTGTTGGTACCAGTTGAAGGCAAGAAAGCCAAGACTGGTGATGCCGCTGCTGTCGACTCCCGCAACGGCCTGTGCAGGAGCCAGCAGGAGACTGGCGTAGATGAGCCCTCGATTGAGCACGCTGAAGCCATCGACAGCATCAACAGTGTCACTCATTTTGATCACTGGCGGGCGGGGACGTGGCTTCCAAGCTCAATGTAGGTACACGAGGACACGGAATTAATCAAATGACGCGCGATAGAAGCCGCCTCTGTGTGGACTTGAATTGAGATTGTTGGTCGATCCTTAGATAGAATCTTGTGCCCGCTCGAGGCCGGCGCTGGGGTCTGACGCACTTTTATCGCTGGGCTTCGGACCGTGCCTAGACCATCTCAGAAACCAACAGGCGTCAATCTCTCCCCTCAGTCTTTCCGCCCTGGCTGTATGGCAGAAGGGGCAGTGCATCCACTCGGCCTGTTAGGCAGTGCAGCCAGACCCAACAGCTGAAAAGGCGTGTCCAATGGGGTGTTTTCGTGATCCCGCTGAGCTGCATGATCCCTGTCTCGGCGCCTCAAGGCCGCTCTGGAGCCACAGCGAATTCCGCGTGAGGCAGCCATTGCCTATTGTTTCTCCTGTCAGGCGTCTGCCTTAGCGTCCAAGAAGGAGGAGCAAAGAGGTTCGCCTACAGCTTCGGGCAGGGCTGTGCCACGCAAATGTGCTGCCGAACACCCGCTGGAGCTCAACCTTTCGCAGAGCTGCTGACCACCCCCTGCTGATCCAAGATGAGGCCATTCCTCTTGCAGCTCGAGTCCTCCTCAGCTAAGCCCAGCCAAGCCCAAGCGGCTGAGAAAATGCAAGACAGACCCCTGTTCGAAGAGCGGCCATTGCGCCACGTCGAGAGGACTCGCGATCTGCCCTGGAGGCGACATCGATTTGACACCCGAGCACATTGGAAGGTGGTTTGGGTGGATAGGTCATTCACAAAATACAAGGTCTTACCGATGGCCTTTTGGAGGGCGAGTAGAAAAGGACCCTTACAAGAAATATCCTGTCACCAGTGTATGTAATGCGTGTAACTATGAATTGATGATTGCACACTTAGAAAATCCCATAAATGTCTTGCAATTCAGCATCTCGTTGCCTATGACTAAGTGAGAGAAAGGCCCTTTAAACGCCTCATCTGGGGGATACTAGACAGGATCTCGACACCCCGTTTTGGGTCATTTAAATCGTAGCTAATCCAACTATTTACTAACCGCTAAGCTCTCTAATGCTCTACGACGACAGGTCCGTTACTTAATTCAACCGGACATGGAGATGAGAGGGGGCGGCTCTGCCGAGTCGCTTGAGATCTCTCTCAGTTGGCCGAAGCGCGTAGACTAGACAACCCGCTTGGGCCGTGGGAGAGCCTCATGGTGTTCGGGTTGTCGTTTGCGACCGTTTGTCGATTTAGGCTTGGGGATTCCTATAACAGCACCCTCCACATTGTGTGATCGTGCGTCGTACCAATCGCGAGGCTGAAGAATGTCCAGATTCTCGATCGGTTTTACAGCGCCTGGGATCTTCTCAGTATATTATACCAAGATCTGAAATAAACCATTGCGGACTTACGGAATGGTGGTGTAAGCGCTAGAGTCCCATCAACAGTTAGATCGATTACTTCTGCCGGTAGGCGGGGGACCTTGCACATTTGCGATATCAAGGCAATAGAGTCTGGCTCGTTTTGCTTGATGATAACAGCAAAGTACTCTGAGCCCCGGTTCAGATTCTCGAAGGAGTAGGAGCCAAGTCCCGGCTGGACTATCATTGAAAAGCAAGCCGTTGGCTTGATGTCTTCCGCTGGCCCTTCTTGTAGTTTTTTGCAAGGCAATTTCTCCGGATTGACTATGTGTTAGAGGCAACAGTGTTGGCATATGGTACAAGTACGCTATAGGGAAAGGGTTCAACTGACATTCTTTGGAGAGGAGGCGAGCGTGAATTTCCTGGCAACTGGCCTTATGATGCAGCTGTACACTGACCACTGCTTCTTGGCACCATGACGAGAAGCGATTCCATCCCAGAATCAGCTTGTTCGTATTCCCCGGCGGAGTTTGCTGTAGCGTGACACTATTGTTGACGTTCATGTACTCAAATAGCCTCTGAACAGCACAGTTGGTGACCCTTCTCTTGTCCCATTCTATGGTGTGGTCTTCGGTTTTAACAAATTGACCTTCGGACATCTGCTCAATAAGCTCCTTGACTAGCCATTGGACAGCATGGAAGAGCACATCGATTTCTTGAACGTTGCTGGACAGTCCGAGCTCTCCCACTACCTGTTCACTATCGAGCCATCTCTCATGGATCTTGAAAGTCGCATCTTTTAAATACGTGTGAAGTCGGAGCTGACCCGCCTGGACAAACTCGATGTTGATATGGGCTACGCTGGGTATTCCTGGTATGCATGAGCGGAGAAGCCTGTGAAGACTCTCGGCAAACTTGTCCGCTGACACCATTGCGATTCTCGATTTCAGAAACTGGTTCTCTTGCTCTTTCTTTGCAGTGTGGATGAGGTGAAATCTGGATAAAATCGACCAGTAACAATCTGGAAGTCTGGATCCGGTCCGGCCCAACCCCTGTATGATCGTTTTGAGGCGAGGATCCTATACCGTGGCATAGTTCAATGGTTAGGTAGCTGAAAATGCAGATTTGGAAAAGCGAAGTTAATCAAGTGATGATACACATACCTCGGACATCTATTTATTGGAATAGTACCATTTAGCCTGATCAGAAAAGAGATGGTCTCTCACTTTCTTTGCCGACTCAATTCCCATAAGCGACTCAGCCAAGTGCACGTCGGCATACAAAGGATTTGTGGAGAGAAGCATGTCATGGAAGGCCGCAATAAGACTTGGTTTCTGTTGCAACGCGTCACTCCAGATGCTGAGAATTGTCCGGCATTCGTTGCTTGAGCTTGTGACGGATTGTCTGTCTCGGTTGGTTACGCCATGTCGAAAATTGTATGCGTACTTGAGTGGCCATCCTGATATGCTTGCAGAGTAATCTGGGCTGGACTCCATGAGCAAGAGGCCTTTTAGGTAGAGGTTTCCCTGGACTGAATCGTCGAGGATGAGCTCGCCGTGCTTGGTTGTGATGATTGCTTCCTCCTGACTGGGAAGGTCAAGTAGGAACAAGGCTGAGCGATACCACTTATTGAAAGTCTCCAACGTAACGTGCTCCCGCTGTGTTGATTCACCAATCCCATCTCTGCCCTTGCCCTTTTCGCCAATGAAGAATCTTACGTCGTGATAGGGAGACACCTGAAAAGGAACAGAATTGTCATCCTTGAGTTTCTTGGCAGAACGCTTTTCTCTGACGACGGCTTCTTGCTGCATTTTATTGAGCCTCGCGACGAGCTTGCCAGCGGTGGTGAAGTTGAAGTTCCACGTGACGTTGCCGCTGATGCAACGGACGCGATGATTTCGGCGTAAGAAGACCAGCAGAGCAACTTTCAGGCCCTCACCGTGGACACCGGCTTGATTGGTCTTCCCCCATTTGTCGCTTTGCCCAAAGTCCAGGTGTTTTGGCTGCAGGGACGCGGCCCGGCTGGTGATCTCGACGATTCCGGTGCCACGTCGTCCGGAGAACCGGATGAAACCCAGGCAGGAATCATCATCAGCAACTCCAGCCGCCTTATTCAGTGCCTTGAAGAGTATGTCTGCTTTCAGATCGGTCGACTTGTTCTCTTTCACAACATGGAACTGGGTCTCTTTCAGTTTGAACGATTGGATGATGCCGTCTCTCCTGTAGTGCCGTCCACTAGTTAGAGCTCATGTCAGTTCCAGGGAGGGGGATAGAAAGACATACCAATTTTGCACAAGCTCGCGAAAGGCTGACGAGGTATTCCAGCTCGGGCTGTAGTTGGATCGGATGGGAAAGCAGATGGTGAGGCTCTTTTTGATGGAGCTTAGTGCAGTTTCCTCTTCTTGTACCTCAAAGGACTCGCTCTCGTAGCCGGCATCTTCGAAGGTAGAAGTCTCAAGGTCATCTAAGACCTGCTGAAGAGTGGGTTGATTCGCCGCCATTTCGCGGTGACGATCTTTGGTCGATGAGGAACCCCAAAATCAAGAGATGCAAGAGGAGAAAAGAAAGGGCGGATGCATACACTTCAAACCCTCACAGGCTCAGGTCGCACCGGCACGTTTAGTAATTCCACGTTCTCAACACGGTACGTAGCTTTGAATGCACTGTGCAGTTTGCATTGCATAAAGGCATTTTGAAGAAGAAAGGCTGGCCATGGTCTGTGTTTGTGTCATATTTTGTCCATTAGCCTCGTATCGCTGGCTTCAATCAATAAGAAATCGACATCCAAGGCAGGTTGTAACCAGTATTTGTCCACGCACAGGCCCATAAGCGTGCGCCTCGCAACGATGATGTTATGCTGCATGTTTGATTGTTGATTTTCATCTGAACCGTTGCCAAGCTGCTTTGCTTCAACCCCAAGCGGGACTGTTGAACTTATTATTAAGTCAAAGGAGCTTTGATCAGCAGTGATTTAGCACTGACTACCTCAAACATCATGATACAGTAAAACACAATCATAAACAAAACACATCAACAAGGTACAATCTTAGAAGGAACACTTGACGAGGAAAGTCTAGTAACAATCAGGGCCTACTCCAACACATGACAATAAAATGCCGCCAACATCATGGTATCAGTGGATTTGCTAAAAGAATCTGGCCTGACTACAATCAAGGGCAAAATGGAAGTGGCAGAACATGGTATTGGGCCACAGAGCTACAATTGCTATCACAAGCGTAAACATCTGGGCTCGTCATCTAAACTGCTTGATGGACTTGTTTCTACACCACTAATACAAAATGGAAACAGTGACAGGCCGGAAAGAGAGGATTGAAATATTGCCCAGTTCCGGCCGAGACGGGATCGGAGATAAAAGGGCTAGGAAACTACATTGAGGAAGTAGGCGGCATGGAACGTAAAAAAGTGGAAGTAACAAATGAATTTTGGTGACCAGTAAAATTGATGGAGGTACAAACAATCCTTGTAGATTCACACTGGTAGAATATTCGGACTAGTATCGAAGGGCTAGATAGGTTTATGGGGATTAAGCTGGTGTTGACATTTTAAAAGATAATCTGCTAAATCTGCTAGATCAAACTCAAGAATCCCGCAGGCTGACCACCAGAGGAAGACCTAGCCAAGAATACAACCATGATTTGATCACCGCATACTTGCTCTCTTGCGGCATCTCTCTCATTTCTTTCTGGTGGCCCGGGTGTCTCCCCATCCCCGGAAAAGATACAAGCCATGACCCTCCCCCGATTCATTGGCGACACGATCAACAATGATTTGTTCATCAGGTACGTCTTGCCCATCTACCGCGACCTGAATTGCTGGTGGGCGGTCACTGCTAGCCGAATCAACTTGAATTGTTCCCTCAAACTCAACTCGTAGCAACCCGGTTTCCGTGGTACGTGTGGAAGTACACTTCGTAACTAGGATCTGCGGCCTAGTCTTGATTGAATGATTTTTGGACGACAATTGGATGAAATCCGACGGCAGCGACGGAGTGTGCGGTGGAGGGCTTCTTAGTTTCGTCTGCGTCTCAAATGCGTTTGCCCACTTCAACAGATTTTCATCATCGAATCCACGGCCGGCAAATGTCAAACCAATGGGCATGTTTTTACCTGGTATCATTCCCATCGGGACAGTCACCGTCGGGATGCCAAGATGGCGTAGGGCCCTGTTCCCAGTACTGTAGAAAACACCATTAGACCAGGCGTGTGCAGCATGAGCTGAGTCGACGTCGGCATCAGCAGACCCAACGTCGCCAGCTGCCGGGAAAACGAAACAGTCACACCCGCAACGTTCGAGATAATCATCTGAGAGCTGTTTGCGCATCGTCTCGAGGTTTATGGAGGCAGCATCCAGATCCTTGATATCGAACATTGAACCGGTGCCCTCTTTTACATATTTGGCAAGCTTGCCCCAATGAATGACATTTTGTGTTGGGAGGTTTTCAATCTCGACTGGTGTTCGCAATGAATCTGGGTAAATGTTGTTTTCATCGACGCTGGCTAGATTTGGCGTATTTGGATCTCCATTTGAGCTGAGAAAGAGATCCCAGCCATGTGCAATAAGCGGCCCTTTTTCAGTCCATTGCCAGTTCTCAGGCAGTCCTGTCACAGCTTGTAGCAACTCGGGATTTTCGTAGGCTGTGACAGCAGGAAAGTCGGGCACCAGTACAATTTCGGCTCCAAGAGACTCAAGTTTCTTTCTAACCTCACCCCAGACCATGATTACGCCCTCACTAGTAGTGACTGGGGCTGCGCCATCGGGGCTCTTGCCTCCAATGTACATTTCCGGAACTGCTATACGTAGACCCTTGAGTGATACCGACTCGGAGATGTTTTGAAAGAGAGTGGCGGAAGGCCTCCCTCCCCATGGCTCTGGAATAGACACATATGGCTGGTTTCTCCAATAGTCTCCTTCGGTAACTGGATCATTGGCAGATATTACCTCAAGAAGTGTGAGCATATCACTCATTGTCCGAGTATGTGGGACAACAACATCACAAGTTGGGTACAGCGGCCAGTTTCCCCGGATGGAGATCCAGCCTCTGGACGGTGTATACGCAACCAGCGCGTTGTTGGAAGCCGGCGAACGCCCTGAGGATACAGTCTCCTCGCCCATCCCAAAAGCCGCAAAAGAAGCCGCCGTTGAAACACCAGACCCATTCGATGAGCCGGACGCAAAGGCAGCCGCCAGGAACTCTGGATTGTAAGGGCTCTCTGCCCTGCCGTAGATGCCGCGTTGCATTCCCCCATATGCCATCGAAGGCATATTTGTCTTTCCGATCAGAACTCCACCAGCTGCACGAATGCTGCTGACAGTGAAGGCATCCTCGTTGGAAATGAGATTTTTGAAAGCCGGCGATCCGCAGGAGACAGTCATGCCCTTGACTTTGAAGCTATCCTTGACGGTAAAGGGAATACCTTCAAGGCGCCCTGCCTGGCCGGAAGCACGGCGGTCATCCGATGCTGCAGCTTCCTCGAATACGTTCGGATTGAGAATAGGGATTGAGTTCAGGACAGTGTTTCGGCAGTCATATTTCGAAATGCGACGCAGATACAAGGCCACAAGCTCAACTGATGATAAGGAGCCGGAGGATAGAGCGTCTTGGAGACTATAGATGCCAGCCTCCACGAGATTGAGCGTTGTCATGATGTGTTTATCGCCTGGACAAGTATACTGAATAGTTAACTACAGTATAGGAATCATGAGGGAGCAACATGCCCCCTCATGAACTTATCAATGATGCTCTCGTGAATTTGCAGTAATACCCTCATGATTTTTTCAATAATACCATCGAAATAAGAAGAGACATTCCGATGGAAACCGAGCGAGCTGCCAACTCGACTCGCAGCCGATATCGTAGCGGGCGTCTGTGCTGCTTGAAGGTCACCCTCCGCAGCTCTCTCATTCGCTTGCCGCGGGATTCAATTACTCGATTGCTCGCTGGCCGACGGCGGTGGCCAAACTCGGTTAGTTGGTGGTGTGATTAGAGGGCGAGCACGAAGTCACCGTGTAAGAAAGGGGCCGCGGATTTCCGTCGCTCGCGCCAGTCCGATGCTTCGCGGATTTCCGTCCCCCTCTCCCTCGATCCCAGTTCGGACTGACTCGCGCTCGTTATTTTAGAACCTTTAGTGTGCACATATCTAATAGAATACAGATACGTCATTGAAAAGGTAAAATTCAAATAATAGCAAGAATGGGCCGACTTTTCCAATGATTTGGCGGTGAAAATAACCCAGTGCTTTCTCAGTCTTGCCGCCCAGAAAGAACTATTCTTCTACCAGCAACGAAAATATGCCGTCTTCCCAAGCTGTACAGCGAATTAGCATTCGCTGGCTCCCTAAGCCAGCATACGAAGATACCGACACAGTTGCTTTGAATGTTGGTGGTTATTTCATTGACTTACGCGTGGTCAAAGAAACGGGCTCAATCCAATGGAGCCGAGCTGGAGAACGCATTCTGCTTAAAGAGAATCCATGTGAGCTTTCTCACTTACTTTTCCCTAGAGTAATGAGCCAGGATATTGATGTTTTCTGGCAGTGACGTTCCGTTGGACGCATATTATTGATTCTCTGGATCTCACTGTTCCGGACGAGGCGCATTTTGAAAAACTGCCGAACGGGGACGATTTGGAGATCGGAACTACTCCATGCCCTCATAATGGAGGCGCCCTGACAGAATACGAAGAAATTTGGAGAGACATCACGTCCAGAAAAGAACAGGATGATCCGTCATGGATTCTCCAAAGCGCGGATGGGACTACATTTATTGGCAGAGTTGGAGCAATATATCTGGCCATCCGGAAAAGTGAGACAGGGGATTTTTGTGCGAGGAGAGAGGATTTGAGCTCATCTAGTCAAAGTTGGGAAGTCACTTTCGAATCTGGTAAGGTGGAATTGCTCCCAAGGGCGATTGGCGCTCTTCAACAGCTTGGAGCAGCTGAAAGAGTTGAGCATGGGACATTGCAACTTGATAACATCAGTTATATCGTCAAAGCATTCAGCAACGCATAAATATATGGATTTTTTTCTATCATAAAGTAATTCAAGCATTAAATTACGACATAATCTTGGAAATATGGAACAAATTCGCCATTGTGCTTGTCTGTGTCTCGTGTCTTTGACGCCGGGTGGTTTTACAACGCCGTGGAAATTTGGAAGAAATGCTCGCACACACAACTCTCCGTTGATCCGGACGTATCAGAATGGGCCCTGGGCAAGAATCGTATGATAGATAAAACAAAGAGGAACTCTGCAACTTGATTCGCACTTGATGACCCACGCATCTTGATGAGCATGATATGTCCCCCATGGGGAAGCAGGCATGGAATACCTTGCCTCCTCCCAGGACATCCTCGGAAAACCGCTAGCGTCGGACTGACGCGAACCCAGACATGCCCGCCGGCCGACATATCAAGTCGAGTCAGTCTGTGGCATTTGCCCCTATCAGAGTGTCTGTTAACCCCACATCGACCCCGGAGTTTGCTGGTGCTATCATCTATCTTCGTCTAGTGGATCAAATTCACACACGGCTCTGATACCACTGTGCTCTAATCAACCGCTAGCACTTGAGGCTGGGCAGTCACCCAGGCTAGTAATTTTCATGACCCTGAAGGCCTGCTACATACATACATTTTCTGGGGCTATATGTTCTTCGTCTCATCCTCGCTTCCAAGGCTCTGTCAATAGCAAGGTCTTCATCATATTCTTGCAATACAGATATTAAATCCTACACCGAAGCCCACTCCTCTATGATGGACAGTTCTTCCCCCAAAACCGCCAACAGGTCGACAGAGAAGATAGATCCCAGTCTCGACCGCAATGACTTAGTCGACGAAACCATGAAAAATGAAGCTGCCGATGACAATGGCGAGGTATTCAACCAGGCCGAATTCCGCGCCCTAGGATGGTGAGAACCTGTGGAATCAATATCACTACATGTACGTATGAGGCTTCCCCCCCCACTGACACAGCTGTTTCAAACAGGATCCGAACTGCCATCATTCTTATGAAACTCTGTTTCGCCACTGGCGTACTTACAATCCCGTCAGCATTCAGCGTTGTTGGCTATGGGCCTGGAATTGTCCTACTCCTTTGCTGGAGCGCAATGACAACATGTATGATCACAATTGATTGAGGTACACGAGCTATTCTAATATTCACCATTGTAGACTACGCATACGTCATGTATGCTTTCCGAATGAAGTACCCCGGAGTACACAGCATTGCGGATGCCGCAATGATTGTCGGGGGTCCGATTTACCGAGAGGTGGCATGCTTTCTTTTCCTCCTCTGCTGGATGTAGGTAAAACACTTGGCTTTTTGGCCCGCGATACTCTTCTGACTGACTCCTTCTAGTCTCGCCTCAGGATCAGTTTTCATCGGGCTTGCCCAAGGTCTAAAGATTCTTGCTGGCGGTAGGGGTTGCAGTGTGGTTTGGACACTGGTTGCGGCCACTTGCTCCGCCATTGCTTCCAGTATCCCGACTCTCGGAAAGCTAGCGTTTCTTACCTGGATTGGCTTTGCGTCCATTTTCACAGCTGTTTTCATTGTGGTGTGAGTAATTAACGGTTTCCTGCATAGGAACAAGCACTGCCAGTCTTGCAATTCTAATCTAACGTGATGTAGAGTCGGAGTTACCCAAGTTGATAGACCAGCGGCAGCTCCGCAGACAGGTGATTTCGTTCTTGAAGTTGTTTCGGTTGCCAGCCCTGGATTTGTAGCTGGCATGACTGCAGCAATCAATCTTTTCGGTTAGTTTTCTTCACCTTTTCGGAGACTCTTGCTAACAATTTGGAATATAGCTGGTTACGCCTCGACTCCCACCTTCATTCCCGTCATCGCTGAGATGAGAGTACCCAGCTCTTTCCCCAGAGCACTATTTAGCTCCCAGGCTCTTCTGGTGGCGTGCTATGTATCATTTGGAATGGTTGTTTACTTGTGAGTGACTGTATACCTCCCAAAATACGCCAGTTATTAACGGATTGCATTTATAGCTACTGTGGACAGTACGTGGCCAGCCCGTCGTTGGCCAGTGCTGGAGGTCTGATTGAGAAAGTCGCATATGGGATTTCAATTCCCGGCTTCATCATGACCTCGACGTTATGGATTCATCTTTCCGCTAAATTTGTGAGTGCTAGTCAGTGAGTTTTGAAAACATCTAGCTCATACATCGCAGCTTCTTGTCCGGATCCTCCGCAACTCCGAACATCTGCAAAGCCACACGGTGATTCACTGGGCTACCTGGTTGTGAGTTCTTGCTCCTATTACTCACTGCATTTCTCTCGAGCTATTGGCTAATAAGATTTAAGTGGCTCGACTGTGGGAATCAGCGCGATTGCCTTTGTCATTGCCGTTGGAATCCCATTCTTCAGTTACCTGATTGGCCTCATCGGATCACTTTGCTGTGCACCGGCATGTGTAAGCCTCGCCGCAATATCCTCCTTTACTGTTTCTGGTTCTAACAGCCTTAGTTCGTTATTCCCGCCACAATGGCAATTCATATGGATTGGGGAAATCACTCATCCAGCAAATCTAAGATGGCGCTGTTTGGGCTGCACGTGTTCACGGTTATACTTGGCTCATTCATGACGGTCGCCGGCTCATACAGTAGCATCCAAAGCATCGTCAATGCTTATAGCCAAGGAACGGTCGGAGGCGCTTTCACATGCTAAGTAGACATTTTTTCACGGTGGAAGATAGGGATTGGCCAGGAATTTGTTGGCCAGCTGTTGCGAAGGAAAACAAATTGCTTGCCACGATTGAGATAAGAAAGTGTCTTCAGATTTAACATATTATATCATATCATCAGTTCCTAATATGGTTATTTCCTTACGCAATACAGTGAACTTGAGAGTGAATTGACAAAAAGAGCAATACAGTACACGGAGGAGTATTCATTGTGTTGAGATGTCGGGTCTGGCATCTTCTATTATTGTTTAACTTTATACTTGAACTCTCTTCCGTGTCCCTTATCAATACACAGAGGGTGAGCGCTTTTGCAGATCCAATGCTGCGTAAAGGCAAACATCACAGACACGCCTCAGTCGATCTACCAGGGTAAATGTACATACGGATGAGAAAGTTCCAGTATAAAGTGCACGACCCGACATCTCAATACAATGAATACTACCAGGGTAAATAAAACATTTCCAAGAGGTATTTCATATAGAGTTGAACGTTCTCATGTCTTTTAATGTCTGTTCATTCATTTTAAATTACAGCTTCTGACCAAGATTGACATGGACAGCCTTAGACTGGGTGTATGCTTGGAGGGCATACTGCCCCAATTCTCTACCTATGCCCGACGACTTATACCCCCCGAATGGAATACCGAAATGAGAGTCACTGGATGAGTTGATGAATACCATGCCGGATTGGAGCTTTCGAGCAACCCTGTGCGCCTTTCCAATATTTTCCGTGAAAATAGCAGCAGCGAGGCCGTAGCAACTATCGTTTGCCTTAGCCACGACCTCCTCCAGTGTACTGAATTTTGAGACGACGGCGACGGGGCCGAATATTTCCTCTCGCACGACTTTCATATCTTTTGTGGTCTGTGTAGCAGTATGTGAGAAACAGACAGTTCGTCCCAGACTCTAGCACTTTGATGACTTACATCCGCAAATATGGTGGGTTCAATGAAATAACCCGTATCCCCGTGCTTGACGCCACCATGCAGTAATCGGGCTCCTTCCTGCTTTCCCTGATCAATATACCACAGAATCTTATCATACTGTGACTTAGAGATCTGAGGGCCTTGCCAGGTATTCTCGTGGAAGGGATCACCGATGCGATGATGGTCCCTGGTGACCTCGACAAATTTCTCCAGGAAGCTTTCGTAAACGCTCTCCTGGACGTAAATCCTTGATGTCGATATGCATACCTACATAATCAAAATTTAGCATATGCCGTTACAGTGAAGGGTCACAATTCCCCCAGATTGCCTTGCTTCTTACCTGTCCTTGATTGCTCATGATGCCAGTGTGACACCACTTAACCGCCTGGTCAAGGTCTGCGTCCTCAAATACTAGACTGGGATTCTTTCCTCCGCATTCTAGAGTGATGTTCTTCAAATTCGAGGCTGCTGCTCTCATGATAGCGCGACCCGTTTCTGTACTTCCAGTGAAGGCAATCTTGTCGACATCCATATGTTCCGCGAGCACCTTACCCGCGACTGATCCCAACCCTGGTATGATGTTGACAACACCGGGAGGGAAGCCGGCTTCGGCCACTAGTTTACCAAAGTACAGAGCGGAGAGTGGCGTTTGCTCTGCAGGTTTCAACACCACGGTGTTGCCACAGGCCAGCGCGGGGGCGACTTTCCACGCCAGCATCATGAAAGGATAATTCCTGCATCTCGTACTTAGCACAAAAGACCAAAGTTCGGATTCGCTATACATACCATGGTATTATCTGACCACACACTCCCATGGGTTCCTGTAGAACATAGGCCAGCTTGGCCGGAGTGGTTTCGATGGTTTGTCCACAGATCTTGTCAGCAGCGCCAGCGTAATATTTAAACACGTTGCATGATGCATTTATGTCAACATCCAGGGCAACAGAGTACGGCTTAATGTTGATATGTTAGGTTTGAGCTCAAGTGATTGGGGGAGGACTAGGAGGGGTATCTTGCCTTGCCGTTGTCCATGGCATCAATGCTTGCGAGGAGCTCCCGATCTCGGTGAATAAGCTCAGAAAGTTTATAAAGCAGGTTACCACGATCGATAGCGGCAAATTCTGACCACGCTCCCTCAAACGCTCGTCGGGCTGCCCTCACGGCAGTGTTCACATCTTGTTCGGAAGCGCCCTGAAGAGTGATGATGGGTTCATCGAGCCTTACGCATCATGTTAACATGGGCCATCGTAAGTTTCACGAATGCTTGACGTACGAAGGATTGAGAACCGTGAAATCATCTCCTGACCCCGGGATATATTGATTGTCAATGAAGAGACCAGTGGGCTGGTCGTACTTCAGCCCATTAGGTAGAAGAATCTCGACAGATTTTGCCATGGTGAGTGAAGTCCCCGGACTCAGAACGGGAAGAATTGGAATACCGAATTCTATTGAGGTATACTGCTGCTTCTGTATTATCACTTTTTTAATGGCCCTGGTCAACTCGCTTCCAAAAGCAGTAAGCTGGTGGTGCGGCCGTGCCAAGCTAAACCACGGCCCTGGCGCATCACTGATGGTGGGTCAGTCCTCAGCTTGAGGCGGCGGATTCGAGCTCTGACGGGAATCCGCGAGAGTCGGGAATCCGCGGGGCTCTCCAATTACCCTCGAAGTCGCTTCATACGCTAACGACTCCATAGTTGGAAGGAAAGTATGTGATTCGATTAAAGTCTTATCTCCAGAATGAATTCCTAGGGAACCTTAAGTCATATTGTTTCTTTCCCAAAGCTCCTCGAATATGATGGATTGCCCAGTCAAGAGGTTCTGGTTGTCAGTTTCCAACATTGAGATTACACCCAGACATCTTTGAAGAGACAAATTCCTTGCCTGCCGCTCCTCAGATGTTAGATTCTGGGTACCCAGACAATGTAATCCGACTTGAAGGGCCAAATAACCTGTAGTCCAATTCATTGGGAAAATAAATATTGGATCGCTTTCCGCATTTACCAGCCTTAAATTTGCGAGGAGTTGCTGCTGACGCGCCAACGCTAGGCATGCCCTTGAAATGTTATCGCAAATAGTGGTCGGCTGGCCGCCGGGTGTAGGCCACAGCAAAGATATCATATAGAGGCCTTGCGCATAGTTCAGTTCAGCCCATGGTGTCAATACGCGATTAGCCTTCCCATCCTCTATACTTTCAACAGTCTTCGACCACCTTACCAACCATTCGTCAAGCTCACGGCGATACACCTGTGAGTCGCTCTTGGCGCCGAAGTATTCTCGTGCTAATCTCCCCATATACGCTTCTTTTTTGAGAAGGGAGCTATGGATCTTCATTTTCAGAAAAGAGATTAGATAGAAATGTATGGATATAATTTCCTCGAGAGATGTTTTGGCTTTCTCCATGAGCTCCTTTGGAATGGGGTTAGAGTCAACGACTTTTCCAATGGCAGAGCATGCTTACCTTCCGAAGACTATCACCTATGATTAAAAGGCTTGGTCTTCCAAATGCGATAGACACCTGACTGCAAACAATCATTAGTTTTATGAGAGCTGCGTAGCAACACCGGTAGCAGAATCTTACCTCTCCAAGGTATAAAGCGTTCTTGCAAGCATGCAAAATAACACATGATCCTTGTCTTCATCTTCAGACGGCAGATGGGACAAGTCAAAGAATAGACGGATGCCAAACCCCAAATGTCTCCAGACGTCGCCAGACCCTGGACTCAGAACTAAATAAACGCAAATCAAGAGCGTTCGTTGAAGTAATTGTATATTTCTTGGTCGTGAGGAGTGATCGCAGGTAGTGTCCAAGTTCGATAATGCTTCGTGGAAATATAAAGTGGCCCACCAGGCGAATGATGCTTCCTTCTTCTTCCTCACTTGACAGGCGATGGCCACAACCAAATAGATGATATTTTGATTGTAGTCAAAACTTGGGTCGGGATCTTCACCGCGGTAGCTAGCATAAATTCTGTCTAAGCATGCCTCATCTAGAATGGGGAAGAATGCGTTGGCCGATTGACCGTAGAGTAGGATGAGAGAAAGCTCCACCGATATCGACAACCGCTTAAACTCGAATCCAGGAGTATTCTCATGGCTCTCGTCCTCTAGTGTCTGGGCAGCTCTTATTATCGATGGAAGCTCCCAGTTTGGGGAGTTGGTGAGGAGCTCCCTGAGACACCCCAATGAGGACCACGGGCCAAAGAAATGATCAGAAGATTTCTCTTCATCTTGTTGTTCAGACCATCCCATACGCTGACCAGTCTGTTGTTGGCTCAAAATAATAGAGCGTCGAGGGTGATTTGGTGGGCCTGATCTTTGTCCCTGGCTTTGGGTATGAGATGATGGGCCAACCTGCAATTCGAGCTCTTTCACTCTTTCGGCCAATGAGAACACAAAGCTATGATTCACATGTGTTAATCGAATATTATCTGCTGATGAAAACCTCTGACTTACTTAAGCGGGACGTTCTTTAATAACACAGAATCAAAGATGACACATTGACGATTGGTTCGTTGGCATTCTTTGCAGGCGGGCAATTGTCGGTGGCACTTTACGCGACGATCTCTGCAGGGGCTGCAGGCCGGAAGAATGTCGATGAGTGTAGTGAAATCCAACCGGTCTTCATTGGAGTCCATAGCCATCTCAGGGATGGTCACTGGATCTGACCCTGAAGTCAATGGCAAAGTTTGAACGCTGTTGTTCGCGTCTGCAATTTCAGACGGATCGAAATAATCACCCATATTAAAATCTTCATTGATAAAGTCCTTCCACCAGGCTTCATCTTCGAGAAAACCAGGACTTGTCTCATTGTTGGTTGCCTGTGCTGGCTTGCTTGAAACGGAGATATTTCTATGATAAACGCTGTGAATCCGCCGTTGAGTGACCAAGCAGTCAAGCTCTTTCAATACGTTTAGATCATATGCAGATCTCTGGCTTTCAGCGCTTAGACTGGTTTCGATGAGTTCCTTGATGTACTTGGCTGTGTCAAAAGTCGCCGGCCATCGTTCTGAGAGCGTAAACTGCAGTGAAATCAGTACAAGTTTCCACATATTTAGGCTCGTCTCACATACAAGTAGTTGAACTAGGTTTTCGAGAGCCTCTTGAGCTTGAATTCGTATGGACGCTTGCTGTAGCTCAGAAGTATGATTCCTCAGTGCATAAAGTATGACCACACCAGCTTGGAAAGCGCTATTTGCTATTTCAAAAGTGCCGATGAGACCGCCTGCCATGGCACTCTCTAGGGAAGTATTGATGAGCCGTATTGATGCAGATGCTGCAGCAATTAGGGATGAAGTAGAAACAGAAATGTTTCGCGAGCAAGGTCGATGAAGTAGGACTTGACATTGCTGGGCGGCAGATACTAGCCACGAGGTAGCAAACCCATCAGCCGTGATCTGATTAACCAGATCTTGGATAGAGTCTTTGGTGTTTTGAACCCAGGTGTCATAGTCAGCTGCGCTCTCAGGTATGCTCTGGTCGAAAAATTGGACACCATGAATTTCAGATTGAATTATGCAGACGCGGACATGGATCAGAAATTGTTTTTCCTTATTCAGGTGTGATACTCTCTGAATAAACTGCTCAAGGTCTCCATTGGGGTCACCTCCGTTGAAAGGTAGCTGCGTCGTGATGTGGTCATCACTCAACGCAATAGGACACCCAGCAGCAATGGCAACAGTCCTCTCAAGTTGGTACGTCTAGAAAGATGAGCACACGATTTCTATAGGATATGGGAATTGATTAACGGGTATGGTAAGCCACTTACCAGCCAAAATAGTGCCCTTCGGTGTTCCAGAAGCGTAGGATCCTGGCCCGTGGCGTTGCCAAGCTCTTCGTGTAGTCCCAAACTGACGGCCATGCGAACAGCTTCACCGCTCAAATACCACAGGTTGCTGGTGTGTGGGAGAAGTAATGCTAGCTGAATAAGCAATAGCAAGCAGCGCAATGTCGTCAGGGAGGCGTTCTGGATGAAGCCTTTGTGACGCATCGCATCCGCGTGCAAGGACTCGCTGAGTGCCGCAACTCGTCGAAAATCTTGCCTCTTGGAAGTGAGAGAGCTTATGGCCAAGACTAAAGTGACAATGAACGCAGTCTCATCAGGCATCTCTTTTCCAAAGTTTGTGGGGTCATAGAATAGATCGAATCGCTTTGAAAGATCATCTTCCGGAAAGCAAGGGAAACGGGGAAGGATATTATCCTTGTAGTTATCGAAGAGTCGCCGAGCCACATCAAGCGGAATCTTGCTAGCATTAAAAGAAGCAAACTTTGGCGCATACTCTAATCCGGCAGTTCGAGGGTAAATGTCATGGTAAATGCCATGAACAGGGATTTTGAGAGGTGGCCGCTCTGAGGGATAGAAGAGCTTCGCCTGATGCTGTAGGACACCATGCGATCGGAAAAGATTCGGCGTGAACCGGTTGGTGATTGAAATTGACACGGCTTCGAGAACATGGGAATGGCTTGCATCAGCTTCATCGCCGTCAGAGGCAATTGCAAAGCCATCCTTTTGGTGGTTCAATTCAACCCACTGCAGCTCGGCCAAGCGCTGTTCCAGGTATTGAACAGGGCTTGGAAAGACTTGTTAGTACCATCACATCACACAGTTCTGCAATTGAATCTTGCGATGATGACTAGGGACAATTCGGGCGAACCTTCGAGGGATTTCGGTCGCTGTTTGTCGATTGATCGCTGTGCATTCAACACCTGCAGACACACATCGCAAGCATTTGGGCGTGCCTCTGTCGCACTGGCAATGTGGTTAGAAATCCCGTGACGCAACACTTACAGTACCCAGTGAAAATCACATCACCTTACACACCTTCTGCTTTAGTTTGTAGCATCTGGCGCATGCTGGGGTCGATCGATGTCTTTTGGTGGAACGAGAACCTGAGCTCATTTTCCCTGCTCCCTCTTTTGATGCCATTTCGTGAGTCTGGGGTAGCTGAAGCTCCAGACGGTTAAATACGGCGTTTGCATAATCGGCACGTGACGATAAGATCGCATGCTTTAATTTGTGCTTGAAGTAACTAATTTATTGTTCAAGCTTTCCTCAGGTGGCTCACTCTGGATTTGGTGATGATGATTATCACCATGCAGGGTCAAAGGTCAACGACAAGAGAGCACAGACATTGGCTTTTGAAGCCATAGAGAACTCCCCAACGCTCTATGAATTGATTCAATTATTTATGGCATCCCCAGGCCTCTTCTTTTATTTCAATTTCTTGTCGCATCTTGAGCTCCTTATATAGGGTAGGTGCCTAGCTCTAGAGATGGAGAGATCTTGGCCTCCGCGGAACCCGCCACTGTATCACTGTGAACCTGAACCAAAGTGGTCCGTCGGAAGACTGCATTATGCTTAGAGAATAGAAGACCTTAGCGCTAGCTGAAAGTTTTGAACAGAAATTATCCAGTGTGAGATGGAGTAGTTATCTGACGGCCGTAGAGAACCTGGTTCTACGCAAGCCCTGTTCGGGTAGGGAAGTGGGTGTTTACATTCAACTCTGCCATATCGCATCGGCTCTGCGATACAAGGAAATGAGTGGGCTCTAGAGCGAGGAGAGTTGTTTGGCAACGGAATGGGGTCAACCTGAACCCATCAGTTGACTTGATGTTCACAACGCGAACGTCCAGCTGACCTGAAGTCTGCGGAACTAGAACAATTGCAAAATGTAGATTCTAGTCAGACGCTCAGGGGGGTCTGTGGGGTAGGAGAGCACTCCCGCACAGCTTCTTGTCATCTAGTCCTTTTGGAGGTTTGTTTGCGATTGTGTGAGTGGGGAATGGATGGTACAGTACCTAGGCTGGAATTTTTGCCAAGACGCCCTACCTTGGTATCACCCAAGTTTCAACAATCACGCACAGGCAAGTTCATTCATTTCAGGCCATGAATGGGTGGTGTCAAGATTTGGTGGCATTAAGATGTGGATGCTGTTGTGAAGATATCGTCTTCATATGAAAAAGATTGATGTCTACTTCCATCTACAGTCGACTGCAATTGAACGAGGTGTACAACCAAACTGAATATCGTTCTAAGCAGGGTTGCTGTCTACTTTCTCAGACCGGCTAGTCTCTCTGGGCTTGAATTAACACGCGATGAAATTTAGTTCTCCGCATTTCAGATAGTTCCCGAATGTAACCTAGAATGTTCTTCCCCAGGAAGTTCTTGCGAATTTAGGAGTGATCTTCCCCCCTTCCCTTGCGGCGCAGTTGTGTGCATTATGCCGTACAGGGAGTTCTGAGCCCAGTATGCAGGATGTTCCATAACTGAATTGATGCTTGGTGATAAGTATTACGTTCTTCCCGCCAATGAACTCATCGAGTGACCCTCCGACTGCAAAATAGTGACATTTCATTGAGCGCCAAGGCCTAGATTTACATCGGCCGTATATGAACATGGTGACGCTGTTTTGGATTTCGGAACTAGTGGGAGGGGCTTGCAGTGAAGATTTGGACGTTTCTGACTCTTATCCAATCGCAAGCTTTCCTCTACCAGGATTACGCCAGGTATCCATCAAACCGCATGAAATTTGACTGACAGTCTGAATTGAAACATCAAATGGAGCTTATAAAATGCGGAGGGAGCATCTCCTGCTGGCCATTTTCAGTCTAGAATCTCGAGCAAGCCGAGGCTGTTTGTCCTTCCAGCTATCCAAGCCGAGGCTCGCTACTCTCTTGTTCTCTTGAGCCTAAGAATGAAGCTTCGTGATGTCTAATTCACTATAGGAAGATTCGAGTATAAAGAGGGCGTCAAGATGTATTCTCTGAAAAAGAAACCATCCCACCTCAAATCGACATCTCAGGCAACCAAAGTCAAAGAACCCTGCAAATCAATACTTTCAGCTGTTGGAGATTTGACCTTTACCAAGGATCCTAAGAGTATATCGAAGTGAAAATGAAGTTCTTCACTGCTATCACTCTCTTTACCGCCCTTGTTGCTGGCGCCCCATTGGACATGGAGGACCTCGAAACTCGTCAGCTCAGCACGTCGACTGATCTTGAGAGAGGAAGCAGTTCCAATTGCCCGAGTGCCATTCTGATCTTCGCTCGAGGGTCGACCGAGATTGGCAATATGGTAGGAATTCCTTCCTCAGAGCCCTTCAATTTAACACGTACTAATATTCGAGTAGGGTTCTAGCGTTGGCCCAGCGCTCTCCGGTGCTCTGAGCCAGAAAATCAGCGGCATCTGGGTGCAGGGAGTTGGCGGCCCGTACGATGCTGCGCTGGGAGACAATGCGCTCCCACGAGGCTCAAGCTCGAGGGCTATCGCTGAAGGTGTCCGATTGTTCAAACTGGCCAAGAGCAAATGCCCCAACGCATCAGTTGTGGCGGGTGGCTACAGGTATGTCAATATGAAGACTTACATCTGCATTTTGAACAAGAGAAAATCTAACAACTCTGTCTTTTCTTCCATATAGTCAAGGTGCTGCTCTCATAGCGGCCGCAATCAGTGATCTCGACTCTTCCACCCGAGATCAAGTCAAGGGCGCTGCTCTCTTCGGATACACCCAGAACAAGCAGAACAATGGCCGCATCCCTAATTATCCCACCGATCGTACAAAGGTCTACTGCGCTATTGGCGACCTCGTATGCGAAGGACTCCTGATTGTCGCGCCTCCTCACTTGACTTACAATGATGAGGCTCGAGGTGAGGCTGCGGACTTCCTCGCCAGTAAGGTCTGAGTCATTATCCAAGGTGGATAAATAAAAGAACAGCAGGGAACTTTTTCTCTGGATGATCTATGAAGGGTCTACGAGATCCAAATTACCGGCCGGAAGTTGGGGAAGCGGCTGGTCTTTGCTTTCAACCTAGGTTTTGTGTTTTCTTGTCCTCGTTTTTTTGAACGCCTTCTCTAGTATTTTTAGGAAAAGAGGTTTTAGCATTCATGATGGGCTGGTTTCATCATGAAGCATCACTTCTTCGAATATACCCACTTGTCGACAAGCCAAGATCTGGTCATTAGACTTCGTGTGAAGTGACTCTTATGCGCCGATCAGCCAGCTCTTGAGTAGTAACGTTAACTTTCCGTACTGGGTATAAAAATTGTAAATCAAATCTGCGTCTACCTATCAGGAATCACGGATACCATTTTTCATTCTAGCTGCTGGTGCCTGGTGTACAGGGCACTTTGATGTACATCGAGTCAGCCGCAAGGCACCAGCAGGCAGCAGGATCGCCCTTCTCTAATTGGCTGGTTTTTGCTACTGCGCTTTCATACCCCTGCACCCAAACATCTATAAAATTCAGCCCGGCCCTCCAACTTTACTCTCTCCTTCTCTTTCTTTCTTCTTTAGCTTTCTTTGCCTTTGGCTTTGATCAAGTGTAGTATCTGTTCTTACCAGTTTAAAACCTGGTACGTGGACTATGAGTCCTCGTCCTTTTTAAACCATATTTTTGGCTTTTGGTCGGAATCTCCTCTGTGCTTGCGCATGAGTTCTGTTCCACTGTGTCCCTGGTCTTACACTGCCTCCAGGTGACGCGAAAGTCCTTTCCTAGGTTCATTCTTTTGTTTCATTACCGGCCGAGGCTTGTCCTTGGTGGTGAAGAAGCACGTATACAGTCTCAATGGAAAAGGGGTTTCTCTGAGGGTCCCCAGTGACCACTCTCCCAGAAGAGCGCTGATTTGGAGCAGCTGAAGCTGTAGACTTGCTCATTTAGTAAAATTCTCAATTTTGTAACAAGTAAGCGTGGCGACAATTACATTCAAGACCGAACAAAAGTGGGCTCGAACAGATTGAGATTGAGATTCATTAGCTAACTGACAACCTGCTCCTCATCTTCAGGACATAGCTTTTAGGTGTCTACTGGGCTGCACTTTTGGTAAGCATGTCAATCGTTTCCTCTGCGCGAGACTTTGGAGTATCAGCCTGCCCCTCAGCGGCAATAACAGCCTCCAAGGTCTCTACCACGGCATCTTCCAAGCTTTTGAACCCATCTTTGCCTAATTTCTGCAGAGCTTCAACAGAACGGTAGTTATCCACCTCTCCAATGTCGATAGCTGCCTCGTGAACTACTGGCAGAGATCCTTCCTTCTCCGGAAAGCGTCTGCGTATGATATCAAGAACTGCGCCCCAAGAGAACGGACCTGCCATTGCAAAGAGACGCTCATTTTGCACATCCTCGACTGTCAGAGCTCCCAGATGAAGTAGGGCTGTGTCTCCGACATGCACATACCACTCCGAGCCAAACATCGCAAGAAGGGATGATTGACCGCGGAGGAGAGCTGCAAGAATAGCAGAATTACTACCAAATCCTAGCTTGTCTGGAGCTACAGGCGCCCCCATATTGAAGTTGGGAACAACCGAGTTGAAGACAAACGATGGCTTGCTGTCGCGAACCCACTCGAATGCCTTCATCTCGGATAAAGCCTTAGAAGCTGCGTAAATAACTTTGCCGCGCCTCATGGGATCTTCTCCGTTCCAAGCTTGCTTTGACTCCTCGATTGCTCCCACGTTGTAAATATCAGCAGTCATCTTGTAAGAGGTGCCAGCGATTTGGTCAAGGCATGCGTTTGCAGACGATGTGAGGACAACTCGTTTGACAGTTGGTTCCTTGGAAGCAACCTCGAGAAGCCTAATGGTACTTTTTACCGTTCGATCAACGATGGTGGGATCCGGGCTCATGTCAAGGCTAGCCGCCACATGGGCAATTCCGTCAACGCCCTTAACGGCTTCCGAGAAGGCATTATTGGCATGGATATCGGGGACTTCGACAAGGCTGAAGCTGGGGCCGAAATACGAAGGCATCCAGCCATACTTGGAAACCGAGCGCACCGTTCCCTTGACTTTGTAACCGTGGTCGAGAAACGCCTTGGCAACGACGCCGGCGATATAACCGTTCACGCCGGTCACAAGAACGAGACCTCCAGGAGGAACGACGGTCATTTTTGTAGAACGGTGTGGAAGGGGAGCCTGTGTTTTGATAACATGTAAGAATGTGCTGTAGAAGTTAGGATAGGTAGAAGTAGTGTAGAGCTTAACAGCCAGTTTATAAGTCAAAGACGACGACAGTCCTTACACCTTTCGTCCCGGAAAACTGTTCTACATCAAGCATGTCTTGGTTGTCTTGTGTTAGAGATCTGACAATATGCCCACTGAGCTAGTCCCGACGTCGTATTCATTGGCTTCTGATTTGCTGGGGCTCAACTGGGGTCGCGCAAAGACCAAGAACTGGAACGAAGAAACTCGCCGATTGGTTGTGATATGGCCAAGGCGGGCAGATTGTCACGCCGCGAAAGGGTGTAAAGTTTATGTTTTCATTCCGCCCACAGAAGGTCCAGTAGAGTCAAGCTTTTGTAGGAGTCAAGTGGAGCTTCGGGGCTGAGACGCAATATCTACTTGCAAATGGTGCAAGGTTCGCGGCGACCTGAGCATGGGTAGAAGAGCAAGGTGTTAGCCAAGCGAATGATTTCGGCCAGCTCCTTGTTTAGTCATCTATCATCTTATCATTCATCGGCCTCGTATCCGTACTTCACTAGAGTTTAGCATTCAATAATAGTTATGCGGAATCACAACTGTTGGCCTCAACTTAGTGGGGACTAAATATGTACAGACCTGGTCCTAGAAAGGGGTATTTTAACAGGTCCCATGTCTCTGTAGTGAGAATTCCAATGTCAGGGGTAAGCGGATAGGACTTTTTGTGAAACAGTCTAGCTTTATTTACACATAAGCAGCGAGAACGAAGTGTATGTCAGGTTACTATCTGATGATCGGTTAGGGTCAATGGTGCATTGGTGTCAACTTGAAGATTGATTGAGGCTTTTATGAACGAACGAACTAAGTAAATTGGGTGGTTATAGGGCTATATTATTGCTATGTACAACGCGAGAGTGTGCAATTCATTTATCATCAAGTCGGGCATCTGTACCTGACAAAAGCTCATTAACTTCTGCGCCAAGGGGCGGCAAAATTTGCTTTGACTAGTTTGGCTTCGTGGTTAGTTCATAAAAACTTGCGCCAAAGGCCATCGAGTGAGTTGTTCAACTCTTACCACAATTGGCGTTCAGCTCTGTGGCAACCCGGGTAATAGCGTTGAGGTAGATGGCAGACGGTCTAACATTTGAAAGAATGGGGAGATGAATTCAAAGTCTCAATATCAGAGTGGATGATGGTTAAGCAACGTAATGGGAACAAAACAACAACAAACCAGAAAAGTTGACAACAACCAACTTGGCAGCAAGCAACTGGCGAAGAAGAGACCGAAGCGTGAAGAAGAGACCGAAGCGTGAAGAAGAGACCTGAAGAGACGCCCTAGACAACGGAAATTAACGGAGCAGAAGTTTGATAAATAGCCCGAGAGTCAAAGAAGCAGGACAGCAAAGGTCATGCTAAGCCGTGATGGAGCTCACGATGACGGACCAAACAGATGGGAAATATAAGTAGAACCTGTCGAGAGAGAAGTTGTGAAGAAAGAGAATCTGTCGAGAGAGAGAATCTGTCGAGAGAGAGAAGCTGTCGAGAGAGAAGCTGCCGAGAGAGAAGCTGCTGAGAAAGAGAAGCTTTCGGATGATGTTTGTAGAGGTTGTCTTTGGCCTCTTGGGCGCCACCCCAAGAGTTACTCCCGCCCGCCACGGAGAGGCAGACAACATGGGCGGGTTAAAAATATTGTAAGGAAAGGAAATCAAAACAGAAGGAAAAGAAAAAAAGAAAAAAAAAACGGACAAAGGAAAAACAAAAGAAAGGACCTACCTTTATGAGAGCCATTGCTCGGCCTCGTCATCCCCCTCTTCACCACCAGGGGCCATCTGCTCCTGGTCGTACGCGGCCAGGAGCACGGCCACGGCGTCCTCCCGCGCCGTCACCTCCTCCTCCCGCATCTCCACGGCCTCCTCCGCCGCCTCCACCTCCGCCTCGCGGTTGGCCACCGCCAGCTCCCTCGTCCGTACGGCAGCAGCATCTGCCGCCGCCGCCGCCGCCTCCTCCCTCTCCCTCCGCCTCTCTATCCTCTCCTCCTCCCTCTCCACCCTCCGCTCCTCCTCCTGACACGCCCGGACAAGGGCCCGACGTGCCCGGCGACGAGTCCTCTCGTCGCCGGCCGCAGCAGCGGCCACTCCTTCATCAAAGGCCTCGAGGGCCCGGCCTGTCGTCATCGTCGTCGTCGTCTTCTTCTTCTTCTTTTTCTTCTTCTTCTTCTTCGGTCTTGTTGCTGTTGCTGCTGTTGCTGTTGTGGTTGTGGTGGTTGTTGTTGTTGTTGTGGTTGTTGTTGTTGCTGTTGTTGTGAGATGCAGAGCAAATGGGAACGGCCAAAGCTTCATTCCCAGACGTTACCAACTGACTTCACGCTCTTTCCAAATCCCTATGGAATGCCAGTGTTTGGGGCACAGGGGAAAGGACGAGCAGGCGTCCGCAGTCATCGTGAGGAAAGCGCTTGCCGATGGGGGAAGCGCACTACGCTGGGGAGGTTATTTTACAAATGTAGCAGGTGCTTCTCCTCACCCTTACGATCACAAAGTCAGGAATGATCCTGCAAAAAGAGGAAAGATGACGAAAATTTCCGAAATACTTGCTGAGGGCTCTGTGAGCTATTTCCTGATTTTGTAGAGGTAGGGCTTTCCCTTTTCCCCTAATTGCCTCAGCTGGTCAAGAAGGAGGATACCATTCTTCGACGCGCGTCAAGCTTGACTAACCACGTTCCTCGTTATTTCAATAGTACAGTGTAATTTTTCTTTTGGTCGTATTCGGGGAGATTTCACGATGTCTTGAATGGTTAAGACCGCCTCCTCTCTGGATTGAGAAAAGTTGGCATTATCTGCCTAGGTAGACGAAAAAGGATGGATAGCAAAGAGTGATATATTAGTGAGGAACAGTCATTTTCCCTCTTGTGGTCTTACGCAAAGACATCCATCACTCACGTTAAATTCACACATTTCCACCGCTGAAGAAAAAGGCAAACTCTTCCCTTTCAAGTTAGATGGCCAATCCATCCTCTTTGTCAAGGACGATTAAGCACGATGAATCGAGGGGTGAACCTCTCATGTGGATGTCTCATATATGATCCAACTTGCTTAAATATCATAGTAATTAATAGTAAGGTTCTTTGTGCCTGATGCTTGAACAGATCAAGGCCCCAACACAAGGCTCCATTGACAGTTACGTCTCACACACCATAAAGTTCAATCTCACATTAATAAGTAAATAAAGAATACCAACTAGTAAAGTTCAATACCACCGCCACCTCAAGTAATGAACCATCCCGATTGTAGCCCCAACCTTAACGCGCGCCTTGTGTATGGGGGACTTGAACGCACTAAGACATCTAGATGAATTCTTCCTACCCGCCCGAGGCTAGGCTTGAACAATGGAGCAATGGATCTTTGAATTTTGTCTCTTGATCTTCGGCGCATTCAAAACTGACTTGCTACGTTAAGACATCAAGTATGATAATACGAAATTCGAGATTGTACAGCTCACTCTCCCGCCACGTGAAGATATCTCGTTTTTAAGTTTTGAGTATGGCTTCAGCATAGAAAGTATCGGATCAAACGAAAATATAGCTCAAAACAGAGTGGGGAAAAGTACATATACTTTCGTGACCGACCAAGGCAAGAGGGAAATGACTTTTGGAAATCTAATGTCGGTTTACTTAATTATATCTTCTCTTATAAATAAGCTGCCCTGTACTGCATACTATTCCAATCTACTGCAACTTTTTCTCCCCCCCCCCTTCGTTTTTCTCCTTCCCTCTTGGAAAAAAAAAACTAGATTTATAAGTTGTTTCACATGTGAGAAACCTATACAACAATGGTCAAAACAAGGTCTATGGCCAAGATTGAGTCAGAGCTATGTCGCTCTTGGCATCGATTGCACACTGAGGTTCGGGATATGATTCTACATACAATCCTGGTAGATTCACGAGCGAATAAGTACGCCGCCAACGACTCAGCCCCTGGTGCAACACCTTATCATAATATCAGCTTCCTGGCTACTGTGTGTCTGGAATGGAAGGTATTCTTTGAAAGAAATACATTCAAGCAGTTGATTCTTGTTGATTCAGACTTGCCGGTATTCAAGGAGGTGGTAGAGAGAAGCCCTGTTAGACTCGCCTATGTGCACCACGTCCTACTTCACATTCAGTTGCCAGAGTACAACTGTGATGACTGTAAGGAAGAAGAAGATCAAAATACAATCAACAGGTATGTGGATTTCTTGTTACTTCATCCTATCATTTCTCTCTATCAACTGCATACCCCCAAAATTATGCACGTTATTGTGATGACTTTTTACTAATCTGCACCATGAAGACACAACGAGATATTCTCCACTAGCATCCGACATCTGCTCAAGGCTCTCTCCCTTTGGAAACCCAAAAGGCATGGGTATGCTAGAAGATCTTCTCAAGGACTAACCCTTGAAATTGTTATTTCATCACCAAGCGATAATCGGCATATGTTCTTTACCAGTCGGCTAGAGCAAGATTTTCCATTTCGCACTGCAGATGATCTGAATAAAACCATGCCCCCCATATCGGTATATCAAGACGCAAAGGCGAGACGAGAGAATAACCGAATCCAAGGACACAGTCGGGATTTTAGGGAGCGATATAAAGGCGCAACGAGGTTATATGGTACACCTCTTATGTTGCGATCGGTACTACCGATTCTTCCTAAGGCTCCTATTGTAACGGGGCTTCATCTTCCTCCCTATACATATCGAAGTATTGAGGTAAGATCGTTAGCGCGAATACTGAGGCAAAGTCTGGTAGCCTTGAAATGGATCCGATTTGAGAGATGTCGAGCAATAAAATTTCGTGATGAGGAGAGGTTTGTCGATGGTAAGTGAGGTGTGAACTGCAATGCAAGGTGGCCTCCTTCAATCTGTGCTAATAACAACCCATTCTCAGACTTTACCAAAACACTAATACCCTCTCTACCGTCCTCTTTGGAACAGCTCCGCATGGGCAACCGCTTCATCTGTGGACACCATCGGCCACCAAAGATAATTGCCTTTAAGGAGGAGGAGTTGGCAAAGGCTATGGTCAGCAGCCAAATTGGTAGGAGAAAACTATCCCGGTTCAGCGCCAGCAGTCAAATGAGTGCCATCGCATTCCTGGATGGTCTTCAATCTCATCGCTTCGAGTCGGGAGATGACCGGGCTGCGACCATCTCAACGGCCCCCCGATATCGGTGGAACAATCTCCAACAACTTTGTCTAAAATCAATGACATTTTCGATGTCAGATATCGGAGCTATACGCCATCTCCTTCAACTAGCCGTAGGAGCGGTGCCAAACATGCCTAAGCTACAATTCATGGAGATATGGGGTTCTTGCTCAGAGGGCATTGCCCACCTTTTTCAGTACAAAATTGAACAGCGTCAGCCTACAATCACTTGGAGATGTAGCAAAAAACAACATTTACATCTCAGTCGCCGTATTATTGATCATTGGATAAGGGCGATCGATCATGTTCATCCCGAGCTCCGATCACTGGAAGTCATCGAAAAGACTTTTGAGGAGTCTGCGAAAGAGATTAAAGTTTCAATGGGCAGGTTTATACATAAGCACTTGGCATTGCGGCGGCTGGCTTTTGATGCAGTTACATTCACCCAAATAGAAGTTGGAACCGCAAGAGCGATGAGATTACATCGACTTCATTATCAAAAGGGTACCTACTAGAGGAGAGACCTGGTGACAATTGGACATGTGATAATAGGCATCAGGCCTGGCAGTACATACTGGAAGGATAGAACGACCATGTTTGTGCCTAGCAGGGAATCCAATTCTCTCAAGTTAATGCGTCCAGCGGCGATCCAGAACGAATCAACAAGGCCTGTTTGCTTTCTTTGAGTAGTATTTCCAATGTGTATAAAAATGGCTCGCGCTTGTGGTCGAATTTATGTCTGTCATGCAATTTCTACTCACTCTCATGGAACCTATTTAGACAGTGGTGCATCGTAAGTAGGTAGAGTAGCATGATTAACCATCAGAAATGGCTTCTGTATCCTTATTTCAGTGGTCTGATCGACAAAACAACACAAGATTCAAGCTTCAGAGTTGACACGACTGCCCGCAGAGTATAAGTCAACGACCCATTCTTTATTTTGTAAGGCAAGAATATTTCTAGTAAAGCTATCCCTCCTTCTAAACTACATATATAGACTTCTGCCATAACTAAGATCATAGCCCACATCTCATATCATACTTGCTGTAACTCATTTATGCTATTTTATCCGAACCAAGGGCTCGGCCTGATTTTACTAATCAGTAGTACCCCTGAAGAAAGGGTAGAAGCTCTTATAAAAGCACTACTTTAGAGAGCCTATAGAGATAAAGATCTTAATACTATAGATATTCTAATATACCTTATCTATAGTATTCCCTAGAATAACTATATCTCCTTAAAGGAGATAGAGGTAGCTCTAATTAGAGTTAGGAATACTACCTTAGGATAAGATAGTATTATAGTCTTACTCCTTAGGCTTATCTTCCCTATAATTAGATAAAAAGTCTAACTATTATACTAAAGGAACCTTAATATAGGATACTATTTAGCCCCTTAGAAAATTATACTTATAGTTATAATCTTAAAGCTAAATAAGGACCTAAGTACCCTAAAGGGATAAAGGCCTATCTCCCTCCTCTTATATATTAGTAAGGGCTTTAAGAGATTAATCACTAAGAGAGTCTTATACCTTATAGTTATCTATAAGGTTATTCTACCCTAAATTACTAGCACTTTACTAAAGAGGTCTATAGTTAATATTATTTAAGCCTTTATCTATTAAGCTAAGGATATAATAAGCTATAGACTTACTATTACTATTATTACCCTTAATATTAAAGGAGCTTTTAACTATATACTCTTATACTATATATACTACTAGCTAGTTAACTAGGGCTAGCCCCTTAATATATATAAATAGGCCCTTAACTTCTATCTTAATTACTAAGCTACTATTTAGCTTAGTATAATCTTAATAAATATATAAGATATAATAAGTAGCTCCTTATAAGGATTACTAGCCTCCCTTATCTTCTATATCTTATTTACTATCTTCTTTAATATAAGGAAGGGTATTATAATATTTAAATATATAGATAATTAGCTTATTACTATAATAGTAAAGACTACTAAGGAATTTACTATAATTATCTAAGGCTAAATTAACTCTTTAATTATATATAGAGATAAGTCTAGAATAACTTTTAGCTTAAAGAAAATTAAAATTATATACTTTATCTATAGGAATTATACCCCTAAGAATATAGTTACTTATTATAGTACTATTATTAAACTAAAGATAAAGGTTAAGAATAAAAAGGAGAAAGAGCTAGCTACTAAGTAGCTTAATATTTAGCTAGATTAAAAGCTCTCCTTTAAGTTCTATATTAAGAAATAGATTATTATTATATAGGTACTATTATATTATATTTAGTCCTTAAGTTATATAATAACTAATACCCCTCCTATAGCTATTTAGAAAGCTATTATAATAATAATTTTACTAAAATTATTCTTTAGTATTAAGATCTAGTATCCTAGATATACTAAGGAGAATAAGAAGAATAAAGCACTAATAAAAGCTCCCTCCTATATTAGCCTAGTTAGTCTAAAGTAGAGGATTTAAGTCCTTCTTAATACTATTATTAAACACTATATCCTAGTATAGAAATCTACTCCTTTACTTACCCTATATAGAGAATCTAGTATCCCTTTAGTCTTACTCCTCCTAGATAAACTTAGATATAACTAAGGAATTTAACTACTTAGCCTAAATAAAAACTACCTACTTATAGTCCTCCTTAATAATAGGCCTATAAAATAGGCTTAAGGTTTCTTCCTTACCCCTTATTATAAATTAATATATACTATAAAGAGTTATATATTATACCCTACTTTTTCTTCTATCCTAGCTAATTAAGAGTAAATTACTTTAGATTACTAATAAGCCTTTATAATCTAGGGATAAACTTACTCTAGATTACTAGTAAGCCTATATAAGCTACCTAGTATATATATATACTTATTTCTTAGATAGAAATACTTTCTTAAATAGTTATTAATATTATTATTATTACTTTTATTAAAACTAGCTCCTTAATACTTATATATTAATAGTAACTTATATAGCACCTAAATAACCTAATTACACTACTTAGAGTAATACCCTAATTAGTTTAACCCTAACCTACCCTAGACCCTATCTAGTATAAGTCAACCAACTGTCACACCCCTATAAACCTTACCTCTATTACTAGTATAGTCCTAGGTCTAGATAATCTTAAGAAGTATCTATAGCTTTATATCCTAAGCTACTTAGATAACCCTCTACTAAAGTTTAATAATAAGGAAGAAGTAGCTATAGAGTTTAAGGCCTAAGCTATAATAAGAGTTAAAGGAGAAATAACTATATATTTAAATAGCTTATATTACTCTACCTCCTATAACCTTAATATATATACTAGCCTTAGATATAGGTATAATATCTTTAATAATATAAAGGCTATATATAGTAGCTTTACCCCTCTTAACTTTATAGAAGTTTATAATACTAAAGTAGAGGGCACTCTAAATAGCTTCTAGAAGGCTATAAAATACTTCTTACTTTTATATATTACTATCTATTTAGATAACTCCTTAGTTATTTACTACCTCCTTAGAGTAGAACCTAGTTCCTCTTATAAAACCTTTAAAATATTCTTTAAGGCTATAAATAAGTATAAGTTAGAGTACTTAATAAAATAGTCCCTTAAATACTTAGAGATCTTAGGTAATAAGCTTATAGATAAGCTTATAAATAAAGGCTTAAACTAAGAGGAATAAAAGCCCCCTAAAAATACTACTTTAATAATAAGCTATCTATAAAGGAAGGTAAACTATATAATTAAGCTAGTATAAATAGGCTAGTAGTAATCTAATATATTAGAATCTTACCTCTATTTCTAACTTAAGGCCTCCCTTAAGAGGAACCTAGAACTCTCCCTCCCTTATAGGATATTATACTATTTAGTAACTATAAGGACTAAATATAGTAACTTTATAAGATACTATAAGGACTATAACTATAAGAGCTATAAACTATTTTATACCTATAAGTATAGGAAGACTTTAGTATATATCTTTATTTACTATCTTATTAAATAGCTCTAGCCCTCTAAGATCTAGGGAATTAGTAAGGCGATAGAACTAAAATAGAAACTCTTTACCTATTAGGCTAAGGAGTCTAACTTCTTTAAACTAAGGTGTAATTAATATACCTTCTCTCTCTCTCCTACTCACTCTCTCCTTTATCCTCTAGCACCTACCCTTAGGCGCTTACTACCACTCTCTCTCTCCCTCTCCTTTCTCTCTCCTTTCTCTCTCTCTTACTCTCTCTCTCTCTCTCACTCTCTCTCCCCCTCTCTACCTACTCTAGGCTATTATTAAAGGAAATAACCTCCCTTATCCTTTACTACCCTATAGCTTTTCCACTAACCTAACTTTTATTAGAGTAATAACTCTTATTCTCCCTTATCTCACACCCCTATACTATACTCCTATCTAGTTTATATATATATATATATTCGCTACTACGCAGCTATATAGTTCTAGATAGGCGCCCTTTGCCCTCGGGATCTACCAGCGTTAAATAATAACAATAACAACATACTAATCGGTGGTAGTCATCCACCAAAGTGTTCTGCATCTGACATGGCTAAACATTCTGACTCTTCCTCTCCTGTTGACTATCTTGGCCGCTGAGGACGACATGAAAAAGTGATTTCTAGGCTGGTCGCTCGTACGCGGTGGTTTGGAAAGAGTGAGGCTTGCTTAGGTCAAGCTCAGACACGACAATGATAGGCTCTGATCCAGAGGTGTAAAAGTAGGCAGTTATTTTTCGAATTGCTTATATGGTTTATAGCCCAGGGGGTACATTTTCAGTATTGCTTTGGGCTCTTGACTTAAAGAGTAGCATGACGGTGTCTTTGCAGGGCTATATATATAATAATACTAAACAACTGGAGGTTTTTATACGGTACGAGGAGAGAAGCATACGGCAACATTTAGGTTTGATACTTATGTATCTAACAGAAGATAGAGTAATTATCATTGAATTACTTTATTGAAAAAAAAAAGAGTGGGAAAGGACGAGGGATCAAACATGAAACAAATATAAGAAATAGTGGAAGTGAGTGAACATGAACAATCTAACTAGTTTGCAGGGTAGCTCCCATCCCACGTACTTGTCACAATCCCCCAGTATCTGGTTGCATCCTTCCTAGAGTGTGATACGTGCCCTGAAGCGACAAACTTCTCTCTTCTCACCGTGTAGCCCGCCTTCTCTGCTTCCCGCGCGTGCTGCTCCACGTCATCTGGATGAACGATAGCATCCGTGTCAGTGTAAATATAAGTCCTGCGGGCTTCCGACACCAAATCTCGTCTATTGTGGTGATTGCACGACCTTGTTTGTATATCAGCGGTCAGTCTGAGCCAAAGCACCAGCGTCCAGCCCGCTGCCGCCAAATAGAGGAAAGGGGCTGCGATTATGCGCTGTATAGGCGATAGGTTAACGGTGAAGAAGGCCACCGCTTTACTCACGCGGAAGTTGGTGGAAGGGGCAGAGTCAAAGATGGTAATATGGCGAGGGAACTGTTTGTCCTGGCCCGCTGTGGCTGTAGCGGCGTATTTTTCGTAGAGGGATCTAGCACTTGATGAGCCTTACCATAACTGCCCGGGACGGTATGGTCTCCATACTGGAGGTATTCATCCTCCAAGCCGGAAATTATACCCACACCTGGGCACATTGTGAGCCTGATTCTAGCACCCAACGCAGTCGCATCGAAAACCCAAAGGATCATCTCACCTGGTGCCATTGCAGTTGGGAGCGCCCCATCAACGTACTCGTACGTGTGAAGACTTCCAAGGCCATATCTGATAGCAGCTAATCAGACACATTCAGCACACGTGTATAGGTGGGCCGAAAGTAAACTGAAATGGCCGTTGGAAAATTACCTGTTTGGGCCTCGAAGATCTGATCCAAAGCTTGGTTAGTGCCCAGGGGTCATATTTTGGGACACGATGCTTGTTCTTACCCTGCTATTTGTGCCCATTCCGTGAAGACAGAGGAACCGCATGGTGTGATATCAGCTTATCTCGTTATTGTACTAGAGGTTGTATTTGGCACAAGAAGTTCCCTACCTTCCGTCGCTCAATAAATACCCTACAGAGGCAGTGCAAATGTGTCTTCAGCTTATGTGCATGCATAATGAATCTCAGGGTCACATCAACATCTCGGTCGACGTTCCAAATTAATAGAATAACTATGTACCCGCAGAATCCAACACTACAACCTCAGTTATATTAAGATGGCACATAAGTAGAAGTCGACGGCTAAGCGGTAGCCCAAAAGTACCCATCTAAGTCGTAGTCGGTCGAAACGCCAGCAAATCGGCGTAGACAGTATGGTGAAGGATCGGCTCCAGCCCTGAATGATATGAACTACAATGAGTAAAGTGGAACGATAAGTTACTTATGCTGTCAGTTGATTGTTGCATGCTTAGGGAGCTTTACTCCGGTTTGATGTTGGTTACGCAGTTAACGCTGGCTAGGCCTGCACCTCTCAGGGGCCAGTCCATTCCAAGCATTCCCCCTATGCATGCAACCCCCTCAGCTTTGGAATGATCTATCACTAAATACGTTCTTTACGGTATGCAAACGCTAGTGTGACTTTCACGACTTCAGCATCAAGCCTTGCAAGCTTAGAACCGAACTGTCCCGCTTTGCTACCAACTATTGTATAGGGCTTAGACCGCTACAGTATTTTTTGAAATGAGTCTCCATAGACTGAATATTAATCAATATTCTCTAAATCTCTGTACTCATAAGATTGATACTACTACAAGCCAACAAGTGAGTTGTGTGAGCGTCACAGTGCCAGCGTCCACTCAAGACCGAGGGTGATTGAATAAGTAACCACTACGAACTATAGTAAGAATAGACTATTCATTGTGTTGAGTTGTCGGGCTCTGGCAGCTTCCATTGCTGTTAAACTTTATTCTCTTTCTCTTAGGTATAGTAAGGATAGACAATATTGTATGAAACGGAACCTCTTTTAAATTGGAAGATTCTGTTCTTGAAAGTGTATGTCTGTTAACTCCAGATGACCGATACCCTGTGCAGAAAAGAAGCTGCAGTTATAGACATGGTAGACAGAAATAGTGTTTCTTAGCTCGTCGTCATCTAGATCATTATGTGTTCTTTTTCCCACATAAGCATAGCAGAAGGGATTTGGCCAGCGGCCAAACCAGCCAGTATTTTGATCTGAAGAGTATATCCATCCCCAAATGTCGATCGAATAGTTTCCTGAATATCAGCTGGAAACGAACTCAATAATTCAGGAGACTTCAACAACGCATCAAGCTCGGAAGAGGAGATCAGAGCTCCAAGCCGGCTCCTGATAAGCCCATTGAATGCGGAAGTGACTATTGCCAGCCCAATGACGCCGCCCATCACACGGAACTGTCCAATCGAGCCCAATGCAACCGCTTTGAGGATATCAATTAGCCACCGTTCGTTTCGCGGACACAACGAGGGTCATGTACTTGCCTTTATCCCTGTCTTGGACTCGGAACGGGATCATCACGAGGAGTAATGAGATATTTATGCCACAGCCAAACCCGGCGATAAATTGATAGCCATACTGAGCTGCGGGGATATCGTGCGAGTTTGACACAGTTGATAACAGAGTAAACCCTATCACTTGTAACACTGAAGCGAAGATAACCCAGTACAGAGGAGGAATCTTGGCGGCCTTGGCCAAGGCTGCGGAGACGATGGAGCCAATCGGAGCAGCAAGAGTAAACGGGACTAGTCGAATTCCTGCCTGAAGAGGACTCAGAGAGTTGACAATTTGAAATCTTTGGGGAAGTTGAAAAATGGAACAGAACCAAGGTCCGCCGAGAAAGATTGCACTCCTGCAGAGAGGATTGATCAGCCTTGTTCTTGACGACATCATGAAAAACTCACAGGATCATTCCAAGGAGAATCCGACTTTCCACAAAGCGCCAAGGAAATACAGGTTCGCAAACTTTTGCGTTTCGGGTCATGTGGCGTTCCCAAAGCAAAAATCCTATCCAAGATAGACCAGATATGGTCAACAATGTGATGACGAAGTCCGACTTCCATGGATAATGAACATCTGCTTCTTCGAGCGCTGCTACTAATAGCAATGTGGCAGTGAGGAGCAGGGCTGCGCCGAACAGATCAAAACGGGCGAGTAGCCATTTTGAGGACAATTCGCGGATAGAATTAGGTCTTTGCTCTTTGGGTATCCCGTGGAAAGGGAATCCGTTTGGCATGGCAAACACGATGATTCCCAGAGCCACCGCACCAGCTGGCACACTGAGGTAGGAAGTCATGTTAGTAGGTGGTCAGGGCATAGAATAGCGACACCATGGTGGGAAGTAGGGTATCCTTACTTGAGCAGAAATATCCACCTCCATGTTGTATTCTGAGTGATGACTCCGCCAAAAATAGGTCCTAGGAGCAACGAGAGAGAGTAGAATAGAGATACGAAGGTGGTATACTTGGCGTATTTGTTGGATGGTACAAGTTCGACTAAAATTACTGCGCTCAATGAGTAATTGCCCGCGCCACCAATCCCCTGAAACGCTCGGAAAACGATACTGTAGCCTCATTCAGTCCTGTTCTAACACAAGGGGGTGTTTTTCACACGCCAGAGGGTTACTGACAGTTGTTCAATGGTCTGGGCTGCTCCGCAGGCGCCAGAAAATATTATGAAGATGAGAACTACAAGGATTAGGATTGACTTGCGACCAAACACGTCACTCAGTTTGGAGAAGATAATCAAGACGCCTAAGGTGAATTAGCTTCTGGGTCATTGCTGGGACTTGTTTCAAGTGAACAAACCAACGTAGCCGAGCAAGTAGGATGAAATAATCCAACTGGCTTTGTTGAAATCACCCAAATCGTCGGTGATGCCAATGAGAGATGTTGTGACGATAGGAATTTCCAAATTGGTGAGGAACAAGCACAAACAAAGTCTATAAATGGTTCATTAGACGCCTTTCCTTTCGTTGTTTTGTTTTTCTTCCATAGCGGTGAGGAGGGGGACTGGGAACGCGTACGAAACCATGATCAGGTAGAGTCTGAAGCCCTGGAGATAATGCTGCTTATCTTCATGTTCTTTGCTCGTCGCTCCCAGAATGGCCTGTTCAGCAGCCTGGGGCGTTTGCACGGCTTCATCGGTGATAGAGGTAGCATCCTGCTTCTGATCCTGATCTTTTTGCGACATTGCGGCAATTTGATTCATGGATAGGATAGGTCATGGAAATTGTTGCAAGAAGGACAAACCAAACGAATTTTGCTTCCACGAGTCAAAAGCTTCCAGTCAGCATTTTATGCCCGACACCCCGGGAGGTGTTGCAATGATACCTAATTTCGTATTGAGTGGGCTGGATGGCAACAACTCATCGCTTAACATGAATACTGCAGCATGCTGTCAAGGGAACCTGGCACTTTTTGGGGGGAACGGGGGCGTCGGAGGACAGTTTCCATACGAAAGGTCGTATGATATTGCTCGGAGATAAGCTCTCATTGTTGATGGTAGGCGGCAAGCTGCAGACGTCTGGTAAGGGAGTGCTAAGAACGACGAGCAATACTTGATACAGATCGAGAACTGCAGGCCGGCATGAAACAATCTCGCAGGGTCAGGGATTAGCCGTGGAATGCTTCCCCATTGGGAAGATTTGAAAATAGAGTATGACTATTGCGTATGCTTACCTACCTATGCAATATAACTACAATAAAAATACCTAGGAGGGTGGGAATGGGTTAGGTGCGGGTGACATGAGGCTCAATAGCACTGTTTCAGTGGAGGACGACTTGAATCCTCATTTTCTATAGCCGCAGGGGGTCGTCCTTGATTCGGATGCCTTCTAGAATCCCATTACAACCACATTATACTGTAAGCACTTTTGTGAAGATCCATCATGGAATTTAACTCAAGAGGCTCTCTTGATGGATTCCTATCTTTCCCTCCTTTTGTCGTAAGCAAAGCTATTCATTCACTGGTATCACTAAAATGTTTCCATCTTTTCTCAACGGCCTAACCGCGTCCGAAATCGAAGCCAAGTTTGACGGACCGGCCCTGGAGCCGCCGGAGGGGCAGACATCCAATTTGGAGCGCCCACCTGCTCAGAAATTGGTGTCCTATCTTATGGCGGTTTTGTCCATACTAGTTGCCATACTGGCCGTTGCCTTACGCCTCTACTCAAGAGCCAGGTTAACGAAACAAGTCAACTGGTCAGACTGCAAGTCATCATATCCATACATTGGATTCAATGCCGAGCACGGACTCACATATGCATAGATTTCGTTCTAGTCGGCTGGGTAGTGAAGCATGCGACCAATTCCGATGCGCTAGGCCACTCGCTAACATTTTCCATCCCCAGGCCCTCTTTGTAGTCTTTCTTATATTGTCATATAAAGTCACTCATTATGCGCCGGGAGTCCATCAATGGAACGTTAGTTTGAGAGATTATGGACATTTCCTCTACGTGTGTTCTACCGCCTACGCCCCTGGGCCTGTGAGAAATACTCACAAAATCGCCCATTATATGAAGTGGTACCACAATGCGTCCATTGTCTATGATCTCGTCATCTGCTTCATGAAGCTGTCGATTCTCGTGCAAGATATCCAAATCTTCATGCCGACGAAAACGCCATTTACGTTGTATTGGCTCACAATGTTCATCATAGTGGCCAACGTTGTTAGTTACATTGCCTTCATTTTCCTCGAGATCTTCTCCTGCCAGCCAATGAGCAAGGCCTGGGATCCATTGGTCACGGACGGCCATTGTATCAATATTCGAGCTTTGAACACTGGAGCAACCAGTGTCAATACCGGATCTGACTTTATCATCTCCCGGAGGCTTAGGTCGCAGTGCAGCCCGTTGGATGGCTAGTCAAGGTGCCCGCTTTTTAATATTGCTCTTACGATCGGGACCCAAATCCACGGCATCCCAGGATTTGGTCAAAGAGCTTCAAGACAGCGGAGTAATTGTACAAACACCACAATGCGATGTTTCTCTTGCCGACTCGCTCGGAGAGGCATTGAAGCAGTGTGAGGACCTGCCGCCCATCAAAGGCTGTATACAAGGTACAATAGCCCTTCAGGTACGTAGTTCTCATCTATATGTCTCAGAGCCCGACTAAAACAAGTGCAGGACTCACTCTTCGAGATGATGACGTGGGACCAGTGGTCTACTTCCATCCGCTCCAAGGTCCTGAGCACTTGGAATCTCCATTCAGAGCTCCCTCGCGGTCTCTCATTCTTCATCATCCTATCGTCCGTGGCCGGCGTTGCTGGATCGTTAGGACAAGCCAACTATGCAGCTGGAAACACGTATCAAGATGGACTTACCGCGCATAGACTGGCTCTCGGTGAGAAAGCTATATCAATAGATCTCGGGTGGATGGGCGATGTGGGCGTAATAGCTGAGAACGCAGGCTTGGCTAAAGGCAAGGAGGCAGCCGGCGACCTTGCTCCCATTTTTGAAACTGAGTTTCTGGCACTACTCGATCGCTACTGCAACCCAGACCTGGACATCCAGACACCTGAAGAGGCGCAGGTGGTGATGGGTCTGGTGACACCTGCGCAAATCAGGAGCAAAGGCATCGTACCCCCGGACTGGCTTCTCGATCGGCCACTTCTTAGGGCACTGCCGAGGTACCCTGATGAGGATAGAAACGGCTACGCCGACTCCAAGTCCACGACGTTCGATCGAGATTGGGCGGATGAGTTTGTTCGGGCCCCTTCGAAAGCTGAGGCTACTGATATTGTGACCGAGGCGCTGATACAAAAGCTCTCCAAGGCGATCGCCATCGCGCCCGAGGAGATTAATCAAAATAAGCCTTTACATACCTATGGCGTTGACTCGTTACTGGCCGTGGAGATCCGATCCTGGTTTGGAAAGACTTTCAAGGCAGACATTCCGATATTTGATATTACTGGGCAAGGAAGTCTGTTGAAACTAGCAGAGGGTGCGGTTGTTCAAAGCACGTTGTTGGCCAGGGGCAAAGAAAGCGGGTGATTGAAATCTAGACTTCTTTAATAGACTATACAATTAACAGACTAGCTATCCTATGATCTCATTTAGTCAAATCTCGATCTTCAACCCAAGAATTGTAAAAAAAATGATCAAACTCTCCTAAATCTTTGGCCAATGCCAGGAAAAGGTGGCAAGCCAAGCCCAGGTTGGACTTCCCGTCGCCGATCTGTTTTAGTCAAAGCGCGTTTTCAGTGGCGGCGAAGCTACGAAAGATCGCCAAGAGTAAACAAACTGACGTCAAGGTTGAGATCATTGATTGATTGACCCTGTAGACTATTGACATCATTAATGTTTTCACCTTGACATAGAGTGAGCCTGGTATAAAGTATGGGCATGCCGAGGGGAAGAAGCTGCCTTGATTCAATCAACTGCCATTGAATTGAAATGCAATTGGAATCACCATCGCACCTTGACACTTGCATTGGATAATCCCCTGAAACCAATGTTTATTGTCTGCTTCTACCCTTCACCCCGGATTAGCTGCAATCATGATACCCGCCTCCACTCTCGAAATGCCGGCTACTTCTGCTCCTATCCCCCTCAGCCATAGAGATCCTAACAAACCCTCCAATCCCCCACAACAAGGAACAAAACGCAAGTCCAATAGCGCTACGTCTGGCGAAAAGCGGCCAAACAAGACGGCGAAGCACACCGCAAGCAAGAAAGCAGATAGCGATGCTCTCCTTGACACAGGTGATGTGACACTACCTGGCGAGGATACAGGGAGCATCCCAGTATATGACACGTGTGGAGAGATCCGGCGCAAGATGCGAGCTCTCCTTGCGAAGGGGGTTACGCAGGCAGCCCTGAGCCGGGCTCTCTCCAAGATGCTTCCCGGCAGCCAAGGCCAAGTTACTTCTCGAAATCTAGGCACCTTCATGAAGCAGAAACACCTCATGGATGGCAATACAAGCCCAGCATTTTATGCCGGGTATGTCTTCTTTGAAAAGCAGCGCATCAAGAACGGAAAGTCAAAGACAAAGACACGTCAAGAGATGGAGGAGGCACATGGAAAGACAGGCGTGGATCTAGATTGGAGTTTCAAGGGTGGCTCCCTTACTCTCTTCCGGAATGAGCGTGCCCACGTGGATAAATATGGTCGAATGCAAATCACGAAACAGTAGGACGGCTAGTACTAGTAAGCAGCTTAGTATAATTGATATCAAATAACAAAATGGTAAAATCAATCTAAAATATGATAGTATTTATTTAGCCTTATTTTCTATCTCACTCATAATTGCATAAACATTACGAGCGGTCACTGGAAGCCTGTTGTGGTCACCAGAATCTTCAATTTCGAGCACCTCCTCAGCCCAAGGCCAAATACAATCCACGAAAGCCTTGACATGCTGGTCCGTTTGCGCAGCTTGGAAAAGGAAGCGTACTCACTCCTGCCCCTTGGGCACCACTGGAAAAACGACCGGGTAGCCCGAGAAATTGGCCTGGTTAACATGAAATGCCAAGTAAAGATTGTGCTTTGCACGTGTCCAGATAGGGAGGATTTGGGTGACAAGATCAGGGTCATCGTCGCCCTCATGAAGGGGAATACGGAGAATGCCCAAGCTGCTGGCGCGCTCCCAAACCGGGTGGGATCGAATCGTTGTCAAGAAAAGCTTAACGAAGTGTTGAACCTTGTTTTAGGACTAAATCATCCGTCAGACAATTGAAGATAAATTAGATTCCAAGGTTATTTTTATGCTTACTTCAATCGTGGATGCACTTCGAACGAGTCGGTAGGCTGCTCGGATCGAGGCAAGCATAGGGAAAGATGGAACGCCAGTGATTAAAAGACTTTGTGCGTTGTTCATGAGCATCATTTGAACCGTTTCATTAGCAAGAATGGCCGCTAGAATACATCTGTAGTTAGCACTTCCAACCCAAAAGTCATCAGACCAATTGTAGTAAAACTCACATCCAGTAGAGTCCAAGGCTTTGGGGAATGTGTGCAGGCGGATGCCTACTTCCTTCTCAAGACCGAGCTCGCAGACGAGGCCCAATCCTTTTGGTCCAAGAATTCCAGTACCATACGCTTCATCTATGATGAATAGTGCGTTATCGTGAGTAAGGATCTCCTTTGCTGCGTCGATGAGCTCCTGCAATAGTCTTGGTGACCTAGGACGTTCAGTGGCTCGATATCTCGTTGAACACGGTGCTCGCCATATTTTGCCACTTCGCGCAGTACCGGGAGCGGGCCTGATGATTAAGCGTTTGTCGTTCAACTTGAAAGTTAGGGGTGCAAAGTTCAACTGGTAAAGGGGAGTGTCAACAACAGAGACGACGTGGTTCGAGCTGTTTCGGTATCACAGAACCTCAAAGGTGTCTTGCAAGCCTCGATGGTTTTGCGAGATGAGAACTTTGCCCAGATGAAGGTTGAGGATTGGAGAACAACCATTTAACCCAAGGTCGAAGGCACGTGGAACTTGCACCATGCTACGCTTGAAGCCAAGATTGACCTCGACTTCTTTATCTGCTTTTCATCCATGTCAGGAACCACCGGACTGGCAGGCCAATCCAACTATGCATGCGCCAACACCTTCCTTCACGCCTTTGCTCAGTATAGGCGGAGCCTTGGACTTCCTGCCACCTCTATCGACTTGGGAGCGGTGCGCGACGCTGGATATGTCGCAAGAGATGAGTCCAAAGGGTGTTACTGAGTTGGAAGTTCTGGAAGCCGTCTCCATGGGTGTTGTTTCAAAATCAATCGTAAAGCCCGAGCCTGCCAAGAATGCTCAGCAGGCCGAGTTTGTCGATCGGAGTAATCTTATTCTTGGTCTTCTCTCAGAAACACCCCTGAGCAGCCCGGAAAGCCGCGCTCTCTGAAGAATGACAGACGCATGGCCGTGTATCACAACTCATCCTGTGATGCATCAGATGGGTCCGGCTCTAGTGGAGACGTGCTCAAACCCTTCCTAAGTAATGCGAAGAAGGATGCATCAATGCTGAAGGCGAATGAGTCTGTGCAACTTCTAGCTGTCGAGATTGGTCGAAACTGTTTAGTTACTCAAGTCTGAAGATGAGCTTGATACAACTATTTCTCTTTCATCTCTCGGGCTTGATTCTCTAGTTGGAGTAGAGATGCGAAGCTGGTGGAGACAAACATTTGGGTTTGACATCACCGTCCTCGAGATGTTGGGCATGGGGACACTGGAGTGGCTGGGCAAGCACGCTTCTGACGGGAATATTAAAGCTTATAGATAGTTAACCAGCATAAAGGTCAACAAGAATAAGGGTTGTATATAGATGTATTTAATCTTAATTATTACTTATATTTATATTCGTTTCCTCTCCGAGGACATAAGCATGCATGAGAGCAACTATTGTATTCCTTACTGCCTTCTTTACGATCTTCGAGTGGCTGAAAACTTAGATTAAGGATAGAACAGTCTTCATCACTATTATCGATTCCAAGTTGTCTCAGGTCCTCGGCTTCTTATAACGTACCATGCTCAAACCCTCCTAAAACACCTCCGACTCTTCCAGGTTGATGTCACACTCTAGAAAATACCAGAAGCTGGGAACCCAGTTAGCCAAACATATCATTTCCAAGATACAGCGAGGCAGCTGCCGAAGACGAGGCGTCGACTCACCCATGGTGGCATAAGCATTGTTCACTGACACGGCTTGCATCTGTGCATTCAACGCCATCTGGTTCGCCATGGTCATCATCTGCGTATTTCGCGCCGCGTTCAAGCTCGTGTTGATGCTGTTCTGTGCGCTTTGATTCATCATCATCGTGAGCATGTCCGATATGCTCAAGCCCTCCGTATTGAGTCCACGGGCCTCCATCTTGTCTCGAACATCCTTCCTCTGTACTTCGCTCAGGTCACCAGTGGCAATGGCGTCAGCACGGCGCTTGGCCAAGATTTCTGCCCTCTTCTCCTGGTACAATTTGATTTTATCATTAATGATCTTGAGACTGGCTGCGTCCGGTGGCGTTGGTAAAGAGGCCCTCGGGATGGCATACTTGAACCGTTCGTCGGAAAATGGGTCCACAATGTAGAGGCTCTCGTCGAGAATGACCTTGTTCAATGCTTTGAGGAAGGTATCCTATGTGAAGAGCGCCAAGCCACGTCGTTAGCAATCATCTGTTGATCCACAAGAGTCATTCCTCGAATGGCTGTGTTGTCATCAATCATTTGCATGTCAAGTCACGCGCGTGCAACAAAGGCGGCATTTGACCGGTAGAGGCGACAAGAAAACTTACTGGGAGAACCATGCAATTCACCACGATCGACAATGCAAAGCCTCCCCTCGTCAAATAAGGCATGTTTCCCTTCGGCCCTAGGTCCGGGATGCGTCGAGTAGACATGTCGTGCTCCAGGTTGAAGATTTTGTAGTTCAGGGACAAAATCTTGTCACGCGTATGCTCGTCGAGGTACTCGGCCTGGGCGGGAGTGAACTCTTCTTCAAAGTCGAGCAGACTATCCCATTGCCGCATCATTTCTGGGTTCAGGTAGGCTTTTGCGCCGCGCTTTTCCAAGGTATTGTTCGGGACGGGGCAAGAGGACACCAGGAGGTCGGTCAATGCTGTACGGCGGTGTGAGTATGTACGGAATGCCACCTGAAGACAAACTTTGACAGATGCGTACCAATGATTAGCCTGCTAAACCTGAAAGAATCAACCACCAGGTCCGGATCTCCTTGCGGCGGGTCGGGGACGAATTTGCCCCAGTACTCGAATGCCTTTGCCTCCTCATCGTTTCCGGAAGTGTTGTTGCTCATGTTAGCGGTTTGCAGTAGTCGGGGTGGCTTTTGATGCCACGGTGGAGTTTGTAAGGCGAAGTGTTCAGCTGCCGAGAGGGATTCCGAGACAAACTCACCACCAAACGCCTCCGTCTTCCTCCTTTATATGCCCATTGACGGGACTCTATCTTGGATACACGTCAGCTGATTCTCTCCCTACACTCTCCTAGCTGGAATCTATATGTATAATGTAACACGGGTAGTAGAAGGCGTGCCGCTAATGCCAATAGTGGCTCTTTCACCCAGCTGGCCAGACCCAAAGCTGAACTACATCGGCACAACATGCCGCGATACGCCTGACATTCATAGATAAAGCCAACGGTTTGCTCGTCTAGCTGCATCCAGCAGATATATGTCTTACTTAGCCACCGCAACTAAGGGCCTTCAGCAACAGCAATCAGCTATATTTTCTACCTATTCGCTGCAACTGATAACGCAATCGGCAATAGCCATTCGTTGTAGTTAAATAATTCCGTTCAGGATAAGCTATTGCTATTGTATATAGTTATATCTATGCAAATTACCCCGACAATTGCGGATTTGCGGAGGGCTCTCACGGCTAACTTTGCCGGTCCATTTCAGCCTCATGCGACTAGTGGGCCGAGTAACCGGGCGGGAGCACAAATGCGCAGTCCAACTGAGGGGAAAAGCACATGAATAGTGCTAGCGGAGGGTGGGTTAGTTGATCTATATTCTCTTGTAGGTCTAGAACGCGCAAACAAGGCAGATTCAGCCACAGGTTGGTGGAGGCTTAGCTGTGTCTTTGACCTCTCCGCAAGTAGACAGGCTGGGGAACCCCCCTATCGTATCAGAAGCGTTTGGATTGTGTTTGAGTATTCAATATGTGCCAGTATAATGTGTGGCAGCCTGGGTTCCTGTAAGACATTTTTACTAGAGGATTCTTGCTTTCTGGCAACCAGGTTTTAGTCCCGGCTCGTTGGGTATCGTGGCTAGTGGGGTTTTCTCCAGGCAATAACGGTATTCAATGTGTAATTAGCTAAATACCCCATCAGTTTCAGGTTGATTGATTTGATTTGACCTGTCCGTTTGCAAGGCTGAAATGTTTGGCGCTCTTGAAACAGCCTCAGTTGAATTCATATAACTTACAATCTCAATCATATATGAACCCTTCTTAGGCGCTGTGAAATTAGTACTACTAATAAGGATATAGCTACTCTTGTACCTATAGCTCCTACTAATACTAATACTATAGAAAAGCAAGAGGTGCTTAAGCTCTTACCTATCAAAAAGGATAACATCGTGCAGGTCGCATTTTGCTCTAGGCTATGAGTAATACCCAGACCATATCAAATATTGGAGTTGAATTTGACCAGTAGTTGCCTCTCGATTAGATACAGACAATGGTATTTAATTTCTCAAATATATTTGTCATCTGCTTCGCTCGAACAAAGTAAAATAGCCAGGCCGGAATGTAAAAGTCGTTGAAATTTCGGCCGCAGAATCGTATGTGGGCTCGTCATTCATCAACCTATCTCGATATTCTAGCTCCAATGTTGATTTCATTAATCATAGCCTAGTTGTAGTAAGTCGTTTTGACGCCTTTAATAATCTCCACCTCAGCTTCCTCATTGTCACCCTTTCCGCTACCGGTATCAGCGCCCAGGTTACGGATGACTCGCTGTTTTACCCATTCGCCAGCCTTCACAGGTTTACCGTCGTCGCCAAGAACCTTGTCTCCAATAAGACCAAGGCGCTGGAGAACGGGAGATTCCTGGATGGGGAGGAGATCGATGTCATCCTCGATACGGACCATGTAGAGGACCCCGAGGCGATCAATGTGTGCTTGGTCTTTCGGCGGAGCAACAACACGGTGGATGCTAGATTTGAGGAAGCCATCTTGTGGTAACTCTTTCCGTTAGTTCTTTTTCATCATTTCATGGGCCCCACGTCTAATATTCTCTTGGGAACAGACAGGAGGAGGCGGAACTGACTGGTGAGGAACTGGAGGGCATCGGCTATATTGACGGTGAGTGCGTCGGTTTGAGGACGGACCCATTTCCAAGAACCGTCCTTGCCTAAAACCTGTAGCGCAGCAACGGGCTGGCGGAAGAGTAGAGTCAGGCTTCCCATGTCTGAATGGCTGTTACACTACAGTCAGCCAAACTTTGTCGTAGACCTTATACCATGGCAGCTGCGGTGGCATACCCTTTCAGCCAGACGCCGCCGAGCTTTTCATTTTCCTCGGGCGTGCGGTGATAATATTTCATATAACGCAAATGATCCCCACTTTCCTGCTCGTAGCGATGCCGATTTACCAGCCAGTTCTCATCCTCAAGTTCCAAGGCGAGAGCGAAGATCACGAGGAGTTTTGTGACAATGTGGTCGTGGATGTGTCTGGAGAATTTCTCGATAGTAGCAAGGTGTTCGGTAACTGGGGCTGGGTGCGCGCGTCCGGTGTGTTTCCCATTGAATTTTGGGATGTTGTATATCTCAAAGTTGTCCTTCACGCCTGGAATGAGGTCGCGTGTTCCCGCAGGCTTCCAGCCGTTGTAATCGCCTTTCTCGAGGGCGGCACGGTAGGGAGTCTTTTCTTCGACGGTGAGGGAGAGAGTGGAAGCACTTATGGCGAACTGTGTATCGATATCCTCGGGACTGAGGCCGTGGTTAATGACGTAGAAGAATCCTATTTATGTGAGAGGCCAATTGTCAGCAGAAAAGTCGGAAGAGGACGACAGCTTGTCACAAAGTGAGTTGTATTTTAATTGAGATGAGGTGCTCACCAACTTCCTCGATTGCTTTTGTCAGTGCTTTGGCTAGCTCCTGCTTGCCGCCAGGTTGATCAAACTTGGACAGATCAAGAGAAGCTAAATCGGCCCATTCCAAAGACTCTCCTGTCTCCTTCTCCTGGACATAAGGCAACGTGATGGATTGTGTAGCAGTCGCCATTATGAATTTGATTGTTGCGTTTTCCTAGCTTCTTTCTCTATCGATAAAAAGAGCCTCAGGGTCGCCCTGTTTGACGTACGTTCCTGTTACTCTGAAGCAGGAAACTGAAATATCTTTATCAAAGGCTAGAAACAATCGCACCTCCTTCTCCGTTGGTTGCGTCTCACAAAGCTAGAAGTGGAGTTCCCTTTCCTCCCATCAAGCAATCCTAGAACAAGAGTCACATCGTGCGCTTCTGCTGGAAATATGACGGACATCTACAGATTCCCGATGCATTGGATGGCGCAACTCGGACCCGGTATTGCAAAGCATGGCCATCAGCGTGGTTGTGGGGAACACATGGGTGTTACTCCGACAGACCGGCCACTGCGATGACGAGATCAACTCGTATGATTAGCAATCAATCATGACCAGAGATCCTTGATTAAAGCGGGAATTTTGAAGTGCTCGGTCACCACTCATTCGGCGAGTTCCCGACGATACTGCCCACCACGATGCTGCTCGAGTGAGCTCGGACGGTAAGCTACCAAGTGGGTGAAATAAAACGTGGCACACCAAAGCTCTTTTCAAGTAAGACAGGGACGTCACTTTTTATTAAACACAATAGTAAGAGAGTAATAAATTATTCTACAATATTCAGCTTAATGTTCTATTTATTACCATATTAATTGTTCCAATATTGTGTTAAAATTCAACGCTGGAGTGTCTAGGTGTGCCATGTTTTATGTCAGTCGCTGGCTATGTACTCAACCCGACCCTGGGCACACATGGGAGTGGCTTGCACCTCTCCTCCTGGTCAATTAGAGAACGGATCTAGCAAGGGTTCGACCAGGCCCGGCAATCTGGATTCGAAATTGGTTTTTTCATAGTTGGGTGGAGATTGAAACCTGGCGCCATCGGCCATGCTTCATTCACTCCGTCTTCATCATTATCTTATCCTTTCCCATCATCCATGCTGCTTTATCCATCTAAATGAGACAGTTCGGGTCCGATTTAAGATATCATTTGTCTAGATTTGGGAGTGGTGGTGATCTAAGGCCTCAAGGATATACATGGAATTATATAACAAGAACTCCCCTTCAAGTCAGGCTGAGCAGAAACAAACGGTTTGTCTGCAAGTCAAATCTGCACTGCTCCGTTGAAGGATAGCAAGGGGAAACAATGGCGGACTCCGTTCCGCATGAGAAGGCTTCGGCCGACCAGGAAAGGCATGTCTACGAGAAGCCGCCGGCGACGGCCATATTGGAACTTATGGGTGAAGAGTCACGGCCGATTGATCCCGAGGTTGAGAGGAGAGTCTTGCGCAAGATTGACTTGTTTCTCATGCCTGCCATGGTTTTCGGTACAGTTCAGCCTCCGTCGGCTCGAGTGTCAAAAGTACTAACATCATGTCGCAGGATATGGACTTGTCTACTATGATAAGGTGAGTTTTGTCTCCATACACTCAGACTGGTACCCCAATTGACGATTCTTCAAAGGCAATTCTCGGAAGCGCAGCTCTCTTTGGCATGACCGCTGACCTGCAGCTCTCGGTGGTGGACAATTCGACCACGCCGCCGACTACTGACACCTCCCGCCTCAGCTGGGCCACGTCTATCTTTTATTTTGGACAGCTGGTCGGCTCATATCCAATGACATATCTTCTGCAATACTTCAAGACCCGCTACATTCTTGGTCCTGTGGTAATGACCTGGGCCATCATCTGTGCCTCCACAGCTGGTGTGACCACCTGGCAGGGTCTTCTTGTCCAACGGTTCTTTCTAGGTGAGCTCCGCGCAAATATATTTTCATGAAACGAACCAAATGAGGGGACTAACTGAGAGGCGTCTGTCAGGATTCACCGAATCCGTCATCCCAACAGCATTCATGATCACTGTTAGCGGGTACTACACACAATCCGAACAAGCACTCCGTCAGTCTTGGTGGTTTTCTGGAACTGGCTGGTTTACCATAATTGGTGGCGCTCTCAATTACGGTTTTGCTCAGATCAAGGGTGGCGCCCTTACACCCTGGCAGTACATCTACGTCCTTGCCGGTGGCCTCACGTTTCTCTTTGGCCTCTGGTGCTTCGCCTTGCCCAACTCCTCCCTTGACGCATGGTTCTTGACGCCCGATGAACGCATCGTTGCCGTTGAGAGATTACGTGCAGGCCAGACTGGCGTGCGGAACCAGGAAGTCAAATGGTCTCAGATTAGGGAGGCTGCCCTAGATATCAAAGTTTGGCTCGTCGCCTTGACCATGGCTGCTGGGTGAGTCTTTTCATACTCTTTCAAGCCGTTGCTTTGTATAAAAGAGTTGCTAACAGCTGTCGCTTATCAGATACACTGTCAATGGTGCCGTCTCGGGCTTTGGTCCACTCATCGTCTCAACGTTTGGTTATACTTCTCTCGAGAGTATCCTCTTTCAGTTTCCCCTTGGTGCCATCTGTGCCGTCGGCATTCCCCTCTCCGGGTGGATTTGCTCACGTTACAGAAACATCCGGATTCCTCTCCTGATTTTATGCTGCCTGCCCGTCATTGCGGGTTTCGTCATCATCTGGAAATCTGAGTGGGGCCATCGTCCTGCTGCTCCTGTCGTTGGTTATTCCATTGTTGGCTTCTTCGGGCCCGTTGTAGGCTTGACTGTTACTCTCGGAGCCGCCAATGTCGCTGGTGAGACAAAAAAGAGCTTCATGGCAGCCGCAGTCTTCGTGGCGTACTGTGTTGGCAACATCGTGGGGCCACAGCTGGTCAAGAGCCAGTCTCGGAGCAAGCATTACCCGGAGCTCTGGACCGGCCTCATAATCTGGTATGTGGTGTCTTCATCTTCTCGTCTCCTTTGGGCTCCGTTAACCATTCATATTGTAGCTACGTTATTACAATTTTGTCCGCAGCTTCACTTTACATCGTGCTTTACAGGGAAAACAAGAAACGTGAGCAGATAGCTACTGACGATCATGAACGGGATAGGCTTGCTTTCCAAGACCTGACGGACAAAGAAAACCCATATTTCAGATATGCCCTCTAATGAGCATGACAGGGGTCAAAACATATACATCACTGTTCCCACCAGACACTTTCACATTTCTATATAAAAGTATCCTCGAACGAGATGTCAGTACGTAGTCAATATCTTGATAAAAAGTTCATTGTTCTTACGAGCAGGTTTGGTTAGATAATAGTCCTAATAAATTGAATATTGGGTTCTATTCCAAAAAGGTTGTCGTTCTTATACACTTAACTCTCCTATCCATCTCCGACAACTCTTCATTCTACAAGACAGTCAACACACTCTCCTTGTGGTCGAGCGAAGAACCTGGGTACTCAAAAAACAAGCAAGCCAGTAGAAGTTTAAGCTCTTGGAAACCATCATGCAGGTCTAAACGCCTGCTAGCCCTATGGGCTCGGATACTCTGGCGAGAAAGCATGCTGGCCGGAGAGATTGGTTCGTCCGAGGAAATCATGTCGGTCGCCACTAAAAGGAAGTCGACCCCGTCTGAAAGCTCAATACTATGACGGACAACGGTTAGAACGGCCCCCCATGGTCTCAATGTGTAAACCCATGTGCTCAATTTGTCCATAACGCGTTGCGCGCATGGCGAAGTACTAAATCCAGCCCCCCCGGTCTCAGGATGTTAAAATCAAGTTTCTAATTTGCCCATACTGCGTCTACGCATTACGACTCTAGCTGTTACACATTGAGACTAACAAGGGGCCCGTCCTGGGCTCCATCAAAACTATGCATCCCAAGAAGAATGATTTCCAGATGTGACCAATTACAATTATACAATTACCGGTACATGTTGCATCTTAATGGGTCCCGTTGACGCCACCTGCTGATCCGTACCGGCTTTTAGAACTATTCACCGAGAACCCACGTGTGTTCGGCTCGTCATCGTCCGAAAGATAAGGGTGAAATCAAAAGAAAAAACCGCACTTCATCCACATTCCAACATCTTACGACCAAGTGGATTCGGTGGATGAAATCGGGATGGAGTGCCTCTAGTGGAGCGACTGTGGAAGGATTAGGAGGCTGGGCTGCGATATCGCAGCAAGAATCAGGCTCTATTTTCATTTGCACTTCCATCTTCACTCAATGAAATCAATCTAGCTTGGAGCGCATAGCGTCTTTCGAATCTAGCAACACTCTTCATGGCTCAGACAAAGCGACATGTCGCGGTGATTGGTGCCGGCCCAGCGGGTGCTATCACGACGGACGCGTTAGTGAAGGAGCAAGCTTTCGAGACCATCAGGGTTTTCGAGAGACAAGAAAAGATTGGAGGAACTTGGTAAATGGAATATCTGCAACTTCATGTTTTCTTGTTGTCGGCAGTCAAGAATCTAACGACAGCTCCGATTGCTAGGGTTTTCAACGATGACCGACCTACTCCTCAAAGCATCCTCCTTCCCATCGGCGGCAGATCCGCGCCAAAGGCTAAGAATCTACCGTCAAGCTTTCCGTGTGAGCTTCCCAAGTCACAAGATGATGTTTGGGAGACTGCTGTCCATGAGAACTTGCACAGCAACCTACCTCCCGAAATTATGTGTTTCACACAAGAGCCAATTCCTCAGGTGGTTTCTGACCGTATTCTAAACCATTACGGTGCAGATGCCCCGTTTCGTCACAGGGAGCTCATCCGTGAATGGATAGAGAAGATCTTTCACAGCGGAGGGAGTGAGAAGCTCATAGAATTCAATACCTCCGTCGAGCTCGCCGAGAAAGTTGGAGATCAATGGATTCTGACACTTCGCAAGTCTATTAGAGGCGAACGCAAGGAAACCTGGTGGCAGGAAACTTTCGATGCGCTCATTGTAGCTACTGGCCATTATAATCTCCCCTGGGTGCCAGAAATCCCTGGTCTAGCCGATTACAATGCCAAATATCCCGGAAGAATCAGGCATACCAAGCATTATACGAATCCAAGTGATTACAAGGACAAGGTGGGTGATTGGCATGTATATTTCTATCTAAACTTTCTAGAAAGTGATACTGATGAGAGATTGGCTCAGCGCGTCGTGGTAGTTGGTGGCTCTGTGTCTGCCTTCGACGCCTTACATGATGTCAGAACTACTTCAAAACGCCCCGTCATATCGTCAATGCGAAAGCCGTCGGCGATATTTGGCGCGCCACCATTCAAACATCCTCACATTGAGAACCATTCAGAAATCGCGTCCTTTGATGCTAAAACTGGCAGAATCACCTTTACGGATGGAGGATTCGTTGACGACGTAGATGCAGTGCTTTTTGCAACCGGCTACGAATTTGACTTTCCATTTCTACCGGATATCAATATCGTCAACAGAAGGATTCCAGGTTTGTATCAACATGTATTCCTTTCCAGAGATCCGAGTCTTGCCTTTGTAGGCATGGTAAGTTCTTTCAAGTGTCCCAATTCCCGGGTGCTATCAGTGGGCTTATACAAGATCTGACTTGTGATTCTCTTTCTATCAGGTAACTGGTGGATTTGGACTTCGCATTTTTGAGTGGCAGGGAGTCACTGTAGCTCGGGTATTTGCTGGAAGAGCAAAATTACCCGCAGAGGAGGAAATGGAAAGATGGGAGAATGAGAGAATTTCAGCCGTTGGGGACGGCATCCCATTCTGGGCCCTCAACCCAGACTTCGAGACTCCTTTTGAATCTTACCGGGCCCTTGCCGGAGAGCCAGCCCCAGGTACAACAGGTAGGATCTTGCCCAAGTATGATCCCCAATGGGCAGAGGCTTTTTGGGGACTCGTCAGCTACAGAACAAAGTGGTGGGAGAAGGAGGAAAACGAGGCCAAGGCCGTGAAAAGCTCCTAAATAGATGCCGTTAGGCGTCATTTAGGTGGCTGAAATAATCGTTTTGAAAGCCGTGGTTAAAGAAGCAATAATCAAATATGGATCGAGAATAGACATCAAATGGTTGTTTCATACCTAGTAAAACTTGTATTCTGCCAATTCAGGATCTGTCCAGCAGCCAAGTGGCATTGATGAACACCAGTTCCTAAAATTATACCCAGCGAGGACAATAAACGGATATTATCGAGATTCATATGGACCTTCTCGCCTCCGTGATTAGGTCCAAGTAGGCGTCAGGATAACAGGGACTGCAAAAGTGTCTTACTCCTAACTTTCCAATTGATGGAGAATAGTTTCTAATAATAACAATAACAATAATAATAATAAATTATTGAGTAATTATTAAGCAATATTGTCTGCTTCCTATTACACAATAGGAAGCATTATTATGTGATTAACTGCCACAATAATTCTGGTGAGTTGACTTTGCTGCCTCTGTTTTTCTGACGGCCAATTATTAAGGGAATGGCAACATCCACGAAGCCCATGACGTGATGATCCACCGGCAGGGATGAGCCGCAGAGTAGATCCCATAGTGGAGGGTCCTACAACAGTAAAGAAATATAAGAGCGCATTCATCTGGCCCCTTGTAGAGTTACCAACCTTGCGAAAAAACCAGCATATCGAGAAAACAAGTTGACTACAAGAGCAAAGTTCGAGGTACCGTAACTCGTCCAGCAAAGTTGTCAGCGTGTGAATTAGAAACACAGCACGAATTGTCTTGCTATCTTTCAGATTCAACTTGGTCCTCCTAATCCCGCCTCTCATTACAACAAGATGTCGGCTCGTCCAGTCATCGAGTATTACTTCTCATTCATCTCGCTGTGGTCATACATTGGCAGCCGCCGCCTGCAGCTGCTGGCTCAGCACCATGATGCACAGATCATCTACAAGCCCATCGATCTCCTAAGGCTTTTCTCTGTTTCCGGCGGGCTACCAGTCAAGCAGCGGCCCAAGCAACGCCAGGCATACCGCCTGTTGGAGATGGACCGCTGGACAAGCATCAGAGGACTACCAATCGTGAAGCATCCCAAGCATTACCCGGCAGACCCATCATTAGCGCACCGGGTCTTTCTAGCTGCTATCGAAGAGCTTGGGTACGACAACGAATCAGTGCAGGAGCTAGCCCGCAGAGGCCTGGACACAGTATGGGCGGATGAGGGGGATATTGCAGATGTAGATACCATTGTCAAGATTGCTAACGAGTCGGGGCTGGACGGAGTCCGACTTCTAGAGCGTGCGAAGAGTGAGCCAGGCTTGGCAGAAAAGGAAGAGGCCTTGTCTCAGGAGGCTATAGATAGGGAGCTATTTGGCGCACCTACGTACTTTTACCGGGAAGAGCCCTTCTGGGGGCAGGATCGGCTTGAGATGCTGGATGGTGTCATCCTTAGCGGGAGACCGCCCTTCAAACTACCCGGACCCGAGGCACTATAACGAGGACAAGGCGGTAGGCATGATGAATGAACACGAAGATGGGTTATTAAGTCGTGGCTACGGATAGCTCCTTGATTGTCGAGTTAGATAAACGATAAACCCAAGTGAAGGTGCGACATTTACTGGGGCCTTTACGCAAAAGATTTGAAAGTTCTCAAAATCCGTGATTGAATCTTGCGCAATGACTAAGGGTGAAAAGGCCTCAACTTTGATTCAGTTGTCTTAGTAAAAGCTTCTTTAATACTACCTACTTGAAAAAAAGCTTATCACTCCAGCAACAATTACCCATCTAAGGCAGGTAACTGTCGAGAAGAACTAGGCTATTTGTATTTACGTTGGAAGCTCGGGTTATAATTGATTAAAATAAATTCATCGAGCTAGGTACTGGATGTTTTCAAGAAACAATTGCATTGCTAATCGAGACATAACGAAAAGTGGTTAGTATTATCCCCCAGGTCAGCTTGTATCAGGTATCATACTTGTTGACGTATCCCTTCTTTCAGTGTGCCTATCGATGCAACGTTAGGACGAAAGAGGCTTGTTTCCGGCTACGGTTATGAATCTGGACTTTTCTTACGTTGGCATCAGGCCAATCCGAGAAAGGAGTGTGTCAATCTAAAAAGTTGCCAATACACGGATAACACAGAGCACTCCGTTTGTTGGCTCCAACAGCTCGCACCCAACTGCTTCCAGTTAACCAGTGATGTCTAATTCAGGTTCCAAAATTCATTAGCGGGTTCATGTGAGCTGCGGGGTAATTAGGCATCACAGCAAACCTCTCAGTTGGCGCTTGGGTCGTCACATTAATGGGGTTATGACTGTGCAACTCATATCCCCCTGAAACCAGACAAATCCCCTTCTTATTTGTTCATCTTCTCCTCCAAATATCCACCCTTACCGTGAATTCCCATGCTCTAAAGATGACTGAAGGCGATCAAACTTACCTCGAGGGCTGTAAGGATGAGCACATGCCTGTTCCCCCATTCGATCGCTACATTTACGTGCTCCCGAATTGCGTTGTCAAAAAGCCACTGGCTATAGGTGAAACTGGGTATCAAGGCTATAAACCTGAAGTCGAGACCGTTCTTCAGCGTGATGAGAATGAGATCGAGGCTATGAAGCTTGTCCAGGAGTACACAAACATTCCGATCCCACAGGTCTTACACCGTGGTGAAGGGTGAGTGTCCAACAAAGATCATATAATAGAAACCTGCCGTTCTAATAAGTAGGGTTTGTCCAGGTTTAATGTCTTCGAACGAATTCAGGGCATTACTGTCAACGAGAAGTCCATTTGGGATAGCGTGAATCCTCGCCAGCGGGAGGCAATCCGTCCCCAGGTTCAAGGTTTCATACAGCAACTTGCAGCAATACCGAACCTCACAGGCGAGGTCAGATCGCTCGTCCCATCCGGTCAAATCTTCCACCTTCAATTACCCAATGGTGGACCTTTCAAATCTACCGAGGACTTCATTAAGGCTTATGCTGACCACAGCGTACTGGGCGCTATTTCCCCTGAGAGCAAACCTGTCTTCTCTCACATGGATCTTGATCTATCCAACGTCATTTTGCATCCAAATCTTGATAGTGTGGCTGGGGTAATTGATTGGGAAAGAGCTTGCTTCTTTCCTGAAGGTGGCAGAAGCGTTCATCACATGTGCCATCAGTGGCCTGGCTGGGGGACACTCTTCGATGGTCTGGAGTTGTAAACGCCGTGAGAACAATCCGCCAAATAATAACCGATCTGATCTCTGTTGAACGCGGGGCATCTCTCTAAAATCCAGCCTAAAAATATAACTCTCCACAACTCGTCTTCGCTTTCCCAGGCCCGTCGTTGCATTGTGAGGCCGCGTCGTTGGTGCGAGGCTCCTCCGGCATTGCGTTTGTCTTGCGGCACGAAGGCCCGCCAATCAGACTGACAATCACAAGGGGTTAGGCGAATGGCATTTTAGACACGTTGATTTAATCGCGCCTTTGGATCATGATAAAATACGCCATGGTGAGAACAAAGCCGCGTGTGATAAATAAATGTTTAGCCGCTCTCCGTTCTGATCTTGCTGAGGCATGACTCTATATACATACATAGTCTCACACTTGGGGGACATAAAATGTAAAATGAGATACAGCCCTGTTCATCTAGATCTTCATGTAGCCTCTCACGTACCCATCTTATTTAATCCAACTCAAATTAAAAATATTTCCAAAGAGCCTTGTATTTTTCTTCTTCTGGATTTCAAAATGCTCTCGCAGTGCTGCTGTATCGAAACCTTCCGCCTCGAATTCAAGCAGAGCGCTCAACCACACTATCTCATCCCAGCGCGAAACCAACCCTCCAGCTTGAGTGAGAAGAAGACACATATTGTATCTATCGTCAATGGGTGGCTTGTGCTTGGAAACCTCATCCGGGTATTGAAGAAACCAATCTAAAGGAGTGCGCCCTGCTGAATCGCAGGCATTTGTCTCGGCGCCACATTGAATGCACATTTCTGCGATGGACGGGCTTGCGATGTGAAGCGGAGAAACCTGAATGCCAGCGGCGCCCGCCCACCATACGTCTAGAACGACATTCGGGTCTTGCTTGTGCTTGAGAAACTCAGCAGCAAAGTTGTGGTATACAAGGTCTGCTTTGCCTTCATGGAGCGCACTGCTCGACTCATGTGATTCGATTGCTTCGACGGCTTCCCTATCCCAAGCATTGAAGAGGCTTTTCTCAAAGAAGAAGAGTTCTCGCTTAATGTCGAAGCCGTTTTCAAGCAATAACCGAAGTATGGGTAATCTATTGTCAAAAGGAACAGATGGCGAGGATAGAAAGTGGTTCCTCAGCAGAAAGTTATTCAAGTATCCCCTTGAAAGTCTTGAAAGGTCACCCTGGTGCTCTGAAACCCAGTCACGGAGACACAGGGCAAGGCCACTCGAGGCCATAAATGCGACAATAGTGGCGGACGGATCGTCGTACTGAATCTGTTGGCTGAGACATGCGTGAAACGGCGTCGAGGGAAGCTCTTGGACGAACTTTATCTGACTATGGCCAGTGGTGTGCTCGGAGAGCTGTGCATGGTGAGCCACCAACTGCTGCAATTCGGCTCTTCTAGATTTATCAACCAGAGTCGAAGAGATCCAGTATTTCACACGAAAGGAATGCCCATTGTCATGGATGAAAGTGGACAGGCCACCAAGCACGATTTGTTTAAATGCCAAAGCCATTGTAAACTCCGCCACTGTTTGATGCATCAATTGCGGAAGGTCTTGGTCTTCTCCGCTCACAATCTCGACAAGTCCTCCGCTCCAGATGTTAATGTCATTTTTAACTTGCTCTCTCTCGAAAGGTGCGTTTGAGGTCTTGTTGATTTTAGAAAGCTCACGGGAAACATCCACTGGTGTTGAGCAATGGGACACCATGACCGCATCTCTCAGTTCTTTCGCTGTCATGGGTGGTCCAATACTTGGGCGAATGAGCAGTTCTAGAAGCGCGAAGGTATACCGCCGAACAGAAATACTTATGCGAGAAATTATCAACTCATAGTAGTCCTGAAGATCTGATGGAACTTGTGAAAGAGCTTTGTTTAGCTCCTCTCGAAGCCTCTTAGGCTGATTTTGGTACATTGATGCCGTCCGGAGTATTTCTCGTATCGTGAGCTTAACCCAGAGGAATACCCCGTTTGCTCTGTCGACAATCGTGGGAACAAGATCCAGTATCAAAGGATCAGCCGCACTCGAGGCAACTAGAGAACCAATGGTATAATTCTCAATGTCTGTTGCGGTATGTTCCTGTAAGCTTATCGATGGAAACCCCGCAAAATCCCTCTGTAAGGATTCCCATGGTCGACTAGAGAAGCAAACCTTGATTCTAGTCGCTGAACTTTTAAATCCATCCACCAAAGATTTTATAAACCGACTGATGAGATTGATATGGCCATCGAATTCATCAAGCGCATCGAAGAACAGCGTCAAGTCCATCTGGATTATATCTTGATCGACAAGGAATCGAAGAACTCTCTCGAGCCGGTGTATGAATCCTTCGTGGTCCTCTTTAAACTCCTCCATCACCTTGGACAGAAGGATTCTTTCTCGGCTGCCTTGAAGGCCTTTTGCGATCTCAAGAACGTTTAGCAAATCGGAGCGAGTATTATTGAGTAACTCCTCAGAGCTCTTCAATTCGGAATCAGCCTCCGTCCAAGATCCTTTGAGGCTTTTCAAACGTTCTTGATATTTTCGTATTATTTTGTCATTTTCAGAATTTTCTTTTGAAGTTTTCTCCTCTTCTTGAAACGAGGACAAGGCCGTCTCCAATTCTTCGATTGATTTGGTAGTTTTGATCAAGAATCTTTCCTTCTGTTCTTTTTGAATCGTCAACTCTTTGATATGACCTATCAATCTCCGATATTTCTGCAATATATGTTGGAATTTCTTTTCCAGTGGAAGCCGGTGGGGTGCAAGTATCTGTATGATAAGACTTCTGAGCACTCCTTCGAATGATTTTTGCAAAGCTGTACCACGTAGATGAAGGAAGAAACTGCAGACGATTTCACCAGATCTTCTCCAATTGTGTAAGAGTTCCCAAGTTTGCTTGCTTTCAAGCACATGCTTCATCAGTGTCGACTTTCCCGAGCCCGGTTTCCCGTGTATCCAAAGCAACTTGAAATCGTCATTCTGGAGCCAGTCACAAAAGGTTGGGGTTTGGAATATCCATTGAAAGGTGGATTGAAATGGATCTTCAATCTGGCGGACTCGGAAATCCAGTTCGGGCGAGTATAATTGGTCATGCATCTCTGGAGTTGTATCAGTAATAGCCTGGGAATACAGAAAACCAGTGCAACGTACTTTGGGCCTCCGACAGAAGCTTCCCAAGATCTGTGATGGCCCTGTCATCAAATCTGGTGGCTTCTCCTAATGCAGTATAATGCTTGGTGAGGTCTCTGTCTTGATCCGCACGCATAGAAGCTTCAAGGTCTGAGAAATGACCTGGCATCGGCATGGTGGAGGAGCACATTTCCCGAAGCAGGACTAAAATTGACGCCAGGTTTGTGTTGCCACTAGAAAATTTGACCATGTTGGAGTGATTCTCATTTATTGGGAGAATTGAAGCTTTGTCCTTTCGGTTATGGTAGCTTGTTGCTGAATCAGGGTTGACCAAAACCTCTCTCGGACCGTTCCTGTCCCATGACTGGTCAGGCATTTGCTTTGAACATCTTTAGCACAACGACATAGAGACTATTTATAGTAGAATAGAGATAAATAGGATAGTAACTTACCCTTATCGTGGGGGACTCTACCGTCTCGTACGCCCATATGATTCGGGCTTGTCTAGTGAAACAAATACCGTCGAATCGGCCCCTCAATTGCCGCAGATAATTGTTTCCATTTCCTCGCGATAGATCCTGAATCAATGTTTCGTTTGCTTGGCCCTGTACCATTGCCAAGAGGTGCGACTGCTGCATTCCTAGACTGGGAACTCCAAACATGATGGCGCCCTGGATATTGTTCAAGATGCACGCTGTGGTCGGCTCACGTGCCTCGGCGATCTGGACACAAGCATCCTTCAAGACTATGCCCCCAAGGCTATGTGCGATAAATATGATTGGTTTCTTCGAGTCGAGGTTCCAGCCCCCATTCTTCAGGGCCAAGATGAAGCTTGTAGAAATGTCACTGATCGACTGGAATGAATGGCTTGCCAGCACCTTAGAGTCGTAACCGTAGATGAATGATCTGACTCCAGGGATGGAGGCAGGCAGAGCATCCCTCAACCACATGAATGTCTTGTCATTTCCGCGCGGCTGCCAGGACCCGAATGGGTGACTACCCAGGCCAGATAGAGCAATGACGCTTCGCCGAAGCTGTTAATTCGAATCAATGCATGTGATCGTAGCTTGACTTACTCAGCGTGGTGTGTAGAGGGATCTACCGTGTTGAGAGCCGTCCACCCTCCGAAATGAGTGTCAAGAAGGAGGGGGCTGGCTGTGGGCTGACCAGGAACCGGGAAGTGCCATTCGTCGTCCGCTGAATTGTTTCGAATACAGGCCGGTACTTGTTTGAGCTGCAGGGTCGCGACTTTGGAGGGGAATCGTTCGGATATCTCATCGGTTCGTCCAATGGAGCCAACCACCACGTCGCTAGGATCGATTTGCAGGGCAGTCGCTAGCAGCTTCGCGGCCTCCTCGACCGTGGAAATGGACGCTGGGATCCTGCGTAAGCGAAAAACCTTCCGATCCCAGTTTGTCGCCTCCATCAGGACTGAGATGGATCGCCGGAGCCGAGCCTCCAGGTCGAATCGTTAAAGCCGAATGCCTCAGGCTTGCTCTTGTTGGTTCTGCATTGGGCAGCAACGACTTCAAAATAATGTGCTCACGTGAGACGAGCCCCTCAAGGTCAGCCAGCAGTAGGTGCATCCAACACACCCCTGCACGTCCCTTGCTCTCAAATCTTCAGGTTCTCATCACTACTCACAAAAAATCATAAAACACAAACTCTCACGCTGCTGCAAAGATACCAACACAAAGGGTCAAGGCTGTCAGCTCACCGTCGAACACAACCTCACCATCGAGGAAATCGCTCATTCCAAGTGGGCAAGAAGCAAGAAAGAATTGAAAGGTGCAGGCCGGACGGCTTACGGTCGGCGATTCCAATTCAGCTACCTTCATTGACACCACTACTGTGAGACTATTTAGGTGCCGGCGCCAATTATCCGAGTTCCATGAGGTAAGTTCAGTCGCAGAATCAAATGAGGGGCAAAACAACATCTGATCGCTCAAATTTGGTAACGGCCGCAGCGTGGTCTCCTCCCCGACTTGCGTACAACTCTCAGACTGGGAATCTCCCAGCCTGATGATAAACTGCCGGTGAAATCTGCGCTATCAGTCAGGAATATGTTGCTACGAAGCCTTTCCTCAACGAGTTGCATGAAAGGCCGGAATAAACCGCGAGGGGCGACGGCAACGATTATACACTACCTAGGCAGGATAGGCACACACAATGTTTCATCGCGCTCTTGCCTGAGCTTCAGCGCTGCGAAGCCAGCCCTGTAGCCGTCGCGAGAGACATGACGCAAAGCTTCCGAAGTGTCAGAATTGGCCTTATGGTCGGTATTGCTGGCGGTGCACCGACTTCAAAGAATGATATCCATCTTGGGGATGTAGCAGTCAGCGCTCCCCGAAACGACAAGGCTGCTGTTCTTCAGTACGACTTCGGGAAAGCATACAAAAGCAGAAATTCTAACTAAGCGGCGTGCTAGGATTTTCGAATCGACTTCTTCGGACGGCAACGAGTGGGCTCAAGGCACATTACGAGATCGGAGGCCATACATTTGACGAGTACTGAGACAGCATCCTCAGCAGGAAGACGAGGACACTTCGGCAATTCACAATAATACCATCACCTGAAGGAATCAATTGATTAAGGATGCCGTTTTTAGAGACAACCTCGCTCTCGAGGTGATTGTTCTATGCTTCGAGATGGAGGCCGCGCGGCCGACCTATCAAACTTCTTTTCGCTTCTATTCGTTCGTGGTATTTGGATTCCCATAAGTCATAATCATGGCATGGTTATGCAATAAGATGTCTGCTGCATGTTCAAGGGATATGCTCTATCAAATTGCCCCAAGCAATACTGAAAGCGAAAGGAAACTAGGCGGAATGAAATCTAGCAAGTAACGATTTGGAATTGTCTAAGTATCCCGCACTGCTTGTACCTAGATATAAGTATCAATGAGAAATCTTCACATCAATGAACTATGCCAAAGAAATCCTCCAAGGAACAACAACGCTGCCACCAAGTGTTCCGGCTCACGAGTAATATTAGCGACACCACGTACGAGTGGCATAAATACAAGGTGGTAAAGCGCCAGGAAGGCACGTGTGGGTAGCTTCTTAAACATGGGCACTTCCAGCAATGGATCAAATGTGGCCATGGTCCCCTATTGGTGACAGCAGATCCTGACTGTATAAAGCCCGGTCTCGCTAAATACCTGCTTAACGAGGGCCGAATGATAAAAGAACGAGATGAGCCACAAGGCCAGCGAGACGAAGGCACAGCAACGATTAAAGACTTTCTCTTACCCACCGTCGGCTGATCTCATTAACTGACAACTGGCATCAAGCGGATGTCGATACCAGGATGTAAGTAATTAAATGCCACTTAGTTTCTATATTTTGAGAGAGGAAGTCAATTAAAGATGACAGAACGCTGTAGCCGAGATCCGGGGCCGACAGGCCAATGTCGACGAGATCAAGGCCATTTTTTCCGCCGCCGCCGCCATCGCCCCCGAGGAGAAGCAAGAGAAGCAGGAAGAGGATAAGAAGGGGCAGGGGAAGAAGGAGGAGAGCGAAGACGTTGCGGGGGACTTAAAACAAAACTTACAAATCCCATTTCGATATGCGTAAATGAGTCACAAGAGGCTAAAGTCTCGAGAGATGGTGTAAAAGTCTGGTTTTGTTACATTGAATAATTCACTCAACACGTTAATGAAGCTAGCTGTTGGATATCCATATCGCCAATCATCTCATCCGATAATCCTGTTGTTTCGCCCTCCAGAACGACCACTGTCCAAGCCTCCAATCGTTACACGAAGCCAGTAAATCGCCCATCGCTATTCTCAAAAAAAAAAAAAAAAAAAAAAAAAAAAACCCACAGACAAAATAAAAAAAAAAATTGCGTCTCTTACATTGCCTGAAACTCATCTTGAAATCAAGAATTGGCCAGGTCCCCGGGCGGCACCACGAGGAGGTTGTAAGAGTCCGACTTCGCCGCCCGTACCTCTACCACGCCCCGTGGTGAAGGCACCCCCCTCCTCAAGTAGTTCATACATGTATGACTATTGGGTGGAGGAATTATTGCCACCATTCCTGGATCGGTTCGCACGCGACCGCCAAAGGTGGACTTCACAGCTACCGGTACTCAATTTTATTGGAAAATGGTTTGGCTGTGTCTCTGAAGTCATCCCACTTTCCCTCAGAGTATGGACTGGGGAATTCTGGACTGGTTCGCACGCGACCGCCAGAGTAGGCTTCACAGCTACCGGTACTCAATTTTATTGGTAAAAAGGTTTGGCTGTGGCTTTGAAGTTCTCCCACTTTCCCTCAGAGTATGGACTGGGGAATTCTAGACTGGTTCGCACGCGACCGCCAGAGTGGACTTCACAGCTACCGGTACTCAATTTTATTGGTAAAAAGGATTTGGCTGTAGCTTTCACGTCATCCTAATTTCACTCAGAATGTGGACTGGAAAAATTGGGTGCCGGCGCCTTGTTCACTACTTCTCGTGACAAAGCATTGGTTGGCTCAACTTCACCATGTTGGCCAGATTCAACCATTTTCTTCAAAGAATAGTTGATGGCTGAAATAGACGCTTCAGCTTGCTCGGCAGTGCAAATACCGGCTGCCTCAAAGCTTCGAATCCTCTCGATTCTTGTCTCTGCATCTCGAGCTGCCCTTCGGCGCTTTTGAGCTTGGCGACGAACAGATTTTGTAGCCTTTGCTAGCATGTTTGGATCGGGTCGCTTCAATTTCAAGTTTTAATGGATTGATTGATTGTATAGCTGTACTGAAGTACGCAATGTTTGATGGTGAAAAGCAGAAGAACATCCTAGATTTGCCTTCCTCAACTACATAGTAGATACCTCAGGTACCTATGGAGCCACCCTTCCTTTTGGGAAGGAAGGTACGATGCGCCCCAAAGGTACTAAGGTACCTCTCTATCAGTTGCGCAAGCACTCGCTCTTACCCTTAGACCCAATTCTAGGCTGCTGCCTGGATGTGTACGTCATACTCGACCCATGATCGTGTCGAGCCGTTTGTTCCTTCCCTACCCGACTATGCTGACTTGCGAGGTTGGATGAAGCGATTTACTGTGAGGCCCCGGATTTTCAGGGCAGCCTGAGTGACATTTCTTATTGCAATGCCGGAAGGGGCTCAATTGTCCGGTTTGACTGATGAAACTGCATCGATGGGCAGCTACCCACACTCCTTGACTAAGTCACTGCCGGAAATCATTCGTTCTCTGCCCTCACTGGATGCTTCGAAAAAATCGGTGCTAGCCTACGCGATTGCGCAGACTCCTTCACCACGGAAGTAACCAGATCCATTCTTATATCAAAGGGGAACTGACTGAGTGGTCCGGGTAAGAATCTCTTCGCTACATGAGTCCCTCGTTGCCCATAGTTCATTTAAGCAATTAACTAAGCTGCGGGCCGACTAAGACAGATCGATCATCGGTCCATCGTCCTTGTCTTACTGTGGATCGGAACAAGGGCGCTCAGAGTTGGCCACATTTGACGACAAGGGTTCTGGCCTCTTGGCGGAAGAGTCGTTCACCTAATCCCAAAATGCAACCAGTGAGCCCGATATCAAACTACGTTAGTACTATGGCAGTCAATAGGTAATGTACACGATGCTTAGGAGAGCCTTCGGCTAGGTCAGGCCATTGCGACTAATTTGGGCACAGACAAAGAGGGACCGCAAAGGCCAGACGAAGAGCGAATAACGTAGTGCTGCCAATCTTAGATAACAACGCTCTCTATTGTGCGATAAGTAATATAAGTAATTATTAAATACAATAATTTGATTATACTCCAACTTATTGTCTCTTAATATTGTGGCTTGCATTAGAACCTCGAAACATGAAAATACCTTTGCGGCCGTGTTCGTCTTGAGAGCCAGCCACCAGGATGGAGAAACTCGTACTTCGACCACACCTATCAATCCTATCCACCGCTCTTCTTGATTGACACGTACGCATGCTTCCTGCGCCTCAATTTAGGCCTGTTTCCCCGGGTTTATGCGCGTCTTCGAAGGGTAGGAATATATGACGTGTCTCTAAAAGGTGCTGCTTTTACAGCAAAGGATTCTCTAGACTGAGAATAAAACAGACAGGTCTCCTGGTGGACTTGAGCGACGATGGGGCTGATTATAAGGGCATAATGCGGTCAAATATCAGAATTTCACTGGCAAGATAGAGGAAGAACAGAGTAGTGGGGAAGGTACTGCATATTCAGAGAGTGTTGAGGAAGAAACTCAAGAGTCAGACAGTGAAGATGAAGGGTCGTCTAGTAGCGGAAACGAAACGGGTCTGAGTGATGAAGATTCTTGTTCAGAGGGAAAACTATCTGACGACCTGAGATCCTAGTATCGCATAGTAAATGCGGTGAAACCATTCAATGAATCATAGCTTGCACGCCTATCTCCTATAACCAAGAATGCTGATATGATCCTCCACCCAAAAAGACTCGAACGTCGAATCATCAAATTTATCGGGGTAGCTTTTGACCTCAGACAAAGTTTCGTTGAGATTTTCGGCCAGCCACCATATGAACCAGCCGGCGAATCCGTTCTCTTCCCTAGCCAAGGCGGCAGAAAGCTTCTTCTCGTCTCGCACTTGAGAAAATCTGTGGATTTCTCGAAATTGTCGTCATCATACTCACACATCCAAGGCCGATCAAAGTGTTCGTATCCGGCCTTCCCCAGGTCGACAAACTCCTCATCGCAGTTGTAAAATACCCTAGCATCGTCGTCCACGACACCAGTTGGGAGAACTTTATCCCCATTTTTGATACTGGACTGACGAAGGCTGCGATCAATCAGCCAAATATGGAACTCTGTTTCTCTCCTTGCCAGTTTCCATAGCAAGTCTATGATAAACCCCTGTGGAGAATCGCTATCCAGATGGGCATCCCATCTGGGAAGATTATTGAGCCAATTTGGATCGAAATCAAAAATGAAGTGCTGCACAGGTTGGCAGCCATAATTAACCCCTGAGAAGGGCAGTTGCTGCATGATCTCGAACAAATTATCGTCGTACGGGAGTGGGCTTGGTTGTTTGAGCGCGTCCACGAGACTCGACGGGTCGAAATAGAATGCATCTTCGTATGGACGGACCATAAGCTGCCATTCCTCGCCACCATCATTTGTGGTTAGAGATGGCGCGTTGATGGTAATGCAGAAATCTTGATTCTCGCGCCACATTTCCTCCCCCCACCCAAACGTTATCCCGTCAGACAGGAATTTGCGTCTCTTCTCCGACCATTTCTTCATTTCCCAGTGACGCAAGATGATCTGGCGGGATTCCCAACAAGCGGTCCATAGACCAGCATCCCACATGTACGCGGACCGGTTGGCTTCGATCGCTTCGGCCCCTGGTATTTCGGCGGCGAAGGCCGTTCGTTTGTCACAAGACGTTGAAACACCTCTATATGAGGGTAGTACTTTGGGCTTGGAGGCTGTGTTTCCTGACTTCATATTGCTGTGGAGGATGGAGAAATGCTGTATGCCGGAGCATTTCTTCGCGGATGGTCGAATGGCTTGCTGCCAAATCTGATGCCGGAGTTCGTACGGCAGATCGGGAAAAAAGTGGAAAGAGGCCATGATGATTTCTTCTAGGATGTTTAGGCGGTTTATGCTTAGGAGGAGGTAGAGAATACGAAATGATATGGGTGTTATGTCAAGGTTGAGAATGAGCTTGGTTGAAGTGTTTGGATTGCCGTAGTAGAATACGGGTGTACGAAGGAAGCTGTGTGTGTGGCAGCTAGGTGAAAGAGGGTAGAATATATAGCGATCTGACGAACGGCTCGTCCCGACGGCATATGAGTCATTGGTATGAAGATTTACAAAGGTTTCCTTCTGCATGGATGCAGCCTTAGGCTAGCAAAACTTGTTTTTGCCTTCTATATTCATTGTGTTGAGATGTCGGGTCCGGCCTCTTCCATTGCTGTTTTTTACTTTATTCTCAAACTCTCTCACCGTCAAGGTTGAGAATGATTTCTGTAGAAAGGGTAGGCTTCCAGTATCTCCCGCCTAATTCAACTAGTGCGGAAGAAATGTGAACCCACTCTCCGTCCATTACTAGGTAGTAGAGGAACAATGAGGAAACCGGGGCAACAGAAGTTGATTGCAAGGTACTAGATACGGAGGGGGGGATTCAGTCCGCAAATCGCAAATCCTGCTGCATTCAGCTAGGAATCAGCCCAGACATGATAACATTGCCTCCCAAACTTATGTCCACACCATCGACCTTGCTTTCTCTTACATTGGTACCATTGTGATCAAGTGGCAATGTGGTATCACCTAACCAGCGACTATCACGCTCAGTTCACACTCTATCTTATACAAGGCATCCTGCGATGGGGAATATTACGACACATAAAAGGCCTCTTTCAAAGACACACCGCTTCAAACCCAGCCATTCGATTTATAGATGCTTTATGGCCAACCTTCCTAGCCGCTGTCCTTGTATCTGGATCTTTGCAGTAATTTGAACCAGATTATGCTGAATTGAGTCACCTGAATGTTAATATTCCAGTTTTTCATGGTTAGCAGCTATGTTAGTTTATGGTCAGTACAAAAACTAACCTTCTGCGGACGTAGATTTCCACAGGAACAAACGAAACCAGGCAGTGCTCCTGCGATGGGAGGCTCAACAAGCCACAGCATATTGTATATGGAGAAATGAGCAGCAAGAAAACCGGCACGGAAGGCCAACAATTTCTTAATCTTACATCTAGCCACTATCAGAACGAGCTTCACAGTTTTTAATGACATTTATATTGACATGCTGCGGCATTGACAACCGACGAAAGAAAAAAAAAAGCGAAAGAAAAAAGTCTAGCTTTGGCCAGCGATCACTATACGTGGTATGATTATGGTCATACATAGGTACCTACCTACTCACAACTCGACAAGAAAAAGAAAAGAAAATAATTTACACCTGCCCAGGTCTTAGTTGTTGTTTGCTGATTCATCTTGCTGATGGGAGCTGCATTGACCCCACATCTACCAGCTCTATCCACCGCCCTCCTTGATCGTTTGTTTTATGCGCTTGATACTTGGTCTATGACTTAGATTTTATGTGCGTAGGTAGGTACCTGGTATTCGAAGTGTAGACAGGTCTCGCCGTGCCGTAACAGGCCATTAGATGCCTCAGGTACCCAGGTAGTTAGGTGCCTCAGGTACCAGCAAAGGTAGATGCCTCAGGTACTGACATTCATATACCTTGACGCTTCGTTCCAGGCCAGCTAGGTTTTCATTTTATTCATTCTCTCTTTGTCCGCAGATACCAGGTGAATTCCCAACTTTTTGGCCCTGCTAGATGACGACTGCGTCGGGTGCGGAAGGACCAGTGAGAATCCTCTTTCTACCTACCTATCCTATAGATTATCTACTAATAGAAAATCACAAGGAGTCCACCAATACCACTGGTCCGTCTGCCGAATTAAGCAGTTGATGTCTCTTCTGCTTCCAATCTTCTGCTAACAATCCTTGGTAGAAGGTCAAAGCTCTCGTATGTTTCAACACGCACAAATGGCGTTAGACATTGATATTATTAGTTAGATGCTGACAGCTGATCAGACCGGAACCCGCGAGGTAACTACCACGACCCGATTGAACAATTGATATATCCTCGCTAAACAACAAATTCCAATAGGAGGCGCGGGAACAATTTGCTGTAAGTTGGTTTCGATCTAACAATAATTCGAGGTACTAAGGCTAACTATTACCAGCTTTGGCGCGAAAAAGCCAAGGTACATAGGGCTTGTCGTTCCCAATCAGTTGGATCAGTACGCTAAACGTGGAATTATGGAAACAGGAGCACCTCGCGGCGGAGAGAGTTCGTATCATCCCTCCTAGTTCACTAATGAGTAGCCCAGCTAATAATTGTTACAAGGCCGCCGAGATCAAGAAGACCGTAAGATGGCCTATTATGGTCTTACCTGCTATTCTGAGCTGACTCTGTACTTCTAGTTCGCCCTCAAGAAGATGGCCGTTAGTACCTACCGCACATGAATCCAGTGAACTAGTTGGCTAATTGCCGTTATGCATTAGGATTGGCATAAAAAGAGTGAGGTAAGTAGTAAGATTTCTTCAAAACCTGAAATGGAATACTAACAGCGTTCCTTGGAATAGGAGCGAACGGGCACCGTAAATTTCCCTTCTCTAACGAATCGTCGACTGATCTCACCAACTGACAACCGGCATTAGGATCTCGATGCCGACATCGGCGTAAGTAAATACAAGCTCGTTCATGTATTTTGAGAGAATAAGTTATTTAAAGATATAGAACGCCTTTGTCGAGCTCCTGGCCCAACAGGCCAATGCCAAGGTCGAAAAGACCGAGGCTGTTGCGGTTGCCTCCCCCCTCCCCGGCCCCATCTCCTCCGAGGAGAGGAGGTGAAGAAGGAACAGGTGAAGAAGGAGGAGGTGAAGAAGGAACAGGCGAGGAATGAGGAGGTGAAGAAGGAGGAGTGAAGGAGGAGGAGTGAAGAAGGAGGAGGACGAAGAAGGAGAAGGACGAAGACGTTGGCTAAGCACAGGTTTTCATACGGGGGGCTGACTCCCAAGACGCAAACGACCGCGAAGTTATTTTCATATCTCAATGTTTTCATACAAGCCACAATATTCAGAAACAATGAGTTAGGAAATCATTAAATTATTCTGTGCGAATAACATTTATTATCGAACAATAAGAACGTTAGTACTTGAGGTTATTTGCACTATGCCACAGTTATTCGCTATTTGAGTGGCCTCCCACCATCACGTCCGCCAACACAAATGCAAAAGTCCGTTAATTATCTAATCTAGAGGAGACGAGCATTAATTTTGGAAAATAAATATTGCTCCCAATTGATTGATGTAGTATCAATCCAAGTATATTATTTTCAGCATCACTTCGACATTGAATCTCGTGAGGATAAAGCGCTCGGTGTGGCGCAGGTGGGTCAGTTGCGGCGTCTGGCACAGAGGACAGAGGCCCAGTTAGCAATGGATTGCTTTCCCCTAAACCATCTATCCTTCCGCTGACTTCGGGCGCTTGCACCAGATCGAAACGAAATCTCAAGCCGCTCAATGGAGAGCTAGCGACTCAAATGTACCCCGGTGGTGGTGTCCAGACCAGTCAATTATGTACATGCCCCGACTCTGGAGAGCGGTGGCTCTCTTTCTCGCCCTTTGCGTCAGCGCTGCCGCTGGCGACTGTACCGTCGCCCACCAAGGATCTTCGCAGGATGTCCTGTTCGTAGGGACAATACTTACCAGCGAGGGTCCTCTAGAGCCCGGGTATATTCTAGTGCAGTCAGGAAAGATTGTGCGCATGGGGAATGACGCCGCTTGTCGAACCATTGGAGAGGCCAGCGTTGTCGAATGCAAGGGATCAGTCATCTCGCCAGGGTTTATCAACACCCACGAGCACATCGACTGCTCAACCATCAACCCATTTCCTACCACCGGGACTCTATACGATCACCGCCATGAGTGGCGAGTGGGCCTGAACGACCGCCCAATGCTGCCTGCCCCCGTCAATGGCTCAGAGACTGATGCCATCAAATGGGGTGAGCTGAGGCACATCTTCTCAGGCACAACCTCCATCGTCGGGAATCACATGGCTCCTGGCCTCGCACGGAACCTGGATTTCGTTTCTGGGTTGGAAGATGGCTTGGAATCTCCCGCTGATACATACGCAATTTTCCCTCTGGACGACGCTGCCGGGATCGTTCGTGAAGGTGACTGCGATTACGGCCCCAACCCTATCGACCAGAAAACCGCCAAGGGACTACATCGCTATATCGGCCATGTCGCAGAGGGCATTGGTGCGGAAGCTCAGAATGAGTTCAGGTGCTTATCGGATATCAATTACGACACGCGGCCGCTTCCCTCTGGCGGAGGGAGAAGTACGGACATTATCGCCCCAAATGTTGGTCTCGTTCATGCCCTAGGCCTCTCAGAGGCTGATTTCGATCTTGTTGCCGAACGGAATGCAACAGTAATCTGGTCGCCGAGGAGTAATGTCGCCCTCTATGGGAAAACCCTGAACGTGACATATCTTCTCGAAGCTGGAATCACGGTTGCTCTCGGTACTGATTGGCTTCCATCTGGCTCCGCCACCATGGGAAGAGAAGCTCTATGTGGCCTCAGTGCGACCCATCTCAGCTATGGCCATACCCTGGAATCCAAGACTCTTTGGGAGATGATGACAATCAATGGTGCAAAGGTGGCTGGCTTCGACACAATGTTAGGATCGATTGAGGTGGGAAAACTAGCTGACATAGTCATATTTGGTGGCGACAACACCAAGGATCCTTTCGGCCAGGCCATCTATGCAGCAGAAGAAGACATTGAGCTTGTCATGCGTGGGGGTAAGGTGCTTGTTGCCAGCCAGAGCCTGGAGCATTTGACAACCGGCGCTTGCGAGTCGGCCGCGTTTGGCCACGTCTCAAAAATAATATGTGTAGAAGATGAGATAGGGAGTACCTACAAAGACTTTGAAGCATCCCTGGGCGGGGTCTACCCAGCCATCTTACCTGGTGTCCCTCCAAATGAGCCAAGCTGCGACCCCATCCGGTAGTCATCGACTTTCGGCAGGTTTCGTCTTAAAAATAACTATTTATTTCGAGAGAAGAAGACAGAAGCGTTGCGCATGTCCTTTTCTGAGAGATTCTCGATCTTATTCAATCTGCGGCTGCGAATTCAATGAATATGAATCGATGATGGAAGAAAACAAGGGCCTCCAAAATCTTTCGACCTCCGCGCTCCATGATCAAGACTGTCCAGCGATCAGCTCCGGGGGGCCTATCCAGAACGGGCCTCTATGCTTTCATAGATTTCAAGTGGTGCGATCCAGATCCTTTCAGAACGAGGGCTAGCTGGCGAAACCCTAGAACACGTATGTGTGTCTTTCACGTCAACTTCAGCATCCAAATCCGCGGGTCCATTGGTATTGGGCATGCGACGTGTAGGGAAAACTCAGCAAGATTGAGAGAGAATACTGGCGTTAATACGAACTGGGAACCTTTATGAAACTTCAAATTTCATACCTAAATAATATTCAGTGTTAGAGCAAGATTCGAATAGTCTAGACCTCAGAGATCATCAAAGCTGGGTAATATCATAATATGTGATAAGGCGTTCAAATAGCATCCGTTATATTTGTATTAGAGTCGATGCATATGCCTTAAACAACCAAAAGGGCTAGCAATTACAAAACAAGTCTATCAAAATTCCTACATATAAAATCATTTGACAGCTCAGCTACTCAGTTGCGTGTGGGTATCATATGAATCAGCCTCCTACAGCCTCTCCAATTTCCTCAGCAAGATCCTCAAGTTTGTGTCGAAGGCGATGTTCTGCCTCTACCGCCGCCCAGCACGTGAATACAATAGCCTCCTCGGTGAGATTTCCCGCGTGGTGCCCACCAGGGTTCAGGTTTTTGTTGGGCTTTTTCGTCTTCTTCTTCGACTTCTCTCCGCTGTTATCGCTCATTATGTCTGACGATGTCTTTTCGTCGACTAATTCTTCTCCCGGGCTGTTGTACTCAACACGATCCACTGGATACATAGTAAGTGTACCAATGTAGTGTTTTCTCTTGTTTGCTGTCTCCGGCCACTTCTCGGATGGCTTGAATATCGCCCATCGGTCCTTTTCAAAAGTCGCGACGAGTTGGTTCTTGGAGTTGATGAGCTAGAGGCGTGGTTAGTACAAACGACATCAAGTAATATTGGGCCGTTTTCCGATCATTACATACCTTGAGGTCCTGCGAGATGCCCTTGAATCGCTTAGCCCAGTTTGGGAGAAACCTCCTCGTCCCACTCCATCGATATTTCTCACCACTCAGTTCGAAGGACAGGGTGCGGGTGATGAAGCAAGGCCTGTGCATCCTAAACTCCATGACAAGCCCCTCGACTTCCTCCTCATCTTCGAGGGGCTTTTTGGGCGGCTTTTCCGGCTTGCCAAACCAACCTCGCATCTTGGTCTTCCGCCTATGCCAGTTACGCGCCGAGACCCTCTGCTTGTTCTTCAGCACCATATCCACGCCATCTCCATGTTCGAAACGAAACGAGTTCCAGAAGCCGGTGCGGAAACCACGGGAAATGGCGATGGAATCCGGATCGTATTTGGGGTTATCGCCGCGATAAAACACAGGCTTCCATTGGCCAGCGTGCTTGTGCGGTACCGGGTTCTTGATGAAGTACTGCGCTGGCTCGCCCCCGGATGGTGCGAAGAGACACTTCTTCCCGGGCCATATGCGCTTATACAAGTTCAGAGTTTTGGTGGGTGGCAGGTCTTCTGGTCTGACTTGTTGATCCAGCGTCCTCTCCTTGATAACTGGAGAGTTGGTCTTGGTTAAAATGTCCATGGCTGTGGCCAGTGGTGTGGCGTGGCTGAGGCGGAGGCGGAGGCACTACCAGAACAGGAAAATGAAGCTTCCTTCCTTTCGGCCATTTACATAGTAAAGGCGATCGGTTTTGGCTGTACTTTCCCAAGGCATTGTCGGCATTTTGTAGCGATGCGAAAGCTGCCTGCTACCAATGCATAGACCCCGGCAATCGATACTTCGCGTTGGAGGGCTCAACGGTCGCGAATTCGCAAATGCGAGCGATACGATGCACGCGAGCCGCTAACAGCCCAAGCTCAAGATGCAGGCCGCCGGGCGCCATCCAATTGCGAGCCTCCATTTGACAGCGTGCACCTCCAGCCTAACTTCGATTTCAGCTGATCGAAGGACTGACTCCATAGCAATCACACGAGCACTCTGAATAGGATCCATGCCATGCATGATCTTGGATCTGCCCGTCTTGAAACCCAACCCACATAAGCTACCCTAAACCTCGATGCTGGAAAAATGCATTTTACGAGTCCTGCCAGAAACTGCTCTGGAACAGAAGAATAAAATAAGAATCTGTTAGTTTTATCTCTTCTTCCTCATTCTCTCGGCCTCGAATAGTCCTACATCTATTTTAACAAGTCTCTCATGGAAATACGTCAATAATCTCATTGATGTTCACATGTTACAGCGCACAGGTCTAGTGGTACCGTCAGCGTCCACACTCTCATCAAACTGCTAGCACCTTCATTTATTCAAAAAAACCCCAAAAAAAGAACCAGGGTCTTGGTTAATTTTAATAAGCACATGAGCATTCGCAATCGCCTTTTAATTTCGATATAAGTTCCTAACAATAAGCGCGATAAGTGCCGAGATTGAAGTGTTAGACTCACTCAAAGATGACTATAAGCCATCAAAAGTGAAGGCCTTATCACACTACCTAGAATATTTAGATCGAATCGGAGAGAGGTATGATATCTAGCCACGGGACAGGCTCATGATAATATAATGGAAGGGGGAGGTAAAAAGTTGATAGTAATTCCTCGACCAGATGAAATGGTTTGTTGCATAACGAAGTATTAATGTTACTAGTACAATGAGAGGCCTCTTTTCAGAGATGCAATGGGTCCAAAACGGTATACCCCGGGCCAAATATTTCTCAATCTCGGTTCCTCGCTTGTTTCGAACACTCCCACCTAAACGCCCTACTCTTTTCCCTCGTTTTCCTTCAACTCCTTCCATTCCTCCTCGGACTTGTGGAAGCTCTGAGCGAGGTAGGCGAATAAACTCCATACTTCGCCAGCCAGCATGAACTGCAATAGCTCAAAGCCCAAAAAGTTTACCAGCCAGGTCATATTAAGACCACTGAGCGGATGAACACTGAATATAACGTCACAAGGTAATCCCCGGCTAATGCAGAATGCGCGAGCCGAAAGCCGGAGAGCCATCGCCTCATATGGTGCTATTATGAGCCGAAGGAGTTCATCGTTGAAAACACTAGCTGCCATCAAAGCCGGCAGCTTGGTGAGCATTGTCGATAGATATATCGGCGACCCATTCAGCATTCGTTTGTCCGGGCCAGTGCTTGGCCTAAGTTCCGCGGACCATAGGCCTTGTGGCACATCGGTAGCATCTGTCGCCTCCACATCAAAGCTGATCAAGGTGGCACTAACCACTTCGTGGTCATCGTCGTCGCTGGCAAATTCTTCAACGACGCCGGTTGAATGGACGCTCTGCCGTCGATCTAGCTCGTTTCTCCGGGTGGGTTGAGGACTTTGGCCACTTTCCGCTGCGGGCCCATTCTCATCAGGGTCGGGATCTTGCTCGGGAGTTTCCTGTTCACTCTCCACCTCTACGGCTATTGGGGTGGGAGTTGGCGGCGCTGGTAGAGGTCCGATACCAGCGCCGAAAGTTATAGTATTAGGAAGACGCTCTATTATACGCCGCCAGGTGATTTGTTTCCAGTCTCTAGCGAGTCGTTGAGTAATCGTCCAGAGGAGGAACGGAGTTACCGAAACCAAGACGCCCCCGACCCATTGAAGGAGTGACTGAGGTGTGAAATCTTCCAGAGGTGGCGGGCATTGGATGGGAGAATCATCGGTAAAAGGTATGAAATATTTCCACGAAGGAAGAAGCTGAGTGCTTGGGATCAGCCCCAGTCGTTGAAATGAGGCATACAACTGAAGGTGATCAATAACATAATACCAGGCCTCGTGCATACTTGCCGCAGGGAAACATTAGTCTCTACAGGGCCCTCATCTTAGAATAAGAAAACTTACCAATAAGTTTTGAATGTGTAATCATCATAAACCTGCCAAGGCGGGGTGAAGCGATGCTCGCAATAGCGAGCGAGCGCCCCAGCTGGGGACCCAGGAAACATATACTGGGAAACGGAGAAGTTCATCCGCGCCATCCTGTAAAGATCCCGGAGAGGGGTATTTGAATATCGTTTGTATACCTATGAGTGACATGTCAATCGTGTGTGGGAAGGATGAAGGAAGGATTGCTACGAACAAGAACCCGTTGCCTCGCACCAGTCAAGCCAAACAGGCCGATACTGTTGAAGCATTTCTTGGCAGCCCAGGACAATCGTGAGCCGGTGGTTTCTTCATACTCGCTATGTTGTCTCTTTGACTCAACCTCTCCCGGAGCAGTGGATGGGTTTTCTGGTTCAGCGACGCCTACGACCAGCATGACTTCATTGTGAGATCTGATCATGTCCCTATTGATGCGTTTGGACTCGGGATTGATTGGCCGGCCACGGTGGTCATACTGTTGTCTCGGCTCATGATCTTCATCTTCTCCTTCGCCCTGTACGACATCATCGTAAGGCGACCGACCCTTTGATTGTCAGCAGTCTAGCTCCCAATTAAATAACAAAGCTATTGTCCCGTCGGACTCACCAAAGCCTGGGCGGTCAGAGGGCCTTGCATACCCATTATGACAGCATTATCGGGTATTCTTTATCAAAATGGACGAAAGGACTTCGGCTGAAGATGGAAACGAACGCCTCTGTGATATTTTTCCCAGGTGCTCTTGATGCTCGGACGTCGCAAGCTCAGCTCCTCGTGCTGTAGGAGCGGCCGAGGCTGAGTCAGCGTACCTTGCCACTTGTGTCCGATAAGCGTTATCTTATCTGCGATAAGCAACCGTCGTCGCGAACAGAAAAAAAGTTTCCAGCATGGACAGCCAGCCGCAGTGCCATCACATTACTATGACCGTACGACGAAATCATGGCTACCAAACATGCCTTGAAAACGACATTTGATGTCAGTCGCGTCTTGAGACCTATTTTCACGGGCGGCTCGGTGTCAATTGACAACGATGCTCGGATTCTTGCGACAACAATCAGTGAGGATGTGATTCTCACTGAACCCGGCAGCGGGAAGCATCTGGGCAGTATTGAAGGAGTATGTACCCCAAGACCGTGATCTCGTTAACACCGGGGCTAACATCTATGAAAGGATGGAGAAAATATCTCAACCTTGGCATGTCAGTTAAATGTATTAGGGGGTCTTTCTCAAATTTATCGAAACTAACCAGCAGACCAGTGACCCCAAACGGATCTCATCTCATCGCCTGCTCTCGCTCGCTGTCAATGAGAATCTTTTCGCTTAAGCGCTCAGATGATGGCAACACCATTGAACCCGTCCTACTTCGTACATTGAAGCCTCATTCTACGCCTGTCGTGGTTCTAGCTGTTGACCGCACCAGCACTCTGCTGGCTACTGGAGGGACTGACGGGACGATCAAGGTTTGGGACATCGTGGCCGGATACGTGACGCACACATTCCGTGGACCCTCCGTCTTGGTTTCGGCACTGCACTTTTTCGAGGTTGCTGCGCGGGCAGCCGATGCTGGACGCAGCAAGGGGAAGCGAGGTTCCAAGGTCGCCGCTGAGGAGGAGGAAGCCGAGGCAGAATCAACGACAAGCTTCAGGCTCGCGTCAGGTAGCCAGGACGGCCAGGTCAAGATCTGGGATCTGAACAAGCGCAGCTGCGTTGCAACCCTGAACTCCCACGTGTCCGACGTCCAGGGACTGGATTACTCACCAGCTCAGAACGCCATAGTCACCGCCAGCAGAGACAAGACCCTCGTCTGGTGGGACACGAAGTCATGGAAGATTCGCAAGGTAGTCCCATCCCTGGAGCTCTTAGAGGCAGCCGGATTCTCTGATGACGGCCAGCTCACTTGGTCGGCTGGTGCGAATGGCTCTCTGCGAGTCTGGGAGACAGACACTGGCCGCGAAGTCACACCCAAGCAGCCGGCCAAGAGCGAGGAGGAGGCTTTCGTGACTGGAATCTACCGGCCAAGTTTACCTTTCATCCTTCTCGTTCAGGTTGACCATACTCTGGTCCTCTTCCCAGTCCCAAAGAAGACCGAAACCGGATCACTGGCAGTCCCCGAGCCTCTTCGTCGCATCTCAGGAACGCATGACGAAATCATCGACCTCGCATATCTTCTACCCGACAATTCGTTAATGGCCCTAGCTACAAATTCAGAGGATATCCGCATCGTGTCTGTTTCAGAGACAGCCTCAGCCACGGAGGGCCAAGAATGGGAACCTCAGACGACACCTCATTTTGGCCAGGACATCGGGCTACTAAAGGGCCACGACGAAATCGTTATCACTCTCGATGTGGACTGGTCTGGTCACTGGGTCGCGACCGGAGCAAAGGACAATACCGCGAAGCTTTGGCGCATCGACCCGAGAAACAATGAATTCACATGCTGGGCTACATTCTCTGGTCACGCCGAATCGCTTGGTGCAGTAGCACTCCCAAAGACTGTTCCGCAGGAATCATCAGCCGCCCGAACCGATCCCCTCAACCACCCGCCCTCATTCCTCATCACCGGCTCTCAAGATCAGACCATCAAGAAATGGGAAATCCCGCGAGTTCCACAAGAAAAGGGCCACAAGACAGGGTCCAGAGCCATGTTCACACGCAAAGCGCACGATAAGGACATCAATGCCATCAACGTCCAGAGCTCTGGTTCCCTTTTCGCTTCGGCTTCCCAAGATAAGACTGTCAAAATTTGGTCCGTTGGAGAAGGTGAGGTACAGGGAATCCTTCGTGGCCATAGGCGCGGCGTCTGGTCCGTACAGTTCTCCCCCGCTGGTATGCCAGCTCTTCAGGCCGACGATGGCCCAGTCACTAGCAAGGGAGTGATTCTCACCGGTAGCGGTGACAAGACGATCAAGATTTGGAGCCTAGCAGACTACACATGCGTGAGGACTTTCGAAGGTCACACAAACAGCGTGTTGAAGGTTTACTGGCTCAACATGCCAGAAGAGCAAGGCAAAGGCAAGAAGCCAGTCCAGTTCGCAAGCGCTGGAGGTGACGGTCTCGTCAAGGTGTGGGATGCCAACTCTGGAGAGACAGAATGCACCTTAGACAACCACGAGGACCGTGTCTGGGCGCTGGCCGTCCACCCCAAAAAGAACACCATCGTCTCAGGCAGTGGCGATTCTACAGTTTCTTTCTGGAACGACACCAGCTCGGAAACCCAGGCGGCTGCGTCACAAGCAGCCCTTCAGCTGGTGGAGCAAGAACAGGAACTACAAAATCACATCCGTGCTGGTTCATACCGAGAAGCCATCACGCTGGCCTTACAACTCAACCATCCTGGCCGACTGTTAGGTCTGTTCACCTCGGTCGTCACCAAGTCTCCACCAGATCAGGGCAGCCTGAGTGGTGTGAAGGCTGTCGACGAGGTTCTTGGAAGCTTATCAGATGAGCAAATCTTCCTGTTGCTGTTAAGACTGCGTGACTGGAACACCAATGCCCGTACAGCGCCGGTAGCACAAAAAATTCTTTGGACATTGGTGCGCAGCTACCCTGCTTCCAAGTTTTCTAAATTATCAGTACGGGGCGCCAAGGGTCAGAAGAGTCTCCAAGAGGTGCTTCACGCACTCAAGGCGTACACGGAAAGACACTACAAGCGAGTGGAGGAGTTGATGGATGAGAGTTATCTGGTCGAATATACTCTGCAAGAGATGGACAGCCTAGCCTTGACACTGCCAGAAGACTCTGACGATATTTTAATGAACGAGGCTGGTGAAAGTGAGGACGCCATCATGGTTGGCTAAATTACTTGGTTTAATATTAGAATGCATGTGTTTGATTCAGTTTATACTTTTATAGAGGTTTTGAACAAGGAAAAGTAAGCTCTGTACAAAAAGCATTGACAATTAAATGATCGACCTGGTGTCAAGACTCGCACTCTTTCATTCCATCCCGTGATATGAAGGCGAGAATAGCATCCAAAATGTTATTCACCGTGATCTCATCTGATTATATTTATTTTTGGCCAGCGTCAAATATTTACACATCCCCTCAGGCCTCTGCGACGGAATACTGTCATTGGTCTAACGCGGCCTCGTACCTCATAGCGGACAGGTGCCTGGAGTTGCGCCTAGGACCCCACAATGACGCCTGTCAGCGCCGCTGCAGGATCGCCAGCAATCTTTTCTACAACATCACCCAGCACAATCGCAGCCCGAGCGACGCGCCACACGACAACCCACCGCACGTGTAAAGACGAACAGCCCTTGGTAATCAGAGTGCGGCAGGGGATCATGTCAAAACGACAAGCTTCAGAAGCTCTCGAGGAGCTCAGCGGCGTTGGGTCGCCCGCATCAAAGAGATCACGAATGGGCGACATGGACTCGCCCTTTGAAGCTTCGTTCGAGGACCAAGATCAAGCGCCCAACAACGGCGAGAAAGCAGACGACGAAGAAGATGTTGACGATGACTTCGACGATGAGGAGCCTGCTGCTCCAGTACGCCAATTAGCGCCCACGGCCGGCTACGACGACCTATACCTCGATACCATCGATCGTAACGTCCTCGATTTCGATTTCGAGAAGCTCTGCTCCATCTCCCTTACCAACCTGAACGTCTACGCGTGCCTAGTATGCGGCAAGTACTTCCAGGGCCGTGGGCCCAAGTCACACGCCTACTTCCACGCCCTCGACGAGGACCACCACGTCTACATTAATCTCGAATCGCAAAAGGTCTACGTGCTCCCCGAGGGCTACGAGGTCAAAAGCCAGGCTCTGGAAGACATTAAGTATGTCTCCGATCCTAAATACACAAAGCAGGAGGCGGTGAAGCTGGATCGCGAACCACGCAAGAGCCGGACCCTCGCCGGGAAAGAATACACCCCGGGCTTCGTGGGCATGAACAACATCAAGGAGAACGACTACTTCAACGTGGTCGTCCAGGCGCTGTCCCACGTCTCCCCCCTACGGAACTACCTCCTGCTGGAGGACTTCTCAAACAAATCAGAGCTGGTCAAGCGATGCAGCATCCTGTTCCGCAAAATCTGGAACCCGCGCGCCTTCAAGTCGCACGTCTCCCCCCACGAGCTCCTCCAGGAGGTCTCCCTCCGCTCCAACAAGCGCTTCACCCTCACCGCGCAGTCGGACCCCGTCGAGTTCCTCTCCTGGTTCCTCAACAACCTCCACCTCGGCCTCGGCGGCAGCAAGACCAAGCCGGGCAGCTCCATGATCCAGCGCACCTTCCAGGGCAAGCTCAAGGTCGAGTCCCAGGCCATCACCGCCCGCGCCGACGCCGGCGACCGCCTCCGCTTCGAGGAGGCCGCCGAGGTCAAGGTCGACGTCGTCCGCTTCCTCTTCCTCACCCTCGACCTCCCCTCCGCGCCCCTCTTCCAGGACGAGCTCGAGAAGAACATCATCCCCCAGGTGCCCCTCTCCGCCATCCTCTCCAAGTACGACGGCCGCAGCGCCCAGGAGCACCACGCCCAGCGCAAGCGCTACCGCCTCCTCCACCCCTTGCCCCCCTTCCTCGTCTTCCACGTCAAGCGCTTCTCCCAGAACAAGTTCGTCTCCGAGCGCAACCCCACCATCGTCACCTTCAACGACCGCAACCTCGACGTGTCGCCCTACGTCGAGCCCAACCCCAAGGAGTGGCCGGCGGGGGAGCCCATCTGGTACGACCTGGTCGCCAACGTGGTGCACGAGGCGGTGCGCATGCGGGAGGACGTCGCCGACAGCGGCGAGGAGCGCAAGACGTGGAAGGTCCAGGTCAAGGACAAGGCCACCGGCGAGTGGGTGGTCTGCCAGGACCTCTTCGTGGACAAGGTCCAGAGCGAACTGTTATACCTGGGTGAGACGTACTTGCAGGTCTGGGAGCGGAGGCGAGAACCCAAGGGCAAACCCAGTGCCTAACAAGAGTAAAAAAACAACAAAGAAAGAAAAGAGTATGTAGCCATAATAAATCGTTCACGAGTTGGCGGGAAAGCCGTACACCGCTGCAAAGCCACTTGGAGGAATTTTCATCTTCTCTTTATTCTTTCGAATTAAGTGCACGCTGGATAGACGCAAGACTGTAGCCCGGCCATCTCTCGTATCATGGTTCTCCGAACCAATAACCCAACGCAAAGCTACACAATACACCATCCCGTAGGCCCTCAATATAGCTGCTTAGCATTTCCACATAAATATCTCATCCGCCTTCGCAATGCTGCGATAGGTGCTATCCCATCCATAGAATCATCCAAATGAGGCAAAAAATAGAAAATCGTGACGAGAAGAAGGGAAGAAAAAAACCAAGTGCTCAGACCAATAGTGTACAAATCACGATGGGGGGAAGTGGATGGATGATTTCATGGGCGACAGAATAAAGGGGCGACACATTCCTCCAGATCACTCTTGGTGATGCTGTCTTGATCCCATCGTAGGCTGTCGCTTCTCGTGGTGGTGTTGGTTGGCCTTCTCGCGGCGCTGCTCGTCTATCGCTGTGCGTTGTTGGATGCTGGAGTCGTGCGACTTGAAATCGATACGCGTGTTGTTGGGGAAGTTGAGGATCTTCTTCATGGTCTCACTGTGGGTATATTAGCGTCAAATTGCTTTTTTGAGGGGGCTGCAAGGGACGACTTACCGAATCTTGAGCACACGACCGCCGTCAGTCTTGGTCCAGATGCTCAAGATATCCTCCCCATTCCTAACACTTAGGACAGCGCCACAGACCTCCTCGCCGGATTCGCCAAATTGGTCGCCAATAAGGGCCAGTAAAAGATCCTCCCAATACCGGTCAGCCACCCCCTTCTTCATGCGAACCACCCACTTGCCTCCCTTTCGATTAATCTCATCCTCCCAGATAGGCCGAATCTCACTCTTGAAAAGGTGGTAGTCGGAAACGACTGGGAGCATCGAGGGTCGTTTCAGATGTGTGTAAATGTCCCAGAACTCCTCCCCTGTAGTAATCGTGGCAATTCCATGCAACGTCTGCTCGTACTCGATAAAACCGTGGGCCTTGGAGATCGGTGGCCTGTACCAGAAAGACCACGCATCCTTCAAAGGATGTGAGACGGCATCGCCCGATCTTTTCATCTCAGAGATCGAGGCCATGCTTGGCGCCTTAGTCACAGGCTTTTGCCCTTCTTTGGGCTGGATGGACTTGGAAACGGCCGATGCCATCGCGGTATCGAAGGGATTACTGCCCATAGACTTGGGAGTCTTGGCAGAGCCGAACGAGGCGAATGCTCCAGAGCCCAGTCCAAATGCACTCGATGCCCCAGCGGTGGTCGGCGAGGACACGCCGGCGCTGGGGGTGGTAGTACTATTGAAAGGGTTCGGTTTTACATGCGACGGCGTGTTGCCTCCTTGGCGCCTGGCCGAGGAGGCATTTTGGGAAAAGACGTCGGATCCGTTGGGAATCGTATTAGGGGTGGTCAGAGAAAGCTTGTTAGTGCTGCGAAAGACACATGTTAGCTTGAGGTTTGTGGGAGGTCTCAGGAAGGTACCAGCTCGTACTTTGCGCGTCGTGCCCATATGTTCTCCATGGAGACAGATAAGAAATATTCTTGTTATAATGTACAAAGCCGGAGCCAGAAGGCGAGAAAGAGAGGGTGTCGTCGAGCCGGGGATTGAAGCCCAATAACACACGAACAGGTTTGCCAGGTACAACCAACGCACAAGGGCGGTCGTGGTGACCTAAGAAATGTAAAAGCACTGCAGCGAGCCAAACTGTTCCCAGCTGCTGCGCGGGAAAGGTGGTGAATCGAGGACTGGTACGGTCTTGTCTTCGGGTGCTCGAGGAGTCGGTGCGGTGCGGCGGGTATATGTGTCGAGGAGTAGCGATGCAATGGTGGGGGGTTAAATCTGTCTATAATTCTGCAGTCGGCGGAGGTGGCAACGCGAAATGCTCGGATTACGGTGCTGGTTGGTTGAGTTTGTTTCTTGCTGGGAGAGAGGCTGCGGGCAGGTGAAGGTTTTGCGGTCTGGTTGGTCGAGGGCGTCGAGTTGGGGAGGAGGATGTGTGGTTGATGGTGGTAAAAATTCAGGCACGAGGTTTAGCCCGGTAGGTGGTAATAATAACAGGTAGGTTCACTCACTCAAGCAGATTGACATGACTGACATGGAGAGTGCGGCGACGGGGCCTTATGATGGGTCCCTTACCTCGACCCGACTAATAATTCCCTGAAGAATAGTGGTGCTAGCCCTGTGAAGAGCCTTCTAGCCTCAACGGCCTGTTGCTGAAGTACCTGCCACTGTGGTACAGACTGACGCCCGCGCTAGGTGTATGTACTCTCGAGTCTCGAGTCTTGAGACGAGTCTCGCCAACAGCCCTCGTCCTGTGCCACCTCCGCAATATTGAATCAAACCCTGCTACTAACTACTTCAGTAGCTTTCTGCAAGAGTAGTCCAATCCATCGAAACTGGCCCTTGACATGGTCATTCTATCACTTTTTTTTTCCTTTTTCTAAATCAGTCCCTAGCGTCCGAGGGTGCAAGTGTCGTACCCGCGCTGTCGTGACGTGTGGCTGCCTCCCACCTCCAATAAGAGGTCAGGGACATGCAAGGGAGGCTTGCGGCTAGTGCATCTGAATGGTCTTAGGGGACGTGTGGTATGCAGCATGCACAGCGACGAACTATTATTCGGTAATCCTCAGACATTTTTCTTTGGATATCAGAGTGGAACATCATGTCAGGGCAGATATGATAGGGGACCGTCCGGATTGTAGCGCCAGCCTTCGCAAGGGCAGCGCCGGTGGCGTTCGACGGCGTTCGACAGAGGGATCCGTGTCCAGTGTCATGTCCATTGCCGCATTTTTGGTACGGGTATTAGCGATTGGCCCCTTTCTTCTGCAACAATGCGTGCACCTGGTCCTCGAAGCCAACCGGATTGCTTCTTCCAAGTTCCGCATAACATTGGCAGCGCTCTTGGCTCTCACATCGTGGCATCACGAGTACCTCAGGTACCTCCCAAGTTCCAACAGATTGTGCACCAGAATTACCATATAGTTCACCACGCGACCAATTCCAAGATATAATGAAGGTATTCAAGCTTCAAAATAGAATCAGGTAAATTCATTACCTATAGCTATAGCCTTGATAAGAAATCTCTTCTCCTAAAGGATCGCCTGTTGCAGAGGATAATAAGATCGCCAATCGCACATGCTGCACCTGTACCTGCCACTTCAGCCCCACCGCGGAAGTCTACCGTTCTTATCGCCCCTCGATCCCTCTTATCGGGGAGAAAACCTCCAAAAAATTTCCATGCTTCTAAAGATCCATTGATCAGCTCATCACCAACCGACCAAGACCCTCGCGCGCGCGCAACGAACGCCAGGCTCGACCACCAAACTCCCAATCCAATTAAGAACCCCCGTTGTTCCCTTACAAAGTGGGACTATTTCTTCAAGATGCCTCCCTCACGCACTCGGACCATGAAAAATAAGAATGCCGGGCCAAAGACATCCAGCGCCGGCGGAGACACGAAAAGATCGGCCACCAGCGGCGTCTCCAAGTCGAAGAAGGGCAAGCCGGGCCCTGTCGTCTCCCAGCAGGTCAAGGAGAAGAATCGCGCTGCGCTGCTGAAGAAGCCTAAGAAGAAGGTGTACACTGCGGAGGAGCTCAGCATCCCCAAGCTGAACATGATCACGCCTGTTGGTGTGGTCAAGCCTAGGGGCAGGAAGAAGGGCAAGATCTTTGTTGACGACAAGGTAAGCTCTTCGTCACGTTCAATTGTTATCATACAGTCATCAGAACCCAGCGTGCTAATCTCTTTCAATTTCAGGAGGGAATGAATACGATTCTGTCTCTGGTACAAGCCGAGAAGGAAGGGCAAATCGAATCCAAGATGATCAAGGCACGACAATTAGAAGAAATCCGAGAAGCGCGCAGGGTCGAGGCTGAAAAGAAGGAAGAGGAGAAGAGTACCAAGCTAGAGAACATGAAGGATTCGCTGAGGAAGAAGCGGAAGCGAAAGAGCTTGGGCAACGAGGAGGAGAGTCTGAACGAGGTCAGCTCAACGGGCACAAAGGCCACCAAGCCAAAGAAGAAGAGCGTTTCATTTGCTTAAGTCAGTGTGGCGGCGAGATCAAAGGCATTTTATAGGCGCTTGGAGTTTGTATTTCTTTCGGCGAAAACATCTTTGTTCCTCATCAACCTCGTTGGAATCTCAGTGAAGGAAAGGAACATGGGTTGTGCGAATCGGGGACCTGGTATGAGATAATTATGGCCATGTTGCGCTTCATATATGTGGTTCTAACTAAAAAACATATCTATTCCGTCTCATTTCTATTCTTTACCCATATCGATATATAACACGAGAAAACAATCATATTCCATGACCGGTCATGAACAATTTGCGTCGCATTGGAGTGTAAGTACAACCGCCAGCTACCGATTGGGTGGCTTCTGGCTCCTTCGATGGCTCTAGAGTGTCAAGGTCGGTTTCGAAAGCCATGAAATTGAGCAGATTCGGGACCTAAATAGAGTCAGCATTAGGTGGGGGAAGGGATAGGTATAACTATGTTGACTTACCGCTCGTGCGTGCCATCGTGTGCCACTGGCCTCGAACCAACAAAGATGGCCCCCAAGAGAAGTGGTTACAAGCATGGTGTTGGGATTCTGACGAAATTCAAGGTATGGGATGGCCTCTTTCACGGCAATCTAATTCAGTCAGCTGAGAGCTTCGCATCCAATAACACTTCAGGGACATACAGGATCGTCAGTCGCATGATATGCGAAAAATGGTATCCTAATAGATAGGATAGAATCCGAAGATGATGCATCACGGTAGTACGCATCCTCAGTGGGGTATCCCCAGGTTGGGCACCTTGAGAAGTCTTAGTATTATATCTCAGTATTATTGGAAGGGGGAGTTATACTGAATCTCACGATCAAATTCGTGCAAGTAGGTGACATTCTCAATGGCCTTCACGTCTAGATTGGTGAATTCTGTGACTTCTTTCTTGTGATTTTCAATAAGTTGCTTCATGGTAGCTGAATATCCAATAATTAGCACAATTTTTCACCAAAGCTTTAGGGGAACAGTTCAACTTACAACCCATGTATCGCAGGTACAGTTCTTTTCCAATATACGTGCTCTGGAGAAACTTGCTCGAGACCTCCAGGTTGAAAGGATTTGAACACACAACAGCAGCCTTGAGAAGACACCCTGAGCCCTCCTCGCCGCAGTACTAGAATGAATGTCAGCAGCTCGATCAAACACCTAAGGGCCATCACTTCATGGTATCTGTACATTTGTGAGCATGTTGGCGCCAAGAGAAAATCCCAGGCCGAACAAAGGTCGGTTTGGGTATGTCTTCTTCATCCATTTGACCACTTGTCGCACGTCCCATGTTGCACGGGCATTGTACAGCACTCCTGTAGTGATCTTGCTCATCGCACAACCCCTCGAGTTCACAACACACACATCCCAGCCTCCTTGTCCAAGTAGCGGCGCAATCGCATGTCTAAGGTAAACCTCATGAGACCCTCCAGAGAGTCCGTGCAATACCACAAGCATTGGCTTGGTGTCGTCGGAGCCCAGGCTGTCAAACTCCTCGTCGGTGTAATAGGCTGTCCGGTGAGGAAGTGTCTCGTCTTGCTCATCGTGGGCGTCTACCGCAAAATCAACGGCAAAGGTGCCTGCGTAAAGCTCATGCTCGGCTTGGAAAACTTTGCGCTTGTAATGAACAGAAGGGCCGTGTGGCTTTGTCACCGTCCACATGGTTTGCATGTGGCCGTTGAAGAGTAGAGGGTTCATGTGACATGGCGGCGTTGTTTTCTCGCAAACATCGAGCAGATTGATATATTTTCCGTCTTTATCATTTATGGTCCTTGGAGATGGCGCGTGAACAAAATCAATCTTAGCTCGTCCAAGCCATTCCATGGTGGCTACTAGAACTGAAGCGCAAGGAGCGCAAGCAATCAACTTTAGCTGTCAGTGAATGGTTGGCCGTCCACTGTCTTACTAGAGGCCAGATTGAGAAATTGCTCTACCAGAGTGAAGGGAACTTATGACGAAAAGAGAAGGATGCTGGAAGGGTGAGAATCATCGAGGGGTTAAGTTATTGGTTCAACATGTTGTAGCATAGAAGGAGTTGCATGTGGGACCAATGAAACCCGTGGCCGTGGTCGTAATTAATTACAAGACATCTACGGGTACTCAACAACACAAAGAACCCGAATTTGCAGAGGTCTCGGGATTCGGGGCCCCCGTGCTGCGATGCCGACGGCAAGCCAGCAAGACAGTGGCCCGATAAAGGCCCAATAGCAAGAGTCATGGAGGCAGAGCCCGCGAAAAGAAATGTTGAGCCTCGGCATTTTCAGGGAATGACGACGTATCACAAATTTCAAAGACAGGCGACAAACAGAACGCTTCAGCGCTCGCCCATACAAGAGCGTGCCCTGAGCGCCCGGTAATTAACCGTACATACAGGCCTAACACGGCCTACAGTGGGCCTAACACCTGCACTATGATGAGCGTGCTGGGGGGGCTGGCTCAGGTGCTGGCAGCTTGAACCTAACCCAATGCGCGCTGCAGGGGTGATGTGGTGCCCGCCAAGTCGATGCGGGAGTCGCGCGTCAACTCTTTACGCGTCAAGCTCCATTAATTAACCACCTCCACCAATTTACCGTCCTCTCCCATTTCTACACCACATCCAATTCTCTCCCACAATTGACTCGGGATTTTGTCAACCAATGCAACATACACTTTCTTGCTGTTGAGCGTCCTTGTTAGATTTCGACCTCTTTTTGTTTTTTGTATTTGATTCTTGTTTGATTTCCGCCTTCTAGTTCCTACAGACACAATGGGGTCCTCACGCGCCTCGACTCCCGCGTCCGGCCGCGAGTCACCAGAGCCATTGACCCCACGCTCAAAGATCAAAGCCCTCCTCGCAGCTGTGGACAACAGTGACGATGAGGCATCCGGCCCCCAGATTTCAAAAATCCTCCAAGGACCTTTTTCAAGACCCAACAACTTGGGCAGCACACAAGACACAGAGGCCACGGACGAAGAGTCTGATGAAGAGATCAGACCCAGGGGCAGACTAGCAGCTCGGATGCATGCTGCAGCTGCTTCTACCGAAGAACACAAGCCAGCTACTGAAACTCGAGATCAGTTCGAATCGAATGTTCAACAGGACATCGACATGATTCAACCCCAGGGAAACGACGAGGACGAAGACGATATTCTACCCGTAGCTCCACGACGGCTTTTTCGTCGCACAGCTCAGGACGGGGAGGCCGAGACAGAAGATACTCCTGCTCCGCGTTCCCCCAGCCCCGGCCTATTTGTATCTTCCCCGGCACGACCATCCCCGACCAAGAGCCAGGGCAATGTATCGGATACCGAGGAATTTCTGCCAGCTCTTAAATCCGATCGGTTCAAGGCCCTAGTAGAACGCAAGAAGCAAGAGCGCCGTGCTCTCGAAGCTGCTGAGGAGGAACGCAATGCGGAACGCCGGGCCATGCAAGAGAAGCTTGCCTCAGAACTTGAACAACTTGACTCCGGCCACAGCAACGTTTCAGACATCACAGATGACGAGGGTGGGCTGAAACTGACACAGGGCGCTCGGCCGACGAGGAAAGCAAGCAAAAAGGCTGTGGAGGATATGAATCGTGAGACACAGCGTATGGCCAGAAATATGCAATTGGCCCACGAAGCGAAAACCAGAAAGAAGATTTCCAAGTCCAGCCTCTTTGAGCGATTCAACTTCCGACCCGCCGGTGCTCCAGCACCAAAGATAGCGAGCTCAAGCCGTCCAACGACACCCCCAACAGACGCAGAAAAGCAGAACAGCGATACCCCTCCAAGTTCGCCCCCCGTAGCTGAAAAGGAACTGGAGGTTGTTCAAACAACAACAGCCACCAGTGAGATTTCTCCCGCTGTGGAGGAAGAAACCCCAGCATTAGATAAGGGAAAGGGCAAAGAAGTGCTGCCCCCAAAGGTTGAACAGCCCATCGCTCCTCCCAAGCGCAATGTTCGCGTCAAGATGCCACCTCAGGCTGTGAACTTGCTTACCTTCGACTCCGATGACGAGCTAGAGATTACTGGCTTAAAGCGGGGAAAAGTTGATGCTGTTTTCAACAATGTTCCCAAACAGACCACTGTGGCCTCCCACTCCATGCAGGCTTTACGTGCTCTTGCTCAACTCAGATCTCCTGGGAAGGACATTCGACGAAAGAAGACCTCAGATATGAGCGTTGGCGAACTTCAGTTTAACCTTCATCAAAAGGCTCGACAACAGGCCAAGGTAGAACGTGAGAAGCGCATGGAAATGCTCAAGGCTCAGGGTATTGTCGTTCAGACTGCCGAAGAGCGCGAGCGCCAAATGCAAGAAGTCGACGACATCGTAGCAAAGGCGAGGGAAGAAGCCGAACAGATTATGGCTCAGGAGCGTGCAGAGGCCAAGAAGAACAAAGGCGAAAACGATGACCCATTGGATTGGGATGAGAGTGATGATGAGGAATACCAAGCATCCGCTGATGAAGGGGAAGAGCTTGCCGATGTCGAACTCTCTGGGTCGGAGGAGGAGAACGGCGAAAGCGATGAGGACGAAGAAATGGAGGCTGCAGGTGAATCTTTGGTTGACGAACAGGCAGCTGAAGATGATGAATCGGGAGATGAAACCATCGAGCAGTCGGATGATGGCATTGAAGATACTACCATGGCGGATGATGACGACGACGGCTTACCAACGTCAAGCAAACGAAGATCCCGCAAGCAGGTCATGATAGTCTCGGATGATGATGAGGATGATGAGGTGGATCCAGAGGCTACACCCCGACCGAAAGCGACATCACAAGCCACGCCCCGACCCAAATCAATTCCGCAAGCCACTCCAAACACGAAAGGTTCGACCACTCCTGGCTCTGTTCTTCGTTCAGCCAGGAAGAACTTCATTCCTGGTCTCCCCGTCAAGGGCCCTGCTGGCCTGGGTCTCACTCAAATCTTCGCAGGCACCATGGATGACAGCCAAATGTCACCAACCAATGGACCTACTCAATCCATGATGCCTGACTTTGATAACTTCCCTGACTCCAATTTCTCCGCCACAATGGACGAGCCCGTGGACATGATGACACAGACTCAAAATCCCGAGACCCAGGGCGTCCAATTGAACCTTTCACAGTCTCAAATGCGAGGTCTTGACAGTCTGCTACGAGAAGTGCCATCTACACAATATTCAGAAATGATGGAGCCTTCTCAGGACGGTGGATTCCAAGACCATACGCCCTTGAAGGATCGATTCATTGATGCTCCCCACTCCACAGTTGAAACAGTCGTTGCGAACCCAGATGACATTATGAATGGGTCACCTCTTATTCGCCGAGGTAGACTACGACGCAAGATGGAAAGTGTGGCCGAAGTTGATGAGGTTCCTCCAACAGCACCCGAGACAGAGGAAGCAGCGCCGAACGCTTTTGGTGCCATGCTGAAGGGTGCAGAGAAAGCCAGGAGGCAAAAACTCGCTGAGGAATTCAACAAAAAGAAGAGCAAAGCCAAGGAGATGGTGGAGGAGCAGGCCGAGGAATCCGAGGACGAGTACCGCGGCCTAGGTGGTGCTGATGGTGAAGACAGCGACGATGAATCAGTGGCATCCGTGAAGGAGATGATTGATGATGCGGCTGGCAACGACCTGGACGAGAGCAAGCTTGCGGCCTATTATGCGTAAGGACTAACCCCCTACCTCCCCCGATAAGAACTTGTGGCTAACGAAATGTAGTGATCAAGCACGCGCCAGTGATGAAAAGCAGGTCGAGAAGCTTTTCAAGGACATCACGAGTGGTATGCTGCGTCGCAAACGTGGTGCCGACTACGATCTATCCGACTCCGACGATGGTGGTGAGGCCCGCAGAAAGATGAAGCGTCGCCAATTCGCTAAGATGCAGAAGGCTCTGTTCACTGATGAGCGAGTGAAGAAGATGGCCGAGAATCCAGGTAACCAGGCATTCCTCCGCACCATTGAGGATCACGGCAGCGATGAAGAGATGGATTTCCTCGATGTCACCGAGGAACCCAGGGAGTCACCCGAATCACAATCACAGGAAGAGCAAAACGAGAAGTTCCAGGTTGTGCCTGATAGCCAACCACGATCTGTTTTGGGCAGTGCTCCCTCTAACAGACCCCCGGCTCACATGCGTCGAACAAAGGCTGGAAGGAAGCCCACCAATATTGGTGAAGTGCGTGAAACCTTGTCCAGTCTACTCGAAGACGGCAGAGAGATGTCAATCATCCCTGCGACGGAGGCTGGCTCGGATAGCGAAAACGAGGATGTGGATCCGACTCCTTCAGCACGGAGTGACAAGGAGAACCACGCACCAAACCCTCGCCGCCGAGGTGCGGCCGTGGTCGATCGCATTAGCCTCAAGCGCAACTCATCGTCAATGATCAGCGACTCAGGCTCGCGAATGGCGTTTGCGGTGCAGAACTCGTCGTCATCATTCAAGGTTCCCGCCTTGCTACGTCGGGCGACTACCAACTCACTCCAGTCAACATCTACGAACAGTTCTGGCACTTCGACGCCCACTATGGGCAGCAGTAGCGCCAGCGGTTTCGGCAATGAGGCGAAAATCAAGAAGACGGCCAGCAAGAAGAGTGGCATCAATGCCTTTGCCAGGGAGACGGAAAGGCGGGCAAAGATTCAAGAAAACGAACGAAGGAGACAGGAGAAGAAGGTCCGAGGAGCGGAGAACAGACTTGGAGTAGTGGGCGGCCTGCTTGGAAAGAATGCATTTCAATGATTAATGGGTTTGGTTTAACAGGCGTTCTGGAAAGGGAAGGGAATATCAACGACCGGGAAAGTGTCAGGCGTCAAGGTCTCGAGTGGATTTTAGGGTATACTTAACAATGGGCTAGGATACAACACATGTAGCGAATCTGATGATATCATTCAATCTACCTATGAGCAAAAAGCAACCCTGAGGTTCCAGTAATTGATTTGAATGCTTCCTCCATCCAGCCAATGGTACTACAACCGGCAAAAATGTGGTTTCGCCCGGGCTCGAACCGGGGACCGTCTCGGAGCAGCAGAAGATGTTGTTAGCGAGAAATCATGACCAACTAGACCACGAAACCGATGTTGAGAGTTGCGGATGCCCAGCGGCTTCACAATGGCGATCCTATTCCCATCGCTGTTTGATGGAGGTACGTGTCTTGGTTGCAGCTCTCGAGAAGCGTGTAAGTTGGGAAGAAGTTTGGGATTCAGGCGGTTAGCGTTGCCAAATTCGTTCTGTATTCATGAGGTGGATTCTGGGCCCAACGAATATGAACAACACATCCTTCGGTTTCGTGGTCTAGTTGGTCATGATTTCTCGCTAACAATCACCTTGATTTCCCCGAGACGGTCCCCGGTTCGAGCCCGGGCGAAACCACACTTTTTGCTGTCTGCCTTCCTGTGGGAATAAACATCTTGATAGGTTTCACTCCTTTTGGCTAGAGTTCCATAGTGGTGTAGGTTTATCGTTCACTCTGAATCAATTTATCAAATTAACAGGCCTGCGGCATTGATTGCACGCAGGAACTACCATTTGGGGGCCTTCCCTACCCTAAACATGCCCGGGCTTCGTGGTAGTATTAATCAGAAGTAATTAACTACCTCCCTAAGTGAGGTGACCTTGTATTGTACCTTATATATACTTGGTTGGATCTCTAGGTCTGGGGTTTTATTTGTGTGAAAGCTCCGTATTGAACCCTTCGAGTTGAATTGACATGTTTTGGTATATTAGCTGCCATGGTCCATCAGCAGAAACCAATGCAATGCACACTCGAAGACAAGACAGGAAAACGTCACACCAATTGGCAATGAAAGATACTCTATAAGAGAGCTAGAAATAGAACAAGACTAGCGATAGGCAAATACGCAGATTGAGGTTATTCAACTACAATTGCTGGACTGTAAAACGAGCAGCGAACCATGGCAAGAGTTGAAACGAGGTTCAAATTATCTACGTGTGTGATGTATATACGTCTATCATGATTACCATTTAATCTAGCTGGTTAGTTGTCAGAGGGCTACCGCCAAACTCCATGCGACGTAGCCCAAGAAGCCTCTTAATACCGAGCCATAGCTCAAACGCCTCCACCTTGAGCTCAACCCTCATGTACCCCAACCAAGCCACAAGCAGGCGGGCAGCGTGTGGTGGCCAGAGAAGCGAACCCTGCTCGCGGATTTTCTCCACCTGCTCCAGGAAAACGGTACGGGTACAGAATCGGGCGAGAATCAAGAAGGATCGAATAGGTCCCTGGCTTGTGTGGAGGTTTTCGTCGAGACTGCGAGTGAGATCGTTGGTTTTTAGGATAAGAAGGATGATTCGAGGGACACGTGCGAGGAGCTGGACAAGGTCGACGATGAGGCCTTCCTGGAGCTGGGTGCTCATGTTCTTCTGCTCGTTTGAACTTCGGTTTTTGAGAATCGAGCCCTCGGTGCTGACGACGCTGTAGTCTCGCCCAGTGATTGCCGAGGCAAAAAGGGGAAAGTCCTTGTCCTCGATACCCGCAACCTCGTGGGCGTATTTCCTCATTGACTTCATATCACCGTCGATGACAGAAAGCCACATCTTGGCATACGAACGCCTGAGATCCAGAGGAATATCACGGTATAAGCCGTGGTCATAGAGAATGATGTCGAAGTTTGGACCCCGGCCGAGACCCCGGCGAGAGGTGTTCTTACGGATTGCGATATTCCCGCCGTGAGGATCACAGTGCAGTGGCGCGCCATCTCCAAAAATCATCTCGTTGAAAATCCGAGCCATGGTCGCAGAAACCTCATCACGATCGATACCATTGCGGTCAAGGTATTCCAGATCATCCGGGCGGTTGCCAGACTCACATGCCATAACGAGGATTCGTCTCTTGGCCCAAAGGACTTCAGGGATCACCAGAGGTAGTTCTGGTGCGTGAGCATCGAAATGCGCCCGCATCCTCGCAGCATTCTTCGCTTCCTCCTGGAAGTCGAGCTCCTTGGGCAAAGATATTTCCACCTCGGACGAGAGCCATTCCAGATCATACTCGGGGAAGAACCGCTTCAAGGTTGAGAATGTGTATTTCGTGAGAGCGACATCTAGAGGTACAAAAGCCTCCAGCTCCGGATGCTGGACCTTGACAGCCACCTTGCGACCCGTTTCTCTGATCGTCGCCAGGTGCACCTGCGCAAGCGAAGCCGCACCTATAGGATCTGTCGAGAATTCGGAGAAGTAGTCCCACAGGCCGACACCGGTATCATGTTGGTACATGTCTTGGATCAGGCGAAAAGGAGACACCGGGCACTTGTCTTGGAGGGGGATAAATGTCGTCGTCCATTCGCTGGGAAGGAGGTAGTTCATGGCACTCTGGACGACTATTAGAGGAAATCCATGGGCTGGGATATTGTTCTCGAGGGCTTACCAAGTGCTGGCCGAGCTTGATAAAGATACCGCCATTCTTTTCCAAAACCTTGAGCGTTCGCTCTGCGCATCGTTGGTGGCATGCGCTGAGAATGCGCTCTCGCTCGTCCGAATCTTCGATTGTTTCTCTCTTCTTCAATGTCCGGCGGTAACTGGAGTTGCCCGTTAGCGGGAATGGTCGAGATGGTGCTTTGCGCAAACTCACTCATTGATGCAGACCGCTAGACCAATTGCTACTCTCCCGGTACGCTCTGCCGATTCATAGCCGCTCTTGATCTCGTCCGTGAATGCAAGCGCGGTGACGCCCGCCACCGTGGCACCGGTCGAGGCATATAGTGGGAACCGTTGCGACGATGTCCTCCCACCCGAGCTTTTTTCATGTGAAGATCCACGTCCCGACGTGAACCTCCGTCTCGAATTGGGGAGGCGGATCGGTTTAATTTGTTGTAGCTGGCTGCGGCATGTTGAGCATGTCCAAGAGCGAACACCGCTTCTGGTAGCAAAGGAGGCCGAGATGGTGAAGGTGTTCATTTGGACGGCCGCCCTTGCTGAATGGCGTAGCAGCAGAAGCCTTGTAAATGGAGCAATCAGGGGAATGGACCAGTCATCGCTTTGGAATAGAAGAAGAAGAAGAAGAATAGAAAAGGCAAGATGCACTGCAGCTAAACAAAGGACACCATGCAGACGATGATGCTAGGATATTCTATTAATTGGCTAAACTAGCCTAGGGCAGGAGTATTTGGTAGTCTAATAATTTACTCGTAAGAGACCTCGGAGCTGCGATTTGCCGATCAACAGGTCCTCCCCAACAGTCTCGGCTGGGTACGGGTGCCTTCCCTCGCCGCAACGCCGGTCAAAAAAAAAAAAATTAAGAACCGGAGGCGACTTGCCTGCATGCGGACCCACTAATCGTCTAGCGCAGGGATGCGGCTATTAGATAAGCCTGTAGCGGGGTCTTTTGATTGCCCGACGCCAATCCCACACGTGATTTCGCGACCGCGTTGAGAGCATGGCGCCTAGGCCGTGTTAAGAGGTAGCTTAAGCCAGCCGGCACGTCTTCCATCCCACGCTTCTTGTCCCCACGCAACAACATCCAATTCATATATTTTCAACAGAACTCTCCTTTACCGAGCCCATTACATATGCAAAAAGGAAAAGAATCAGCCTCTTCAAACAAAATGCTTTCATTCGCTCCCACTCCTATTCCCAGCGAACACTGGGGGCCATATCGGCCAGCCGTGTCGTCACCTCTCTCGTCGTCACCAATCCGCGCGTCTTCCCCTCTATCGCCGATTGAGTCCAATTCCCTACCACAACGCCAGGTGCAATCTTCTCCAATCCAACAGCCAAAGTTCAAATACGCGTCGCGACCGGCCCGCCGAAATCCCGTGGTACGGCGCCGTGAAGATGCACAGGAGATGAGACGCAAGAACTTCCTGCAGAGCGTACGCCAAAAGTCCGAGGACAAGGCATGGCTGCGACGTGATGTAGAAGGACAGGTAAGGCAGACAATCACACCATATCCTGTGTAATCCAACAGCTAACCCTCGATAGTTGTTGAAAGCAAGCTTCCTCGCTCGACTGGAGCTGTCAGCTGAAGGCGCCCCAGAGATCTCGGAGGCGGACATCGACGATGCAGTGGCCTTTCACCAACAGGCTGGCCCTTCATACCAAAACGACGACATGATGGTTGATTCTGCTGCTGATGAGGAGGCTGAGCTGGAGGCTATGGTGGCGTCCTACCAAGACGAACAAGCCGAGGCTGAATGTGCTTCATCAGAAATGTCAGACGAGGAGTACGACCAATTATTTGCAGAATTTGTTGCACATGAAGAACAATTGCAGCAACAACAACACGGACAACAGCAATACAACCAAGTAATAAACCACGGGGATGCTATGGATGAAGATGATGAAATGATCTTCTAATTCTATTCGTCCACAGCGAGCATGCTTTGATTTTTGATAATGGAGTTTGGGGAATAGGGAACGGCACTCGGATATGGCGTTTGGATGTTCAGGTTGGGAATATGTTTGGAATTGAGTCCAATGGGCATTGGAGGAAATGATATGTATCAAAGTACTATGTCCGATTGTATATTATTGTGGATTGCACTGGTCGTCTGGCATGCTTAGAGCCTCCTGTGCGGAGGGCATGCTTCCAACGAGATCTGATGGCGGCGAACCTGCCTCTTGCATCTGCGCGTTGTAAGCCACAAGAAGAAATGAATAGAAGGGGGGAAAGCATTCCCCATCAAACTCTTACCTTTTGCATCCTGTCCACAATGTATTCTCTGTCTGCAGCGTTGGAGTCTGAGTAGGTTCGTTCTTCGAACTTGGCTACAATCTCGTTCACAAGCTTTTGTTGTAAGTCGTATCTCTTCAGATCATCTGCTGGCGTTGAGGCTCTGTTCTTCTCCAGCCACGCGGGGAATTTTTCGTGCAGCTCCTTCATGGGTTCGTAGAGAATCTCCTTATTCGTCAGCTGCTCCATCATGCCCATCAGCATCTTAGAGAACTCCTCATCGCCGCCGCCTTCTCCACCAAGCTCGCCAGAAGATAGTTGCTTGAGCATTTCACTCATGAAATCGTTCTCACCACCCGAAGCAGCAGCAGCGGTGGCCTGGTCTCCCGAGCTTTGCATCCGCTCCATAGTGCGGCGGATGGTGTCCTGGAAGGATGCATCGTTCATCTGGGGGGCCGGGGTTGACTTGGTATTGCCCTCAGTAGATTTGGCCTCAGCAGATTTACCAGCCTCCTCGCCCAACCCTGCATCCTCTGCTGCTTCGTTCATTTTCTTGAACATGTCCTCAAACTGCGCCTGCATGTCGGGCTGCTGATAGTTAGTCGATGGAGGGGGATGCATGTGGGAGGGGTGATGAGCTGACAGAACTGTCTAATTGACCAAGTAAGTCGGCCATGCCTGCCTGCAGCTGCTTGGCAAACTCCTCCTCTGAGAGGTCTTCCTCGACACTTGGCTCAGGCGCCGGGGCAGCAGCCGGGGCAGGTTCTGGTTTGGGAGCCGTACTTGCTGTTGGCGGTTGTGGATTTGGCGATGCCGCAGCAGGTTTTGCGTCTATCTTGACTGACGAAAAGTCATCAAGCATGTCTAGCGATACGGTGAGTGGCCCGAGCCTGCAGCAACGACGGGTGCAGATGTTCCATACCATCTAAATCATCCAGATCATCCTCATCTGGATCTGGGAAGCTCTCAACCTCCGGCTCTTCGGTCTTTTGGGCGGCATTCCCTGAGCTCGCCGTGGGTATCACATGCTCTGACCCAGCCCCCGCTCCCTCCTTTTTGATCTCTTCTGTTGTGCTCATGATGCTTGATGTGCCTCTGAAATGCCCATGAACATGCTTTGGAGTTGGCCCAAATGATTACAACGGTATATTAACCAGAAAATCTTTTGCAGTACTCCGTGGGTGGCTATGCGAGGGTCTGTCGCATTGCAAGAGGACTGTTGGTGGTTAAAGGTTGATGCTGATAATATTAGGTTAGTGAGGGACAGCGTTCCAGTAGATCTAATGTGTGGCGTGGTCGGAACCAGACCTCCGATGGCGAAGAATGAAACCAGTGTACAGAAAGAGGAAGATGGGAGAATTAAGGCATGTAGGTGCTGCTGGGCAGAGAGAGATAGGTCCGTCGGCTTGTCCTTGTCTGCGGCTTGAGTTGAACCGAGGGATCGGACAGTCCCATGTCCATGCCGCTCCGTGTGACTGTGTCTGTGCAAATTACCCCACGTCTTGACCCCCGCGACACACCGTGTGAGTTATGCAGCCTGCATAAAATGCATAACTTGCACACCTGCGAAGTTGGACCTCAGCTAACAATTGTTTGGGATTGCGTGCCAAGCGCCATTGTAGTGCCTATTGACCCTGGAAGGTACTTCCGCACTCATGCAGTTCACCTACCCACTCACCAACAGGCGAACAACAGCTGATCGCAACGTGAGTCGCATTCTCGTTCGTGACGGTCAGCCTAATAGCGAGCAAGCGCCCAGCTTATAAATCCCCCCAGCCGCGCTCACCTTTCTTTTTTCTCTGTCTCAAGTCATTCTGGAAGCACTCTTTCTACCTGCACACCTTCTTTTTCTCGAACTTCTCGCCCTTTCCACCATCTGCTCCGTCATCGGGCCTGAGAAACGCTTGCGACCGCTGGGAAATACGTCGGGCATCCAAAGCGAATTTTTTGAAAGCGACTAGAACCACGAACTATCTATAATGGCCCTGTGCCAGAACCGTCTCGGCGAGGAGAGGTGAGCTACATCAGATTTATCGCATCCCGTGCGCACTCGCTTTTGAGATGCTAACCCTGGTCGACTCAGGAAGCAGTGGCGGAAAGACCACCCGTTCGGGTTCTATGCGAAGCCTACTCGAACAAAGGAAGGCGTTCTGGACTTGAAGAACTGGGAATGTGGTATTCCGGGCAAAGAGAAGACCATTTGGGAGGGCTGCCTCCTGAAGCTCAACGTCGCCTTTCCTGATGGTTCGTATTTCCTCACCTTGCGTTTCACTTGAGGTCACGAGATTAACTTGTTTTCTTCGCAGAATACCCAACGAAGCCTCCCAAGTGTACGCACTCTTCCTCGATATCCAAGAGATCCCCATACTATCGATAGCGATGCTGACACTCGTTCCTTTTAGGCAAATTTACACCCCCGCTGTTCCACCCCAACGTCTATCCTTCAGGCACCGTCTGCCTATCGATTCTGAACGAGGAGGAGGCTTGGAAACCCGCCATCACAGTGAAGCAGATCCTGCTCGGTATCCAGGACCTTCTGAACGATCCGAACCCCGAATCGCCTGCCCAGGCGGAGGCGTACAATCTTTTCAAGAGAGACCGGGTCGAATACGAGAGAAGAATCAAGCGCGTGGTCCGCGAGAACCCGGCACCGTAAAAGTGCACATCGTGCGTGGGAAAGGTGCGACAACAAGGGAAGGCAAGGGAACATGAAATTCGACGGCACGATAGATGGCGAAACTAAGGGATCGGAATTTGGGATACGACGGCCATGATTGACACTACGAGCTATACCATGTCTGCGGCGTCTGGGGAAAAACATAAGAAATGATCAATGACTCTCTTTCATTGCGAGACTCGCTTTCCTCTTCCAGTTTGCTTTGTCGTTCGATCTTGGAGGTTATGAGTTCTGGCATACCGGCACCTCCTGCATGGGGAGCCGCATATTTGGGCTCTGGGGGTGGTCTGGCGACGGGATGCAATGCAAGCCGCATGGAACAGCATGATGCGGCCATGCGTTACTGGCTTGCTTAGTTTCTAGTTAAAAAAAAAAGAAGATAGAAACCACCAGAAATGTCACTGGACGATTTCTCATTACGTACAGAGAAGCCCCTCGAATTACTCCCATCTCTATCATTGGTTCCATAGGCACGACGTAAAAAAGTACCGGCTTAGGACGGTGGCAAGTATTACCGAGGTGTTGGTGATGGATAAAATGCATTTACGTAGCTGGATGTCAAGATAAGCTGCAATTGACTGCCTGAGGTACCTGTTTTGATACTGGAAGATACCATGGCCCGGGCCGGCCTCTGTAGTCATAGGATGGAACCAAGAGACGGACGATGGTCCCTTACCGCCTGGCCGTTGAGAAAAAGGGTCGGGCTGGCCTCCTCCTATCGGATTGGAAAAGGTGATAATCTGTATGGGCATGCACACGTCCCTGCCTGGACGGAGCAGCCTTCATGCATGGGACGGGTGGGATGCCATGATAAGCCCTCAGGGTTTTAGGTTGAGCCGCCAATAGCAGAGTGAGTAGATTCTGCATCGAGTATAGCCCGAGTCGCAGGTTGGGATGGTGGGGGCGTGCGGTTTTCGGCGCGCCTGCTGATGACTCCTTCCATCGGCCTGAGAAGGCACAACTTTAACGGCGTTACTTAAAATCATTCATTGCCGCAGTCGGATCCACGACTGCTCCTCTCCCGTCTGCATTGTCCCTCCCGTCACCCGTCCGAATTGCACCTCAGCAGCCTCCTTGACCATCGCCGACCGCAAAAATGTGTGGAATCTTTGGTTGTCACAAGTAAGGACCCAGCGCCTGCCCCTCCCTCTCTCAATCGCACAAGTTGGATCACCATGGAGGGGCAACGGGGAAAAAAAAGACACCCCACCATGAGCCGCGAGAACATGCCATTGAGGCTCGCGGTAGCATCCATTGAGGAGCATCATAGAACTGACAATTCCTTCACTCTCTAGCCACCCCGATGTGCACAAGTTTAAGCCTACAGCGCTGAAGCTTGCAAAGCAGTAAGTCGATCGCGTCGGACACTCCCCACGTGCGCATGGAAAACTGACCTTGGTCTTTGAAAGAATTCGCCATCGTGGCCCTGATTGGAGTGAGTACACGATTGTCTGCCGAGCTGGAGGTATTGGAGAACTATGTACTGACAATTTCTAGGCGGAAACGTTATTTCCAACAACACCAGTACGCCGATTTCTACGAACCCAAAATCCAGAGGGATTCCCACTGACTCGTGATAGTTCTCTGCCATGAGCGTCTCAGTATCGTCGGTGTCGGTAAGTGATGGCATGCCTCGATTTTGTCCACCGAGCCCATCCAAGTCTAACAAGAGGATATAGAGTCTGGCGCCCAGCCCCTCACCAACGCCGATGAGACCATCGTCCTTGCCGTCAACGGAGAGATCTACAACCACCGATTGATCCGCAAACACCTCAACCACAAGTACCACTTCAAGACCCATTCAGACTGTGAGGTTATCATCCCGCTGGTACGTCCTTACATTCAATAAGATGGTCATTTGGATGTGGATTTAAACTTACAGGCTATGTGTGTAGTATATGGAACACGGCCTTGAAGCCCCAGCTCACCTTGACGGCATGTTCTCGTTCATACTCTATGACAAGACCAAGGACCGTACCATTGCCGCCCGAGACCCGATCGGTGTCACCACATTCTACCAGGGATGGAGCTGGAAGGAGCCCGGAGCTGTGTACTTTGCTTCTGAGCTGAAGTGCCTCCATCCTGTGTGCGACAAGATTGTTCCCTTCCCTCCTGGCCACGTCTACGACTCTTTGACCGGAGAGACCACCCGCTACTTCAACCCCAAGTGGTGGGATCCTACCAACGTTCCTTCCACACCAGTCGACCTGAAGGCCCTCCGAGCTGCCCTGGAGAAGTCAGTAAGAAAACGACTGATGGCCGAGGTGCCTTTTGGTGTTCTTCTGTCTGGTGGACTTGATTCTAGCTTGGTCGCTGCTATTGCCCAAAGGGAGAACCTGAGACTGCAGAAGGAGGCCGCTGACAAGAACAAGCTCAACCAAGAGCCCGACGCTGATGCCGTTGACCGTGGGGAGGGCCTTGTTGGTATCGATGATGATGGCAGTCTCTCAACCTCGACTTACTTCCCCCAATTACACAGTTTCTCCATCGGTCTTCCCGGCTCCCCCGATAACAAGGCTGCTCTTGAGGTGGCCAAGTTTCTTGGTACTAAGCATCACGTTATGACCTTCACAATCGAGGACGGTCTCAACGCGCTGTCCGATGTCATCTACCACTTGGAAACCTACGATGTTACCACTATCCGTGCATCTACTCCCATGTTCCTCTTGTCCCGCAAGATCAAGGCCATGGGAGTCAAGATGGTGCTAAGTGGTGAAGGTAGTGACGAGATCTTCGGTGGATACCTCTACTTCCACGCCGCCCCCGACAAGGAGGCTTTCCACGACGAGACTGTCCGCCGTGTGAAGAACCTTCACTTTGCAGACTGTCTCCGAGCCAACAAGTCTACTTCTGCCTGGGGTCTTGAGGCCCGTGTCCCATTCTTGGACAAGGAGGTGAGTGACTATGACTTGATCCCCATGGAGTTTGAAGCCACCCAGCATGCTCACTAATATTGAAAAACAGTTCCTTTCCCTGGCCATGGATATCGACCCTGCCGATAAGATGATCACCAAGGAAAAGATGGAGAAATACATTCTCCGAAAGGCATTCGACACTACTGACGAGCCTGACAGCCAGCCATACCTCCCCGAGCACATCCTGTGGAGACAAAAGGAGCAGTTCTCGGACGGTGTCGGTTACGGTTGGATCGACGCTCTCAAGGACAACGCTGAGCTCCATGTCTCTGATGCCATGATGGCCAACCCTAAGGCCGAGTGGGGAACTGATGTTCCTGATACCAAGGAAGGGTATGAGCCTTTGCCGTGCAGAACGTGTTGATCGTGACTAACAGATATCTAGTTACTGGTACCGCCTGATGTTCGATGAGCTCTTCCCTCCCCGTTGCGGCTCGACGGTTCAGCGCTGGACCCCAACCTGGTCTCAGCAGACTGACCCCAGTGGCAGGTTAGTAGTAACAACTGAAGAGTACAACCAAAGTATGCATGCCGGATAAACTAACATGATGGCGCAGAGCTATTGCCACCCACGAGCACAAGTACGACACCGCTGTTTAAAGTATACCCCTGAGTGTACCGGGATATTTGTTTATGCTTTCACACGATCGACCGGAGTTTTATATGGTTCTACCTAAAAGCTAGAAGAAGAAATCGTGGAGAGAAAAGCGGGAAAAGGGAAAATGAGACCAAAAAGAAAAAATAGTAATGGACAGTCACCCTATTTTTTCAGTGTAAACTATGCCTTGGAATCTCGAGATGAAAGTTTACTGTTAGAACAATACCTATTTTGCTATCTGCTGGCACTATATCGTGAAGTGATGTAATCACATGAGCAGACTTATTGGTTATTAAGGGAAGTGGTATAAGACTGGATTTTTGTTGGCGAAATTACACTGTTCATCAAGATGGACGTCGATCTACCCATCACTTCTATGCAAATCCAAGCAAGAGCAAGGACCAGTTCGATACGTGAATACTATTCTTCGTCCGATGCATATGACTACAATCCGGCAAAAACACACATTGACTAAACGATAACGACATACCGGTTGTTTCAACGGCCCTGTGTCATTTGAGCTGCCGAAGCGAGGCATGAACGTCATTTGATTATTTTAGCGGATTCCCGTTGTGTGCATATGCAACCCTAGAGGCTCGGTCTCCCGCCGAGCTATGCCAGATCAATGCATGGACAAGAGAGTCATGGTGGGCGTCATGGCCGACAGAGGGTGTCTGAAGATGGTGGCCAGCATCACGGAGAGCTTGGTACGATGGTCATCCCCACGAGGCGGGCAGCTGACCTCTGAGGATGGTGGATGGAGAAATGGATGTGATGTGTACGTATGGGTGGCATTTCCCAACAAATTGAGTGCCACTAGCCGCGGGGTTCTGCAATCTTAGGAGGCGATCCATCCATGTCTACGACGAAACAGGCTCTGTGCATTGGAGTCGCTTGAAGGGAAGCGTGTAAGGGCTATGCTATGCGCGGCGGTGAGTTTGGGATGGGCTCGTTTATGCCATCCCGTCCTATAATTGCACGCAATGCCTGGAGAGGACAGGAACGGCTACGTAGGACAGCATGAGAATACGACATGGCCTGAACACGGAGGTTTGCCATGTCCAGGTTAGGATGAGTACCTCGCAGAAATGCCGCCCAATATGGGGACGTTCCTCGTTGGGGAATGACCTGCTCTGGCACTGAAGAGGCAGAGACGGCCTGAACTCCGCTAAGAGAGCCCAAAAGCAACGCCAGCGTTCACCACGTGGACCTAGCAACGGCCAGCGGGTTGTATGGTTCAGGGCCAATTTCCCGACATCAGCCGACTCGACTGGAGGATTGGGCTGGCGCAGGTTGCCTAGGGCGATTTCGTCCAGGGACCGCTCAGCGTTTGGGCGAGAGCTCATTGGCTGGCGCCGCCAAAAACATTTTCCTTTACCCGACGAGGCGCTGAGCCGTGCTGCTGCCCCGGCAGAGCTCACCAGCTCGCACCTAATAACATTACTGGATCCCGCCTTCCCCCCCCGAATTGCTCTCTATCCTCACATCCGTGTCTTTCACAAACCTCTCGTCTTTTTCTCTAGCTATCTCCATCACAACAGCCGCCACCATGTCTGTCCCTGCTTTCGCTGATATCGCCAAGTCGGCCAACGATGTATGCTTCCCTCCCTGCCCGCATTTTCAATTCGCTCAGACGAGCCGTTGGGCGAGCTGTCCCTCCCACCGGATTTCGTCAATGCCGCTGAAAATACCCATTGGGCCAGCTTTTGGACTGACCGTTGCAACTCCCGTTGTCTATTTAGCTCCTCAACAAGGATTTCTACCACCTGTCCGCCACCACCTTCGAGTTCAAGGACACCGCCCCCAATGGCGTTGCCTTCAAGGTCACTGGCAAGTCCAGCCACGACAAGGTCACCGCCGGTGCTGTGAGTTTTCTCCCCCACCCTCTTCACCACACAGTCTGGATGGCAATACTGATCAATTCGATGCGCAGATTGAGGGAAAATACACCGACAAGCCTACTGGTACGGCATCACCCCCAAATCATGACCCCAGCTCCAAACCACCACCACCCAAGCGAAAACCTCGCAAATCACCACACTCATCTTCTTCCCCTTCCTTTAGACTGGGACGCATTCTTGGCCCCAGAACTGGCTGGCCGCTAGAATTTGCGGCCATGTTTCAGCCAGGAAACAATGGCTATGCTCAGCTGCTAATGCTATATTCGCGCGCAGGCCTGACCCTCACCCAGACCTGGAACACCGCCAACGCTCTCGACACCAAGCTCGAGGTCAACGACACCCTCGCCAAGGGTCTCAAGCTCGAGGGTCTCTTCAACTTCCTCCCTGCCACTAACGCCAAGGGTGCCAAGTTCAACCTCCACTTCAAGCAGCCCGGCTTCCACGGCCGTGCCTTCTTCGACCTCCTGAAGGGCCCCACCGCCAACGTCGACGCCGTCATCGGCCACGAGGGCTTCGTCGCCGGTGCCAGCGCCGGCTACGACGTCAACAAGGCTGCCCTGACTGCCTACAGCGCCGCCGTTGGCTACACCGCCCCCCAGTACAGTGCCACCATCACTGCCTCTGACAACCTCAGCGTCTTCGCTGCCTCCTACTACCACAAGGTCAACAGCCAGGTTGAGGCTGGTGCCAAGGCTACCTGGAACTCCAAGACCGGCAACACTGTCGGCCTCGAGGTTGCCAGCAAGTACCGCATCGACCCCGTCTCCTTCACCAAGGTTTGTAGTTTCGTGTCTTTTTTGGACGTTGCAATTTGCTGACTCTTCTCTCCCTAAAGGCCAAGGTCAACGACCGCGGTATCGCTGCTGTCTCCTACAACGTTCTCCTCCGTGAGGGTGTTACCCTGGGTCTCGGTGGCTCCTTCGACACCCAGAAGCTCGACCAGGCCTCCCACAAGGTCGGCGCCAGCTTCACCTTCGAGGGTTAAGCTGTGTAATATTATCAACTATCCCATCTAGATGGACATACCGGATGAAAAAAAAGGCTGATGCCCAGTTGGCGTCGCCTTCTAATGTATTTGAACCTTGCATTACAGCTGGTCTTCGCTGCGGACGATGTAGAGATAGGACTTCAATGCTAAAAAAAGAAATGACGTATTTTCTCGCGGCTCAACGATGCGTGGTGTCTTGCAGCGATCGTAGATTCTACCCTGTCTCCTACCTATCTAGGTGTATTATATGGCGTGACCAGTAGTAGCGTGATGGACGTGGGGGGGTATGTTTTCTATATACAGATATCAGGAACTCCAGACCGATATCCCCCCCTCGACTCTATATTGCAAACCGAAAATATAGGTAGGGTATTCAGTATCCATCCTGCTTCTTACGCCCCAGGCGCTGGAACTGCAGATACACGACGGGCACGACGAAGCTGGTGGCCAGGATGCCCAGCACGACGAGGAAGTGGGCGCCCAGGCTCATCTGGGGCTCGAACTCGACCCCGTCGTCGTCCACGGCGCGGCGGCCCCTCTCCCACCGCCGGCGGTCCTCGTGCCTCTGCGTCCGCTCGTGGCCCTGCTTGTCGAAGTGCCAGACCTCGTCGTGGTGCCGGTGCCCGAAGGGGTCGGAGCCCGGTCCCATCCCGCCGTGCCTGCCGCCGTGCGTCGCCGTCTCATCCCGACTGGTGCCCCCTCCTGCTGCTGCTGACGACTCGGCGCCGCCCGTCGACTCCTCGTGCGCGCGGCGGCGCTTCTCGCTGTGCGCGCCCCATCCGCCGCTGCGGTAGAAGCTGGGCGGGGGACCGTGGAAGGTGCCCCTGCGGCGGCTGAGGCCGGAGGGTGGACGGCCGCCGGCGGGGTTGTTGGTGCTGTGGTAGGAGGCGCCGGCGGGGTGGCGGTGCTGCTGGTGGTGGTGCTGGAGGCGGAGGACGTCGCGGTCGTAGGAGGCGCGGCGGGGCGGGTCGGAGAGGACGGTGTAGGACTCGGAGAGGAGGGAGAAGGTGTGGGAGGCTGAGGGGTCGGAGGGGTTGGCGTCTGGGTGGTGGACTTTGGAGAGTTGGTAGAAGGACCTTTTGGGGGGGTTGATGTTAGTGGGAGAGCAGTGAGATGGGGGCGGGGATGGGAAGGGATGAGGGGAACGGGTATGCTTACTTCTTGATCTCGGCCGGCGTGGCATCGTGGCGGATGTTCAGACGCTCGTAGTGGTTCTTGGCCGCGGCATCGTGGAGTCGACACGAGGTGGTGAATGCACGAAGGGAAGTCGACTGAAGGGCTTTGCTGCCCGCGATCAATTGGGGGGGACACGCAGCGCGCGAGAGGTTATAACCGAAACGGAATGGCATCCCTCATCACGAACATGTCCCTGGCCGAGGGATCGCACCGTCTAATGCAGTTCCAAGGCGAATTGCTTGTGGTGACTTGCAGGAGAGCGAAAGTGATGTAATTGAGTCTAGGTCGTGTGAGGTGGGAGAGATAATGCTGATTGATATGATATGCAAGCTACGGGGTTATGTGGATACCGGGCCGATGTCGCTTTGCTTTACTCGATCGATGATGTCCTTCTCGTTGTAACATCACTGGGATGCATTATTTTCATCTTTGCCCAGGTAGTTCCTGGATGTTGGGCTCCCATATCAAACAATTTCCTTGATGCACCATTTGTTGTCACTCTAAGAAACCTAACATCATCCCGACACACGCATTTTCCAAGCTAAACGCCAACCATGCGATTGCCCTTGAGCAACACGCAGTTCAAGTACCCAGAAAGGCCGTGGACTCATGACTGAAACCCAGCCTCGTAGCATTTCAAAAATAGGCAAATTCATTCCCTGACAGCTCCTACCTGTTATCAAATCATACAGGGCGCTTAAACGGATGCGCCTCCGAGTTGAACACCCACTCATCCAGGCTGAGCACATGGTCATCCTCAAAGATGAGGTAAAAGTATTTGAGCGTCTCAGCCAGCCAGAAAGTCTGTGAAATAATCCAGTTAGCTTCTACTTCTCATCCTATGATCAAACATCTGGAGCACATGCGGACTTACCTCCATGGAGTCGACTTTCTCGCTTGCATGCTCTGCAACATTCTCAATCGACGCAAACGCTAGCTGTGTTTCCGTCGCCTTCACAATGCCCTCCCACATCCTCCATGCAGCATCCCGCCATTTCTGGTCTCCGGTGATGCGCCACATGTAAAACACACTCTCAATGGCCTCTGGCCTCAGCTTGTACCCGGGTTCTCGAGCCCGCACGAAGCCGTCAGGGAGGGGATTCTCGGAGTTGGAAGGGAACGACTCTGGATTGTATTCGCAAGGACCGTTTTTGTCCTTGCACGGGATGTGCTCGGAAATCTCGGGCATGATATTCGTAGGGAAAGAGTCATAGGCCCAGACACACCCGCCCGTCAGCCTGCTTCCAACATCCAAGTAGTCGTCGCGGTTCAGGAGCTTGGCAGCAAGTGCATACATTCCACCAGCGAAGCATGTGAGGTGATGCATCTCTGCGTAGTACCTGGCGTTCCCGTCATCATTAAAGAGGACAACGCCAGACAGCAGGATGTTGTGATCTTTGGGTGTCATGGGCCGGTATAGGAGGTTATCCCTAGTTGCATCAAGTGCAGCCACCGTCATCTTTTCATACTCGGGATCCAACCCTCCGAGAAGGGCGTGCATTTTGGGGAGGTATTCGTAGAAGGAGTCAGCCCCAGCGCCCATGGTGTACCTGTGATTTTCGGTCCCTGTCTTTTCGCGATAGTTCAAATCGCGCGGCCAGAGACCGGGGATATGCGACTTGGGCTGGTACTCGTTGAAGAATTTCTTTACGCGCTCAGCCGCATCGTAGTATTTGGGGTCTTTTGAAAGCTGGCTGAGCCTGGTAAATTCGAGAAACAGAGTGCCTCCGACAGCAATGGACATGGATGTTTCAGCTTCCTGCCTGCCATTCTTCGCCCTCTCAAACTCGAGCCATTTCACTGGGAGTCGATTGGGCGTGTCAAATGCTGCAAAAAGGGCATCGCCTAGCTCAATGGCCTTGAGTAGCAAAACAGGCTCCTCCGATAGCTCATAGGCAGACAGCAAGCCACCGAGGTACCGGATCGTCGTCTCGAATAAATTGATCTTCCTCTGGGAAGTACTCTGCCAATCAATTAGAGCGACCTCGGCGACAGCAAGCCGAAATTCGTCCTTGAGGCCCATGATCCACAGCGTATCCAATGCATCAACAAGCTGCGCAGACCAGCCGCAAAATGTATTCTTTCCTCTCCCGGATAAAGGCATTAGCTCGTCCTTTGTCCACGCATACGTCTTGTACGCCTCCCAGCTCTTGAGGAACTTGTTCTTGATGGCAGTCTTCCGTGCCAGCGTCTTGTCGTTCTGCGCATCGGAGCCAAACTTGGCCTGCACCTTGGGGAGCCTCTTCGGCCGTCCCGTGGGGGGCGGCTTGATGTCCCCGACGGCGTAGCGCGGCTTGATCCGGCTCCAGTCGAATCGGCTCGGCGCATACTTGTAGCCGTTGATCATCTCCGTTGCTCGGCCTGGGAACGACGGGGTGAAGTCGGGATTTCGCCATAGCAGCGTGACGATGGCGAAGAATATGACGACGACGACGAAGCGGCGCAAGGGCCGTCCGGCAAATTGGGACGACATCGCTACCGCATTTCTCGGCCGCGCGACGCCTTGGTAGCCTGCCCTGCGGATGACTGCAGTCTGATGCTGCTGCGTGCTGGACCCTTGAAGAGCGATCGGCAAGATGGATTCGATGGATGCACTAGCCTGTAGAGGAGGACTGTGCTCTGTTGATGAGAGAGCTCGGGACGGAATTGTTGAATGAAATCGAGCAACCGGTTCGCTAGTCGTCGCACAATGGTTTCCTCTCGATGGTTTAGCAATGCAGCGATGAATAAAGCCAGCAAAGGGCACGGATACAGGTGGAAAGGAGATGGATGGGGGAACTTGGGGTCTGTGTCGTGCTGTGGGGAGCTGCCCTGTCGGTAGTTGGCACTATCGCCCCTGCAGCCGGCCAGTTACAAGGAGCGCCCCTGCTATCAGGCCGCCTCGGCGCAGCTATACGCTTATCGCAACGGCGGGCCGCTTGGGCCCTATCGCGAGGTTGAAAAGTGATCTGACTTGAGACAGTGGTTAGAAGTGCTTCACAAGCTCTGCCCTTATCTTCAATACCTATTATGTGCTGCCATCATGACGAAAACTGTCATTAACGAGACTGTATGCAATTCGCCCTTATCGCATGCAGGAGAGGCGTACACGACATAGAAATACCGTGACTTCAGACGCACGCTTCTGGAGCACTCTTTAGCTGTGATAAGGTGTGGCCTGCACCTCCCTACCTGGTGTAAAACACGCCCGAGCACTGAGTACGAGCACTGAGTACGAGCACTTGAAACATTACGAATTGGTATCCGAACAAGGTGTAGCGGTAAGGACAGGTCTTGATTAGATTTACGTTGAGTAAGTCTAAGGGTACTAGAATCAAAGAATGTCTAAGGTCAGATGTAAAAACAAATTCAATCTCCCCATGCCGCACGTTCGCACAATCGCTTTGAGGGGTCTTTGATACCCCCGACTCACGGATGTACAACGCAATGGCCTGAACCACGACGATGAGGTAGACTTTGGTGAGCTATACTATTTCGCGGACAATACATCCCGGCTGCGCTCGTGCCGTTGCCTGCATGTCTCCCAGGGATACACATGCCTGGACCACTTCCTAGCTCGTCGCCAACATGTTGCACACGCCGAAACATGATTCCCGAGGAACCGCTGTGAAGATGGAACGTGCTTAGACCCACAGCTTCTCCAGATATTTTTGTCGTGCACAGATATCGCAGTTCTAGACTGTAGGACTTTGTGGTGGATGCTGTCTCGTGCACTTGGTGTGTCCGTAATAAGCATCGGATCAGATCGCTGGAGCGTCTCTATCGACGTAGACTCGACATCGTCTGACTGCTGCAATGGCCAGAGCCATCAAGTAGGGCAGAAACGGCATTGAACGTTGTTGGCAGAAGCCAAGGACGGAGGATTTGCAAACTAAATCTATCCATCATCATCGTTCTTTTTTGAATGACGCACGAGACTAAACTCAGTCGTAGCCCCCTCCGATTTGGCTGTGGAAAGCGGTGCTAACGCTCTTCTCGTCGTCATCGTAGTGCCGCCCGTAGCCGCCGGATGGCCCTATGCGGCCGTTGCTCTCAACGTACTGTTTGAGACGGTCGCTCTGGTTGTACGAAAGAGCTGGCATGCCGTTGACCACATCGGGAAGGCCGGCGCCGAGGCTAACGCCTCCTTGGCCAACACCTTTACCACCAATGACACTGTTGGTTGTGTCTGTGTACTCAGAATTGGCAACGCTCTCACCGGCGATGCTCTCGGTTGCCCGGCCACGTGCTTTGCCGCCACGGCCAGCTGTTCCCACACCTGGGAGGCCAGGCCACTGTTCTGGGTTGAAGTTGGAGAACATGCTAGGGAAAGAACCTCCAAGGGCGGCACCGCCAGTGAAGGCAGAGCTATGAACCGAAGACACGTCGTCTGGGATGTAGGAGAGCATAGATCCAGAATCAACGTCGCGAGTAGATGGAGGGTAGAAACGGCCGTTCATCGCAGAATTGGCTCCATATTGTTGTCCGTGGTTGTTCTTCTGTCGGTATTTCACGTTGGGTCGACCAAACTGCAGCAGGCAGGCTTGAAGATTGGTCAAGGGCCCTTCAACGAAGCATTTTCTGTCCTTGAAATGAACCAGGAGGCTGTGCCAAAGCTCGTGCTTAGACAGGACCTTGGGGTTTCCAAGAATAACCAAGCCGTACTTGGCTCGCGTGAGTGCGACGTTGAGACGGCGTGGGTCTGACAAGAAACCGATGCCTTGATTATCGTTCGATCGAACGCAAGAAAGCACAATGAAGTCCTTTTCTCTGCCCTGGAACGCATCAACGGAGGCAACTTCGACCTCCTTGTACTTTTCCTTGTTGTATGTGCCCGAGTTTTGCATTGTTGTCACAATGAAGCTTCGCTGTCCTTCGTATGGTGTGATGACACCAATGTCTGCCGCCTTTACGCCAGCCTTGAAAAAGCGAGTGATGGCCTTCTCCACGTTGGAAGCTTCGGTACGGTTGAGGTAGGATGTTCCAGAGGCGGAGATTTCTTCGTGTCCCAGGTTCGACCAGAACATCATCGGCATCTCGGGGAGAGGCCATGGGAAGTCTACATCCTTTCGGATACGGCCCTCGGCGTTTACACCGTTCTGGAGATTTCCATTGTAGAACATGTTGGATGGGAACTCGGACAAGCATGGGTGCATTCGGTATTGCATCTTCAACATGGTTGGCTGGGTTTTGAGACGGATGAGTCGCTCAAATAGGGACTGGTTAAGACCAGCCTTGGCTGCTTTCTTATTCATGATGACAGGGCCAAGCTGCTGGTGATCTCCAACAAGTACGACCTGTTTGCAACCAAGAACCAGAGGAATCATGCACTCAGGTTCGGCGGACTGAGTCGACTCGTCGATGAGCACATTTCTGAACTTCATCTTGGAGAGACGAGGATCGCCTGCACCGACACATGTGCAGCAAACGACATCGGCATTTTGCAGAATCTCGCGCTCAGCAACCTTAGTAAGCTGCTTGAACTTCTTTTCATCCTGCAGGGACAGCTCGCCGAGCTCATTCTTGAGCTGTGAAAGCTTGACCAACTCGTTGTTTGTGCCTGCCATACGAACTTGTTCATGCAATGAGAGGAACGTGACGGAAGACTCTACATCCTCGCGTGACTTGGCCGTGAGGCGCACAACCTTGAGACCAGTTCGATGAATTCGCTCACAGAGTTGATCGACAGCCACGTTAGATGGGGCACAGACAAGAACTTGGTTTCCAGTCGTCTTAGCCAGATGGTAAATGATGGTGGCTGATGTGACAGTCTTTCCAGTTCCGGGAGGCCCCTGGATGAGACTGAGAGGTCTCTGCAGAGACGCCTTGATGGCCTCAACTTGGCTGTTATTCAAATCAGGCAGTCCGGGAGCCGACCACTTCTTAGGCATGTTGATTTTCATCGGCTGGTGGGAGACCTCATGACCAAGGAGGTAATGGAAAATGTATCCCGAGACACTCATGTCGTCGACGGCGAAGGTTTTCATTGCAAGTTGCATTCTGTCGTACGATGTTGCCTTCCAAACGTAATCGGCCGAGAAGTTGTGCGAAAGCTCAGTTGGGACTGACTTTTCATTGCCAGATTTTCGCAGCTCCAGGGACACTTCGTCTGACTGATTGTTGGGAATCTTGATGACATATCCTACACCCTCCCAAGCTGGTCCGAGTTCGCCATTGTATCGTAGTCGCATCTCATCACCAACCGCGAGCTTAACATCGCCGGATTCAATCTTATGAAGGTTGAAGCTGGCAATGTGCTTCTGGTTGAGACCCAAATCCCATCGAATAATTAAGCCATCCTCAGACTGGGCTTCCTTCAGTTTCTTGTCGTAGTCGGACTCCATTTTGACCAGTGGCCCGAAGATGTTCTGGTAATGAAAGGGATCTTCGTATTCAAGAACGACTGGGGATGGATCGTCGTCAATGTTCGAGGACTTTTCGAGGTCCACAACCGTGGCGTTTGGTTCAACTTTCCACATCTCCTCCAGCTTGGCAATCATATTAGGTGACAGATGACGGGCTCGGAGCTGTTCAGCATCGGATGGAGTAGACACAAGCCATGGAAGGAAGGCTCGCTCCGCAATCAGAGGTTCCCATCGCGACGTATCCCAGTTCATATCCTTGTTCGACGAGGCAGAGGCGCATGGTTGCCGACAGAGAAGTACCACCACAGTATCTGACTTTGCCGGGATGAATCCCAACAAAAATGCGTTCTTCGTTCCGCAGTTGTAGCATTCTAGCACCGTGTCTCCGAGGGCGGATTCAGGGTGAAGCTGAACCTCTTTGTGGCGGGCTCGAACAAGATGGTTGACGATATGGGTCGAAGTTCCGTTGCCACGAGCGCTACAGAACCACTTGTTGCAAGTCAGACACTTGACAACACAGCTTGGCGAATGAATTCCACAGTATCTATCCAGTATGTGTTAGGCAAATCCGATAAAACCATCAAAAACGTCAGCCTTGCTTACGCGCATGCATGAGCGGGCAGTTGCTTCTCCTCTCGTGGGCCCTTCAGCTTCATTCCAGACATGCCGTCTGTGGCGCTTTCGGTACTATCATTGTCATCGTCATCTTTGGCTTCTCTCTGGTTGTCGTCATCGTCGGCTCGGATTCGGCTGCCTCCAGTCTTGAGGCTAAGCAGGGCAGAGTCTGGTTCCAGGCGATCCAAGTCGTCTGCGCCGGCATTGATGGCTTTGGCCGAGTTCGAAACTAGATGATTGCCTACATGGGCAAAAGGGTCCGCCATGTTGGGTCGGATAGGCGAGGGTGGGTGATCCGGAGTCGGTTTTTTCTAAAAGTCGTGGGGTTAGCACTTTGGACTGGAACCGAAATGGACGGTCGGTGGGCACTCGGTGTAGATGCCAGTAAAGTGCGATTGCTTTAGATATTCCATACCTCCCGAAGATTCGGGGCTTGCAGTAGCCCAAAGTTTCGCGCGACCAAGTGCCGCGTGGTTTGGTGATCCGGGTTTCAAGTGGTGTGTATGTGTACCGTAGATCAGGTTCACATCATCGCTGAGAGTATGCGCGCCAGTACTTGCGAGACAGCTATAAACCTAGCTTGTAAGAGGGTTCGAATTTCTGGCAGGCCGAAATGTCGGCAGGCGAAATAAGAGGCGGCGATCGAGTCAGGGCCAGTGCTTGTCAAAGCTTTTGCTCACCGGCGGCATCCAAATTATTTCTTGACAAATAAAGCGAGCCACCAAACGGCATTCACTGGTAGCAAGCGGCGTGGGGAGTTTGGTGGGATATTTTCGCAGCCACGTGATAAGGCCTGGGTCGTATCGATAACGCCCTGAAGGGCACCAACCGTGGCTCAGACAGTGGCTCAAAACTTGAGTTTTGTATTGGGGGAACATTCCTACCACAAGAATCAAGGATGAAAAGTTGACAACGTCTCAGTGATGTATTTCCATGCATTGGATGCCTTTTATCCACACACTGAAAACACATATCCCTGGGCTCTACCCTCGATAAAGCACGTATGCTGCGCAACACCATCTGATGTTAACTAAATGCGTCACAGTTCTCGGCCGAGACGCTCGCCCGATCCGGCCGGAAGTTTTTATTCGTTCCGTGCCCGGCTGGACGTATGATCAAGGGGCGTTGGCATAATTGGTCACATTTTTGAAACGTAGAGGAGCATGCATGAAGATTAACATCCGCATCTTCGGGCATAAGAAGCATGACACTTACAGGGTGTCAAGGCTTGCTCTCCAGATGGCCATACGAGACCATGCAGTTCTTTGCACAAGAGTTTGCCTTGAATCAGCCTTTCCAATACATTATCTGGCTGTCGTGATGATAGCAGAATAGGAAAGGAGTTTTCCATAACAATAAGCAGTATCCCAACAAGCCCTTTCCGTTGGGCACCACCGCAAGGGGTTAGAATATTGCGAAGACTGGTACAACAGTACCATTGGACTCGGTTGCTGCGTCAACAGGGATGATGGCTTGTGGCGATTTATGGGGTTACTCGCATGCAATTTCGTCGTGTATCACATAAATCGAGGCCGTTAGTATGACCATGGCAAGGGACGGTGATATCAAAGTCCGGATACCTTCGCTAGAAAATAGCAGTCGTAATAAGATTTTGGAGGCTATGAGTGATGGCTATTGGTGTAGGCGATCTGGATCTGACGAACTACGGCACTATACCTAAGGTAGGTTCTGGTACAGTATGGATACAGTACCCAAGTACCGATCTGAGTGGAAAAGGTAAATCCGAGAGTTCGGGTTGTGGGAGGGTTGCTATTAATGCGCCGTGGCTGGCTGGGCAGTGCGCTACCATGAAATCTACGAGCCCCATTGCGCGGACACGCAGCGCCGACACTCGCCATTACGTCGTAGATGCGGCCAAGCCACAAGATGCGCGGTTCGGCCGACAAAAAACGTGGTGCCCAGCAAGGCTGCTGGCATTGGATCCTGGCAGGGACTCCAAGAGGGATTAGCATAGTAAGCAATGTATCACGATAAAAAACATAATAGTTTGTTAGCTACCCGTTCTAGTGGTTTTTATGGTTAAGCAAAGGGTGCTAGGCTCATTCATAGCTGAGATGCAGGAGGTCGAGCGCAGTTCTTTGGTCGACGTTTTCTTTTGCCCACGAGGTCCTCGCGTAGGTCCTGTGATGCGAGCCGCAAGACCAGCGGAAGCTCTCACCATGCGTGACTTGGGGAGGCAAACTGGCCATTGAGCTGCTGGGATTGCTGGCTCGCAAAACTAACATGTGGTGTGGATCCGAGAAGGCCGCAGCTCCATATGCAATATCCCCTGAGCTGTGCTGATGGAGGGAGGCAATGCAGCCCTGGAAGCTCACAAAGAATGACGAGTGAACCTCCTGCGATTCTGTAAAAGAGACAGAAATGATCGGGCGACTGGGATCTTTATAATTATGTGTCTGTCCAATGCGACATTTCGCAAATATGGAATCAATGGTTGGAGCCATGGTTGGGGACTTTGATAACCCCTGTAGGCCTCTGCAGGTAGGCCTGTCTAATTTCCCACCTCATGTTGTTCCGAAACAACCCTGACATGGTCCCCTAAGGCAAAAAAGCCGGTGTTTGAGCAGGAGCGCGCGTAAGTACCACGCAGTGCGAAGGCAAAACTGAATGCACAGGCCAGCACGGTGCTGGCCATTTGCTATGCCCGTGGCAAGAGACTTTTCCCTACGATGGAGAAATTGGCATCGCCAGCCATGCGACGTGGAAGCGAGTACGATGCTGTGGACGGGTCGCCAGCGCTTAGAAGACGGCGATGAGCACTAACGGCTGGCTAGGTTGCTCTGCCACTGTAACCTAGTGACGTCGCAGCACTAATAACATTTAGAGCATCCCGTAGGTACTTACCTGCCTGTATGACAACCAGCAATTCCACCCTGCCCCACAGTCAGCCGATCATCCACCCAGAGTTCGCTGTTTGCTCCCTCTTTCCCTGCTCAGGTCGCCTGTCGCCCATTTCCTTCATAATAATTTGGAGCTCCCACCCACTTCCCCCAGAATCTTTGTCGTGCTCCTTCTTTGTGTACGAGGCTCTCAGCGCACGATTGCATCGTCCAACCGCCCTTTGCCTGCCCAGTCTCTCCTTCGCGCTTCTCACCGCCGACAACTAATTGCCTCTCTCGTGTCGCCTCTCAAATCGCAAGCCTTCTTGCAACGCCGCGAAAGTCGCCAAAGGGACCCATCACCACCCGAGCTACCAATTTCCCGTCGCACCCAAACATAGCTGTTCATCATGTCCGGCAATCCATACCAGCAGAACCCCTACCAATCGGGGCCATCGCAAGAGTACGGGTACGGCAACAACCAGGTAGGTCGACAGTGAATTCCCAAAACAACGGTGACTCGGGACAGTCGGGAGCTACTGGGTGTGGTTGCTCACTGTCTTACGTCAAAAGCAAACTGTGGCTAACTCCGTCCCCGGCACAGCAACAAAATCCCTACGCCCAGGACCAGCAGCAGTACGGACAGTATGAGATGCAGGACCTTGGCAACAATGGTTATGCCGAGCCCACAACCTTATCCCAGCAGGAATTCCTGAACCGAGTCCAGAAGCTTCGCACCGACATTAAGGGCCTCACCGGAGACATCGATCTGATTGCGCAACTCCACCAGCGCACTCTCAGCGGAACCGATGGGCAGGTCAGGGACCAGCTTGAGCAGGTCGTTACCCAGACGCAGATTCGCAACACGGCGATCAAGGACGGCATCAAGGGTCTGGAGCGAGACCTCTCCAAGACGACCGACACCTCTCGCAACACCAAGAACACCCAGCTCCAGTCGCTCAAGACATTTTTCAAGTCGGAGCTTGACAAGTATCAAAGCATTGAGCGCGACTATCAAAATAAGTTCCGCGAACAAATCGCTCGCCAGTACCGCATCGTAAACCCGGATGCTACCGATGAGGAGGTCCAGCAGGCTACTGAGGCCGATTGGGGCAATGAGGGTGTCTTCCAGACAGCGGTACGTAACATGGCCTCCCGCGTCTTCTAACCAGATGCTATCACAGCAAAGTCTATTTCTGTCTAAGTTTTCTAACATGGTATTTTAATTTAGCTTCGCACAAACCGAACTGGACATGCTAGCTCTATTCTTGGCAACGTTCGCGCCCGCCACAATGAGTTGCAGCGCATCGAGCAGACCTTGGTGGATCTCTCTGCTCTGTACGCGGACCTCGCCAGCATGGTTGAGCAACAGGATGAGGTGGTTGCTGTTGCCGAGAACAACGCCCAGGATACCGTCGTGAACATGGAGAAAGGAAACGAACAGGTGGAAGTAGGCATCAAGCACGCTCGCAACACCCGCAAGCTGAAGTGGTGGTGCCTGGGTATCACTGTACTCATCATCATCATCATCGTCGTGGTCGTCGTGGCTTGGTACTTCACTGCTGGACCCGGCGCTCGCCAGGGCAAGTAATAGCCGCAACAAGTTGTCTACGGCCGAAAAGTTGAACTCCGAGATCGATGATGGATGGGTCCATCGAAAATATTGCCAAAGCGCCTGCACGATCAGTGGGCTGCTCGCCATACATACCCTTGTTTCTAATGTCGCAGATAGACACTGTTGTTTCTTGTCTTCCTAGTTATTTTTTTTCTCATGTTCTTACGATCGTTACGGGATACCACCAACAATTCGCAGGTACCTCCTCCGCCGACATCTCTAATCCTCTTATGTATCGTCGGGGAGGGGCATATTTTAGTTCGAAATTATTGGATTGAGTTCTTTTGGGGGATGGTGTGACAAAGGGGAAAATCACTTCGCATGGAGTTTTCTTTTTATTTTATTGCTGTCCTCCGTCTTTGAGAGGGGACTGGGAGGCAATTCATTCATGTAATGCTCCGGGTTGCGCGTGGGCTGCATCCGGTTCTCAGACGAGAGCAGCTTCGATGTGGAACACGCGTTTCGTTGTACTTGCACCACGAGGTTGGAACAATGCATGGGTGGTGTCTTGATAGGTAGTCGACTATCAATGAATTTGAGTAGATCACTGGATAGCCGAGTTTTGAAGTGACAGTTCAATGAACAGGTTGATAATTGATATGACATCTACACAGCTGCTTGAGTGAACTGTACGCTAAAGGGGATTTTATTGGAATGGAAGATGGAAATGGGTATTAAGAGAGAGAGTTCACATTATTATATACACGTTACATACAATAGGGTCCATTTGCAATATCGAGAAGCTCCCGACTCCAGATCATGATGAACACTTTTTTTTCACCCACCCTGCCAAACCGGGACATAAACTAGACTGCGACAAGACGCAACCCTGTCCCAAGGTTGTACCTGCCATCGTCGTTATATAACTCGCTTCCGTTACCAGACCCTCATCATACATATACTCACTACTCGCACACGCACCACTTAAATATAAACTAGGTAATTGGAGGTTGTTACCTTATGCGGCAGGCATCCGCAATCCAGGCGGGCCACCTGCGCTCAGCTTGGCCGCCAGCTTGGGGTACTTCTCTGTTACTTGGACCTGGGTCCTTGTGGCCTCGGCGTAGGAGAGGGCGTTGACAATCTCGCCCTCGGTGCGGGCAAGCTCGGCAGCCCTCTCGAAATATTTGAGGGCGCCGGGGACGTTGTTCTGTTGCAATAGGAGCTGTGCCATGGTGGCAACAGCAATATCACACTCGGGGTCGACTGGATGGCACGTTAGCAATCACGCTGTTGATACACAGTGGCAGTTAACCTTACTGATGAGTGCCTTCTGGCATAGGTTCTCAGCCTCCTTGAAGTCCTGCTTCCACTGGAAGAGAGCCAAGGCCTTGTTGATGAGCGGCAGGACGTTCATCGACATAGGCTTGGTCTGCTTCTCCATCTCCATGGCAACGTCGAATTTCTCGACGGCCTCGGAGAAGTTGCCCTGATCCAAGAGCAGCTCACCGTAGTAGTTGTATACATCTGGGATCTTGGGGAAGTTCTTGATGCATCTGCGGAAGGTAGCCATAGACGAGGCGATTGAGCCCATCTTGTACTGAGTCACACCAAGTTGGATGTGGGAGAAAATGAAATCCTTGTCGAGGTCAATTGACTTCTGGTAATCCTTCTGGGCGTCAGAAAGATCACCTTTGATGAAGTGAGCCTGGGCACGGTGGTAGTAGATGTCGGGATCTTCCCTGTCCTGCTCAAGAGCCTTGGCGAACTCCTCCTCAGCCTTGATAGGGTCGCCCAGCTCCAGGCTGATGCTAGCACGCTTGATGTAGCTCTGGATCATGCCAGCGTCAAGTTCAATGCTCTTGTCGAAGTCCTCGGTGGCCTCGGCGTGGTTGCCGAGCAGAGTACGGACAGTACCACGCATGTTGTAGGCCAGGGCCTCGTGCTCACCGAGGTCGCCAAGCTCAAGAGCCTTCTCGAAGGCAACTCGGGCCTCCTCGTATCCGTCACCAGTCTTCTTCTCCAAGCCTTGCAGACCGAGCTGCAACTGTCCCTTTCCTGTCTCAGCAGAGAGCTCAACGTTGTCCTCAAGTCCATCTGGGCGGGGCTTCTCGCGGAAGCTCTGGAGGTAGTTGCCGACGAAAATGGGGCTGGGCATCTTCACAGGGCGAGATGCCATCATCTCCTTGGCCTTCTGTTCAGCGAAGGCCTTGAGCAGTCTCTCAACAGCCTGGGCAGTCGATTCGCTCTTAAAGTTGTCGATGATGCAGGATGCAGTGAAATCGAGTAGGGCTTCGGAATACTTCTTCTGGTGCTCATAGGCGGTGGCGCGACGGTTGATAGCCTTCACGTACTCGGGGTCCATGTTGATGGCAGCAGTCGTGTCCTCGATCACCTTGTCCCACTCGCTCAGAGCACTGTGGCAGGCGGCTCGGTTGGAATAGAAGACGGGGTCGGGCTTGCAGATGATGGCCTTGGTATAGAGGTCGATAGCCTTATTGTAGGCCTTGTCACCGTAGGCCTTGTTTCCGGCGGCCTTGAGCTTAGCAGCATACTCCTCACGCTGCTCCTGAGTTAAGCTCAGGACCGAGTTCTCATCAACTTCCGGAAGCTCCGATTCGGTCTCGACTGAAGCACTCTTGGATTGGGCAGCAGATGGGGCCTCCTTGGCCTCTGCAGCTTTGCGTTCGGCTTCTTTTCGCTTCCGTCGCTCCTTCTTGCTGAGCTTGGGGCTGGCGTCGTTCTTGGCCTTTGGAGGAAGGAGTTAGCTGAGTTAGTCCATGCCCGCTTCCACGGCCATCTCCATCTGGGTGTCGGGGTTTCAGGCAAGGATGGGAGCAAGGTCCCCCACCGAGAGAATATGAACGTACCGAATCAGAGGTTAGGTAATAGACTGCGCCGGCTCCAGTCACTGCTACCACAACACCGGCAATGGTGTAGACGACAGCCTTGTTTTCCGAGGCCCATGATGATATGCGGTCCCAGACTGAGCTGGATGGGTCGACGGGGATGGCAGCTGTGGGCGGGTTGGGTGCCACCGAGGGCAGAGGATTCGACATGGTGGCGGGATTGGGAAATTAGAGAGGTACAATTGAAAGAAGCTGAGGGGTAAAAGGAGCCCCAGCTATTACAAGAGATGCAAGAGGCTGTTGCGTCGGCGCAATCAGGCGGGAGTGCGACAAGGAGCTTGGAGGACGCGCAGAAAAAGAATGATGGAAGGCCGAAACCAGGTCAATGAAATTTCCGTGGAGCATGCGTTGGGTCCAATGGGGGGCGTCTAGGTGCTGCGGTGCGTGAGGCACTGTGCCGGCGCTGTGCTGCGTCAGTGTGAGCAGGTACTGTGCTGTGCTGGCGGTCTGTTTATACCGAGCACACGACTGGCCAGGAGGCCCCCACTCGACTTTTTTCCGGGCGATGACCTCGCCTTACATCACGACCTGCTTACCTAACCCCGGCTGCCTCAGCTCTGGACCTAGCGGATCATACGACATCTTTCAAATACTGGGTTGGCACGGGATCAATTGGGTAGGTCGGTAGGGAATAATGGCAAGCGTCTAGGAGGAAGGAGGGGTATTTTGATCTCAGCATACCAGATCCAATTCAGCAGGGGCAGGCGGGTCGTTTGCTTTGCTTAACGCTGTGCTCGATGAGCCGGCTGACTAAGGCCGCTACAAGTTCATGCCGTCACCATCTCATTTTGTCCAATGGCCAGACCTAAACGCTTGTTAAACGTGGAAACGTACCAACCACGTATCGCATACCCGCACTGAACCTAACCTATGTGTACGGGTCTGCCTGCCTACCTGTAGGTAGCACGCATATATACATAGTAGTGGGGCCTTTGTAGAGACTGACTGCAAGTTGGAGAGCTTCCACATTGCCCTCGCCTATCTATCTGCCCCAAGACTTATATCAAATACCATGGCACCTCAGTTCTATCTGCTGACGACTCCCCGCTATGACAAGCAACTTCTCCAGGTGCGGGAGCGGCCCGGGGGTTATGCTGGATGGAATTTCTATCAAGAGTCCCCCATATACATGTGGGATTATCACCATAAACGCTTAATGAAGGGCGCGAAATACTTTGGATGGAAGACTGCAGTCCAGGCTCTGGAGACACACCTCAATGTCGACAGATTTGCTAAGGAAATTGATAGCTTCGTTGGACCTTGCCCGGAGACGCCCCTTCGTCTTAGGATCCTCCTCTCTCCTGAGGGGTCAGTTCATATGGAAAAATATGACATTTCTGCCACCGGATTGGAGAACTTGTTCCCAGAGTCCTTGCATCAAGCATCCAGACCAACTCCTCCAGAAACTGAGAGGGGAGCCAAAACAACGCCCATGCACACATTAGTAGTGGACCGGGAAAGGACTAAAAGCTCTGTCCATACACGGTTCAAAACCACGCTCAGAGACGTGTATGATGCAGCGCGCCAGCGAGCCCTACTTTCGCCCGCAGAAAATGTGGAAGTCCTCCTAGTGAATGAGGATAATGGCCATGTAATGGAAGGGAGTATAACCACACCCTACTTTTTCAGGGGTGGTAGATGGGTGACCCCGCCAGTTCCCAAAGAGTTGCACGATGTTGAAGGGAGCGGAGGCCAGGACGGTGTATCAAGACGTTGGGCATTGGACCGGTACGTTTACGAGCTTCCGTTATTCCTCACGGGTATTCGAGGGTGTCTGCTAGCTAACGATAATGATGTTTTGACAGTGGCCTGGCAGTGGAAGAACCCGTGAGTGTCGAATCCCTTGTTGATGGAGAGGCATGCTGGATCAGCAATGGTGCACGAGGATTCATGTGTGCCAGAGTAAAGTTGACAGACGCGCAATCGTAGCTCCAATGGCAGTGTCTTGCATTCTTGGAGTTTCTGGACGAGATATTTGAGGTCCTTTAATAGCGAGTCTTAATTTTGTTCGTCTTTACAATGAAATGGATACGGTTAATAGGTATTTGAATGGTCGATCCTGACCAATATCTAACTATAACTCAGGTGGCCCATGATCGGATCAATTGACCAGATATTTTGTTGCAGAGGTAGGTATTGGTAAGGAAAGTGGCAGTAAAGAGAAGCTATTGCAAGCGAGGGTACAATCCTGGAGTCTCAAACTCCCTATGAAAGTAAATATTTACCGTCTTCGTAGATGCTGAAAACCTCGATGCATTATGGATGCTGGCTGGTAGATGCTACGGGTGCCTGAGCGCATTGTCTTCTTGCAAGCCGCCGCTGTCCGGCACCGGCCATGGCGATAAACAAGTTCGAGGGCAACACCTTATATACAAGTTCCCCGGACATGTCATTCAACAAAAGCCCCTGTGGCGCAGTGGTCAGCGCGCTCCGATGCTGCCTTCCCGTGATGTACTCACTCTGCAGAGTGACTAGCTACCCACGAGTCTTTCCATATCTCAAGAGGTATGGATAGAGCATGGGTGGTAGGACAGAGAAGGGGTACGTTACGGGAGCCACGGAGAGGTCCTCGGTGACTCCGAGCAGAAGCATTCTTTTTTTCGCTTTTCCTTTTTTTGGCCTTTATTTTTCTTGGGCAAGCAAGCCATTGTGATGGGTTCCTGTGCTGGGTGCCGTACCTGGATATAAAATGCACTATAATAAGTAGGAAGGTTTGATGCACAGATCGCCACTACCCTTACACCGGTGTCCACTAATTTCCTCCACTGCCGAGACAACGCGACGCGACCCTCCAAGTCATCAGTGAACAGGGAATCTCAACTTAACCCGAGAATTAATCATTGCAAAATCTATCTAGGGAACCCTGGACTCATATTAGAATCAAATATTCGAAACATTTCGTCGCTTTCAATCATCAGCATCAGAATGTCTGCAGACCGCAACCCGACAGCTGAGGTCCTGGTGACTGAAGGCCGTCGACACTACGCTTCTAAGCGATACAAGCCAGCATTGGAGAACTTCACACGCGTATGACTTGGAGCCTCCCAAACCCTTGCTCACCTTTGGCGTGCAATTCGACAGCTGATTTTCTCCCTTAGGCGATGAACCGTTGCCCTTGCACAAATGGCACTCGCCGTGGGAGGTGTACATGTAAAAACTTTGAGGAGGTCGCGTCTCGGAACGGGTCCATTTTCGATGAAGCGATGAAATGCACCTGTGAGATCGGGAAGTCGTTTAACCAGTGCCGCAACTCGCTTCATATCCAGGCTCTCAACTATCGCGCGGCTACATTCGAAGCCATGAACGAACTTGTTCGTGCCAGGAAGGACGCTGAGTGGATCCTGGAGCTCGCCCCCAGTCTCCCTGATGTATGGCGACTGCAACGCCTTTGCGAAGGGGAGATCTTGAGCTGACTTGTTTTTAGGGCTATCTGCGACTGGGCAAAGTCGCTCGATTACAGAAGAAGAACGAGTTCGCGTGGAAAGTTTTTAATGCTGGCATAGATGCCTGCTCATCGACCGAAGCAAGCAACTCCCGTGCTTTCAAGGTTAGTCCCCTATATGGGTAGGACACTGAATATTGGGCTCACAACTGAGCAGCAATTATCCGAAGCTCGGAAGCCTCTCCATGCTAGGTTTTTTCGGCATGATCCCTTCCAATTGCCTCTGGATGTTGTGCAACTCATCTTGTCGAGGCTCGACTTTCTTTCTTTGCTGTACGTTCCTGTTCATTTTCTCACTGACCAAACGTAAGTGTTTCGGCTAACCACCAAAATAGACGGTGCCTCCTTGTTTCCAAGTCTTGGAGGCGTTTTCTGACTGGTCCAGAAAACCACCATCTGTGGAGGGAGCTGGACTTCATTGCTACGAAGCCACGGCGAGCTCCGAGTACAGCAGCGATCATCAAATTGCTGTCATACTCTGGAAATGACGCCCGCCGTCTCCTGATTGGAAATTCGGCAAGATTTTTTCTTACGCAGTCAAAGTTTCGGGTGTTTCTCCGAGGGGTACGCCAGCTGGAGTATCTCGAGCTTCATCATCAAGCTGAAGACATTGACATCGAGAATCCAGCGTCGAAGAATGCTCCAAGATCATTAATGCATCTAGTTCTTTCACGCTATGAAATTCCTCGAAACCTCGTCATTGCAAACAGTAACAGCCTACAATCCATGGAACTGTCAGACGTGACGATGACGAAGACTTGGAAAGGTCCATTTAATTGTCCCCCGGTACTGAGCCTGAAACATCTTCGTATGGAGATGTGTCCCGCCATCTCAGTGGTAAGTTACAAACTCTCAAGGGGAAGCGAGGGAAGCTGACTTTTCTTATTTAGAATACCCTGATAGCTTGCTTTCCCAACCTTGAACAATTATGCTTGAACAAGGTCTCTCTCACTTGCCACTCCTCGGAAGCAATTAGCTGGCCACGACTTCGAGTGTTGAGCGTAAATCCAGACTTTCTGCATCTTGAATTGCAACCATTCGCTGGCCTGTCGCGCTTGATTTTGACGGACGAATGGGAACATTTACAACATCTTGAAATTCAGGCGGAGCGAATATACGCAGATCCTAAGGGATTGAGCTTCTTGCGTGGCGATTTAGAATTCCTTGGAAACGATGACCTGCAGGAGACGTCGTCGTTTCGATTCAAGAAGCTTAAATCGCTTCATCTGAATCGCGTCGTGCTCGACCCGTTGGCATCTGGCCAAATGCTCGCGTCGAGCATTGGAAACGGGTCACTTGAATCCTTGGACATTGTGTTTGACTGTCCTGTGGACGAATATGCTGCGGCATCATACAGTTGCCAGCGTATTATGGAACACGAATGGCTCTGCGGCTCCCCATCAATCCGCCGCATGGGCCTCTTCGGTTTTCGATTCAGGCGGTACCCCATCAAGGATAGCGACATGCCGCTGCCCGACTTCCTTGGTAGTTTCCCAAACCTGGAAACATTGGAGATCCGTTCTGAAGTCTGCGAAAGTACCGAGCTTGCTGGCTTGATTGTGGATATCTTGAAGAAGACCAAGTTAAAAACTGTATACCAGAGCGGAGCTATTGGTTTCGATTTGGATATTCTTCGAAAAAGCGCAAAGCAGGTAGGGGTGGAAATAATCTCAGGGCCGCCACCCCGTGTCTGGCCACTGCCTATCACAGCTGATTAGAGATGCAATGGGGGCTGAAAAAGAGCCTTGATAAAATTTTAACATTTTGTTGAGGGCTTCTTGTGTCTTGTCAGAGGCTTTAGGGGCCATCCAACTTGTTATATCCAGCACGATAATTTTCCTCGCTATATATGAATCATATTCTCCCAGGACATCAACATCGTTACACAGTGTGCCAGGTATTTGGTCGAGCTGCAGGACGGTTGTTTGACCTTTCAGGGCTCTATTGACGAAACACGCACTCAGACTATCCTCTCACGGAGCAGATCTGATTGCCAAGACTATCAGTGTGCCCATATCCTCACATGATGAGCTTCAAAAAGTATTTCCAACTCTTATACCTGGGTTCATCCTCTGCCAACCTTGAATGAGAGAATCTAACTTGCGTTAACCGGCCGTACGACTGATAGGTGAGCAAGGGAGGAACTTACATCATTTTTGCCCACGGCAACAAAGTCGTCCTCGGAGACTCTCATACTCCCAATTCCTTCTACATACGCTATCGGTGCGTCGCCCATCACCTTCTTGGCGACATCACCGACAGTTGAACCTTTCTTGACAAGGACACAGTCCCTAAAGACGAACTTGGACTCTGAAGCGCCGGAACTAAAAGTCGAAGTATTGCGAACAGGAAACACGGGGACAAGTCCCAAAAGTTCTGCCGCTTTTGTAAGAACCTGGACGACTCCCGTGGATCCAAATCGATATAATACCATGTCCTTAAGGTTCTCAATGCGATTTCGATTCTTCTCGTCCAGGTCCTTGAGGCCACCGCCGGTCGGGTCTCCTTGCTCAATGAGGTCTTCCTTGGTGTCAACAAACTCGCTCCCTTCGACATATTTGATATAGCCTTGTTTTGCCATTTTCCGAAGGAAGATCTCGGATATTGCAGAACAGAGCACGATGGTCTTGGGATCCTGCATCTTGGCGATCTTGGAGATGTTCTTATCCGCATCGGGGTGGTCAATCTTGTTGAGAGCGATGACGGTCGGGAACTTCTCATCCACGAAGCAATTGACAATATGCTCTACCGTCTCGTCGCTCCAGTCCTCCAAAGGCTCCTTGACACCCGAGCGGTCGAGCGTGCGGTTGATGACGGTCGACGTCGCGCCGTATCCGGAGAACTGGCCCTGGAGAGTTTCCACCGCGTTGCCCTTGATGGCCATGTGTCTCCGACGGATCGACCCCCACTTCTGCATGAGGTTGCCCAGGATCCATGCGACGACCTCGCTCCGCAGCCAGGCGATGTCGACCGACGGATCGTACCCCCTCGTCTCCTTGCCTTCCGCGTCCACCGTCCCCGAGGCGTCGACGACATGGATGAGCGCATCGGCGTGCCGTAAGTCGTCGAGGAACTTGTTTCCTAGCCCGCGGCCTTGGTGGGCGCCGGGGACGAGACCGGCGACATCGAGCAGTTCGATGGGGACGGAGCGCCTGCCCGCGTCGCACGCTCCGTAGTTGGGTCTGCAGCGGTCGGAGACGTTGTGACGGGCGCACGCGCAGTCGATCTGGAGGTATCCGATGGCTCTCTGGGGGTCTATAGTAGTAAAGCTGTATGTATACCTTGTTTAGTGTCATCTTCCAACAACAGGAGGGGTAGAGGAGGGGAGCATACGGGAAGTTGCCTAAGAAGATATCAGCGCGCCTGGCCCGGACATGTTCACTGGAACGCAAGGACGTAGAGCAGACTACCGACCGACTTTGGACGAGGCATCCGTCAAGCTGTTGAGGGTGGAGCTCTTGCCTGCGGAGGGCTTGCCGACGAGGCCAATGAGGGGATCGCGGGGCATGGCGTCGAAGAGAGGGATTTGAGTACAGGGGGTTTAAGTATTACAATGCTGGGCCGCTGGGCTAGGCCATTAGATCTAGGATGAATGCAAGGCGGGTTTGGGATCTATCGGCGGCCTGCTCGCTTCGATGTACGATTGATGTGATGCTTGGTTGGCTGGTTTATCTCTATGGCGGGGTGAGTTGAAGCGCGCGTGCGACGTCACAAGAAATTTTCATTTTTGATACGCGATAAGATAGATACTGTCGGTATTGGTGGTGGTACTCCACCAGCATTGAGTGTGGCCGCCCGCTTGGCCGTGGGAAGCACATGGCCAAGTAGCATTTTCCCAGGAAGATGCACTTTTAAAAAAGAATAAAGGGCAAGGGGTGAATTGGGATAACTGCTGATAGACAGATTAGGTTTTCACAGGCAGATGTTTGATAGGCAAGGCAGATAAGGAGCGCTTAATTTTCCGAGCGCTGGATCTGAGTGTTAGGTAGCATGTAGATCTTGCTATGGAACTTGATTTCCATAGCCGCGGTTAACTCTCCCATATCTAATCAAACCCTCAACGTCCCAACTGCCGCCCTGGTTTCTCTCTCGGCCATGTCCACTCCACTCCCCATCGACGTCCTCCCTACCTGGACACGGTTCAACAATGTTGAGCTCGACGGCATCCAGGTGGGACAGGTAGAAGGAAAGGGTCTCGGGTTCGTGGCAGACCGGGACCTCACCACCGACAAGGGACCGCCAACACTGCTCAAGATCCCCCGGGATGCCGTCCTGTCGGCAGAAGCAGTTGGGGACTATGCAAAGGTGGATCGCAAGTTCCGAGAGCTGCTTGAAGGCATGGGCCACGAGGTTGGTCCCCCATATGCCCACCCTGTGAGGGAGAGACGTCTGGCTTACCACCAGAGACCGACGGACACTGAAGACGCCAAGGATTGCCGTCATGTTATATCTGCTGGCCCATTACAGAGCTCCCGCCGGCGGAGCCGGCTCGCATAAAGGGATCGCCTCTACCCCATGGACCGAGTACATCAGATTCCTCCCGCGTCAAATCCCGACTCCCACCCTGTGGACGGAGGAGGAGAGGCTTCTCCTGCGGGGCACATCGCTCGAGGTGCGTTCAAGCAAGATGATGATTTACATATCATACCCACCGGCCATCCGGGACATTTTCGCAGTCTAACTTCCCCATGATGGGATAGGAAACTGTGGTGTGGGAAACCCGGGGGGAAGCCAAGCACTAATACGTGTGATGCTGCAGAAAGCCGTGAATGCAAAACTAGCCACCCTAGTCTCCGAGTTCGATCACTTGCGCGAGGTCAGCGCAGACTTGCCGTTTTGGCAGTCGCTGCTGTTTGGGGAAGATGCCATCACAGTCAAGGATTGGGCACTAGTTGATGCGTGGTATCGATCCCGCTGTCTTGAGCTCCCGAACGCAGGAGACAGCATGGTGCCCTGCCTCGACATGGCTAACCACTCAGACGCCCCAAATGCTTATTATGAGGAGACGGCCGATGGAGAGGTGGTGTTGGTGCTCAGACCTGAATCCACAGCATCCTGTGGGGGTGAAGTTACCATCTCTTACGGGGCGGCGAAGTCGGCCGCGGAGATGCTCTTCAGTTACGGTTTCATCGACAGGAGCACGGCCAAGGAGGAGATTACGCTGGCGCTGGACCCGTTGGCCAGTGATCCTTTAGCACAGGCAAAGGTTCACGTCTACGGGCGATCACCCCTAGTGCGGCTCACTCGGGCCAAGGGGGCGGCCGTGAGCTGGCATAGCCCCTTTGTTTACCTGATGTGCGTCAACGAGGAGGACGGGCTCGAGTTCAAGCTCCTGCAGGACAACGCCGGGGGAAGAGAGCTCAGAGTCTTCTGGCAGGATGAAGATGTGACGAGCAAGATTGACGACTTCGAGTCGCACGTCCAGATGCATGATCTTCACTCTGTGTTTCAGCTCAGGGTCGTCTCTGTCCTGCAGCAGCTGGTCGAGGCACAGCTGGAGCGAACTCGAAGCAGCCCCATCCCTGAACAGGAACACGATGCGAGCTCGAAGCGCGCAGGTGGAGCAGATTACGTTCGGATCGTTGCGACACTGCGAGAGATGGAGTGCTCGCTCTTGGAAGAGGCCATGGCGTCTCTAGCAGAACAGGTAAGCGCATCCCTGCCCAATCATTGGCTCCCATCCGCTCGAACTCAAGCTGGAGGCGAGTGGATGAGGAAACCACTAGCTCTCTTAACCCCCCCTTTTTCCCCTGAGAAGAAAAGGGTGTTTGTTGGGGCGTTTCTACGCAGCGGTCCAGCACTCTACCTGGGATTGTGGGAAAGGGGGTTGCACCCCGTCTGGTCCTACATGCTCTCAACTACTTGACTCTGATGATGCTAACGGCAACTTTCTAGCAAGCCGCCCTGCTTCTAGAAGACGATGTGAGGGTGTATCTCGGGTTGACGGAAGATGTCCCAATTGAGAAATCGTCGGCTCAAGTGACCAATGAGGAGCCGGATTTCAGTTGAGGGACAGGGCTAGCTTAATGGGAGCCGCAGCCAATCAGGACGGATGATCGGCAACTCCGCATGGCCACCGCGAATCATCCATGCCCAGACCCTTGGCAAGGATTTGCTGCCCATGACGGGTTAGCAGTCGTCATGGCCCTACGTACCTGCTGCTCTGCCAGAGCCTGTGCTGGCTGGCTGGGCAGGCTCACAATAAAACACATTTGGATGTATGCACACACACCACGCCACTGCAGTCGGGTCCCGAAATCCGCAGGGCAATCCGCAGGGTCAACCTGTGGCCTTTACCCACATTGGAGACTACTTACTCACCACCGATGATGATGAAAGTGAGTAAGGTAAGGGGTCGACGGTGGTGTGCTGGGGTTCCATCGCTGCTTCTCGATCTCTTCAAGATCAACAGAAATGACATTATTGACTTACTCAGGGCACGGCAAGCGCCTCCCATGATTTTGCTTTTTTAGTCAACAGAACTCGACATGTTGAGGGGAACACCTGACCACGCATAAAGCCAGGCGTAACTCGATTCAATGTAAGACATCCATGTTATTTTAGACTGCGGATGCGGATGAGAACGCGTGCATTAGCAGGTGGGGATGGAAACGGGTGGTGGGCAAACACACCGGCCAGGCAGGCATCATAGCGGCCTTGGTGCCAGGCGCTAGGAGGATCAGAGGCCATCCCACCCTTCACCGACCTCATGGCGAGGCGTCGTAGCATCGGTTTCATTTTCACATCTTGTGCTAGAATAGGCTAGGGGCGAAAGATCTGTGCGGCTTCCGCAGGCCGTTCGTCCTAGCAGAGAGACTTGCGGGCCTCTAGCCTGGCCATAGTAATAACCCTTTGGTCTGGTCTGACAAAGTGTTCGGCGAATGTCACCGGGGGCCCAATTGTACGCCCCTAATCTGGAGCTAATCACCCCGGTCATTGCGGCTCCGCGTTCTGTCAATAACACTAAATAACACTAGACCTTAATACTCGGGGGGAGCAGTCTAGTGAGTCGTGCTGGGGATTGGTATCGGTCAAGGCTGGACGTCATTAAGATCATAAAGACCAGTAATTACAACATGTAAGATTGTCGTTTCGAGTCACACGTCAGGTCGAGTCATGTCAGGTCCGGACAGCTTCCCCTCCCTCCATCCCCAGACAATCTGTAATGTACATGTATGCTTGGGCGCCTTGTAGTCTCTGGGAAGCCACGCGAGCTGGTAATTTTAGCTTGCATTGCTGGTGCCGGATCCCCGGATTGAGAATTCGGCTGGAGCCAATGGCTGAATCATCGGTAAGCATGCGAAAAGGGCCTTAACCTGTCTGAGGGCAAGGCGGCTTTTCCTTTACTCCGCACTACCGGGCATCTTCGAACACCAGGCCCCAGGCTTGACACATTTAATTAGGTTACAGATCAGAGGGACACTATGTCAGGGCTCGCGTGTCAGTGTTTGTAGAAATCGCCCCCAGGGGACGAAGTAAAACCGGAGGAGGAGGTGCAATTTGCAGCCTAGAGGCAGTGCTAGGACGGATCTCCAAAGAGTCCGTTGTGGGCATGGATGAAGCCAAGACCGCCTCGGGCATGGTTGACTGCCCCGGATTACCAGCTAGCGGGCCTTGCGTCCTTGGGAATGAGATACCTAGATCCATGTGGTTTTCCCCAAGGGCTACTCGCAGATGTGGCGGGCGATGACTCGAGGGATCGAGATAGTGTCGTCTGCCCAGTGCTGGCGGTGCGAAACACAGGTGGCTGCTCAGCTGCCCCGGATTTCCCCGCAATCTGCATCTTGGAGTAAAATGATACGATCCCATAATAACAAGATCCCATATTTATGGACGGGCAATGCAGAGAAACGCATGGCCCAGATACAATGATTACGGGGAGTTGAGATGGGTGCACACACCAGGAAGCAAGTCGTATGATGTTGGATCGCAATATTGTCTGACAATCTTGCCTGCCATTGCCTGTTCTGGTCGGTCTGCTAGGCGCTGCCCAGGATCACTCCACGTCCCGGCCTGCATTCCTACCTGCCTTACCTACGGCCAGGTAGGTGGAAGGTGAAGCGCGTGCCCGCTGTAGCTCGGCGTGTTAGTCCGTTTGGCAGCCGCAATCTGGGGATGGGGTTGGGCTACTCTCCCGCAGCGCTCCCCACTAGCCTCCTCGTTGCCGTGGTCGCTGCAGCTAGAGGATGAAGGGATGACGCGAGAGAATGCGGATGGAGGCAATGAGCAGACGGAACAGCGTAATTCACGCAGTCTCGTTCGTCGACAGAATGGCATCAAGTGCAGCGTCCGATATCAGCCGACCCCCCCAAACAAGATGGGCCATCCTTCTCTTTTCAACCAGCGCCAGCTAGGGCCCAAAATGGAGAGCCAGCTAATTATTCACTAGAGGTACCTACCTACAGGCACCAGACTGGAGAGGCAACGACCGGGGGGGGCGTGCAAGGGTACGTACCGACATCCCCCAGATTCAGCCCACCCCAGTCTCTCTGTCCGGGGCCTGGAACGCCCCCCCCTCCCTCTGAGGTCCCTCTGTGGAGGGTCACTGGCCGCTGAGCCAGTAGCGACCTTCGCAATGATGACTGCCCCCAATCCCCTCCCCCAGACCACTTCTCTTTTCTCCAGCGCACATCTGCGAAGCACATTATTTGACAACCCTCTTCCCTCCACCACCTCCCACCCCCCTTCCTCTGTCTCTCTCTCACGCGACCTCGAATCTCTCAATCTCCAAGGACGACTTTTATTTTTTATTTCATTTGCGACTCAACCAAGGATACCCTTTTTATCTACTGCGTTCGTCCACCCAGCGGTTTCAGCCTGCCCAGGAGAAAATATACAACCCGCCATGGTCTGTTGGTGACCTGCGCTGCTCCGTGATATCACTCTTCCCCTGCTAGAGTCTACCACGCCCGCTCTCACCCAGACCTCGACTTTTTTTCACCAACCTGCCTTAGACACCCAGCAAGGCACATCATCATCTACCTCACCCGAGCGAGCCGCGCCCCTTTCTTTTCTCTCCGGGATATTTTTTCCCACCAACCGCCCAACATGCCTGGCATCCTACCCATGAAGGTGATCAAGGTGGGCAACAGTTCACAGAGCCGCATCGCCCAGGCATGCGACCGTTGCCGTAGTAAGAAGATTAGATGTGATGGAGTCCGCCCGACCTGCACACAATGCGCCAACGTCGGCTTCGAGTGTCGCACAAGCGACAAGCTGAGCCGGCGGGCGTTCCCCCGTGGGTACACTGAATCATTGGAGGAGCGTGTACGAGTTTTAGAAGGCGAGGTTCGGGAGCTGAAAGATCTGCTGGACGAGAAGGATGAGAAGATTGACATGTTGTCAAAAATGCACGGAAACCACCACCAACACCAGAGCCCCCGCCAACCCTCGATATCTCATTCACCCTCGGCCTCACCGGACTCGAGAAAGGACTCGCCCCCGGCCAAGGAAGACACATTCCGCATCCAAGCATCACCCTTATTACTCGGCGTCGAGAACTCAGACTCTTACTTCATGGGCCCATCAAGTGGCCGAGCATTTATTGGTACGTCTTTCCAACATCACCCATGGCATCTTAAACCTCCCCTTTTTACTAACCTCACCCACTGCGTATAGAGGCATTTAAGCGCAAGATGCAGGAGACTGGCAAGCAGTGCACTGATTTCCACCCTGAAGCCTTTCTACACATCCAAGGCACTCCTCCTCTGGTCACCGGCGCTGTGGACCAGACATTTTCTGTCCCCCCTCGTCTGTTCTCAGACCGCTGTGTCAATGTCTACTTCCAAGAATGGGCACCACTCTTCCCAGTCCTGCACAAGCCCACATTCCTGCATGTCTATGAGGATTTCGTTGCCGATCCCACAAAGATCAAGTGCAATTACAAGACTGCTCAGCTGTATCTTGTCTTCAGCATTGCTGGGCTGTCATCTGAGGCTCCTGACCTGCAGCAAGTGGCTACTTGTGAATATCAGTGGCTCAAGGCCTTGGACTATATTCTGATGGAGAACACGATGGGCACACTGCAGTGCCTCATTCTTGCACTCATCTACTGCACTATGCGGGCTGATTACAAGCGTCTCCAACACTACAAGGGCATCGCTGTCGGCCTTTCACACAGGCTCGGTCTGCACCAGAGCCAGAAGCGGTTCTCGTTCGGTGCCTTGACCATTGAAACAAGAAAGAAGGTCTTCTGGACTTTGTACACTCTTGACTGGTATGTGTCCCTTTGTTCTTTATCTCTATGCCTGCTGACAAATGTAGTTTCACTGCCGCCACTCTCGGTCTGCCCAAGCTCCTGAAGGAAGAGGATGTTCAGGCTGAATACCCTACCGACACTGATGATGAGTATGTCACAGAGAAGGGTTTCCAGCCAACCCTTCCTGGAGAATTCACTCGTCTCTCCAGCGCGCTCGCCCTGTTCCGAGCCACCCGCATCCTTGCCCGCGTCTTGGAAAAGATTTACCCCGCAACCTCAACACATGAGCTCTCTCTTCAACAGATGGAGGCCCTCGAGGCTGACCTCGAGACTTGGTACCGTGATCTGCCCGGCCATCTGCGATTGAACTTTGTCCAGGATAAGCCGTCGACAGATGTGACTGGCAGCCGGTCGCCTCTTCTGGTACGTATATCCTAGTCCCCTATTGACAAGAACAACCCCTGACATTGATATCCCAGGCCCTGGCATACAACTTCATCCGAACACTTATCTGGCGCCCTGCCGTTGGCTCTGCTCTCGGACAGAAGGCAGCGCCCGCACTCATGGCTATCGCCGACTCCAGCAAGCGCACTATCCAAATCGTTCAGCTCCTGGAGGAGCGCAACATGAACTTCTCATTCTGCCTTAACAAGACCGACTTGCTGATTACCTGTGGCATGACTCTCTTGTACCAGGTCATTGACCTGAAGCCAGACAGCAGAATCATGCGAGAGTATGAGCGTCTGATTAACTCGGTCATCAAGATCGTCGAGCGCCCCAAGGCCCCTGGTTCTTGGGACTTCAAGCGAGTTTCCGGCAAACTTATCGCAGTTGACGAGCCTCTTGCCAGCAGCCCAACCATGCAGACCTCACCCCGGGAGGTTTCCATGCCAGCTCCTTCGCAACGCGCTTCGCCTTCCGTCTCCCACCTAAGACAGCCCTCCGCTTACAGCCCGCTCGGAAGACATCCCGAGGCTTCGCAGAGCGAGAGCGACCTGCATGATCACCACGAGAGAGCCAGGCGGATGACCCTTCCCAGTGCTGCTGGCCAGCGACCGGACTTGTACTCCAGCCCTCGCCCATCAACAGAAACACCCGAGAACGCCATGGCCCAGCAAAGCCAGCGGGTCTCGAACCCTTCCAAGGCGAAGCGCCGACAGAGCTCCTCAACCACAGCCTCGCGTCACAACCTGGACTACCTCTCACTAAAAGCTACCCAAAATGAGTCAAGAGCCATCTCGCCATCTCGCAACCGAATGCACCCTCCTGTGTCTATGCCGCAACAAGGCCACCCAGCCATGATCAACGGTCAACTGCCAATCAAGATGGCCTCGCCTGCTACCAGTGCCGAATGGGAGGTTCTTCTCGGGCAAATGGACGGGGGACTTAACAATGTCTACGATGCTATCTACGGTGGGCAGAGCTTCCACGCTGACGTACCTGTCTCGACGGGAGCTCAACAACCCAGCGACTGGTCACCCGACTCGTGGGACCTGACCAGCTTCAACATCGGCGACTACGGCACCGGGCCAGCGGCGCCTCAAAGCGTCCTTAGCCTAAGTGATGAGAGCCTCACCTCAGGCGAGGATGTCGCTCCCTCGGAGTTGGGACTTAGCATGGGAAATGTGGATTACGGTAACAGCATGATGTCAGCGAACACGACGAATAATGAAGGATATATCCTGGATAATCTGAACGGGTTTTAAAAATGGGAAGCCAAAATATTTGACGACAACCGGCTTATGGTACATTTACGGGCATGGCTTTTGTTTTTATTCATCTTTTTTCAACAAGGGGAATATTTGGGCTGGGCGTGCGATTCGCCTACGGGTCTTTCTTGGCGCATTATGGGATGGGGATGGCAGGGCAGCCGTCTCGGGGTTCATCTGGCATTGCTTGATTTTGAATAGGAGTACTACACACATATTGATGTCACAGGACAGCTTGGCTAGGAGGCTTAGTTGGGTTATTTATGTCTAATACGCCATCATCGGTTATCAATGGGAATGGGAGGGAGGAAAGCACAAATCTGGATCATATTTATTTTCCCGATATCATGGGAGCTTGAAGGGGAAATCTGGTTGATTGGAATCTTTTCCTTTTACTTATTTTGACAAAGTTCTTTTGCCCTATGTTCGCGTGTTTTTGTGGGATTTTGCTTTATACGTGTGATTTTTGGTGCTCTTTCCGCAAACGAGATTGAGAAAGGCATGCATGCGTTTACCTATGCTCTTTTGGAATAAAGCACGAGAGCAATCTTTAGTCCCTAAAAGAAGTAAAAGAAGACAAAGTTTATTTACGCTTAAAAAGGACACCCTCTTGACTGTAGTGTGTGATTGCGAAGAATGGACCGTCAAGGTTTCTCGGCGAAGCCTTCTAGACCACGCTACCGATGAAGCTACACGAAGAAGGTTCAGGAGAGAGTCTAGACAGGACGGAGGGGGAGTGTGGGGGATGGGGAAACCCGTCTCTGTAAACGGGCGAAGATGGTGTGGTCGGGAGGACGGTATAGGCAGGGCAATGACTCGCGATATTCGGGGAGTAATGGCGAGACTGTTGGGGATATGAGACCGGGCCGGAGCCGGCAGGGCAGAGCAGGACTGATTATCTACCTAGGCGAGGGCGAGGAGATGTCTGCTGGCTGTGGCGTGCGCGAGGTGTATAGAGAGACCCTGGGCGGCGTCTATTCTCGTGTGTGCTGCTGGGGGTGAATGCGGTTGGATTCGGGGAACGGGGTTACGGGTTTACGTGTATGCTGGTGGCAGTATGTATGCATACGAACGGCTGAGCATGAACGGCTGAGCATGCAGTCAGTCAGGCTAGCCAGGTGTGAGAAATAAGAGTGAAGGCGAAGGGGGAAATTTCTTTGCATCACACGGGACCCGTCCCCCCCTGCGTGATGGCGATGGTGTTATGATTTGCATGGGACGGACGGAGAGACACATGGGCATAGAGGTAGGGCGAGGGAAAGGGTGTATGTCTATATTCCATATTCGACCTCTCAGGAGCGAACACGGTGCGTATAGGGCGACAGAATGATGCGTTGACCAGCCTTATCCGGCCTATACATCAGGGTACATGGCCGGGAGAGGAATGATTCATGGATGTGCAAGAGCAGGGTCCGGTAATGGGTTCCATTGCAGATGCATTACAGAGTACAGACACGGCGCACCCCTGGCACGATGGGCATTAGCATTTCTCCAGTATAGGATGGGGAGCGGACGGGCCACGTGAGTGGGCGAGATGGGGGAAACATCATGTTGGCAGCGTGGGGAAGGGCAAGGGGAAATGCGGATGCCGCTGGGGAAAGGATGGATTTGTTTCCTCTGAGCGCATTTTTCTTTCGTTTCGCGATGCGACCCTGTTGATGCTCTCGGCCCCGTACATGGCCATGTCGTAAGGGCGGATGGTTTGTGTCCCCGGGATCCTTCCTCGTGGTATCTCGGACGAATCGAAGCAGCTGAATCAGCGTGCATCCGCGCGCTATCTGTCTTGGGTCGCAACAGGGCGAGACAATCGGGTGGTTCTGGATGGGTAGATGGCCGTGTAGTTCCGCTGGCAGAGGTGAGAGGACCCATGTCGCCTGCCGAGAGTTATGCCACACCTCTGCCTGGCTGCATGAATGATGTTGTTTATCGGGCTAGACCTACTGGAAAAGAGACTGGCCTCGCGCGAAAGCCGGCGCTGGGTCGAGTGAGAAGTCGTATCGAGAGGACAATCTCTGATGCTCCCATGATGTTTGCAGCATCCTTATCTCCAACCTTGCGGCTGTCTCCATGTCGCTTATCAACTGGCTTTGAGCAGGATACCATCGATCGTGCTCGCTTGCTGGCTGCATAAGTTCCCATTCCTTTGAACTCCAGCCAACCCCAAACACTTGAAACGTCGGAGCCGCAATACTCTCGCTTCCATTGCGGCTGCAAAGCCAGACCCCAGAGGCATCGTCTTACCTTTTACCAGGGGGGGAGATTGCCAGATCTGATAAAATCGTACGTTAAAATTCCGGTACTAGACCTGAATCGCTCGCACCTAGCTAGAGATGCCTTCCTACAGCACAACGTACTCATATTGTCTTAGGGGTAGCAAGAGTTGGAGCAAAGGTTTCAGAACGAGCACAATTCGAGTCATTTTCAGCCAATGATCCTGGCAATGACGAGCTTCTCATCAACAAAGAGCAATAGTCGATCTGCATCAAGGAAAACCCTTATTGTCACCCCCACAAGCACTGATACATGGGTACTGCATGCCTGACATGCCTTGTCTATGGGAAAGCAATGTATAACAAGCCAAAGTTACACATTGCTCCGTACTTATACCGTAACGCGACGGGGAGGGTAAATACTAAAATGGCAACGATAGTTTGAAGCCAGATGATTAACAGTATGACGTCTTGGCTAGGTATGTGGAAGGGGAGATCTTCTAGAATACATATTCAAATATCTTTGATTTTAAGGCGACTCTAATTTGACCGCACCAGCACACAGCGACACTGCTAGTGATAGAGGCAAATGGCTAGCACAACTCATTACAGGAACCTAGAGCAAACATAGAGGCCACCATTGTGTATACTATTGACAAGGGCGTAAGGCCTAGTGCCAGCTCCGATTAATGGCGAAGGGTAGTTCATCTTTCGAAGTCTCTTGACTGTGCCTCCTTCTAGGCCAGCGCTTGCAAAGAGGCATTGGTATTGCGAGTCAACTTTGCTGTTACCTCGTTGCACATACTCCGAGTCTAGTTGCTAAATTCTAGTCGCGTGGGCCAACTTGCGCTTCAGCTATGAAGGCAAACCTGTCGAGACCCATTGATGAGCTCATCGAGGCGAAAGTCCATGCCCAGCATCTTGACCGCGTACTGTATGTTGACGCGGCGGGTGCAAATGACGTGAGCGTCACATGACGATGGAGAATGGAGAATTGGGCTGAAGTCGTGACCAGCGAATAGCCCTGCCGATCCCGAGCCAGCTTTCCCAGGTGGAGCGTGGCGTTTATAGTGCAGTGCCTCTGATTCAAGTTCCCCCAGCCAGCTAAACAGAAACCTGGAAGCACTACTCTGTATTGCCAGACGCTATGCACGTTTGGCGCGGGGGGGCGTACAGTAAATATAGTGACTGACCTGCTGAATCATGTGGGGGCGGGAGCCGCAAACCGTTCCAGCAGCTCCAGGCACTCGGCTGGCGGCAGCTGAGCGCTGTCATCCAGTGAAGACGGCACATGGACCAGGCCTAACACCGAACACAGCTGCCAGGCGCTGGAAACTCCGCTATGTCCGTGACACCGGATACTCACCTAACCCACCTGTCCACCGGCCATCATGGAGATCATCACGGGCTGCCAGATGCTTACATCTCGCATACCGACATAGATCGAATCATCAGTAGACTAGATCTGCGGACATACTGTTATTGTAGCTGCCAGACCTGCAGCGCCACCAAGCAGCCAGCTCACTTTAGCCCTCGTCCTACCTATCTTATACGGCTATATCCCCTCCTCGAAACATACCTCCCTTAGACTGTCGAGATGACTGCTGGAACAACGGCGGGTCCAGTTCCCAAAGGTAAGAGGCGTCTTTCTTCTTAAATACTCACTCGTCCATCTCATCCGTCGTCCATCTGGAGCACACCTTCATCCACCTGTAACATGACTTATATCCCAACTGATTCTCCTCTATTCGCCCAATCCTAAGCGCCTCTTTGTCTGGTTACTTTCTCTCTCTTCAGTCCATCAGTTCCCGTACCCTCCTCCACCCCCGCGTTTGCCATTTCCACTTCGCAGGGGGTAACATCAGCGATTGGTTCGCCAAGCTCACATCTGCCTTCTCAGCTCGATGGGCCACTGCCATTCGCTCCCGGCAAGATGCCAGCCGCTATCTGCCCCAGACTATAGCCCACCGGGGTTACAAGGCAGCATGGCCAGAGAACTCCATGGCTGCCTTCAAGGGCGCTGTCGAGGTTGGCGCCCACGCCATCGAAACCGACCTGCACCTGTCTAGGGACGGCGTTGTTGTTCTCTCACATGTAATTGACCTCCCGTTGTCTTCTTCTATCCGCACCCTCCCCTTTCTTTCCCCTCCTACTCTTCCTAAAACATTCTATTCTCGGTGGGTTAAGGGGAATAGGATGGGTAGGGCTTGGCAGCTCTCCTGAAACCCAAGTCCTTGTCAGGTGTCGTTTGACCGCCTGCTCTATTCGACTCTTTTTTGGTCTCTCTAGCTTGTGATTTCAGAGCTAACCATCGCGACTTATGCAGGACCCTAGCTTAAAGCGTTGCTATGGAGTGGACAAGCGCATTAGCGAGTGTAACTGGGACTACCTCTCCTCTCTCCAAAGTGTGCGTGAGCCGAAGCAGCCTCTGCCGAGGTTAAGTGACCTGCTGGAGTGGCTTGCCTCACCCGGAAGAGAGGGGATATGGCTGTTACTCGATATCAAGGTAAGCAGCCACGCGAACATCTCGTGCCTCGGCCCGGCGCAGAGTGTCCCTTTTCGTTCTATGCCGTTCTCTTACCCTCCACCGTTCATATTCACACATGCAGGACATCTTGGCAGTGTGGAGGTGTACTCCGATATGACCAGAGAGATGAGTAGCCAGTCGCTGACCAGACTTGTTTGTCACAGATCGATGATGACGCCGAGAAGCTTGTCGGTGCTCTTTCCGACACGTTGAAAAAGGTGCCTCCCACGCAGAATAAGCCGTGGGATGAACGAGTCGTTTTGGGCTGTTGGAACGTAAGTCAAACGGAGAGCAGAAAGAGACTCGGAAAACTCCTGTCTCCTCGAAAACATTCACTCACATGTTTTTCCCTTTTCTTACACCGTTATAGGCAAGCTATATCCAGGCCTCCCGTCGCTTACTTCCCACCTATCCCGTCGCTCACATCACATGGTACCTCCCATACGCCCGCCACTTCCTAAGCATCCCGAACCTAGGCTACAACGTATTCCAGAGAGCCCTGGTCGGCTGCAAAGGCTCCCGCTTCCTGCACGATGCCCAGAGCGAGGATAGGCCGGTCTACGCATGGACCGTCAACGAGGAGCGCTGGATGAGGTGGTGCATTGAGCAGAACAACCCCGCCGGCTCCTCTGGCACCTCGTCCCCGAGTGAAACGAAGCCGCTTCTGGGAGAGAACTCTCCCGCCGGCGCTTCCACGGGGGTTAGCGCCGCCAGGGGCGTGAGGCTGATCGACGGCGTAATCACCGACGACCCGAAGCTGTTCCTCGAGGTCTGCAGGAGGTGGGAGGACGAGCGGGACGGCAAGGTCGCGCCGGCCAAGGGCCCAGGGCTGGTCCAGAGTATCAGGACCGGCCTCGCAACGTTCCTCCAGGGGCTGATGTTCCGGGTCATGTCGACGGGTTTCTTCCTCCACAATAGATACATCACCAACAGGCTGGACTTGCTTCCCGCAGACAAGACTCATCCCAAGAACGAGTAATTCATTGGACGGACGGAGAATACATGACAAGTCTTAGAAGTGCGTGGGATTTTTAGCAAACAATACAAACAGCATAGCGCATCTGTATCGGGACTCACTGTTCCCGGAATCAGGATAGAGATATGATATCAGGGGTTTCATCATTCAAGCTTGGAGCGCCCATTCCAATCTATCCCGTCATATTCCAACATACTTTTTCAATAGAATAGCACCTATTTACATGTCACAATAATCCATTGCGTAGGACAATAGCAGAGCAGAAGAGGTGATGTTTGTCTGTCCATTGTCCAGTTAGCTGAATTTAATTTTACAAGAGCATCTGGCCTATCTGGATTGTCACTGAAATCGATAAAAAGGACACAGCAGTTTGCTTCATAGTCATGAATTTATTATACAATGTATTGTGTATTCTCAGACTAACGTGAATTCCCCCAGTATCTCTCAAGGAAGATCACATCACCAAGTATCACTCCGTTCTTTTTCCGACGAAAACGCTCATACCCTTTTAAATTATGTCAAATGAACGCCAGTATGCCTGTAATGTCTTCAAGAAAACTGCTCCGCCATCCAGAAATCACAAAACCAATGATCGGATCCCTTAGATTTCCACGTCGATGTCCAGATCGAGCGATCCAATGACATCGTCGTCCATCAAGGGCTTGTGAATTCCTGGCAGCCCCTTCTTCTCCGAAAAGCTCTCTTCTTGGAGCTTCGCCAGATGAGACGGCATCGACTTTGTCGAGTTGCCCTTGGGTGTCCCATTGGCGGTTGCGCTTGCAGCAGCAGCGTCGGCTGCATCCTTCTTGGCGGCCTTTTCGTTGACGTCGTGCACGAACTTGGCCTTCGTCTTGACACGTCGGGACGGGTCGTCCTCGACCAGCTCACCGCGCGATATCGCCTGCTCAATCTCACGGGTCCGTGCCATCTCCTTGAGCTGAGCCTTGCGTACAGCTTCAGCGTTGAGACGACGGTTTTCGCGATTTCGCTCAGCCAAACGATCTTGCTCCGTCTGCTTCTTAGACGAAGAATTCTTGTTCGTCCCGAGGCTTGTCCTAAATGCCAGGCGTTGTGAACCCAGCTTATCGAGTTGCTCCTGCAACTCCTCGGCCTTGTTGTCATCACCCCTCTCTCTGGCTTCCTCCAAAAGGCGAGATACTCGCTCGCGTTCGGATGGATCGAAGCGTTTCATCAGCTCATTCTTTCGAGCGAGACGCGCTTTGATTTCTTCATTTGTCCACTTATGGTTGATCAGATTGTTGATGTCATCAATCTTGTCAGAGAGGAACGCCTTTGTGGGCAGTGTCACCCCATCGTTATGGCACGTAACTTGATAGCGGCTGACCTCGCCCTATCTGCTGTGTCAGTTCCATCTCGCAGTACATCAATCGGGCAGGCTGCATACCTCTGTAAACTTCCCGCTTGAGGCTGCAATAAAGGGGAATTCCTTGGCAGACTTGCCGTGGGCGGCCTTGACGTATTGATCCGTCACAAAAGAACCATTTGGCCCTGACAGCGCATAGGGCCGGCTAGTGGTAAATCCTAAACCGAGGGTTAGCATCTTGTGCACGATTCGACGAATCCCTAAACATATGCCATACCTTTAATGAGAGCCATGCGGTATTGGTCGATGCCGGTCTCAGGGTGCGGACCTAGAGCAATTCGAATATAGCATCCGATGATAGAGGCCTCAAATCCAGGCGTGAAGCAGACTTGGGCAAATTCGTTACGGCCTAGTCTGACCCTGTCGTAATCACGTAGCTCTGGTGGAGGAAGATCCTTGGTCTCATCAGGCTCCGGGGTGCGGCTTTTCGCCCGCCCATAGCTATCCTCACTCTCCGCGCCTGGTGAATGTGCTCGAGGCGAGTACTTGTCCCGTCGTCTCTCCTGGTCTTCTCTGCGCTTCTTCTTATCAGCCCGAGCCCGTCGGAAAGACTCGATGGCAGTCTCGTCCTTGTCCGTCCGCTGTCGTGAGCCTGTCCGCGTGCCCTCGTCGAGCTCTGCAGCATCGGCCGAGCGCTTCTGGGCGGCCTGGCGCTCTGTGTTCTCGGCCATCTGGCGCAGGCGACGGTTCACCTGCGCATTGTTGAGTTCAGTCGCTCGGTCGTTGAGGATCTGTTCTCTTTCTAACTCGCCCAGCGCCATGATCTGAGCCTTTTCGGCATGGCTCACGAACATGCCCTCAACGGGATACTTGTCATTGAAGTCATCGTCCTTTTTAGCGCGTGATGGCTCAGCTTCAGAGTCAGACTCATCCATGGGCGCAGAGTCGTCAGAACCAGGACTCCGAGGCTCAGAAGACCTGTTCAAGCAGCGGTTAGTACCAATTGCCTGGGAAAGCGTGCAGGTGATGGTAGCGCCAGGGGTGAACCCGCAACCGTGACAGTAGACCCAGGCCACTACCACTATCGCAATGATGATGATCTCGAAGGAACAAGCATGTGGGATGACTGCACTTACGCCTCGCCTTCCTCCTCCGACTCATCACCGGTGCGCCGTTTAGTCTTCTTCGCGGACGCGTTCTTCGACTTCTTCTTGGGCGGAGGTGAGACAGAGCGCTCTCTGCTCTCGGCTATCGAGCCCTCGTCCCCAGAGTCACCTCCAGCGAGATCGAGGAGATCCTCATCGAGATCCGCCATCGTGTGTGTACGTCGGGAATAAAAGGGGGCGCGCTCAGTACAAAGAAGCCTTTGCGACCAGCCTGACCAGGTCCGAGAGATGAACCAGTCTGAGCTCGAGCTGTCGATTCCGGGTGGTCACAAGAGGCTTCAGGTTTTCGTCGATGGCGAGGATAGATACGGATGCAAGCTGGAGATGAAGTTGGCGAATCTGGAGGTGAGGGCTGGATGAGCAAGATCTGAGTTCAGGCGTTCAAGGTGCTCTTCGCCTTCACACAGGTCCTCCTCTGATTGGCCGCGGGCGCCCAGCAACAGCGCGCGTTACCTCAGTGCTGGGAGAAAATTTTGTGGGGCCCTACCCTGTAACAAAGGAGCGTCTGCGCGGCGAAGCTTTAGTCCGAGCGCGGGTGGGAGAAGAGGAGCCAATCGGTGGGGCTGCCGGAGCTACAGGGGAGTTCTTTCGCCCGGAATCAATTAAGTCACTGGAGCTATCGCATGATTTCTACCTGCGGGCACTCGAACGGCCACCACCGGACACCGGAGCATGCGATCTCTGCAGCCTACATCGCATTGAACTCGAAACCAAGATGCTCGCAACACGAGCCATTGCCCGCCCAGCACGCAGGCTGTGCGCCGCACCGCAATGCGTCTCGCTCGCCCAAAGGTCGCTGTCCACCACCCCCGCCATCAAGGCCCAGCATGTGTCGTCCGACGCAGCATCCGGCACAGCTGCCCCCAAGAAGCGCAAGCCGCTCACCCAGGAGCAGCGTGACTTTCTCTCCTCTGCAGTATGATCAATCCGAGCCGGGGCCATCCCATAGTTCGGAAAATATACTTACCATCCCCTCTTGCCACAGCTCCGGGTCAACCAATCCGGCGAACTCGCAGCCGTCCTCATCTACACAGCCCAGGGCCCCCCGATCCTCCGCAAGCACCCCCATCTTCGCCCCCTGATGGCCCATATGCACGACCAGGAAGCAGAGCACTTCAAGACCTTCAACAGCCTCATCCACAAGCACCGCGTCCGCCCCAGCGCCCTGTACCCGCTCTGGTCCGTCATGGCCACCGGCCTGGGCTGGTCGACGGCGGTGATGGGCCGCGAAGCCGCCATGGCGTGTACCGAGGCGGTCGAGACGGAGATCGGGGGCCACTACAACGCGCAGATCCGGACTCTGCTGGAGATGGTCGGGCAGTGGGAGGCGGAGGGCTACGAGGTCGGTCCCGAAATCACCGACTTGCTGAGCACCCTGCGGAGGATCAGGGACGAGGAGCTCGAGCACCTGGACCACGCCCTCGAGAATGATGCCAAGGATGCGGAGCCGCACTGGCTCCTCACTGGTGTGATAAGGGCAGGATGCCGGGGTGCCATTTGGGTGAGCGAGCGTGTATGAGCAATTATGAGTACCCTAGTTTAACCTATGGGGAATGTACAAAAACATGTACCATTGGAAAGAGTAATAGCATTGATTAGATATATAAAAAACTATGTATATGTTGGACAATCGCAATTGGCAGACCGAACAGGAAAGGGGAGAAACGATTGCTCCCGAAGGCAAGGCAACAACGCCTCTATACCGCAGACTGGAAACAAAAACTCTCTGGTTGCATATAACGAAAACTCCAGCGCAATGCACTTGACTGCAAGCATAAAATAGAAATGTAATACAGAATCTGTACTTCGGATCACGGTTCAAGGACCATGTTAGGTACTGTGGCACGGTTAGTGGTTTTGCTTCGACGAATACGACTGGATGCAGTGTCAACTTACTAGATGGAAAGAGGAGCGACACCGTCCACCTGGTAGCCCCAGTTACCATTCGCCTCCTCAGTCAATAGCCAATCGTACGGGAACTGCACGAGATGGCCTTGGGTCAGTTTCATCAGTTCTTCCGCCTCAGCGCGAGTGGGCATATCATCAATAGTGAAGCCTCGTCGGCTACCCTTCGTCGTCGCTCTACGACGGCGTTTAACAGAGCCAACTGGTACCGGCGAACCGTTGTTAAGATCTTTCGAACTCGGCTTTTCTAGTGTAGAGAACGTGGTTCTGCGCTCTCGCTTCTTCTCGGGCTCCAAGAACTTCGCATGAGCACTGTCCACGGGAGGGAAAGGTGTGTCTCCCCGAGAAGAGACCGGAGAGGACGTCTCATGCTCGCGGGCCAGCTTCTCCGCCGGGGTCTTATGCTCCAACGATGCTCCCGTTGAGGTCCTCTCAACACTTGGGCCATCAGAAGTTACCTGCTTCTCGCTCATCTCACCCGTCTCCACCCCAGGTATGATAATTCGAGGTCTCTCGTCGTCTTGAGAACCAATGTTGGCTTTCTCAGCAACCTTGTGTGCCACCTTAGCAGCTTGTTCCTCAACAGCTTTCACAATTGCTTCAGGTCCAGGTGCGCCGATACCAAGGCCAGCTGATGTTGGCGCATGAGAGTGATCCGATTTTGAGTCTGGATCCTTACTCTTAGGTCGTCCATCCATGCTGGCATAGAATCTTTTGCCATACTCGTCATACTCCTGGTATTCGGCCCAAGTGAGAACTTCGGAGTCGGGCATACATCGGAACACTCTACGGTAGAGTTTCGTATTGTTGGCGGCACACCTGTTCCAGATATCTTCAAAAAATGTGTGATTCACTGGGTCGCGCATACAGTCTTTGTCAATGTGGGCGAGTTTAATATCGGCAGCCATTGGATGAACCACACCAGCAACTGCGTTTCCTGCAGAATCAACCTGAACAGGAGGCCCGCCAATGTCGGTATCGTCAACTACTGGGAGTGATGGCAGTTGTACAGCGCGAGGCAGCCCCAACTGGTCTGTGGTGCGTCGGTCAAATGGAGGCATGGGTGGGAGTAATTCCGATCCAGCATCAATATGGTCCAGAGATTTATGTTCGGGCGCTGGGCTTGCGACATGAGGCTCCTTTGGCGCCTGCAGCGTCCCCTTACCCTCGGAGCCAATATGGCGAACCAGGACCTCTCGACCATTGACCACGACGGAGTCACGCCCAGCATCCAGGCCTGACTGCTCTGCCGACTTCCAGTTGTCTTGGCCATATCCAGACAGATCCCGCTGGTGTTCAGGGTTATTTGTGACCCTTGGGTCGGATTCTGGCTCGTTGACGACTCCAGAGCTCGACGACGACGACGACGATGAGGATGGTGACGAGTTCGACTCATGAATAGCCTGAGCCGACTCCAGGTCCAGGGCGTTGTTGAAGCTAGGTAAGCGGGCTGGCGCAGATGCCTGGGTGGGCTCAAGCGAGCTTGGGCCAGCTTCGTTCTCATTTTCCTGATAGATCATGTCCATCTCCTTCTCGAATGCCTCGCGATCCATTTCCTGCTGACGCTCTTGCTCAAGAATCTCGTCGACATCCAACCCCAGGTGCTCACGCATGAGTCGTAGACGCAGAGTGTGGGCGAATCTACCAACAAGGTATGGTTTACCAGCCATCGTCGATGATATCATGTCAGTGTCTCGAACAATGGCTGCGCATTCAGAATCTCTCGTGCCAAGCATAGATCTCTCATTGATGTTTGCAGATCCGATAAGAGCCACACGGTCGTCCACAATGATAGTCTTGGCGTGAATATACAGTTGTTCCGTAGACAGAGTGTCGTTGCCGATAATACCCCATTGCCTAAGCGAGTAGAAATTGATGTAGTCCTCAGGTTCAATATCAACGGCCCGGAGACGTCCAAAAATGGACGAGTCACCTCGACATATACTGCGGAACTGGCTCATCATAATCATACGGACACTGGTTCCTTCCTGCTCATCAACGGTATTTTGGAATCCGGGAAGCAAGGGCATGACGATGACACATCGCCATTCTTCTCCATTCTGGTGGGCCCTCACGATACGCTCCACGAGGGCGTCACCGATCCGGTTCACTATCCGCGTGCCATCCATCTCGGTGCTGGTGATGAAGAATTGGTTTTCTATGTAGATAAAATGCTCAGAGTCTTCAATCATCTTCAGGTAGGCAGTCTGGATGCTATGCTCCGTTTGCTCGATACCAAGTGACCAGGTGGTAGCTGACCGAAGGATTTGGACTTCGCATGTGCCTGTGAGCCCCAGAGCTTCGAGTTCTTCCATTTTGGCGTCTGGAGGTGGGAGAAGGAAAGGGAGAGGGCGAGTAGGCTTCCGGCCCCGTCGCAAGTAGTTCCATCGCTGGACAAAGTGACGAGTGAGATCCCGCGCCGGCTGGCCAACAACCTGCATAGAAACATCATGCCACGGCATGCGAGGAGTCTTGCTACGCTCGTACATTTCTTCATATGGCAGATTCAAACGGACGAAGTCCTGGATTCTAGGGTTTGAGTAGTCCTTTCCAGGGAACAATTGGCAATGCTCTGCATCTTTGGGCAATTCGGACGGCTCGAAGCCAGTTGGCTTATCATCAGCAAGCGGATGCTGGGGGCAATCCCATCGACCAAAGCACAAGTCGATTCCTCCGACGAATCCCACATCATGATCCACGACACAGACCTTCTCGTGGTGAGCGAAGAAAAACTGGTTCTTCTTGAACTGATTGGGCGATCTTTGGACGAAGATGTTGGGGTGAAGATTGAGGAGGGAGAATTTTGTGTACTCTGAATCGATGGGAATGGCAGCCTCAACGTTTCTGTATATAATGACAAAAACCTTGACACCTTCCCGTGCCTTCTTCTGCAACAGTCTGTCGAGACGCCATTTCTGGCTGATACAAGCCGGTCGGCGCATGTACAGTTCTGGGCTCAGCCACCAGTCATGGATATAGATCACATCCTTGGCCATATTAATCGCCCGAGAGACATTCCACATATAGTCACGACCATCTACCAACCATTGGGCGAAGGCCCCCGTTCGTACAGGGGCAAAACTGTCAAATCGCTTCTGTTGGAACCACAAAGTCTGGCGCAGCATCTCGTTGATGGATTCTTCAAATTGCCTCATGACAGCTTGGTTGCCCGAGAAGAGGCGCACCTGCCGCTCTGATGTTTGGAGAGTCAAGGTATGATGCTTCTCCAATTGGGGTTCTGCTGTGAGGTCAATCACCTTGGTTTTCTGGCTGTCTCGGATCGTCTTCTTCAAGGTGTTCCTCTTAGAAACGATGTTGAATTTCGAATCTACCAGGTAGACGTCGTAAATGTTCATGTTCTCTGGCGATTCAACGCAAACAATATAACTCTGACGGACCAAGAACCATTTCCGGCTATGGCGCGATATGACTTTTGCTGGCGTCAGAACACGGCGGAAATCGAGGCCTTTGGCAGACTGGATGTGGAGGTAGCCTTCTTTTCCATGATAGCTGCCCTCTGCTGCAAGACGAACACCCAGGGCAGACAGCTCGAGGAATCGACACAGACGATTGCTATCAGCTCTGAACATGAGCCATCGGATCATTTCTGACAGATACTTTTCCAGGATACGCCGCTGCTTCTCGATATATCGCTGTCTCCGCGTAGCGTGGTCCAGGGGTTGTCCTTCGTTATTCGAAACATCGCCAGGCTCGGTCATGCCCGTTGACCGTCGCCGCATCCCCAGTAGATTGCCCCTAGATTTGCGTCTTGGTGTCATTGGAAATCCCTCTGCTTCACTCAAGGTTGCGTTTCCACCTTCTTGCGTCAAGCGCTCGCCGCCAGCCCCTTCGCCATTAGTTTCGTCGCCGGCAGCGCTCCCTTGATCCGAGTCACTGCTCTCTCCCTCTTTGCGAGCTCCTCGAAGGTAAGGGAAGGCAGAATAAGGAAACTTGGGCTGTTTCAAGCGGGGTCCGAAGCTAAGCCCTGCCGACATGTACTTCTCGTTTCGCAGGGCGAACTTGTAACGGAAATGCAGATTATAAATGTCTTTAATCGTACGAATGACTGTCCAGCTCATTCTGCTTGGTCCACTGCCATACTCGAGCTCGATGGTGAATATCCAATGGCGGTCACTGTCATCATCGGGATCAGGAGTGCTGTCTTTGATGTTGAGCTTCAGTTGCTCGAGAAGAACGGGAATACGCTTGTTGCCATGCTCGTCACGCTGAATCATACTAGCCAACATCAACACAGCGGGAGCTCCAGCCCGCAGTTCCGCCATAAGTTCGGCCGACTTGTAATAGTCAACACGGTCCTCTTTCTTCTGGCGGAGAAGTTTCAAAGTATTCTTCACTTGCTTCCACTTGTGTGCTCCGTAAGTCGAAGCCTGCGTCAGACGGGGGCGCTTAGTGACGATAGCATCTCCATCCGAAACACCTCCACCGCCGGTACCTCCACCGAATACGGTACTTCGTCGTATATGGCCCCTTCTTCGCGCCACGATTGCTGAGTTCTCGGCATCAGGCTGCTCATCACCGACAGCGCGCCCACCAAAACCTCGTCTCCAGGTCGATGCCCGCCCAGTAACTCGAGCTTCGTCTTCTGACATGGCATGATCTCGTAACGAGGTATCGGGCATGCTGGCTCGACGTCGGAGGAAGCGCTCTGTCCTCCCAATGAGCTCCGTATCGTGACCAGTCCGTTTGGGAGTGGACGGTGCTGATCTTTCACCAGGACGATACCGCCTTAGTCTGCGCTTTTGCTTCTTTTTCTTTTTCTTGTCTTGCTCAACTCCCGGTATATTACTCTCATCTGCCGTCTCCTCCGCGTCTGCATCCACGTCAGATGTAGCTTCAGCTACCGAGGGCGCACGTTGACTTGCAGGTCTCATCGTAGATAATGGACTCGCAGGGAAGTCGACAGATGGAACGGCAGATTTTGGTGTTGGCAGAGGCGAACCAGTGGCCATAGCCTTGATCTTGGACATGAATGATGACCCAGACTTGGCCTTGATGAAATCCATCCCCTCCAGAGATTCATGCCGTGTGTGCATTGGCATCTCAGGAACATCTAGTCGAGCAAACTGTACACTCTTCCTTGAGGCTGCATCTTGTGTGTTGGGATCGTTGGGGTCGGCACCGGATCTCTCGCCGGATCGCTGGTCATTCGCAAAGGGGGGGAGCGGCGGCAGTAGATTGTCGTAAATGGTCCCATTCTCTACCAAAGGCGTCGGGCCTGGCGATCTCAAAATCGGTACTCCATTGCTGCTGGGTGACTCCGGGGCCTCCGTCGTTGGAGTCTCAACACCCGAACCTCCTTTCTTCAGAATAGACGCAGGGGAGAGGAGACCGTCGGGTTTTGGGGGCGCTACTTGATCAGGCTGAGTATCGACAATCAGGGTGGACGGGGCATTCGAGACTTTGGTTATTGGAGTAGGAGCATCGTCTCTCTCCAGCTCGCCCATCTTGGAGGCAGCTTAGAGGCTGGCTTGTTAAAGAAAATATGCAACAATGTGTATATTTTTACAAAGTGTGTGCGATGACCAATCTCAATCGATATACAGGACAGCCAGTCCAACGTAGCATAGCGAGGCCGCGAAACGATTGTCGGGTTGGGCGGGTGGTGACGGCCCCTGTCTCTTGGAATCGGGAACGCGATGTCGTCGAGGTCGGTGGACCGCTTGCGTGCGATGGGCAGGACGAACAAAAGCGATTTCGAGAAGACAGGCAACACAAAAACGCACGCACAAATTCAACCCGCTATACGGGAAACGGGACCTGTTGAGCCGGACTCGTGACAACAGATCATGCGCTCGCCCACGGGTGAGGAAAGACGAAGGCCAGGGATGAACATTGAGCCCGGCCTACGTGCTGTAGCTTTCTGAGACCAATCTAATACAATGGGAGGGACCAAGTGTGGGGAGCCACGAACCAAACCTCAGCTTGTCAGAGGGGCCTGTAACTTTGAAATTGGGGTCTATCCGGCACTCATTTCAACGGTACTTTGGTTACAGTTGGGCATCCGCCTGCTCAGAGGTACCCAATATCCCTCCCCTTGACGCTAGTAGTACAGTTACGTTACGGGGCTGCCGCCGGGTTGCACATAGCACCACAATAATTTTGTTCGTACCACTGTGGCTGTTATCTGGTTTCCCTGTTCATCCAGCGGTTCTTGCGGAAGCCATGAGGATACAGCACAGGCATCAGCCTTGAGAGCCCGAAGGCGACTGGACTCTTGGGACCAGTCGTGGTGCGCTACGTCAGAACAAGACCATGCTATTATAGGCTAGATCTGGTGGCCAGCGAGCAAATGAATACTCGCAGCAACTCCACGCTGCAGGAGGTCGTACGTGGTTGGGCGCATCACGGCTGGCCTCACATCCAAGGTCACGCACCTCCCACCGTCACATGAGGCTGCGAGTGTTTCTCACTCCCCCTCTGATTGGACAACGCCTCCCGCACAATCATACATTACCTTACCTCTTTACCTATCAATGAAGAGCATTATCAAATCAGGTGCTCCCGAGAAGTTCAAGGATAGAAAAATGTACAACGAGAAGATCCATGTTAGAGAGCCGTCCACATTATGCTAAAGTCAGGCATATACTTACCACCACCTCTGACAAAAAATTTAGTTCTCAATATGGACCAAACACGACGTGCTTCTCGGAGCAGAGTTCAAAGCCACTTACATTTAGTAGGCTGGCCAGAATTCCAATACGAACCATCCATCAAAAACACAAATACCCATCTCTCAGCTGGCAAAGGATGTAATAATTTGTTCGGGATCACATGCCATGGCCGTATCATTCAGGTTGGCAAGTAGGTTGCACTCGCCTGTCTCTGCACGTATTACTACCCCACGTGAGTTGAAGCCAATGTGGCTTTTGCATCCACGTCATGGGTTCTCAGCAAACCTTTCTCAAACTTTGACGGCTATGAATTTGGCTGCCAGGCAAAGCACTGTCGGGCCGTGATTGGCTTCCTATTTGGCATTTGACTGCACTGTCCCTATATCAGGCCACGCAAAGATCAGATCTGTTCAGGCCACGGCCACCAAAAAAGGAACGATTTTTCAATATAGCTTCAGGCATAAACGTAAATATTCCCGGCTTCCCACTTCTTTTCCCACAGCAGGGCATCCTCGTCAAAACCCTTGATTGCTCTTCTTGTTCACCGCGTTCTCATATGCGTTAGCCGCTTATCTTGGCTCGCTCGCCTAGAGGTTATGCTTTCATGCTAAAGCCCTTCACCATGGCTATTGATTCCTAGAAATATCATGTTTCTTTATCTCACTATTATCCATGATCCTTTCTTTTGTGCAAGGCTGCCTCTAGCCTGATGGCATTTCCCGCTCGGAAAATAAGTTGCCTTTATGCAACTTGATGAGCTCAAACTTGAAAGATCTCGGGTAGTTGGCAAGAGAACCTACCCCAGAGGAAACTTAGATACGGCTGCTAAGAGCCCATCCATGAAAGAGTCGGTCTCTTGGCTGGTCTCGTTCTTGCCGATGTTGACCTTAAGCCGCTACCCGGGACCATGTCTCCAAGATGTGGGACGCAAGAATAGTCTTTCTACATGCTCTAAAGACCTCTCAAGGGTATTCCCATTACTCCCAAATGATCATCGTATGGATACCCAAGAGGAAGGTCGCTGAGACAGCTTCAAATCTGTCGGTAAAGCCTATCATTTTGACCCAAACTCGCATCTACGGACGCGGAATTTCAGGGTATCTTCGCTGATACTGAATATTCTTTCACAAATTTCGCCCTTCGTCCAGTATTGCTTGCGGTAATGCGCTTGCCTCATTCTCTTGTGGCTTCTTGCAAATATGTATGTGCAGTTCCAGGTATGAGTAATTCCTTTATCACACGTTGATGGTAACGGAACGTGTTCAAGGCCGATGTATTTAGAAAGGGCGCCGTACAATTTAGGATATCCTTCGTGTATTCCTTGTGTCGCACTTTATGGCCCAGGCGTGTGATTAGAGCGACGTGCCCGAATTGAAGAGTTGTTATAGACTATGTGATGCTGAACGAGTACCTCCCGGTTATCGACAGCCATTCTGGTCCTTCCATAGACATGCCATAAACAGCGTTAGGCTTTCACCTGAAGCTCCTTATCATTTCTACGGTGATATTAAGAGATTTGTATCGGTAAGGATGCATCTAACTCCTGCACTTGTCAAGATCGAGGCATTTAAGATCAGGGCTTGGGCAGAGAGAAATGTCAGCTTCGCATGTGCCTTTTGTTCGTTGGACAATACAACGGTATATCACGGTCTCAAGTTGAATATCGTGTTGAGTATAGCCGACGCAACTACACTACACTAATATGAAAAAAGTAGAGGTGCATGAGGAACAGCATGTTATCCATTAATTTTATGGCGCACACGTTATCTAGCAAGATGCCCTGGGGCAAATTGTTCGTGTAAAACACGTCAAATGCTGTACCACCACGACTGGATGCGGGATGACAGTTTGGCGTTTGGAGAGCTCTGTAAGCTTATCCTAAGGAGCGGCAAGGATGGACTTCGGAAGCACTACCAGGCTAAATGTGCAGAAATCAGTCCAAATCCTGTCCTGCAAGCGAGAGGCATGATAACATGTATACTACCTACTCAGTTTCGAGAACTGCGGGAGTTGTCATGTGCCTGGAAATCAGCTATGCGGCTTCGCATCCTTCAGCATACACGGCACACGAAAACTGCAGGAAGCAGCTGCGGTGGTCGTATTCGTATGGAACAAATAGTATCCCGCTCAAATTACAAGCGTAAGACGGAGAGGGTGGTGTGGGAATTTGCTGATCTCCAACCAACATGCAAGAATCGTCTAGCTCCGATCAGCCACTCCAGCCCAAGCATCAACGCGCATGTCAGCTTCATGCGACCCATTGTCCCCAGGACCAATGTCCATTGCCATTTGTCGTGGCCTCCCCGACGAGCGCAGCACTGTCACTCTCGTGTAACACGCGGGGCTTCTCCTCAATCGCTCCGTCCGTCGTGAGGGTCGAGTCCCGCAGCTCAACAGAAGGGCAGCACTGGCCACTCACAAATGCTATCTATAGGCCAGCTAGACGAGAGCTGCAGCAGAAAGCGGCCCAATAAAAGCTAGTCGGCATGTGCAATTAAAAAATACCACCGTCGCAGTGGAGCGATGATGAGCGTTGGCTCAGGACGGGACACCCCCTGAAGGGCCCTGAATGGCCATCCCCCCGGCAAATCCCCACCCAAAGTCAACACAACAGTCCCGGGGCACCAATCGCGGCGCGCCATCGAGGTAAAAGCACTAGGGGCAATAATTCTCCTGCGCGACGACGAGTTTAGTCCCCAAGGCTGGCCTCAATTGCTTCCCGCTCTGTCTCTCGTTGCTGCAAATCCTCGGACCCTTCCCCCTCCCTCATGGCTCTACCTCCACGAGCTTGTTGACGCATCTCTCGTGTAGCATCCTGGTCACATTGGCTTGCTTGGGCAGATAGTCGCACGCCAACACAGACTCGCTGTGTCCGTCCACCTAGACGCCTTCGTTCTCGACGCTCCCTACCTAATGCTATAAGAGGCGGTCACCGCACTCCAATTCGCCATCATGTCGACCAGATACTCTCTCCGGCAGACGCCAAAGTAAGTCCTGCAGCTCTTGCATTGCCCGTTGGCCCTCAGCCCCTTGGGGCCGTTTTTGTATTTTCGTCACATAACCTACCCCCTTCTCCCCTCAGCTGTTGTGTGCCTCCAACCCTATTTCATTAGCCACCCCCAACCATAAACACCCTTTTCCAAGACTAACAGAGTCGTTTTGTAGAAAGAAGGAGCCCTTCGCCGGAATGGTAGAGACCCCTACAGTCCGCCGCTCTTCACGTCGCCAATCCTCGGTTCCCACTGAAGCTTCAGACGTCGAGTCTACCTCGGCCACAGAAAAGCCCGCCCGTCCCACTCGTCGCCGCACTGCTCGTTTCTCTGAAAATATGGACGACGACGTTGAGGTGAAGTCAACTGCCGTTGATGCTGGAAATGCCAACGGTGTCAAGCGAAATGTTGAGCCTACCCCCGCCGCCACTAAGCCCGAGATCAAGGTCACGTTGGTTGATGGCTGGAAGCCTGGACAAGACCCCAAGGTTGACTACTCTGGCGAGTTCGAGTTTGGAGGCTCGTTCGGAACCCTCTGTCTGATGATCTTCTTCCCTGTGCTCATGTGGTATATGTGGATCGGCGCTACCTACTATGATGGCAAGATCCCCACACGAACACCTGGCCAGAGCTGGTCAGACTTTGGTGCTCACCTCTTGAACTTGATCTACACTGGTGCTTTCCCTCATACCAAGGCGTGGGTCTGGTACTGGAGCTATCTCATCTTCGAGGGTGCCTGCTACTGCCTTCTCCCCGGTGTTTGGGCCTATGGCAAGCCTCTTCCTTTCGAAGGAGGTAAGCAGCTGCCATACTACTGCAACGGCTATGTGAGCTTGTACTTCAATCTTGCTATCCTGGCCATCCTGCACTTTACTGGAATCTGGCCCGTGTACAATGCCATTGACGAGTTCGGCCCCTTGTTGTCTGTCGCTATTATCAGCGGTTTCCTCGTTGCCATTGTGGCCTACTTTTCTGCTCTGTACAGAGGCAAGCAGCACCGCATGACTGGATATCCAATCTACGACTTCTTCATGGGAGCTGAGCTCAACCCTCGCATGTTCGGCATTCTCGACTTCAAGATGTTCTTCGAGGTCCGCATGCCTTGGTACATTCTCCTCATCCTGAGCTTGGGTGCTGCTGCTAAGCAGTACGAACAATACGGTTACGTTTCTGGAGAGGTTGGCTTTGTCGTCATGGCCCACTATCTCTATGCGAATGCCTGTTCCAAGGGCGAGGAGCTTATTGTTACTACCTGGTAAGACGAACTGCAAGCCATGCTAGATCTCACACACTAACAGAGACACCTAGGGACATGTACTACGAGAAATGGGGCTTCATGCTCATTTTCTGGAACCTGGCTGGTGTGCCTCTCTCGTACTGCCACTGCACCATCTTCCTCGCAAACCATGATCCTGCCGAGTACCGATGGAACCGATTTGCTCTTGTCCTCTTCTACGCCGCCTACCTGTTCTGGTACTGGGTTTGGGACAGCTGCAACAGCCAGAAGAACCGCTTTAGGGCTATGGAGAGCGGCAAGGTGATCTGGCGTAGGACGTTCCCCCAGGTTCCTTGGCAGACTGTCCACAACCCTAAGACTATTGTCACGCCTCAGGGAACTATCCTTGTCGATGGATGGTACGGTCTTGCCCGCAAGATCCACTACACCGCTGATGTCTGGTTCTCCGTTTCTTGGGGTCTGATCACCGGATTCAAGTAAGTGCCCATTACATCTCCATCACAAGCCATTCTGAGTCGTAGTGACTAATACAATTCCTCCTCCCTTTAGGAGCCCCTTCCCATGGTTTTACCCCGTCTTCTTCTGCTGCATGATCGCTCACCGCGCTGCTCGTGATATTCACCGCTGCCGAACCAAGTACGGCGACGCTTGGCTCGAGTACGAACGACAAGTTCCTTACCTTTTCATTCCCGTAAGTCCACATGCAGAACCAAACCATTGCTATCCATACAACTAACGCTGTCTTTTGCAGTACGTCTTTTAAGTATGGAAATGAGGTGTCTCTTTTAGAGGCATTCTTTCGTAGCGCCTAAAAAATTCTTGGCTGCAACTTGTAGAGTATATATTTATGCTTGGGGATTGTGCAATTTTCGACGGAGCATTGGCTGGGGGTGCTATTCGACGGGTGAGGAAAACGGGTCGGTGAAGAAAAAAGGGGGGATCAGTGATTAATGGGTTGTTAAAAGAATATCTTGTAATGTCATGTACTGTAATTTCATTATTCCTTCATCCCGAAGCAGTTCTACCTACGTACAATGAGAGGACCCTACAATACCTAAGAAGCTACCAGAACACGTCTTGACGTACTATCTGTGAATGCTAGCCAAATACATCCAAGGATGTCTGAGAAAGATTCATTTTGATTCTCCTTTGCAGCTATCGCTCAGTTCATGCGGGATACGTGTCATGATACATGTAAGATGGGATAAAAGATGAAAAGAAACTAAAAATTGATCGATTGACAAAAAATCTCACATCCTCCGCCAAACACTCTATAAAGAAAAGCCACTCCACAGACCGCAGCGTGCATGCTGACTAGTGTACATTTCCACATCCTCCCATCTAAGGGGTCGAATCACGTTTGTGTGCCAGGTCCAGAATAAAGTACCATACCATCACCGAATTTGTTGTTGCTCCCAGAAACTCAAGTACAGGTGTTCCGGGACCGTTCTGAAAACGCGAGAAAAGCTTGACGGCTCGTCAAATCTTGACCAGGGTTGCCGAGTCGCGTCCCGGATTGATGCTTGAACTTATTTAATCTTTGCAGGTGGCGCCGAGGGTAGCCTTCGAGTTCATGAGCAGAGCAACAATCAGTCCGTAAAGACCTGTCAAGACATGTTAGAATGATATAGATCACAATCAAGATGCAAACAAAAAGCCATGACGTACCCAGAACTTCAGCGAAAATGAGAATAAGAATCATGCCGACGAAGAGACGGGGTTGCTGAGCAGTTCCACGGACACCAGCATCACCGACGATACCAATAGCGAAACCAGCAGCAAGACCAGCGAGACCGACGGACAGACCAGCACCGAACTGGATGAAACTGGTGTAGAGGGGAAGGTCTTGCTTCAGACCATCAGAGATCAGGACGGACACGACGAGACCGTAAATACCAATGATACCAGCCATAATGACGGGGACAATGTCTATGGAGTGGTTAGACGGATTCCTTCGCCGCGAGCGCTTTTCCGCGACAAGCGGGATTCATGGGGGGGACATACTCTTCACGATCAGATCAGGTCGGAGAACACCCATGGCGGCAATACCAACACCGGACTTGGCGGTACCGTAAGAGGCACCCAGACAGGTGAAGACAATGGCGCAGGTGCAGCCCATAGCACCAAAGAAGGGCTGTTCCAAGTTAGCTTCAGATCCATCACAAGCGATAATGTAGTGTTGATGCGGGTGTTGTTTTGGCGGCCTCAATTGGACACCTATTCGCAGTGACGTCGTTCGCAGGGTAATTGGAGACTAACCGAGTAAACGGGGCTGTGAAAAGATACAGAGTTAGCTCAAAAAGATCCTTTCGCGGTGCGAGGCCAGGTTGCACGATGGCAATCTGATGCCGTCGGAGACGGCGATAGCTTGGGAAACCACGGTCCCTAGCTTGATTACGCTCGAAGGGGGCGCGCGCTGACGTACCAGTATTCGGAGACCATCTTGACGGTATTAAGCCTAGAAAGCTAGACGTGTAGAATCGAAGAGAGAATACGGAGCTGTGGCACAAAGGAAAGCTGGGAGTTGGCGGGGAGAGGAAGCTTCGGTGATGAGCTGTCGATGGCGGTAGTTCTGGCAGAGGATGATGGATCGTGGCTGGCGTTCTGGCGCAGGCCAGTTTCTGCTCAGGGAGTGAACTAAGGGAAGTTACCTAATGCCGGCCCGGATTAATGATAGTCCTGTCATATCCGAAAATAGTTTATGCACCTTGGAACCATGCAGGAGGCGTCAGTGGTATGCAAAGTGGGGCGCTTATCAGCGACGTAATTTTGGAGTCAGACTTAACCCCAAAGCAGATCCTTCTACCAATACACCAGCCATCGCTGTTCACAACTCTGGGGTAAGCCAATGCGAGACGCTCCGGGGTAGGTTGTGTCGCCTCTTGTTGCTTCAGTGTTGGTAAAGAGCCTCATGAGATGGCTGGTCTCTTCGCGTGTTTGCTTATTTTCGCATATTAAACCCATGCGATTGAAGAATAGCCAGGTCCTTGGCGGGTGCTAGTCTGCAGAAAGAGCTTCTGACCTGGCTCAGTCAGCTACTAATCAACATGCGCCGAGATCAAGAACGAAGCAAGGCGACTTAGACTTGAGATGGAAGCAAACCATCGGACTTGTTGTGCGCCCTATACACTGCTCTTTTCGATGTTGTCCTCCATGCCCCTCTTCTAGAAGCATCGAACGCCCCCGGATAGCCAGAAAGCGCTCTACGTCTACACGAACAGGAGCACCTCGATTGGAGTCCACCAGTAGTTACCATCATCGCTGCCCACGATGCGAACAAGCAGGCAGGACCGGTTTGTTTTGCGAGATGATTAAACAATGGCAAGTATGAAGACGTGCTCAAGGTTTGTTGAGGCGTAAAAACAATGTACCCGTCTTGGATACTACAATTGGCGTAATTCGACAACTACTGTCATAGCCTGCGTAGCAGTTTTAGCAAAGCACAGTCTAACACCTTAAACTACGCTGGTGCAGGATGCGGCGGTGCGCGTGTGGTATCTGCATCTCTGATAGGCACATTTGGCAGCTCCCCAGAAGGGTCATCCGATGACGTGAGGGAGGGTCCAATGACACGCAGAGTCTGGCGACAAGTGCGCTGGTGGCCCTTTCACTGGTCCTGGTGACTTGCTCCTTCAGGCTGGATCCAACCCACCAGCGCATGCATGCGATGAGTGCCTGCCTGTGCTGTACAGCACACCCAGGACCTGAAAAAAATGTTACTCGGGGTCATCCCTAGCTTTCTCCCATTGTAGGATATCCCACATTGCGATTTGGCGCAGAGCTCTCAGCTTCTTCTCAATCCCCCTCAGTCGCATCTCTCTCCCAAGCACAGCGCGTGTGGGGATAGTACGTCCCTAGCGAAGCCCCGCTGGATGATGCCTGGAATAGCCAGGAAACTACTCATATGTGCTGCCCCTGATGGCCTCATAATCCAACCACTTTCTGCCAAAGGCCAGAGGCCGCTTCACCCGCTCAGGATAGGCTATGGAGATGCCATCATATCCGCGGCCTCAAGGGAGCAGGTGCCCGACTCAACAAGCCCCGACTCATCGTTCGAAGCGTTCGGTATCATAGGTGAGCAGCCACCCACCTACACAGCCAAAAGGGGATCCCTCTGAACTATTCCACTAATAAACGTAGGGCTGTTCACTGTCTCAAGACTCAGCTATCTCGTTACAATTACCAAACGCCAGCAAGTAGCCCAGATTTATGGCTCTCCAATCTATGTTGTGACGGAGGTTGCGTTGACACCCTGCTCGTCTCGGGATGATGCGGAGGAGGCTGTCAAGAATACTTCAGTCTCACTACGAACTGATGCGCCTCAATCCGCTTCGAGTGATGGTGGAGAAGAGACTGATGAGGATGTCGAAATACCAGCCGCCACCGCTGACGAGATTGACGACGCTATTGCAGCGGAAGATGATTCGGGGCCGAACTCTGCTCGAAGCAGCGTAGCCGAGGATGTTATTCGTAGGCGAGGCAGCTATGGAAGATTTGCGCAGCGTTGGTTCAGTGGAAGCGGGTGGACTTTGGAGCAGAAGAGGTCCATGGGAATGAGCAACTCGCCAACTCTCCCACCAGTATCAGTCAAAGCCCCATCAGTCCCGGAGATTGAACCAATCACCCAGACTCAAGTCTCCAACTTACTTCCTAAGCTTCTGCGGACAGCTCAGATTCTCTTTGGGGCTTCACGTAGCTTTTATTTCTCCTATGACTTCGATATCACCCACAACCTCGAGCACAGGACGAAATCTACAAACACTGACACACCTCTCTACACTCAGGTTGACAGGTTTTTCTTCTGGAATAAACACGTCATTCAACCATTTATCGATGCTGGGGAGGAGTCTCTAATTCTACCTGTTATGCAGGGATTCGTTGGCGAGCGAGAATTCGCTGTTGACCGTAACCCGCCCCAGATCGATGAGTTAGCCAGAGATTCCGTGGAACTGTGCAACCTCTCTCCTGCCGAGGCTCAGAAAAATCAAGAATGGTTGGCAAAAGTAAAGACGAAAGCCAGCCGGAGGTCTTCGGAAGAGAGTTACACCGTCCTTTTGATATCACGTCGCTCGACTAAGCGTTGCGGCTTGCGTTATCTCCGACGAGGAATAGACCAAGACGGATTTACCGCCAACACAGTTGAAACAGAGCAACTCCTCTTCCCCACTCAATGGAGCCCTTCGGGTCGTGCGTATTCTTTCGTGCAAATACGAGGCAGCATTCCCTTGTTCTTCACGCAGTCTCCCTACTCCTTCAAACCGGTCCCTGTCTTGCAGCATTCGGACGAGGTAAATCGGAGGGCCTGTCAGAAGCACTTTGAAAGATTGCTTCATAATTATGGCGCGATTCAGATTGTCAACCTAGTCGAAAAACATGGCATTGAAGAACCTATTGGCACCCGGTACGAACGCACTGTCTCATATCTTAACAATTTAGCTCAGGGAGACAAGGACGAGGAGTTCGAGTCACTCGAAACATGGCCCACCGGAAAGACATTGGATTTCGAATGGTTCGATTTCCATGCGGCATGCCGAGGTATGAGATTCGAGAACGTGAGTATATTGCTGTCTAGTATGAAAAACAGACTCGAGAGTTTCGGGAGCACAAAGGCCGAAGGAGGCAATATTGTTCGAAACCAGTTGGGTGTCTTACGAACCAATTGCATGGACTGTTTGGATCGCACCAATGTCTGCCAAAGTTCATTTGCAAAACACATCCTGGAGGTGCAACTGAAAGAGGAGGGATTTGATATGAGTGCACAAATAGATCAAGAAACGTCTTGGTTTAATACTCTCTGGGCCGATAACGGTGATGCCGTCTCGAAACAGTACGCATCAACCGCAGCCATGAAAGGCGATTATACTCGCACCAAAAAAAGAGATTATCGCGGCGCACTCAACGACCTGGGATTATCTCTCGCACGCTTCTACAGCGGGTAAGCCTCTCACTCTTCTACTGCGATTGTTTTTCTTTCAACTAAACGTTTTGTGTAGGATGGTAAATGATTACTTCAGTCAAACGGCCATAGATTTCCTCCTGGGAAATGTAACCGACGGTGTCTTCGATGAGTTTGAGGCTGATATGATGACGAAAGATCCGGCCGTATCAATGAATAAGATGCGGGAGCAAGCGATTAATCTCTGTCAAAAACGCGTAGTAGCAGATGAGGGAGAGGAATACCATGGCGGGTGGGTTCTTTTGAGCCCCAATGCGTCAGACCGGATCAAATCAGATCCTATGGAAGAAGTGGTCCTCTTGCTGACGGACGCCGCTCTCTATCTCTGCCGTTTTGACTGGAACTTGGACAAGGTCTCGTCTTTCGAACGCGTTCACCTTGCGAGCATCACGGGCATTAAACGTGGCACATACATCACATCTACTATATCCACATCTCAGACCGATGAGTCGAAAAACGTTGGATTCGTAGTCTCATATCAGCCAGGCAAGACCGACATCAAACGAATCAACACACGAACCTTATCAAGCAAGGGAGATTTGGTCCCTGGTCCCGGAACCGAGGACAAAGGTTCCACGAAACCGCTCAGTCTTGTTACCTTATTTTCTGGTGGCTCGAAAGCCCCTCCTCCTGCACGAATTATCGCCTTCAAGGCACCGTATACGGAGTCATCTGTTGTTGCTTCGGGCTCTGGCCCGAATCAGACGGAACTGCAGCAGGTGTCCAGCATCTGCGCGGAGATAGAACGCCTTGCACTTCAGCACCACCTACACAAAAGTAATGAGGAGAAGAAGGGGGTTGTAGAGGCCGGGGACATCATTTCTTTGGAAGAGGCGAAGCGGAACACCGGCTTGCTAGAGCATTTGGGACATTCCATCAAAAAACTTGTTTGGGCGTAATCGCTAGTAGACGTATAGAGTCGACAATAGAGTCGAATTGGCAGCACTCTTTATGCACTAGAACTAGATAATAGAATTTATGCGGGGGGCTGCACTTCTAATCGGTAAAGATGGACCTGATACCGCATGTTCTCAAGTTGCATTGGATATGATAACTCGTCGGAGAGCCGGCACCAGACTGATTCGTCAGACTCCAGCTTCTCCCACTTGATACCGCTGACTTTGTTGCTCAGCAGGGTGTGGTCTAACAACCATTGCATCGGATACCGTTTCTTCTCCTTGCCGACGGTCGCTTCGGAGTAACTCCCGGGGCTGTCAACGACGAGCAGAAGGCTACCGTTTGGCAGAGACTGTCCCAGGTTTCCTAGGAATTTGGTAGTCTTGCCCATTCCACCATTGGTATACAACTCATTCAGTGTAAATAAGATGGTGACGATGAGAGGGTCTTTGCCAATAATCTGCTTGAGGCTCTCCAGGTCAAGGTCCAGGATGTCTTGCTGCTTTAAATCCACTGATAGCTGTGATGGCTTGACGAATGCACTATTCGACGCTTTCACAACCTCAGAGGCGAATGTTGAAATCTGGGGAGGGGTTGTGAGCTGGTCCTGGAGTAGTGTAACCACGCTAGACCACGGGGCCGAGTCGACGAGGGTCAACCTGCCCGAAAGTTGTGGCGCCTCGCGTAGGTATTGGGCAAAGGCAGCATGCTCTGCCGCGCAACCTCCAATGGAGAGCATCCGGAAGGTTCGGCTACTCCTTACGCCTGTCCTTGACGCTGTGGCGCTGCCCGACGGTGCCAAGGGGTTCTCATCTGCAGTGGCCGGTTCGACCTGTTCAGAATCCGCCACCTCGCCTCCAGGGGCTTCCAGCTCGATCAGATGATCTCTGATCCCCTGGAAAACGGAGGCGTAGCAGATGGCCCGCGTTGGGCTCCATCGTGCGGCATACGCTGTCAGGTACTCCTCCTTGCCGAAGGCGGCGGCAAAGTCCCGGTTGAAGAGGGCCTGCTTGATCTCCTGGAGGACAATCGGGAAGTCGCCGGATGACAGGACGGTAGCAAATGCTGACGAGAAGACATCAAGGAGGTCCTGCTGTGATTGGAAGGCGATGTTGATCCGCGAGTTGGGGGAGGCGGCGGGCTTGGATGGGGCCGGCCGCGGCTTGGGGGGTTGCGATTTCTTGGTAGGTTGCTTCTTGACCATGGTTTAGTTTGGATACCTATCCAGGATCTATCGTGGATAATGCGATGGTGTGAGGTTGCGGACTGATTACGCAGGTTTTACCAAGAATTGCCTAAAAAATTGAACTGTTAGGTGGGAGAACTTGACCAGTCAGGTATCAAGATTGCATTAAACGGAAACACTAATTCATGTTGAAAACATACCCCGAGAGTGAGGATATGAGAAACATCTAGGATAATTTAAGCCATACTTCGTTATTAATGATTACATTAACCATTTTTCTTTAACCCGCTACCTATCAAGGTGTCATGGATGGCGGCATAATGACTCGGTATAGGGTAAGCGACGTTGGATCTCAGGTTTGAAACATGGCTGAGGACTTCAAAGATTTAACTTTTTTTCTGATCTGTAGTGATCGGCTTGTACACTCTAGTGTAATTAGTTTTCTGGTAAGATATGGAAGATCAGTATTACGATACATAATCAGATCGGTGCCCGCAGCTTCCGCCTAGACTATATAGACCACCATTGGTTGGATAGGCACTTGCTTTGAGCTGAATGAAAAGCTAGGAACATGCCAATTGGCGCAATGTGTGCATATTTTACATGTGGGTTGTATCATTGGCATCTAGAAAGTCCATGAAGAAAAGGATATCGAGTAGGCCCATTGTATAGCCTACTAACAACGAGAGACCCTAGAGGATAGTCACTCCTGATCTTGTTGATGGATCTCGAGACTTGGGCCACATGACCTCGTGGTATTCGTGGATATTCTGGTAGCGGGCCAATTACGACGGTTTGCGAACTCCCTGATGGCCCCCCACGTGGAAGAATCAATCCAAAGACACGTCCCGAAATGGCAATCACACATCGTGGAATTGATGGTCAGGGTGAGAGAGGCCCTGCCTATCCCTACTTGGGCCGATGGCGGGCAGGGCCTATATTGAGACCGGAGGAGAGTCAACTCAGGCAAGGTCCGCCGGACAGGTAGATGTTTCCCCATGGGACAGCATTGTTCACATCTGTAGACTGTTGCTACTGTCTCGACCTGGGACACCAAAACGGAGGGATGCGATGGATACTGCCCAATCCGCTCCCACACCTCATTACTCGCCATTTGGTCATGGTTGGGTAAGGCCCGCCAGCCAACCCCATACCCAGGCCCTTGGTTTGTTAAAGTTTTCCTAGCCGACGCGTCCAGCGTCCATCCTGACAGAGCACTCTGTCAATGCTTACAGGACAACTACTAATTGTCATTTTGCATCCGGCGACGTCACCAGGTGGCCCTCAAACGCTGGTTCCCCTCCAAACAGTGGGTCTCGAAGAGGTTTCGGGATGTCGAGGGCGATATCACAGAGTTTGATGCCGTCTGAAGTCATCGGGCGGGAGAACGGATCAATCTCTGCATGGTGAAGCCAACCATAACGTGCAATGTGAAAAAATAAACGTTTTAGACGGAGATTATTCCGTCACCGTCCGCAGATTTTTTCGCTTTTGCGTCTAGCGGTTCAAGGTGACTGGAGCATGTATCTGTTAGGGAGGGGCAATGCCGGACAGACCCAGATATCGGCGGCCTGTCAGCCTTTCAGTGGCTATCGCCCCACTTTTAGTGCCCCCCAGCAGGGTCGCCGAGGGGCTTTCCTCAACACCACACCCAGCTTTGAGTGGCTACAGAGTACATGCCGAGCTCCCCGAGTCGCGCACATCATTGCCCATTGATGGACTTGAACTGAGTAGCTTCAAGTACATGTCCCGGAGAGGATCCACCCTGGTACTAAAGCGTTTGTTTCAATGCTCTGGGATACTGTGTCGTGTTCTGCTGGGAGAGACCTGCGTGGATGTCTCAGCGGGAGCGAGTAGGGCAGCGGGATGTACCTGCGATCTTAGCGGAGGTACCTCATCTAGGGATGCGTGTATGTAGACGTGTCTGATCATTGGTGGGGGTAACACAGCTAGATGTCGGAGATGTACATCGTTGGACAACAATTGATGTAATGGCAGATAGTTTGTAGCGGCAATACTGGACGATCCCACCTTGGGTATCCCGCCTTTTTTGGAGGGGAGCTCCATAGAGGTGCCTGAGAGCAAGCTAAATATCCTGGCCAACGACCCAACCCCTCCTCGAAAGTTTGTTCATCAACTCCCTCCTTCCTCCTGGATTTTCCTCTTCATTCCATCCTCACTCACTCCTCCCCTTTTCTTTATACCAGGAGAATTCATACCACAACCGCAATCATGGGTTTCGGCGAGATTGATCAGAAGGCAATCAACTCCATCCGCGTTTTGGCGGTACGTCACTCCCGACAGAATGCCCCTCACTTGATTTCATCCTGCCCCGCGATTTGATGGCGATGGCATTGGAGCAAAGCGCGCCCTCGCCTTTTGTTGGGATCCCAGCTAATATGTATTTACTAGGTGGATGCCACCTTCGCCAGCAACTCTGGACACCCTGGTGCTCCCATGTAAGTCTTTTTGCCCAGCTCATTGGAGCTGCTGCTTGCCATGCTCAATGGAAACTAATCCGCTTAATCTAGGGGCATGGCGCCGGTCGCCCACGTCCTGTTCAACAACTTCATGAAGTTCAACCCCAAGAACCCCGACTGGTTGAACCGTGATCGTTTCGTTCTCTCGTAAGTCGCCCATCTAGCTCCGTCTGGAAGCTATGGCTTCGGTCAGACTGACATTTTTCCTACCCAGTAACGGCCACGGCTGCATGCTTCAATATGCTCTCCTTCACCTGTTCGGCTACGCCGTCTCCATTGACGACCTCAAGGCCTTCCGAGTAAGCCAATACACCTGACAACGTACTTGGATACCAGGCGAGAACCGAAACTAATTGATCTGCTCAGACAATCGACAGCATCACCCCCGGCCACCCTGAGGCTCACGATACCCCAGGTATTGAGGTGACCACTGGTCCTCTTGGACAGGGTATCTGCAACGCCGTCGGTCTTGCCATGGCCCAGGCTCACACTGCTGCCACCTTCAACAAGCCCGGATTCACCATCTCTGACAACTACACCTACTGTTTCCTCGGTGATGGTTGCTTGATGGAGGGTGTCTCCAGTGAGGCCTCTTCTCTCGCTGGTCACCTCCAGCTGGGCAACCTGATTGCCATCTACGACGACAACCATATTTCCATTGACGGAGACACCAACGTTGCCTTCACTGAGGACGTTGTCAAGCGTTATGAAGCCTACGGCTGGGAGGTTCTTGTCGTTTCCGATGGTGACAACGACCTCAACTCCATTGAGGCTGCCATCAAGAAGGCCCAGGAGTCCAAGGACAAGCCTACCATTATCAAGCTCCGAACCACCATTGGTTACGGATCCCTCAACCAGGGCACCCACGGTGTCCACGGCTCTCCCCTAAAGGCCGACGATATCAAGCAGCTCAAGCAGAAGTTCGGCTTCAACCCTGACGAGAGCTTCGCTGTTCCCCAGGAGGTCTACGACTTCTACGGTAAGCACTCCTCCGCCGGTGCTGCCGCTGAGGAGGAGTGGAACAAGCTCTTTGCCAAGTACGCCGAGAGCTTCCCCAAGGAGCACGCCGACCTCGTTCGCCGCCAGACTGGTGACCTCCCCGAGGGCTGGGAGAAGGCCCTCCCTGTCTACACTCCTGCTGATCCCGCCATCGCTTCCCGCAAGCTCTCTGAGACTGTTCTGTCTAAGGTCGAGAGTGTCATTCCCGAGCTGTTCGGTGGTTCCGCCGACTTGACTGGTTCCAATCTTACCCGCTGGAAGGAGGCTGTTGACTTCCAACCCCCCTCCACCGGCCTTGGTGACTACGCTGGTCGCTATGTCCGCTACGGTGTCCGTGAGCACGCTATGGGTGCCATCATGAACGGTCTTGCCGCTTACGGTACCATTCTGCCATACTCCGGTACTTTCCTCAACTTCGTCTCCTACGCTGCCGGTGCCGTCCGTCTGTCCGCCCTTTCCCGGGTCCGCACTATCTGGGTCGCAACCCACGACTCCATTGGACTTGGTGAGGACGGTCCTACTCACCAGCCTATTGAGACTCTGGCTCACTTCCGTGCCCTCCCCAACAACATGGTCTGGCGCCCTGCCGACGGTAACGAAACTAGCGCTGCCTACTACGTTGCTCTGACATCCAAGCACACCCCCAGCATCATTGCCCTGTCTCGCCAGAACCTTCCTCAGCTCGAGGGCTCTACCCTCGAGAAGGCCATCAAGGGTGGTTACGTTCTGCAGGAGGTTGAGGGTGCTCAGGTCACTCTCATCTCTACTGGTTCCGAGGTTGGCATCACCGTTGATGCTGCCAAGTACCTGTTGGACAACCACGGCATCAAGGCCCGTATTGTCTCCCTCCCCTCATTCGAGGTCTTCGACTCCCAGTCTAAGGAGTACCGCCTCTCCGTCCTCCCTGATGGCATTCCTTCCCTCTCCATTGAGGTCATGACCACATTGGGCTGGGAGCGATACAGCCACGAGCAGTTCGGTATCAACCGCTTCGGTGCCTCTGGCGCCTACAAGGACGTCTACAAGGTGAGTCAAACCAAAATATCTTACTGCTTGAGCCAGTACGCTAACACGAAATGTAGAAATTCGAGTTTACCCCCGAGGGTATCAGCAAGCGCGCTGTCGCTACCGTCAACTTCTGGAAGGATGTCCCCAATATCCGCTCTCCTATCAACCGTGCTTTTGAGCAGCTGATCTAAAGTTTGGCTGTGTCGGATAAAATGAAGGATTTACAGGCTGATGAAATGCAGGGTATGGAGCATGTGATTGATTTATGACTTTTATTCTTTCTGGCAATAATAAATAGACCAAACGTAAAAAGAAGACTGAATGACATGATGGAAACGAGATGTATCCATCTGCTACGATGTGTGACTCCACTCGACGTGACTGACATCTATAACTCCGCGCTGCCGAAAGGTAATAGACCCCAAAAAAGAGACTTTTCCATCAATACTCCATTCCAGGTAGTTTTGACCAAATTCCCATTCCCGTGAAATTGCAATAAAGTGGGCTGAGGGAGAATTGTTGCGACGTGATGCGATGCGATGCTGACAGGGACTTTGGAAAGGATGGTGAAACAAAGGGACGGGCTATCGTGAGCGTGCTTCAAGAGTTTTCGCTCGCCCATTCCCTCTGAAAATCCCTTCCAACTCTTTCGAGTTTCGCGGCTGCCTTTCTTGCCTCTCGGGCTTGATCGGCCGAGCCAGCGACAACGATGGAGACAAGGGCCGGTGGAGCATCCTCAGCCTGAAGATCGCCATCGGAGCTCGCTGGGCGGTCGTCTACCTCCCCAACTTCCCCCTCCCATTCTCCAGCCTTCTGGCTCCCTCCATTCGCACCGCCCTCGTCCTTGGCCGTTGGGGGCCGGGACCGTTCATGGCGCTGTGTAGGAACTCGAACGGCAGCGGGGTCGAGGAAGGACTGGAGAATGACGGGGCCGCGGTCGGGGTACTCGACCATGATGCGCTCCGGGGCACCGAGCTTCACTCGCTGGCAGGCGGTTTGGGACGCCAGGGCTGTGTTGGAGAGCGCCGTGAGCGACTCCAGATGGGATTGGGACCTCGAGGAGCTGATGAGGGGCGTGAGTGAGACATCGGTGAGGTGCATGGAGATGGCGGGGTGCTGGGAGGGTAGGCTGGTCATGATGGGCGAGCGCTGGAGGGAAGTTGAGTCCCCTGCTCGCACGATCGAGGGAAGCCAGGCAGTCTGGAGAAGAGGCTCTGGGACGGGGGGAGCGGGGTGTGCGGATTGGAATGAGGAGGAGGAGGAAGGGCCATTGAACGTATTTATCGATGGAATGGTGTCGATTGTCTGTTGGGGCGCTCTCTACATACACCCATATCTGAGATCAACATTGGCCCCGTCTTCCCCTCCTCCTCCTCACGCCTGCCTCCCACATCATCTGCCATATCGCTACTTACCTCTCTGGCCTTTACCCCACTATCTCTGCTGCATCCCTTTCATTCTGGAGTGGTGAGGTGCGTGCAGGGGGGGGATGAGTTTGGCGGCGGCGCTGGTCCAGTTCACCTGAAGGGCAATAGCGTGCGCACCATATGACGACATGGGCTCAAGCGACCTCGTGCATTACCGATGTTGGGACACGGACCCGACCGAGCTTTACCAGTTTACCTGTTAGCAAGCTTCGGTATGGCCAAACCTCAAATTGCTGCTAGCACTAATTACGCCTAGAAACTTGGCCTGCTGGCGGGGGGAGAGCGGACGACAATAGGGACGCAGGTTGAGGGGTAGGAGGAGCCCCTAGAGAGCGCTCCCAGGCCTCCAACACCTGTTCTGCGCGATGTCTTGGACCCCAGGCATTTGTTATATAAAACAACGGACGCTGAACCGGGATCGCCAGTGGGTGATGTTCTGCGGGGCTAGCGAATGAATTGGATTAGGGCACTACGGAGAGCTCCACGGCCGATCGCTCCGAAGTTGGGGAGTGCAACGGTCGTGTACCGGACCTGGTTCCCGTCACTGGCCATGGCCAACTTTGAGGAGGGGAGGGTCCAATTCTAGAAGAAGTGCGTGCGGGCGCCCGCGATGCTAAACGAAGATGTGTTTGCACTGCGAGCCAGTGTTCGGGATCCCGCACTGCACTGTGGTTGACGGCAGCCTCTGTCGCCAGAGAGAGATGTTTGGGTGGAATCCTTGACCCTCTTAAGCTCATTCTTGCATGATATGAGCTAACCTGGTGGCCCTCTCTTTTATCTTTCACCTACCTATCTACATCTAGGCTACATTCAAACCACATAACTAGCATGCGCAGGTAATCTGGATGCTATCCTCGGTTGTGGGCTGTGACGAGCAAGCAAGCATTTGCTGATGGGGTCGGCCAAGGAGGGGGGAGGGAGGGCTCTTATGGAGACACATGCATGAATGTTGATTCCCACATGTTAACTTCCCTCACGTCGGATGCCAGGCAAGCATGATGACACTGATCGATGTTGTGCGTCTGACACACGACGTTCCGGCTGTTCAACTGCCAGTCGTTTCACCAGGGTTGAAACCAAATAAGACCCAGTTCGGCGATGAGCTGGCTTCGTGTTTTGGGTGCATTCTCAAAACCTGCCCGGTCGGCCAGTGGTCACCTCGCTGCTGGCTGCTTCATAAGCGGATCGCATTATCGATCAATAGGCATGCAGAGCCAGAGCAAGAGGGGGGGGGGGGAGATGGAGTCCGATTATTACCACGTAGCCAGCTGGAGACCATTGGTAGGTTAACTCCGCTTCCTCCAAGTCTGACCAGTCGCACAACCTATCTGCCATGCTGGACAGCAATCACCTTTTTTCCCTTCCTCCCTCCCGGCGTAGGCAGATATAACTCTCGCTGCCCGATTTGCAGGAAAACACAGGAGTGCGTCGTTTAAAGATTCTGGCATGACTTTGCTAATGCAATTGGATGCGGAATGTATGTCGCATTATGGCATTGCTGTCCCAGCGGGTCCTGTTCGTGGATGGTTCTAGAGGACTCTTGTTGTTGTCCGGGCACACAGATAGGAGTAGATGCGGGCAAGGTTTGGGAATGGGGGAGGAGCCGGAGCAGAATGGAGGATTGTTAAGGTGATGTGATGTATGCAAGCGTGCATCGATGCCTGTTGCTGGAACGAATGATCGCAATGGACCAGCCTATGGCCGACGGCCTGGCAATGGGTGTTAGTGGTGAAACAATGCCAAACCAGCACGCTACGGCACAGGGCACGGGCAGCCACCCAAGCCAGCCCGAAGTACCATCCCACCCGTTTTGCGTGCCATGCGACATGATCACCCTCAACCCCAGGCCAGAGTCCAGCGCTGGTGTGGAACTTTTTTTTCAACTTGCCCCAAAAGCTTGGTGGAGTGCATCGCCATCAACTTCTCATCAACCCTTCTCTCACTCTTCCATTTCTCTCCCCCCCTTCTTCTTTTGCTCTCCCCCCTTATTCCTACATCCGAGCTGTCCTCAAGTGTGCCTGGGTGTGCTATTGTTTCGCCCCCGGCCATTCCTCAGCCAGCCGGTTTCCGTTTTCTTTGCATTGGCTTCTATTCTCTTTTGGGTTTCTTCTGGCGCCGCAGGGTTTGGTTGGGCCACGTCCAACGTGTTGTCGTTTCTTTTTGCTCCGATTTCCCATCAGATTTTCCGGACGCTGGCACATGGTCGCTCGCCTCCGTCCTCTTAATTCCCCCCTGACCCCTCGCCCGACCTTCTATCCATCGACACTCGTCGTCTAAACCGTCACAACTCCACAAACATGGCTGCTGCAAGGCGGAGAAAGATCGGCCATCGCCGCAGAGTCGAGGACGAGGGTGACGATGATGGCGGCCCGGAAGGCCTCGAACTCGATGATGACTCGATGACCGACGGATCATCAGGAACCGAAGACGGAGATGCCTCCGAGGATAGCGACACCAGCAACATTGATGAGATGTCACCGACCGGCCCGGACGCTCGAAAGACCACGAACGGAGTTCCTAAAACGACCCCCCGCACATCGACCGTCAAGAACAACCCCCAGCCCGAGAAGAAGGCTGTCACGGATACGGAGATGATGTTGAATGGCCTCACCATCGCGGATGATTCCGCCCCTGCTGAGGATCTTCACTTCGACGAAGTCTCGACGGTAGCCCCCAAGTCGCCATCGGCGCCAGTGGTTGTCAGCTCCGCATCCGCCGCTCGCCCGCCCGCCGAGTCGACTGAGAATCGCCGCCGCCAGGAGCATGATAACTACAGGCGGAAAAGAGATGAGGACCCAGCCTTTGTGCCCAATCGGGGATCCTTCTTCATGCATGACCATCGCCATGCTGGCCCTGCTGCGAATGGCTTCCGACCTTTCGGAAGGGGTCGAGGTCGGGGAGGCTTCGGTGGCGGCGGCGGTGGTGGTGGTGGTGTCGGGGGACCGTTTTCTCCCATGAAGTAAGTTCTATTTGATACTCTTGTTTGCGTCTCGTCGCTGACCTGGTCTCCTTAGTTCGATGCACCGCCAGAATGACCCTACGACTAATTCTCAGTGGACTCATGATATGCATGAAACAGTCGTCGAGCCGACAAGACCCCGGCATAGACATATCGATAGCAGCGAAGGCCCGGCGAATGGCAATGGCTTCATTCCCACTCGCCAACCGAACCCAACACCGATCAATCGCACACTCTCTACGGAGAAGCACATCGGAAATGCCCATATTCGAGTCCTCCTACCGGAGATGAAGGCGCCCATCGTCAAGCCGGGTGTTGCCGTCAAGCAGTACACCAAGCTCCCCGATCACCGGCCGCCTCTTCGACGAGACAAGCCCGTTCGAATTTCGCTTCCTCAGCGCCCACCTCGATATATTTACCCCGCTGTTGATAGGTCGTTCGTCTTCATCCCTCGTGCCATGCGCCCCAACCAGCAACGCACGCGTGGAGGAAAACCTCGTTCCGGATATGGTTCTGTTGGAGGCTTTTCAAGGCGGACGAGTGTATTTGGTGGTAGCTACTATGGTAGCATGTACTCACCGAGCATCGCTATGAGCAGGAGGTCATCCATTGGGTACGACCGTGAGAGTACATTCTCTCCTGCGGGATCTGTCATGTCTCGTCCTGCTGTACCTGTCGATAACCCAAGACCGGTTGTCCGATTGCCTCCAGCTCCACGCCCAGATGTGCTGGCCACAGGGCTCGTTGACTTTTCTGGACCACCGGCTCTCCAGGTTCCTGTTATCAACAACATGGTGCCACCACCGCAGCCTCCTATGCAAGAAAACCGTCCCGCCGATATTCCTATTCACCAGCCTCGTCCCCAGAAGAATATCTCTGTAGCGGATATAGAGTCACCCGCTCTCGCTCAAGGACCTCAGGCCTTCCAACAACCATTCCATCAACAAATGCCCGTTCAAGTATCCAATGGGTACCAGAAGGAAACACACTCACGTCAACCTTCGCATTTGTCTCATCCCTCGGTGGGAACTCCCTTGTCCCAGATCCCAGAGCGAGCCATTCATGCTGCCCCGTTCCAGCCAAACGTTTATGGACAGCCGCAATATTACAACCACCAACCCTACCAGGGCCAGGCCCAGCAGCCGTACTATTATCCCCCTCAGGGCTATTCCACACCCAACATGTCTGGCCAAGCTCCTGTACAGCAATACGTTGGCGTCGGACAACAGCCACCTCCCAGTGGCTTCCCACCGCAGAACCAACTTGGTCAGATGCCTGGCCACAGCGTTGGTCCCGGGCCAGCACCGCCTGCCAACAACTTAGTTGCCCAAGAGGCTAATGGTATGGTCTACTACTACGACGCGTCACAAATTCCACAGATCCCGCAAATCCCACAAATCCCACAAATGAATACATACCAATCCTATTCGACCCCTCAAAGCTATCAACCTGGAGTCATGGGCATGGGCGGCATGGTAACGCCAAGCCCAGATGGCTACTACTACCCTCAACCAACGCCAGGCATGGTTTACTATTCTCAATAAGTAAAACAACCGATTTCATCGACGGTTGTCCTTGGATGACCCTGGAGCACACATATTTTTTTCACTGTGCCTATTTTAGCGACCTCTTCTACGTCTCCATCCACGCTGTGGAGCGTGCAGTTGGCGATAACTCTTGGGCCTGGCGGAAAGGGCTCACTGTTGCCACGTGAGATTTGGAAGGGTCTTTCAACAACTGAGACATGTTGTTGGTCTATCTGTACCTGTTTAATATTCTGGGCATCAAGCATTGACGGAGCCTCGCAAACCATTTCGGTGGATGATACGCAAACGTGTGTTTTTGGTCTGGGGCATCTTTAGCAAAACAAAAAAGTTTCGGTGCTTGTTGTTAATAGCGGAAAGTATCTTACCAGCGTCAGCAATCACTCATTCATTTCCGCCGTGTTTCTTCATGGCACGAGAGTAAGAAAAAGGATAAAAGAAAGGGGAGAGGCCGCCCTCGGGGATGGTTATTGGTTTGGCGGCCGGAAAGGTGGTTCTCGCAGGGCTGACCTCGTTGCCACCATCATCGCCTTTTTTTTATGTGCCAGGTCTCTCTTTTTTTACCTACCCCCTTCTGCGCGGTGGGTTTCGTCTACTTTTTCCTCTGGTCTATCTTACCATGTGTATCTCGCCGTGTGTATGGCATGTCCCTTTGTCTCTCCCCACTTTACGGCTGATCAAAGCTTGCGCGGTGTTTCGTAGCTATCACGGTCTGGGTGTTTCTGGTGTTGTGGGAATATAGGAAGGAGGGCATTGTTTCCAGCACGCTGTATTAAGGCAATGGATGGACTTGTCTGGTAGTTCACTTTTGTTGTAGGGAAATGGATAAAAAAATAAAGACATTGCGTTGGCGCCAACAATATTGAGCTTTGGTTTTGTGACTTGGGTGGTCTTTTGCTTGTTCCATGATTTGATTCAGGTAGGAAGTGCGGTTGGCAGCAGGGAGTAAGTTGTCCCTTGCATTGAGTTGCGGAGTCCTGACGTGTTACTGCAAGGGCTGTCTTCGGTCGTCCTTGTGGGATAAGTGAAGGTTACTGGTCGCTCTCGCCGGGTGATGGGAAGCACTTTGGTTTCGATAGTTACCGAATTCGATTGGGAGTGTGCTGAGGAGGCAATGGGATATGATGACACGGAGAAGCTGAGGATCCCTCTGGTGATCCTAGCATCCTTCTGGCCATGACATTACAACATAACATACCTCCATTTGGGAGACAAACAAATATCAAGTCAACCATGATCTTAAGAACCACCTACTGATGGTTGAATACTAGATTTGGTGGCGTTGGCTACGGCGATGAGCGACACTGACAAGCCACTGGCCTACACTGCAAACTTTCCAGGTTTCTCCCGATCCCGATGATGGACATCTGCCGTGGTCGCAGCCTTCTGGTTGATAATATGAATCTAGTGACAAAGAAATCGTTGGAAAGATATCCAACAATTTACTACACCTTGGTGCTCGTGCATGGTGAGTAAGCGGGCTGATTCAACCTTCTCCAATAGACAAAAGTTCCGTCGGTTGGGGGCTATCACAAGGAGTAACAGCAGGGATTGATTGTTTTTCTGCTATACTACGTAGACATTCACTTGCTAGAATAGGCCGCAGGAGAGTACATACCTATCATGTATGCAGTATGCGTACACGTCGGAGAAAAGATAATTGATGGAACGCGCTGCTGCCACGATATCGAGTCCTGTCAGCCTGCGTGCAGGTGTGGCGACGATTCAGATACCCGGAGCCAATAGAAAGAGAGCATGACGTCTGCTGCATTATATTGCACCCTAATTCGAGGCGGACCGGACTTCTAGGTTCGAGAACGACGCCGCCGTGTGCGACACACTGAAATAAGCAGAGGAAGCTGAAGAACAGGCGTGAGCATACATGGAGTGGAGAGGGGCCCGGCCAGCTGCGTCTCGTCTCAGGCAGCAGACCTGAAGTGGTACAGCATGTAACCTGGCGGATGCGGAGGCTGCGGCACGACGTATTTACGTATGCCTCAGACACTCGGCCTGGATAGGGTAGCTTTGTTTGCTGATATTGGAACTCAGTTTGCCCAAAGGCAATTTCTACCCCGCTGGGTGATTGGCCACACGGTACATATCTTACAGGGAGATGGGCAGAGTTCCCTGGTATTTTCAGCCTTGGAAGAATACCTTGGTCACGACATGTACATAATAAGCAGGCCGGCTTCCTGCAGTACCGCCTGGGGGCAGGCATCAATCGGGACGGATGGCGATGTTGCTGCTTCTGTCTCTGGTCCCCACCTCCATCATTAGTAATTGATTCGCCTCAGGAGACCGAGGTAGGAGGGTGATCTTCCATTCGGAGGCAAGGGCCGCGTGCGATTGTGCGAGCGAGCGTCCAGCTTGGCTGAGTCAAAGTGCTGATTTGCCTCCTTTGCAGAGTACGGCTGTGAGGCATTACACCCGAGCATTACGCAGGATGGTGGCCGCCTGGCACGGGGCTGGGAAAGGCAGTCAGTGAGGCGAACGCATATACCGACCTACAGGTACATCCCAGGATACATGCACCCTCCCGACACTGCCTCTGCCTTGCGTTGCGTAGCCCTCTGCCTGCTAGGCACGACTTGCGGCGGCACGGTTGCCTAGACTGCCGGAATCCCCACCAGGGTCTGGCCTGGCCGAACAGAGAGTTTCAAAATAGGGCGCTTTGGTTGACAAACATATGCGCTAGGGAGCGAAGGTTTCCGGCAAGAGTGAATCCAATGCTCTCCCTGGGCGATGGACCGCTTGACGTACGTATCTGTTCTAGGCAGCGTCCGTGCTCGAGAGCTTCCCGCGTGACAGTATGGGGGCCGGCATGGTGCCTTGACTCTGGGCAAATGGTACCATCGGCTGGTTGGTTGGTAGCGTGCCTCTGGGAGGGGCGCGGTGGAGCTGGGCAGAAGGGCGTCCTCCGTATCCGGGGCATCCTGAGGAGCGATTGGCAGTGTAACCCGCGCCATGGGCCATTACATCAACATGTCGGGTTGGTACCTACCTCAGGTTGTGTTGTGCGGACCAGCCTGTGTTCCCTCCTGTAGGCTTGCCTCCCAGGCCCCCCTAGCTGCGCCCCCCTGTCCTTCAAGGCAATTGACCGCCCAGAGAGCTCTAGTGCGATGGGGCAGGAGACCCAGGCCCAGATACGTCTTCCTCCACACCTGCAGCGTGCAGCTCACTACATCCACCGTGCGCAGACCGACCGAACGGCAACACTCTACCATCCATTATCGCCCAGCAGCTCTGTCGTAACCTCTTTCCTTCCTCACCACCCTCCATCCAACCCATCTCCGACCATCGATATCTGTCTTCATATCTCTTGTCGGCATCGGTCTGGGGATTTCCCCCATCATTTGCGTATCGTACAGTACAGAGGAGGCGGCAGCATTCAATTGATCCCGCCTTTTCCTTCTTATCGCCGCAGTACTGATAACCATTCACCGTCTCGTCACCGTCACCGCTGTGAGTTGCACCCCATGCGAGGTTGATGCCTTCTCCCACCACGTGCTGCACACCGTGCCTGGGAGATGAGAACAGCTTGTTCAAAACCCTAAACAAACCTTTCCTTTCGATGAACAATATCTAACATCATTTCCCTTCCTCCCATAGAGCTCTGTATTCATTTCTCCATCATGGCGTCCTCAGCTACCTCCCTCGATACCATGATCACCGTCAAGGTGCACTATGATGGTATCACTCGTCGGGCCAAGATGCCTCTGCGAGATACCGCACCTAAATCCCTCGAAGATCGGGTAAGTCATTCTCTCCAGCTGGCCCAGACCCTCCCGCATGACCCGGGATTCTGCGGTCTGGCTACCCAAGTCGCCTTGGTGATGGCGGTCAGCTTATCGAAATCCATCTAGATTCGAGTCTTCCTGCATGTCCCCGCCGAGCAGAAGATCACGATCGAACGATACTCCGATTCCGCCGCTTCCTTCGTCACCCTCGATCCCACCAACGCCAGCGTTTACAAGCAGCTGTACAGGGCTGCTAAGGCCAAGTCCAAGCTCAAGTTGCGAGTGACCCGTCTCGCCGACGAGAGCAGCGTCGAACCCAAGCCCGTCACCGTCGAAGACTCTCCTGAGGAATCGTCCAGCCCAAGTGTCGAAACCGAGAGCAGCGCCCCAGTTGCTCTGGATAGCAACTTCCTCAGCTCACAAGTACGTGGTTTGTCATTCATCCATTCGACCAACGGATTTAATTATAGATGCACAAAGATCGGGGTCTGTTCGTGGGAACGGAGGCTAATCTATATTCTTTACAGGAGACCCTCACCGCTGCGAGAATCCCTGCCCCCAAGCTTGTTGTTGAGGAGACAGCGCAAGTCTGGAAGACCTATCTGCCAGAGATTACACCTATCGAATGTGCCAAGTTCGCTATCTGCTGCAACAGCTGCGACAAGACGACCCCAGATGTTCACTATCACTGCTCTACCTGTGAAGACGGTGATTTCGACCTTTGCCAATCGTGTGTTGATATGGGAATCACCTGCCATGGCAGTGACCACTGGCTCATTAAGCGAACAACCAAGGACGGCCAGATCATCACAAGCACCACTGAGACAATTGCACCGAAGCCGAAGCAGAAGTCGGTTGAGGAACCATCGTGGCCTACTATTGAGGCAAAGCTTGCTCTTGCCCGCCTGGAACAGACCATGTCCAAGTTGAACGTGAGCATGCGAACCTGCAACTCATGCGTGGCAGGTGAGATTTGAACTTCTCCAACCCCATTTTGGGTACCGTAGCATGCTAACTGCCGTATAGAGCACCCTGAGGCCGAATTCCTTCACTGCCAGGCCTGCGATGATTTCGACCTGTGCCGGGCTTGCTTCAGTGGAGATGCCCATGGACATCACCCAGGCCACGCCTTCCAGCTTGCCGTTGCAGGCACCCCCATGCCTGAGCACATCACCGCCAAGTTGAGCCCTGGCAGGAACCAGCCACACTATGCCCTGTGTGACGGCTGTGACAAGGTTAGCTTGAAGTTGGTGTTCTTATCATTTGTATATTGTACTGACCCTGTTTTAGTTCATCACTGGTGTCCGTCACAAGTGCCTCGAATGCCCTGATTGGGACTATTGTGAGGAGTGTATGCCTTCCGCTGGCGAGAGCCACCCCAAGCATCGCTTCGTGTCCGTCTATGAGCCCCTGCAGCTTTCTGCAGTCTCCGAGGGATTCGAGCAACAGGCTATCCACACTGGCATCTACTGCGATGGCCCTGTCTGTGCACGCACCTCTGCTTGCACTTCTCACTACATCCGTGGCATTCGGTACAAGTGTGCCGTGTGCCATGATGTTGACCTGTGCGAGACTTGCGAGGCAAGCCCTGAGAACAAGCACAACAAGACTCACCCCATGATCAAGTTTAAGACCCCTGTTCGTCATGTCAGTGTTACCACCACCGGCGAGCACTCGGATGGTCACGCTATGCCAGCCATGGGCGACCGCCTGCCACCAGTCTCTACCCCGTCCATCAATGCGGTTCGCACCGTCGTCGACATGAAGCCGGAGGAGAAGCCTGCACCTGAATCATCGGAGCCCCGCGATCTCTTGGAATTTGTTGCCGATGAGAAGACCGAGGTCAAGGAGGAGACCGAGGAAGAGAACCAGACCTCAAGCCACCACGATCTTCGTGCCGTTTTCGTCCGGGACCATGTTGCCGATGGCACCATTCTCCCTCCTGATCACATTTTTGAGCAGACCTGGATTCTCAGGAATGAGGGTCAGGTATCTTGGCCCGCTGGTTGCTCTGTCAAGTTTGTCAGCGGCGACTACATGGGTCGTGTTGACTCTGCTCACCCTGCTGTTGTTTCTGATCTCATCTCTGCCGCAGAAACTACCGTCTGCAGTGAGCCACTTGCGCCTGGTGAGGAGCACGCTTTCAGGGTCCTGCTCCGCACACCCACTCGAGTTGGCAAGAGCGTCTCTTACTGGCGCCTGACAGCACCGGACGGCTACAGATTCGGACACCACGTCTGGTGTGCTGTCAATGTAAGAAGCATGGAGCCTGCTCCCGCTCCCGTTGAGCAAACCCCCGAGGTCAAGGTAGAGGAGTCTCCAGAGCCAACCGTTGAAGAGAAGGCTGAGGAGGAAGAGACCCCGGAAGTGAACTCAAGCCAAATGATCTTCCCCAAGCTCGAGAAGGAGTCTCCAGTCGCTAGTATCCACGAGGATGTCAAGCCCCAACCGGCTGAAGTAAAGCCCTCGGCCGGCATGGACGCCGACGAGGAGGATTGGGATCTCTCCGATGACAACTTTATTACCGATGACGAATACGATATTCTCGATGCCTCCGACGAGGAGTTCCTTCAGGAACAGCAGAAAAAGATGCTGAAGAAGTAGAAGTGAGAAGTCTTTTCTTTGAACGGATTTGTTTTGCGTCCTGATCATCGGATCGGGAAAGGGACTATGTTAGGGGTTTCGGAACTGCTTTATTTACTCTTATTTTTTATTCCTTTTCTCCCTAGGTTCTCCTCTCAGGTCGTACTCCTTACAGAAACATGTGCTTTTGGGTTTGTATTTTTTTTATCCAAGGGAATCCTGTTGCCGCCATTGACTTCCTGTCTCTCCCTACATAACGTGCGTCTGGTATTCCGGGCAATGTTGGCGAGAGATTGGCATAGGCTCCATGGAATCACACTCACTATCTAGCTATCTACCTAGCCAAAATTGGATCCATAAATTGATTAGTTCTGTCGAACAAAACCGAAAAATGTGTCTGGCAATAAATAGCCGCGCCCTTTATGTGATGGAACACAAGGCACTTCGCTCTCACTCTGCAATATCACGTTGTAACTGCATGCAGTCATCAGACCTAACCAAATTTAGGACTGTCCACTGCTCTGGCCTCAAAGCCTGGATTCCAAGGCAACCGTGCGCAAGAGTGGGGCAAAGGCTCCATTGGACGGAAGGTGCGACTTGGTAGCTAACTCCCTTGAGCCTATTAAAAAAAAATAAAAGCTGGGCACTGAGACGGGAAGCCTTGTTCCCACCAAAACACACCCTACGCCCAAATTTCGCGTCGCTTTCTTCTTGACAACGGCCATGCGACGGGCTTTTCTGGTACCCTACCAATCCCCAACCATCGCGGTCTTGTCGCAGCCTTCCTTCCATCTCTGTCGCACTCTCCTTTGTTGAATTTGTCGAGGGTTTTCTTTTCTTTTCTCTTCCTTTCTTTAACTCCATACGCCCGCATCCTAATTCCTCGAGGTCGAACCGACAAATACTCGATACTCTGCAAACATCTCCATTTTCATCTCTCAACTGTCGGTTGACATCTCCTTGACTCTCCTCATTTTCGCCAACCGTCCTCAAACCCTACATACTTCACAATGGTAACCTTCGCGTTGCCCGGCGACAACGACGCTGGAGACGCGGGAAGTGCCACCCCTAAGTCCCGTCCCGGACTCGCATTTTCGCAGCGTGGCTTCGCAGCCTCTCCATATGGCAGCGTTGGAAAGCGAGCTGGAAGCAGCACGCCCCTTGGAGCATCTGCTCGCAAATCCTTCATAGCTCGCAGCGAGCCTCCAGCAAGCAGTCTCGGCAGAAGCTTCGCTGGACAGCGAAATATTTTCCGGGCATCAGCCATCACTGATAGCCCCCCGACCGCAAATACCTTCTCCCCCAGCGTGCCTCAGAGCACGATGAAGCGAGTCTTCGCACCCGGTGCGACACCAGAGCCGTCGCGGACTGCCCGCGAGCTCGGGGCTCAATCAGCCACGCGAGGAATCGCTGCTAGGGCAAAGGATAAGGACCTTTTCCCCATGCGCATTTCCTCACCCCCTCCTGAGCTTACCGGTGAGGCTTTGGCTCAGAAGGTGCCCAAGGAATGGGACCCGAAAGGGTCCATCTACGCCGACCAGTTCCTGGCACATCTCGCCCCCGCCGAATTCGATGAAGACCAACGTCGGCAGTTCTTCTGCATCCTCGATCTCCGTAGGCTCAAGTATGCGGCCGATGAGATTTTTGTCAAGAAGGGCTGGAAGCTGAACGTGACGAATTTCGCCAAGGAGTTTGAGAAGAGCCGCAGCATCATTCTGCTCCGCTACGGTCTGTACGAGTTCCAAAACGTCAAGCCATCAAAGGAGATCCTCAAGAGGTGGCGTCGGGAGCATGGCCTACCTGACCCAGAGGAGGAGGAGGCCGAGCCTACCCCCACGAAAACTACCTCTAAGAAGAAGAGAAAGGCTACGGATGACGGGGAGGGTCTATCTACGCCTGCTCTCAAGTCGAAGAAACGCGACCTTGAGACAGATACTCCTGTGGCTCCCTTTGCCGCGGCGACTGCCCCATCTACAACCCCAGCTGCTGCACCACCTGCGGCATCCAAGAACAAGAGAAAGGCATCTGTGGGTGAAGAAACACAAGCACCACCTGCCAAGGTGCAAAGGCCTACGTCTGGAGCTAGGTCTCTGTTTGAGCAGGCTGCCAACAAGGCGTCGTCGACGCCTTCTACGACGCCTGCAAAGGCCAGCTTCCCTTCTGCAAAGCCTGCCAATAACAACCTCATGCGCTCGGTGCTGAAGTCGGAAGCTGCACAGGCCGCCTCGAGCACCAACGGCAATATTTTTGGTTACTTGTCGGACAATAGTTCTGCGAAGAACAGTGGGGTCGATGCCGATGCAGAGAGTGAGAGCGACTCGGAAGAGAGTCCAGAGGCTGAGCAGGCAGATGAACGAAGCGCCAAGAGGCCTGCTCTCACAAGCACAGTTGATACACCCAGCGATGCTGGCACTCGAGAGAGCACACCTGGACGCAGCCTCTTTGACCGTGTAACCAAGGATGACGGTGGACAGCCTGTTCGTGCAACCACGCCTCTTGAACCCGCGCCAGCAGCTCTCAAGGACCAGACTTGGAAGCCAGACACAGCCCCCCTCAAGTTTGCTGCGCCAACATCTACCCCTCAGAAGGCAGTCGCTGCTCCTCCATCTGCCGCTCCATCTGCCGCCCCAACTGTCATCAGTTCGAAGTCTTTTAATTTTGCTACCAAAGCATCGTCCTCGGACAGCGAACCTTCTTCTCTCTTTGCCACTAAACCATCGTCCGTATTTGCTTCGAAGCCACCTACAAGCTCTAGTCTGTTCGCTTCCAAGCCGTCATCCACTTCTAGCCTTTTCGGCGTTTCCAAGCCGGATGCTGCTGCGGAAAAGCCCAAAGAAGCATCCACAGAACCGGCAAAGAAGGATGCGGAGTCGGACAAAGAGAACGTTCCAAGCTCAGACCAAACACCCGCTGGAACAAAACCAGCTACCCCTCAGCCAAGCGCTGGTTCTTTATTTGCTTCGAAGCCAGCTACAGCAGAACCTTCCAAGGAGACGCCGGCTGCGGCCACATCCCTCTTTGGGTCGTCTTCTGCCAGTGCTACCTCAAACTTTTTTGGTGCTCCCAAAGCTCAGGCAGCTTCCACCCCCTCGGTTCTGGGCTCCACCACTCTTTTTGGAACAAAGCCCACGGAAACCAACAAGGAACCCGAAAAGCCTGCAGCCAGCGAACCTCCCAAGGCCGCGACCCCTTTCTCAGGGTTCTCTACTCCTTCCACTGTCGGCAATAAACCTGCATCCAATCTATTCGGAGTCGGATCTTCCACTAGCTCGAGCTTGTTCGGGAACAATGCTTCTGCGGCACCAGCTACATCATCCGGCTTCTCCTTTGGGGCTTCTCAGAATGGTGGCGCTCAAGCCAACTCAAAGCCCCTGTTCGCCCCCAAGTCGCCCCCTACATCCTTTGGCAATTCCATGGTTGAGGGAAGTCCTATGAAGCAGGACGACAAGTCCCCAGCAAAGCCAATGTTCCAAGGCCTAGGAAATACAACCACCCCAGCTGCTGCCCCTATTTTCTCTTTTGGCGCCCCCAGCTCAGGAACTGCCCCGGCTCCTACTCCAGCTCCTTCAAGTAACATTTTTGGCAATGCGTCCAATCCTCCAGCAGGCAGTGGGAACACGGGTGGCATGAACTTCAGCTTCGCCGCATCGTCAGGCACCATCAACAACCCCTTCAGTTCTGGAGCCTCGGCCACACCATCCTCAGGCTTCGAGTTTGGAAAACCTGCCGCGGGCTCTAGTCCTTTCCAGTTTGGTGCTAATACTGCATCACCCGCGCCCATTTTCGGCGTCAACCAAGGCAACACTAATGGATCGGCACCTAGCTCTGGAGGTACCCCTGGCGGTTTCATCTTTTCGGGAAACAATACTCAGCCTCAGCAAGGTGTGGGCACGCCATTTGGCAACAACCAGAACCTCTTCAACCTGCAACCGCCCACTGGAGGCCCCTCCACTGGGACAAGTAAGTCCCCTTTTCCTGGACGGAAGATTCTCCCGCTAAAGCGTCGGGGTTAGACACTCCCTTCAGTCTTGGAGATGGTTCCAGTCTAGCCACCACACCCGCGCGCGGGACCCCGGAACCTACAAGCAAGGCAGAAATCGCAAAGGAACCGGCCAAGGAACCAACCAAGGCTGCCGACGACGAAGAAGGTGAAAAGCACGAGCAAATCAACCTGACGGATGGTGCTGAAGAGGGCGAGGACACGCTGCATGATGTTCGTGCCAAGGTCCTGAAGTTCATCCCTGCTGGGAGTGAAGCAGACGACAAACCCAAGAGCAAGAGTCCCTGGTCTACGCAAGGAATCGGACCCCTTCGTGTCCTACAGAACAAGGAGACGAAGCTTGTTCGCCTTCTTTTGCGTGCTGAGCCACGTGGGCATGTCGCTTTGAACCGAGCTCTCATGCCCGAAATGAGCTACAAGGCCGACAACAAGTATGTTAAGATAACGACATCGAATGAGAAGGGTGATGGGTTGGAGACTTGGATGATCCAGGCCAAAACCAAGGAGCTGGCAATTGAGTTGGCAGAGGCATTGGAGAAGTATAAGAAGGAGAATAAGAAATAATCGAGGAGGCTGGGGAACAAGTAATGTGCGTGGTGAGGATCGTGTATGTAAAAAGAGTCTTTTCAGCCAGCGTTCCGCATACCAAAGGGTAAGGCCAGGTAGGTTATGTTTAGTTTAAGGTTAGCATATCAGGCGCTTGGGGGATTTCATTGTGAGAATTTGATTTTATTCGGATGGTACTGTCACGGCTATGGCCAGCTTGTCTATGAATTCACTTAGTGTATGGTGTTTAGTGTATCAGTTAAAAGTTACACCAGTTTGAACAATGTTATACGGGGACAGAGTGTAATCATCCACCCTCGTACTGGTCCACAGACCGGTACATATCTAAGTGACCCCTCGGTTATTGAAGATGCAGCTATGGAGATCATTTTCTTCTGCCTTCAAATACGCTGGGCATCATCATCCACTTTGGCTAGGACACCTAGGCGGTAACCAGGCTCTGGCACTACCGCTTTAGCACATAAAGATGATGATTTATTACTATATCACAGACTGTAGGCGTATAAAAGGACATTTCTTTACTAAGGGCAGGGCAGCTCTTTATCAATGCCAAACCGCCTTCATAAGAGAGTGCTAGAGGTAGGCATACACAACTAGGACCCTTCCTCTTACACAGGCGTAATCTTGGTAGCAACACGCGGGAAAGGGCCTAATGTTAGAAAAAGCGAGTCTGTTTCAAGAATTTAGCTCGCGGCTTATAGTATATGCACAAACCTCTCTTAATGCCCGCTATGTGTAGGAACATTGCATGTTTCGCTGAGTGGTGGAGGCTCTTAACGCGGGGTGATTTATTAGTGGGGTACAGCATTATCTCACGCGTCGCGTTGCTCTTATCGGCCGCATAGCTCCTTCCTTGACCACCTCCGAGAACAACTTGAACACAAATTCATATCAACTTGAAATGATACTATCCCAATCAGAATGCCTCGGTATGCTTTGAAACAAATCTAGAAGTCCTAAATAAGCGCCCTGCTAACAATCTCGTCCAGGGAGATAATCACAATCCAGGCTGGGCAGTGCGGCAACAGCAGTTAGTCCCCCTTCCGTCTTCTCCCAACAGCATTGACGACTATCCCTCCCCCGAGCGACGCCCCGCAGTCGCCGCCCAAATCTACTTCGAGAGATTTGTGGTAGCGATTCAAATCACTGACAGGCGAATAGTTGGTAGCCAGTTCTGGCAACAGCTTTGCCAAGAGCACGGGATCAGTCAAGACGGAAATCTGGAGGACTTCGCGACCGAGGGCGGAGACCGAAAAGATGTGTTCTACTATCAGAGCGACGATACTAGATACATTCCGCGAGCGATTCTGGTAGACCTGGAGCCAAGGGTAAGCTGCCCGTGGAAGATATTTTCGTCGAAGGCGACTCCTAAACATATGATTGGCATATAGGTCCTCAACAGCATTCAAACAGGCCCTTACAAAAATATTTACAACCCAGAAAACTTCTACGTCGGGAAGGATGGAATGGGGGCCGCCAACAACTGGGGAGACGGTTACCAAACCGGAGAGTCGGTCTGTGAGGATATCATGGAGATGATTGATCGCGAGGCCGACGGCAGTGACTCTCTCGAGGTAGGTCTTTGCCCTGCGTCGCCCTTGATGTTTGATTGTCGCCTAACGCCGGGCGTTCCAGGGATTTATGATGCTACACTCCATTGCTGGAGGTACTGGTTCTGGACTCGGATCTTTTCTTCTCGAGAGACTGAATGATAGGTTCCCGAAGAAAATCATCCAAACCTACTCTGTCTTTCCGGACACTACCAACGCCGGCGATGTTGTTGTGCACCCTTACAACAGCATCCTATCTATGAGGAGGTTGACACAGAATGCCGACTCTGTTGTAGTTTTGGATAATGCAGCTCTGTCCCACATTGCAGCTGACAGACTCCACGTCCAGGAGCCTTCTTGGCAGCAGACAAACCAGTTGGTGAGTTGGATCATTTTCTTGGTTTATTATGGCGGAAGTAGCGCATTGCTGATCGACTTAGGTTGCGACTGTAATGTCTGCAAGCACCACAACCCTGCGATATCCTGGATATATGCACAATGATCTCGTCAGCATTCTTGCTTCTTTGATCCCTACCCCGAGATGTCACTTCCTCATGACGGCCTACACCCCCTTCACGGGAGACCAGGTTGAGCAGGCCAAGACGGTGCGCAAGACGACTGTGCTGGATGTTATGCGTCGTCTTTTGCAACCCAAGAACCGCATGGTCTCCACCATACCTGGCAAGAAGAGCTGCTACATCTCGATCCTCAACGTCATCCAGGGTGAGGTGGACCCGACGGACGTGCACAAGAGTCTACTGCGCATCCGTGAGCGACGGCTGGCCACGTTCATCCCATGGGGTCCAGCAAGTATCCAGGTTGCACTGACAAAGCGGAGCCCGTACATCCCCATGAGCCATCGTGTGAGCGGTCTCATGCTGGCTAATCACACGAGCATAGCTACGGTTTGTTCTATCCCTCTCGCCGTCGTGGTGTGGTTCAATAAATTAACATGTCGATTACCAGCTATTTAAGCGTATTGTCAAACAGTACGACGGCATGCGAAAGCGAAATGCATTCATAGAAGGATACAAGAAGACGGCACCTTTCTCAGAGAACCTCGATCAGTTCGACGAAGCGAGGCAGGTGGTTATGGATCTGATTGCTGAGTATGAAGCTGCTGAGGATGCCGACTATCTGAACCCTGACACGGGAGACAAGGCAACCTCGGCGGAGACAGACAGGCGAGTGGGCTGAGCAGAGTACCTGTTTGTTCTCATGATGTCAAAATGGACGAATAGCTATGAATTTTGGGCGCGTGCATTTGATTCTGTGGAGGCTTGGGAAAGGTCAGTCTCGATCCAGGATGGGCGTTCAGGGGTAGCATTTTATTTATATATGTGAAAACTAGAATGACATATGAATTGATACCCGGCTGTCCGATTCCTCAGTTGCGGTCTGGCAGGTGCAAGGACAAAGAGGTGGAAGACCGTGGAATCATATTCTTAAAATTCTACCTGTCTTGACCTTCAGGGAACCCCGTGAGCGAGTAAGTGAATGGTGATTTCGTGGAGCAAAGTCGGAACTTTAGCTCCTGGACCCAGAGTTCCCACGGCGAGTTCCAGTTGATCATTTCTCGACATAGGTCTCTGACGTCAATGACCATCGTGATCGTGTGGCCAGGAACCGTCTAGAAGTTGTTCAATAAGTATAATAGAAGCATTGGATCACCTTGATGAAAACAGAATTATCTACTCGTTCCTCTAATTCTTCTCAATCTCGAATCTCGAATCTCGAATAAAGAACCTTGGAAAGTCTTAGTTCTTCGCCCCTCTAAAAGTCCACCAATTCAACGTAAGTGCAAACTAAGAGCACTCGAATGCACTAAAAAGCCAATTGAGGCGTTCCATCCCGTCAATCCAGTCATCTGATGTATCATGTTCATCTGGCTAATATGGCATCGCGCAGGCAAACCCAAAAATGACACAGTCCAAGGACCAGAAGATCGCAGAGGTTCAGGCCAACCTCCCACTCCCCGAGCAGCCTCCAACCGCATCTGACTGGCAATCCGCCGATGCCCGCACCGTCAACGTTGGATCTGGCCGCACGGAGGCCAATATCGGCACCAGTGACGCCAGCAACGCTGGTCTGAGGGAACCTGCCTCCAAGGACGCACAGGATCTATCCAATGTCGGACGTCAGGCTGTTGAGGGCTTGTCAGGGCCGCCCAAGGATGCGGCATCGCGGAAGTAAGATAGGATATGGTATATGGGTGATCACGGATTATTAGTTAATGGATAGAGAATCAACTACCTCGAAATGTGAAACGTTTACTATCACCATTCTTGAAAAAGAGCAAGATACTGTCTGACAGACTCACACCTAATGTTGCGGTCTTACAATGACCAAACTAGTCGTCAATGAAATTTAAATTTTCGTTTATGCCGTTATTGTGATCGAGGCTCTATGAATCCTTTTCCTTTTTTTCCCTTTTGCCATCAGGTTTATGGGACCTGATCCCCTCAATGGGGGCCCAATGGAACCAAATCATGAAAGCCCAGACTAACCATGGCTTTTCTCAACGTGTCGTAACTGCATGTCCAAATTTCCATTTTTTTTTTTCAATACCCCATTTCCATTATGCTTGCAGCGCCTTCTCGGCCATGGCCTTGGCACCCTCAAACGTCTTGTTCCCGCCAATGAAGCCAGCGGCGTGGACGAACACGCCGCCGGGGACGGACGTGATCCCGTCGAGCTCCTGGTCGCGGAAGCCCCGCCACGCCTCGGGCAGGGGCTTGCGGCTGACGAACGAGTCCTTGCTCTCGGGCACGCACTGGATCCTCCACTTGGAGCCGGGGGCCGCGCCCTCCGGGTACAGGACGTAGAGCACCGAGGGCTTGCCGCCCTCGAGGGTGTAGAGGTGGTCCTTCCAGGGGCACGACGTGCCCTGGAAGACGAGGACGCGGCCCTCCGGATCGTGCTCGGCGCGCGCGTCGAAGGCCTGCTGGACAACGGCGCGGGCGGGCAGCCAGGCGCGGGAGTAGTAGTCGAGGTCGCGCTCGAACTCCTCGCCGATGCGGCGGCTGGCGGTGAGGAAGCGCTCGTCCTCGGCGGCCTGGGCCTCGGCGGGGTCCGAGGGAGCAGCGTCGTTCCAGTTGGGGTTAAAGCGGCCGACCATGGCGCCGAGGGTGAAGCCGCCCTCGGAGTAGCGCTTCTCGATAGCGGCGGCGGAGATGGCGGCCGGGTCGTAGACGGAGATGCCGTTGTCGTGGGCGTCGAGGGCCTCGACGAAGCTCTCGTACAGCTTCTTGTGGAGGAGGCCGACCTCGGCGTGGGAGGGCTCCTGCTCGGCGGGGACGCCGAGCTTCTGGGCGATGATAGAGCGGCCAAAGTGCAGGAAGACGAGGCCGGCGCTGGAGAGCTTGGTGGCCTTGCCGGGGAAGGTGGTGGTGAAGCCGCGCTGGTGGTGGTCGTAGCGGTTGCGGGCGGCGTCGTACTCGCCGCCTACGTCGACGACGGTGTGGCAGGTCTCGAGGATCTTGGGGTCGCGGGTACGGACCAGAGATGCGTCCTTGTAGGTTGGGAGCATGCGCAGCATGTGGACGGCGAGGGCCTCATCGGCGTGGAAGTGGCCGCTGTGGGTGCCGATGAGGGGCGCGCCCGACGTCTTGACTCTTTTCGCTGCGGATTCTGTCATGGTTGCGAGTATCCGTCTGAGCATCGATCAATCGGTGTGAGGAATGAGGTGTTGCAAGAGAGTTGGGCAACGCCAAGCAGTTAGCTAAAGATTTGGCTTGTCTGCAGCTTGACAGTCGAAGTGGAAAAAATATCGGGCCAATCAAGAGGGGCGGATTTGTCTTGCCTCAATTCCAAACATCAGCCAAAATATTTCAATAGATGAAGCAGAAAGCTTCGTATCACATAAAAAATGGTACTGAGATTGGCATGCAGTTTTAGTTATTCGATTTGGACTCTTTTTTTGTTAAAATCTACTATCTTTTGACCTGTACACATGTTCCTCTCTTTGCACTGCAAGCCTACTCTTACACAGAACAGCCATTAGGATATCTATTCCAACTTGACACTTTACGTTTACTAGGTATACTTTAAATCTCTTTGCTCGGTCTTCGGATCACTGTCACCCCATGGTGGTTACAGGGTTGTATATTGACCAGCTCGTATAATTTATACTTATTGCTGCTGACGGCGATGGGTTGCCTATATTTGATATCATTTTACTTGACTTCATTGCTGCTTTCATTCGCTAGACTAAAGAAAGGCAGTGTTTTTGGGCTCGATGCCTTTCACATCACCTACTTGCTCCTGCAATGCTGCCAAATTTCAATTTACAACGGTTTGTCGATGACTGTACGCATTTTGGACACCTCTGGAGGATCTGTAACTTAACTCTCCTATACGCTACAGAGCTACGAGTAGAAGCACAAAGAAAACTGTTCAATTGAGCTATGGTAGCAAAGATAATACGCAGTACATCATGTGCCGTTGATTCAGACTATTGGCACTCGCAAAGCATCCGACGCAAGAATCCTCAAACATGCGATTTGCATAAATCATACCTTGTTGCCATCTCCGGTCTTCATTTTGGTATCCCAGAGATGAAACCATCCACCACGTGGTTCAATCTGGCCCTTTGATAGCACCCGGACGACCCTCGAATCAGTCATTGGAGATAGTATAGGAAAATGAGCAAAGCGAGGACGTGTCCCCTTGTTTGTTCCATAAACGCCAGCATAGACAACCCTCGAAGTAGATCCGACAAAAGAAAAGAAAAGAAAAGAGTAAAGTTAGGTTTTGTCTTTTGACCGTTCCCAACTCCCTCGTTACCTTGAAATCAACCTTTCGTACAAGCGCTTTACCCCGCCATTCTGGTTATCGATAGGAGAAACCAATCGGTAGATTAAACAAATGAAAGTAGACGAAACGAAAAGAGCAAAAACTAGTGACAGTCTGCCATTACCTATCTCCGGATAGGAATGCTGCTCTCAGCTTGCTTTGGCTTCTCCTCATTTTGATTGGTTTCGTCGGTCTCGTCGGCGTTGGTCTGGTGGTTGAGGAAGCTGCTCTCCTTGATAGGGCTGCCGGCCTGGATACCGGGGATGGAGCCATGGTGGGCGTGCTTGGGGATAGAACCACCGTTGGCGCTGGCTCCGTTGGCGATAGTGGAGGAGGTGTTGGAGTTGTTGATGGGGGAAGAGAGGTGGGGGATGTTCTCGGGAACAGGGTGCTGGGAGCCGACGGCACCAGCATCTACACCATCGCCCTTTCCGGCCTTGGACATGGCATAGTCACCGGAATCGAAGTATTTGCGGTCTTTGAGATGCTTGGCGAAGTGATCGGAGCGGGAGGGGAGCTTGCCATAGAGGCGGAATAGTCGTTGCTCCTCGGGGGAGAGGTTCTGGGAAAGTCATGTTAGCACACTGCCACGTATCTAACGAGAACTATAATCCGGAACAGAGATCAATGCGAGAGTATCGCTCCCGAGTACTGGCAGGCCAGCGAGCTCGAATCACATCATGGTGGTCGAATTTGCTCGAGGGAATGTTGAGAAGGGAGTGGGGTAGGACGGTAACCATCGCCCTCCGGATATGGATAAGAAGAGCATATGAAGGATATTACCTTGACATCGACCTTATTCTTCTGGTGAGGGTTCATTTTGGCGATTGTAACGGTCGCAAGGACAATCGGTCGGTCTATCGGTAGCTGGTGGACGAAGTAGGAACAGGGTTACTTGAGTAAGAAAGAGGCCGAGGCGAGCTTAGTTTATAGTCCCACCAAGCGAGGAGGTAAATGGGGAGCTGGAAGGATGGTAGGGAGAAAAAAAAAATAAGAGGAACGCAGGTGGGGGCCAAAGAACTACGCCCAGAAGGTCCGTGCCTGTGCAGTAGATGCAGGGCTGGTGGTTACGACCTATGGAATGGATATGTCAAGTGGTTTATCGTCCGTGAAGTGCCTGGCGAGATGGTTAGCTGGGGCGGGAGGAGAGGGGAAGGTTTGGCGTAGGCTGCCACAGTACCTCTGGTAGCAGCGTGCATGGTAACCCCACTAGTGGAGTGACCAGGTGAGCGCAGACCACTGGCAGTTTCCACTAAGAGAGTACCCGTTTGAGCACCACGTCAAAGGCCACAGGGCAAGTACCACTATATCTGCTTATTAACCCACAAGGGCATGCGGCAGGTATCTTCCAGAAATGAGGTCACAAGCCAGGTACTGGCCATTGACTCATTCTTGTCTGGAGAATATGCCCAATGGGCATCAACCATGGGGCTTTCCATCCCAGCAATTCAGTCGCTTCCCGGCCCGAAATCATGGAAGGGGCAGCAACGGGGTTTCACTGACAGCAGGGCCTACCACCAGCCAGCTAAGCCTTTTGGAGAACTGACTTCTCCAAGACCAGTCGTCGCACATACACACAATCACTCCTCCATCCGCCTCCATTCCATTGGATCTCGAGCTGAGAGGGTGATATGCACTGCTAGGCACTAGTAGCGTGCAATGCAATAGCTAAGCGGCCAGGTACGTGCGTGAGGTAGAAATCCCCCATTGATGCCCGAAGGTTTAGAACGGCTTGAGCGCCTTCCCTTGAACCCTCCCCTGCTCGCTCCAACTGCATGAACTGTCCGTGATTCTCAGGCCTATGACTCTTACTTGTCTTATGCCAACTTTTATTACCTGTTTACTTGTTTACTCGTTTATTTCTGGGTGCCTTCATATCCCCCCTTCATGCTAACGTTGCCAGCTAGCTGCCGTACGCAACACGGCAAAGCGCTCTTTGTTGGCCCTTTGCTTCAGCCCACTCTGGACCGTCACGAGGCCTAATGCCACTCCCGGCGGGGATCTGATTAACGCCGTCCTCGGCGGTTGGTCGAGCCATTCCAAGCCAACTCGTAACTAACTGGCAGAGAATGCGGGCCCTGTGATTGATTAAACCATGGTCCGTCGTAATACGTCTTGCCGAAAGAGCATGTTCCTATGACTTGAAAAAACTCCCGGGGAGTCGCATTGCGCCGCCTCTGGGGTATCAGCCTTGTGCGGACTCCCATCAACGCTCGGCAGTGATTAATTGGAACCCAGACAGTCCGTCGCACGTGGTGCGAAGCCTAAACAATTGAGTTCACTTGACAGCAAGGGATTTCTTTCTTGGCCTTGCGTATGTTTCGTGAACACAACAGTGATGCTTCAGACTCAAGCGGCGCGATATCGCAATCATGCAATCCCTCGAGTGAGAAAGGCTGTGTCTCTCTACTGAGACCACATCGCCATTTCGACTTGTTGGTCAGACGCATACTTTGGGAAATCTAGGCGTTGCATTATTGCTGTTGGCTGCTGTCCACTTCATAGAGGTGGTCGCCCAGGGTCAGTTATTGACCCTAGAATTAACTGCATTGCATTGCATCCTCTCTGCTCAAAATTTAACAAAATATATTAGAGAGAGCAAGAAATCACATATTTTGAGAAACTTGGGCCTAAATTGAAAGCAACGTGCCAAGGCGTGTTGATCATTTCTCATATGCTGTTGGTTGCAAATGTCCATAGATCTCACTAGGCGGATGGCAAGTACGAGCATCACCATTTTCCCCTTCAATCTCGTAGTAGACCGTCAATGCTGCAATCGCAGCAATCTTCTAGTTTGTTCGGTTTTTTCAGTTTGGGCTCTTTTGTACCGGAAATTGGACTGCGCAGAGTGCAGGTCATCCCTTTTCGCTTGGGCAGCTATGGGTATTTGATCTACAACGATAATGCGGCCGCACAATCCTGCCACATTCTGCTAGCCGCAGAGCCGGATCAACAGTACATGCTTGATCAAGGACGAACTGAACTAAGACAGATATTCTGCTCCTGTGATGTCAGTACGAACTTTGCGTCATCGACGGCTGGTGTCCATGATGAGGCGACAGATCCAGGAACCGGGCTTCAGGAACAGGCAGAAATGCATAGGCATATGATCAATCGTATCACACCCTTCTTGGCAGACACGCCTTGAAACGCGCAAAGCACATTGGCGTACAAGTTCACAATCTCGGACGGGGGTAATGCGGCTCAATGAAGTTGATATCACACACCATGAGCGCAGGGCAGGGACTATTCTCTCAGTATTGAGCGGTGGACGAACAGGCGGTGAATAACCTTACTCAACCCAATATCTTATTACAGATCGTCACAGATGAGCATGATGACGGCAACGATACCGAGTAGAAGAAGAAGTAGAGCCGGTGATTTGTGTGCTGAAGTGGGCTCCGGCTGATGTTGGACGGACCGGTCCAGCTGATCAAGGGGGGGCCGCTGAAGAGTCGGCGCAGAGCCACCGTAGCTGATTTCTTAGCGGGAAGCCCCTCCCCCTAACAACTCGCTACAGCGCCTAACGGTCCTACCTTAACCATGTCCAACCCCACTAATTCATTGATTACATGCGCCTCAAACGGCCCATCAACCTTGCCCATCTCACCACTCGCCACCCTTCCAAGGCTCTACCTCGATATATCGATTCAGCCTCATCAGCCGCCGACAAGGCCGCATCCCCTCCCCATCCTCACCATCCTGCGTCTTTCAGATCCGATTGGCAGACGTCCACACCAGGTCCCTCCGCCTTTATCCCGGCTCCTTTGCGGCTCCTAGCGCCCGATCCCCTTGTTCTTCCCCATACCTACCTCTCCTGTCGGGATACCCAGAACTACGGGAAGGCCTCACACACACCAGACTCATCCCTGCCCAATCAATATACGTCTCACTTTCTTTCCTTCACCATGGCCGACGACAGCGGAGATGCCTCACCCCCCGCCTTCAACTACGTCCTGAGCTTCATCCTTGTCGGCCTGTGCTGGGGTTTCACAACGCCCTTCATCCGCCGGGCTGCCCGCACGCACAAGCCCCCGCCGCACCCCGTCCTCGACACTCCAGCCGTCAAGGCCAGCTGGCTCAAGAGCAGGCTGTACGGCGCCTTCTTCGGCGTCCTCGACCTCCTGCGTAACCCCAGATATGCCACCCCGCTGCTGCTCAACGTCACCGGCAGCGTCTGGTTCTTCCTCCTCATTGGTCAAGCCGGTATGTTTCTCCCCCCCTCCCCTTTCTTGCAGGACCTTTGCCACATGGCCGAGAGGCTGGCGTCGTAGTATTCGGGGAGCTTACTTACTCCGGATTGCAGAGCTGAGCTTGACCGTCCCTATTGTCAATACTCTGGCATTCCTCTTCACCGTAATCGGCGAGTGGCTTGTCGAGGGCAAAGTGATCAGCAAAGGTCAGTTTCCGGGAACTCCACCTTTCCCCCGGTATCCGAAACAGAAATCGGGGACACGTAACTAATAGTATACAGAAATTGCAATTGGCATGATTCTTTCTCTTACTGGAATTGGCCTGTGTGTTCAGAGCAAGCGGTGATCTGATGGAAGTCGGATAGTCTTATCAATCTAAACTAGACTGTCTACAGTCAACCTCCCACATGTCCCTTTCACGGCCAATCGTTTTGTATTTTTTTTTCAGCGTTGTACCCAAAGTAAATGCCAGCTATAGAATCTCTTCATAAATGCATTTCTGTCCGAGCTTCATTGACCCAATCCAAAATTATCATGTCAATTCATTTGCTTGCTAACAACCACAGATAAATTCCTTCCAGCCCAAAGAACCCGCCCAGGCCAAGTAGGAAACCCCAAAATGAAAAGGAAAGAAATAGGTATCTATGGCAGGCCAAAACAAATCATCCCAAAGCAAGCCGTCTATGAATACTTTTCCAAAACAAACAAAAAAGAACCCAATTTCTCCGTCGCTCTCTGTCCGTCTCGTTCTACTCTCCAGCGCAAGGATAAGAGCCTGCTCTCCAGCGAAAGAGAGAAGAAACTGATCGGACGTGCATATGATTCCCGTGCTCCCTAACATGCAAACAACCCTATAATCACCAAAACAAGAAACAATGTCGACTGTTGCCCAAATTCACTATCCCAAAATTCCTTGTCCTCGAAAGTCGTATTCGCATGCTCGTTGGCTTGAATGTCGTCGTTCACAAGAAACCGAAAACAAAGATGTTGTTACAAGTCACCAACTTCCCCAAGGAATGGTGCAAGAAGGAGTTCCTTCTCGTTTCTGTCCAGACCCTTATCGTCGGGCGCGCAGCCAGCGCAGGACAGCTCTCAAGCTTGGGTCCTCTGCCGTCCAGCGACCGAGGCCCATGTCAGAAGCCTGCAAGTCCGAGTAAACAGCTTCGTCTGTGATGCTCGCAAGTTCCTAATCCCCGCAGATGTTAGAGAACTTCTTCCACGCTTCTCTGAAGTCTGTCCTACCCCCCCGGCGTCCCCTCTCTCACACTGACTTTTCTCCTTTTTTCGAAGAGGGTTGGGGGCACGAGACACGGTGGTTATTTTTGCACTTACTTGTCGGAATTGGTTATCGCAAGACTGGAGGTGTTTGCGGTTTTTGGACCCTGGTCGTCCTCCCTGCAGAATGTAATCTCGTCGTTCTATCCATCTCTGCGCTGCCGCCTGCCGGAGGTAGATCTTCTGCCCCTCGTGGCGCCTAGCATAAGCATCGAGGTAAACCCTGCAGCCAAGGAAGGGTTTCGGTCAGTTGGTCATCTTAACATTGAAACATTTGCACCGAATTTTCGCTGCCCTGCGGAAGGAAAAAATAGCCAAGTGCGGGTGGGAAATAGCGTACTGCTTGAGTTCGGCTCTCCTTTGCTCCTCCTCGCCGCCGGGGGCATTGGGGACGCTCGTGTCTGCGGCGCATTCGAGGATGTGCTGACCGTCGATGGCGCACTGCCTGAGCGCTGCCCAACCTTCAGTGTAGTGGTCTTCGGAGTTGATCGGTGAGGTCGGTGCTGCAGCAATGTAATATTGAAGGGTTCGGAAATCGTCCAGGATCTCTGCAACTCTTGCCGTGCGGTATTCGTTCACTTTAAAGCACAAGGAGGAGGTTGTAATCAGTCACGGCACTTTCGGTGTGGGCACTTTGGGAGGGGCTTGCAAGATGAACTGCCGAGAGAGCTCGCCGCTTTCTTGTGGAGAGATAGGACTTACAACCGTCCATTGTTGTGAACTTTTGGTTAATGGATGTGAGATAGGGTTGATGGTATTCCAAAACCAGTGGGAAAAAATTGCGTGTAAAGGCAAAAAGAGGTGATGGAGTTAGTTGACAGAGTGAGACGTCTGGATTGATCAGGATTGGACGGTGGAGGAGGGGAGAAGGTGACTGAAAAGCCGCCTAAAGCAGGTCGAGTAGGCCGTTGAGGTGGTGGATGTGGTAACAGACAGCGGTCGTCGATGCCAACAGTCGTCGATGATGGTGAGTGTGATGATGCCCGTCGAAGCAATGGGGCAATTGGAGATTCCCAGAGCATCCTTTTGTACATCACGACAATCTCCTGCCTTCATCTCATGTAGGGGGAGGGGGGTCGCATCTTTTGGTTCTGGCCCTGTGGTGACTTTCCAGCAAGGAGCCAGCAGAGACAAGCGAATTCCGGGGCCGAGATCACAACTACTGCTCTTCGTCATCCACCTTGCTGCGGATGTCTATGAAGGCGTCCCGGGGGCATTTCAGCGTGGAATGCAATGCTGACTCCTTATACGGCGAGCGACCCGGAACATCAGCTGCCTCGGGGTCAAAGGCAGGAACCAACGAGAGCCTCCATCGTCGTCTCCACCTGGATTAAGGTCGTGTAGTGGCTCCTTCCCGTATACTTACCACTATTGCCGGTGTGCTGCAACCAGTTACACACAGCCAGGCCTGCCAAGCAAAGCCCCCCGGGGGTGATGAGGGTGGGGACAGGCATCTTTCTAGACGTTTGACCATTTGAATTCACTGCGTCGGACATTAAGCCCTAACCTAACATACATCTAGCAATGCCTTACGCAGGTACATCCACATCCATGCGATAGGCTGGGAGGGGGCTGCTCACGCCTGCTGCTACCACCGAGGTGTCCAGTAGTTTGGGAAGGATGATCTGGTTACACTGGCCCTGCCCCAATAGTCCGCACAGGGTGTACCTGCCTCTGATGCAGCAAGCTCCGAAGGAGGGTAGGAAGGGGGGGACGGGGAAAAAAAAACCACAGAAGCCATGCCATGCCCACCGTTCAGTCCAGCTGTCTATGGTCTAGCAAGCTGTCCAACCAAAACTCGCCACCAGCCCTACTAGGCCGCGAGCCCTACCTACCGTCATCCACCGGCCGCTAAGGTAGACAGGAATGTAGCCCATCAGGACGAGAGGGCGCGGGCAGCAGAAAACCCAAGCAAACGCTCATTATCCGGGCCACACATGTGAGGCTGGGGAGGCTGCCGTTCAGCTATTTCGAGGCCGGCTGTCTTTTACCCAGTAGGGCAATGTGTGGATCTTAGCGCCATCTTTGCCATGCAAGGACCGTACCATCGGGGCCAATGAGCTGTCCAGCAGCCCACGGCCCCATCCAGATCAAAACGGGCAGCGCAGCTGAATCGATTCGTCCTTCAGACCGTCTTGACCATGCCATTGGCTGCGTGTCAAACGAACGGCTTTTATTGAGGGGGTCCGCATCGACACCGCACCACCCGGAGTTTATTGAATACTGGGCCCGGCTCCTTCGCTAGCTACTATCTGTCCATGTGTAGGTAGCGCAGTGGGCACCGTGAGTCTCTGTGCGAAGGGGATTTGGCACAGCATGATGTGATCTTCTTCGACGCCATCTCTCTGCCACCCCACCCCGGCAGGCCTCTCAAGCCCTCGCAGGGCCCTCTCAAGCCTCTCAACAGATTCAGAATGTCCACTCGACCGGCTAGTAGTCAAGCCACTCCCCCTGCGTCGTCACTCACTTTCTCTCTCTCTCGGCCGACGCCGTAGCCACAGTGTCATAGTTGCAACCCACACCTGCTTTTCAGCCCAATAACTGCCTGCCTTCACACAAACCATACCAAGGCGGTGCCCCCGCTTGACGCACATCAACATCGTGGAAAAGCCACTGGAAACACCGGTGCCTGCAAGGACATGTCTCCATATTAATCACATTGTGCTTGGTTCTACGCTAGCTATCCAGGCACGCGGATTGGCCTTCCATCAAAAGAAAAGGCCGTCGTATCACTTCTACGTTATTTCCCTTCCCCATTCCCCCATTTGCGTACGTCAATGGTTTCCCACGAGGGTTCCACCGGCTCTATATCTAATATTACTGCCATCAAGGGGACGATGGCATGGAGGAAGAAAATTTAGAGTATGGGTCGGTTAGTCGGGCCTGGTTGATCTTCGATTTCAACCAGACAGCAACCCAACGTTACACTTCAAGGGGGCCTCCCCAGTAGGAGAGGCGCCAATCCCTCCCAGACAGACCAAATTGGGCATGTCGTTACGGATTCGGCTGAGATCTCTCATCCCCCCCCTACTTGATTGGACCCAAACCCCATTCGCAGTGGTCATCAATCATGTCGGATTCCCCATTGGGAACCCAAGATTGACGATATCGATCGCCCGAATTACTTTTTCTGACTGCGCCGCTGTGTCCTCAGCGTTGTATTTAGCGGAGACCTCCAGGCGACACTGGCCCGGCTGATACCATGCCACTGTAGCATTCGGGAGCCACGGTTTACCAGGGTCACCACCATGGTTCATCGACAGCATCACAACTTTAAGAAGGCTGCCTGGTCTGTGTCAGCCCAGCCGCAACCCAGCTGATTACAGGGCCATCTCAGCGCCCTCGTGGCATTGGATCTCCCAAGTAGCTGCATATACATATATGCGACCCACCTTAGACTACATCCATCTGCCAGGCTCAACAAACCCTTTCCCTGACTAAGGGAGCTGTCAATCCCGACCGTGGAGCCTGCCTCGTCACCAGCATTGTGGCTTTACCAGGGCCTGTGGGTTGATTGGGTACCGCGCCATATGCATCGGAGATCTCCAAAGCCCATGCATTGCAATAATTGGTATTGATTGTCTGATTTGTAATAAGATAAGACACGGGAGCGGGAAGCCCACTGCCATTCACGCCCACGTCCAGCTGGCTACTCGGTCGCACAAGCCTTCTATGTCTCTCAACAAGGGTAAGAGAGTGTGGCTAGATGGATGGAGTGTGTATAGTTATGTGCCTGTGTGAGAGTGTGTGTGTGCCCCCCGCGAATATGTACGTCCGTATACGTCAGGGTCCATCCATGAATATCATCGAGTCAATTACCATTCATTCGCCAGTATCAAGCGGCCGCTCTGTTTAATCCTTCTCTGCGATCGCTTGTAACCTCTCGTCGATCTCCTCCTCGGTCAATTTGCGGAATCCTGGTTCAGTTCCCTCCTTTCCGTCAGCCCGAGGACCACCCACAATGCCAATCTCAATCTCGCCCTTCTTGAAGTCCATGCTCAGAACCGTGCTGAGGGTCGTGATTGCCAGCTCGACAACCTCCTCCCAGTCACCCTCAGCATGCTCCTTGTTTCGGAGCTTCTTCTCCAAGTGATTCAAAGCCTCCTGCTGCTTAGGACCGGCCGCGGTGCCCTTGTATCCAATGAAGTATCCAGCCGGGTCGCACTTGAACAGCTGAGGTCCAAGCTCGGAGTCGAGGGAAATCAGCGTGGTGGCGACACCGTATGGTCTCATGTAAGCCTGTATTCAGATCAGCGTCCGAGTATTTCCCCATCAATCATCTCAGCCGGTAGTTGAAAGGACCCCTTACCCGTTGGGTGTAAACCTGGCTGATGTTGGCCAGGCGCTTGGCCAAGACATCAGCTGGCATCTCGTACCCGAACTTGTATCGGAACTCTGCAGCTTCTGACTGGGCTCTTTGTGCGAAAACTCGGGCATCAGCGATGGAGCCAGTGATGACGCAACCGACCGAGGGGGAGATCTGGAAAATGTGGGAGACGGAAGAAGGGTCGATGAGCTTGTCCTGTTCATTTCCTCGAGTGAGCCTTCTGAGAAACCTTTCATGCTGATGACCGCCCTGGGCAGAGGAACAAACGTACGGGAACCTTCTTCTGTGATAGGACAACGGCACAGTCCTTGCCTCGGATGCCTACAGACATGATGTTGGCTGCTGTGATGGCCTTGAAGGCGTACTCTGGTTCCGCTTATCAGCACAGTCCTCACGAAATCGGCTCAGAGGCTCTCCGATCCTGTCGTTTGAAAGTCGGCAATCAACATACCGACTTGGTACAGGCGGCCATTGTCGGCAAAGATGGTAATGTGACGGTCGTATGCGCTGGCTGCGGTTTCGATACAGTTAGCAAGGACCTTGCGGTGGGATGGCCAAGCAAGCTCGGGGAGGGGTAGGTAAGTCCAAAGCTGTGCATACCCGACATTGTGAACAAAAATCACAGAATCCTGTGCCTGTGTTTCTGTATGGTGAGAGAATCCCAAGGCGACTTGTCGGGGATATGTTTGTAGCTTGACGATTGATATCGTTGGTGCAGTGAGGGAGCTCGAAGCTACCTGATAGGTATTGACGTCTACGCGTGCTGGAGCTGCCTTGACGGGTGAACCACGGGTAATTGTCCCACCAAGTGAAGTGCGTCTGCTGATGAGAGTTGCCTTGCCGTTGTGCTGCTTTACAGAACAACAGGTATCTAAATACTAGAAATTATTTCTTTCAAACTTTGGTTTGGCGAGATTTTTATTTTTTCATGTCGATTACAGATTCCACTCTCTATTCACTTGCCTAAAAACCCCCTCATCAATTGTCTTCTGGTCAGCGGGCTTCTCATCGCTAAACATTTCGTATGAAACACAACCGACTGAGCAATGGGCACAAGTAAGGGCTTGAACCAGTATATATGCATGCTCTATTACAAAATCAGTTCTTGACATTTTCTATTTAGATTCTAGAACCCAAATTCCAGAGAGCAGTACCATCGAGGCCACGAGAGCTCTGCTTAGTCACGAGAGGGGCAACTGCTCATTGGCTGGGCGCAACTCCATCCCACGGTTGCCCGTCAACGCTGGCAGAAAAAAAAACGACAACTCGGACCACATATCCTGTCCCACCAACTTCACACTCAGTACCCGTTAGCCCGCATACTCTTTCTACCCAATCTGGTTAAGCGATAGGTCGATTTCTTCTCTCACCGCCCTCAGTACGTCCAAAAGGGACGGGAAGCCGTACATTTTGCGCCTAGTCTGTGGCACCCGAGCGGCAGAGAAGGGTCCCTGGAAGGCAAGAAAAAAGTTGATGTCCCAGAACGCATCCATCACACGCGCGCAACACACCCACAGAGAGTGAAGATTCTGTTTCCACACCAGAAAGTCAACATGTCGACCGCCGAAACGCAAAAGGTTCCTGCCTGGAAGCGATTGGGCCTCAAGCTCAAGCAGCCCGCAGGCGCTGGGACAGAGAGTCCCAATGGGCTCTCTAGCATTGGAGCCGTTGGGCATCCAAGCAGCAGCCTGGCCCAGCCGAGCCCCAAGAGAAAGTTTGCCCCGCCTGCATCACATCTTAACCCTATCCATGGTAATAAAAGGCCACGAAGGGATGAGTCGCCAAAACCAAAGAAAGTCACATTCGATGATACTCCGACAAAGAAGGTTGTTCCCGGCAATAGCGACATCAGGAAGACGCCCGCCAAAAAAGAGGCCAAGCCTAAAAAGAAGAGCCCCGCGAAGCAGGCCCAGCCGGCGCACGATCTGAAGCCCGCCCTCGAGTACCTGCGATTGTGGAAGACATCCAGAGAGAGCTGGAAGTTTAATAAAAACCACCAATCCTCTCTCATCAAACACATTTTCGACGGTCCAGACTCAATTCCATCTTCCGACGTCGAGACCTTTTACGAGTACATCAAGGACCTGAAGGGTTACGTTAGAACCCGCCTCCAGGAGACCGCCATGGAGGTTAAGACTCGGGACGAATCAGATGGGTATGCATCTTTCCCCGAGGGGACCACAGATGAAGACGAAAAGCAAGCAGCCTACGACTCTATTCTCGCAGGAATTCTACGTCGGCGCAAGGCTGGCAAGCGCAAGTTCTTTAGCGAGCCGCAATATGTCTCGGAGAGCGAGGATGGCGAGGTCATTGTATGCCGTCTAGTTAAGCGCATGCGAGCAGAGCTTGTGCTCGACGCATTATCAGACAGCGAAGAATCAACAACCACAGACACCAGCACTTCCTCCAAGACCGTAACGGGAGGCGACAACAGCAACACTGTTACCACCGACGAAGAAAAGCAAATAACAATCAATGGCGCCACGACACGAAGACGGCGAAAGCTTCGTGTCAACGTGGATGACACCAGCTCCGAGTCTGAGTCTGAGAGTGAGTCTGAAAGCAGCAGCTCGTCAGAGGATTCGGATAGCGACGAAGAAGAACGGCCGGATGAGGATGAGACATCAAGCAGTTCCTCTTCTTCATCTTCAGAAGGCGATTCAGAGTCAGAATCAGAGGAGGAGAGCGATGAGGACTAAGTGTTCAATTATCTTCTAACTTGTCTACTTTTCTGTTTCCAAACACCTTGTGTCGTTATTTAAATCTGGGGATGATGTAATGTTTGTCATACACGAAGAATGTAACGTCTCGCAAGGGAATAGGGCTGGATGTATTGTATCACCCATGAAAGATTACATGGATTATTTTGAATAGATACCCCACGGAATCAACGTCATTTTACTTTGGCTGGCTTTTATTTTCTTGGCCTGAAGTGACTCGTACCTTTTACTAGGATCACAGATTATATCATTCTAAAACACCAATTCTCTTCTACATTAAATTTAAGCATACAATTTCGTGAAGCCCCCTTGGGAGGGCTGGAGCCAATTTCTCTTGTCATACTGGCATCCCTCACCCTCGATAACATGATAAGTGTAGATGATTCTTCCCTTCTGCGACGTACTGCCAGAGCGTTAGATCTTGATCAATTTTTAGGCAGGATGACACTCAAACTCACTTCTTCTCAGACTTGTGAAGCAAATTTCCATGGATAAGCACCACTTTCGTCGATGGTCAGCTTTAGCCATTTTGAAAACCAAAAAGGGGAGGGTATATTCTTACAGTCTCCGGCCTTGACTTCTCCGGCGACATACTGCCCATCCAGGCCCCCCCCTGGCGTCTCCAGCCCGTATCCCTCGCCCCGAGGAAATACAGGGCCCTGATTGTCCACCATTTCCGTCCCGGCATCGCCAGGTTTCCTCACCAGACGCTTGTCGATGGGCGCCCAGCGGTGAGAACCCGGCAGGAAGCTCAGGCAGCCGTTCTCCAGCGTGGCATCTTCAAGCGCGTACCAGAACCCAACCGCCGAGGGGGTGTCCGTGTACAGAAACGTAGAGTCCTGATGAGGGGGGACTGCTCCTCCAACTTGTGAAATTGAAAAGCCAGCATTTAGCTTCGGTACAGTCCCATTCCAAGCAAACTCCACCCGGGGAAACAAAATAGGGGGGTTAGGAATATGACTTACTCTCTGGCTGTTTGCAAATCACCATACTTTGGAGGCATCTCGCTGTTCATCAAGTCAGTTGCCTTTTGCTAAACATCAAGCCAGTGTCCCTGCTCTAAAACTCACGGTCTCGGTATCCCAGCGCCCTCGCCACAGCTGCAGGGGCCACTTCACCTCGGGAGACTGCGCCTTGCTCATCCAGGAGCTTTTTGAACGGTTCGCTCAGTCCGTGCAAGTTGTGACCTATTTCTCATCCGTTAGCCAACCTGGCTTTCCGCTCCTAGAGAAGAGGGTGCATGCCAATCTTATTAACGGCCTTCTCCTTCGGCTTGGTGAGCTTCCCGTCATCGTCAAAGGCATCCTCCTCAAAGAAGAAGCGGATCTTATCTCCAGATGTCAAGAAGTAGTCGTCCCCAACATGCTCCGACTTCGTTCCTGTGCTGAAACGCGTGAGAGGGTGGTCCTCAACCGAGAACGAAGACAGCAGATGCTGCGTCTCCTTCATCATGTCTGAGACCGTCTCGGGCAGTAGGGCGTTCTTGATAATGAGATATCCATCCTTGTTGAACGCAGCGAGCTCCTCCTCGGCCAGCCCGGGGATTGAACGTGTCATCTTGGCAGCGGTGCAACCCAAGCTAAAGTGATGAATGCAAAAGTTCGAGGAAGCAATCCAATCAGGAAGCGGGAGTATGGATGTATTTTTTTACGCAGGGGAAAAGGTCACTCGGGAAAATGGCTGCAGCGTGTGAGTGGGAATGTCTCTTTTCATGCCTCTTATCACTTGGCTGGCGATAATGACGGGTGCGGGGATAGCCGTCGCACAACGCGGGGAAGTCCGAAACGTACGACTTAGATTGACTTAAATGGCAATAAAGTCGGGCGTAAATGCATGGATCGATAGATTAGGCAGGTATACACCCAGTAGCTCTGCTCTCTTCAGGTGGTGATTATCGTTAGGCGTTCAAGCTCACACGCACAGCTCAGTCGAAGACCAAAAGAGGGTGATCTCGACAGATTGAAGCAATCCCCAGCCGAGTACCAGAACGTAAACATCAAACCTGGGGGGTGGGACCTCATAATCTTGAAACATTTCTACCTCAGTACGGCATGTGTGTTCACAAGATCAGGGTGTACTTCCATGTATCAACGTAAGTGGCGCATTACACTATCACAGTCACACATTTACGGTCACTAAGGACTACACACGCCAAAGATGAATTCATGACAGTTTCTTTTCAGAGTTTTCAAACCTGTAATGGAACCCAAGTGATTGCCTAGGTATTCTTCTTCGCTCATATTATGATTACCTTTGGCCGAAATGAAATGATTTACCCGAAACGCCAGACCGTATATATGTCTGTATAACAGAGCCAAGAAGTAGAATGAAGTTAACAGAAAGAGAATACCAAGCCCGTCTCATTCAATAGTTCACGGGGTCGTCAAGGAATGTGTCTATTTTCACAAGCACGGTTAATTTTCCGAACAATCTCAAATTCAGCCAGATCAGAATTCAACTTACAGCCTCCTTCTGGGGGAATCAAATACGCAGAAGCCGAGATTCCAACAGCAGAAAGCAAACAGATGGAGGCACTTGATACCGCCATTGCCCATGACGCATCCAGATGCCACCCAGGAACCGTGAACTGTTCGTCATGATCGTAGAGGTAGGCCTAAAGACAAAGGTCAATAAATGTATAGCACGAGTGAATCGGGTAGCATAGACTCTCCCGGCTTAGGGATAACGCCACATACAACAATAGAGATGACCACAAGCTGGAGGGTGGCCGCCAGGGTCATCATGAATGCCGGGACTGGCCAGCCCGTCTCGCGCTTATACTTGCCACCACGGATGATGACCACAAAGCAAGCCAGGCCAGCCAGACATATCAGGGCCGTAAACGACTCGAGGAACCCAACCGTCCGCCACATGGAACAGAAATATCGGTCCTCATATAGACAGAGATCCTTGTACGGGAAGTCGCGGCAGTGTGGCGAATCCAGAGTCGAACAGCTCTTGTGCAGGCCAATCTGCCGTTCAATCTTCTCGTCGCCAGCATGGACCGAGAAGGTGATCCATCGAGGCACGGCGATTGATGCTAGATTCAACGCGGTCGCTATCACACATTGTCAGTATTCTCGAGCCTTATCATCGGGTCCCCACCCGCTAGAGCGACGTCATCACCAAGAGGCAGACCAGACCAGACCGGAGGGGGTGGCGGATTTGAATTGGGGGAGGGAAAATAGGGGCATTACCGGCGACAAAGGCCACGAGTCCTGAGGCGTACACATACGATCTCGTCATTCTCGCGACTTGGTGAGATGTTGAGGCAGCACTCTGATGGGACGAAGGAGACGTGGTAGGTGGAATGCCAGATTGACCTAAGCCTTAAGGCGTCCAAGCAAGGGCCCGGATGTTTATCGATAGGCGCAGCATCCCTTGTGGTGTGGCACTGCCAGCAAGTTTCCCCACTTGCGCCCAGGCACCAGAATTAACAGGCTCTATCTTATCGTCTTGTATGAAGCTGGTCTCCACCCTCATCCCGTGAATTCAGAGAACACATAGCGTCCAGAAGAACTTAGTCGCGGGAGGCTTCGAGAACCATTTGCGGCTATTTAACGCCACGGGGCCCTTCAAGTGCAAGAGTAGACAGAGCTAAGGATGGGGCCCGGTTGCAATTGATTTGGTGGCCCTGTCGGAGTCGGACTCCGCTTGCCGATAACATGAAATTCAACGCCAAACTACCCCACCATCCATCCCATCACGCCTCAGAGCCCTCCGCTATCGCAAGCTCCCGGCCGACGTATAAGATAATCCATACTGCGCAGTTTTCTTGCTAGCATCTCCGCCGTCGAGCCATGCGAAGGTTCTGCAACTCGCTCATCCGTCCTGTATTCCTCCAATTCGGCCGTAACCTCCCTCTACTAGCCACACGGTGCTCCTTTGCGCGCAAAATGTCCTCCGCCGTGCTCAAGAAGCCACTGAGGCTGGCCTGCATCCAGCTGGCCTCCGGCGCCGACAAGGCTGCCAACCTCAAGCACGCCGCGGACCAGGTCGCCAAGGCTGCCTCGGGCGGCTCCAAGCTCGTCGTGCTCCCCGAGTGCTTCAACTCCCCCTACGGCACCGACTACTTCCCCCAGTACGCCGAGACGCTGCTGCCCTCGCCGCCCTCCGAGGAGCAGGCCCCGTCCTACCACGCGCTGAGCCGCATCGCCTCCGACAACAAGGTCTACCTCGTCGGCGGCTCCATCCCGGAGTTCAACCCGACCACCAAGAAGTACCACAACACCAGCCTCATCTTCGGCCCGGACGGCAAGCTGCTCGCCACCCACCGCAAGGTCCACCTCTTCGACATCGACATCCCGGGAAAGATCTCCTTCCACGAGTCCGACGTCCTCAGCCCCGGCAACCAAATCACCCTCGTCGACCTACCCGAGTACGGCAGCATCGCCGTCGCCATCTGCTACGACGTGCGCTTCCCCGAGCTCGCGACCATCGCCGCCCGGAGGGGCGCCTTCGCCCTCGTCTACCCGGGCGCCTTCAACCTCACCACGGGGCCCCTCCACTGGAAGCTGCTGGCCCAGGCCCGCGCCGTCGACAACCAGATCTACGTCGCCATGTGCAGCCCCGCCCGCGACCTGGCCGCCAGCTACCACGCCTACGGCCACACCCTCGTCGTCGACCCCATGGCGCAGGTGCTCGACGAGGCCGAGGACAAGGAGGCCATCATCCAGGCCGACTTGGTGGACGAGAAGCTCGCCGAGACGCGGAGGAACATTGCCCTCAACACGCAGCGGAGGTTCGATGTGTATCCGGATGTGAGCAAGGGCAAGATACAGTTTGAGGACCCTGACTTAGAAACCCCAAAATAAATAAGAAAAGTTGGCCGTAGAATTAATAGATGCCACTATCAAAGATCATTCCGATACTCATTCCGTGAAGAGCGTTTATAACTCAAGATATTGATGGATGGCCGTTATGTTCAGTTACTGTGTATAAGATTGATAGGGCACTCGGTTATCATAAAACCATGACTTCGTAGTCTCTTTTATTGATCAGAATTATCCTGAATAGCTCCGCTTGCTAATTTTCGCCTAATTCCCTTTTTTTTCCAACGATTGCCACAAACATCTATTCGTTACTCCCTTTTTTTTTCATCTTGAAACGAGATACATAATCTATTGGAGTCTCTTCTTGGCAAAGGTGGGCAGGACGAAGGCAGCCTTGTGGATCTCAGCGCTGTAGTAACGGCACTTCTCCTCCTCCTCCTCAGGAGTCCAGGATCGCACGGGGACCTTGACGTCGCGGGTGGCGTCCTTGGTGCAGATCATGAAGCCGATCTGGCCGGATGGGTAGGTGGGAATGGTGGTGTAGGCGTACTCAGCAACGGGGAATACCTCCTTGCAGTCCTTCTTGAGGCGAGCAATCAGGTCAAGGTGGAGCCATTGGTTCTCAGCTGTATCAACACGCGATATTAGCATAATCGTGCGCCTAAAGTAGGGCCATGGGCGCAGTTAAATAGAGAGGCGAAGGCCAGCCAAGCTTCAACGGTGAACGGTGGTTTTCTGAAGAGGGCGGAAGAGTGAACAACAATGGTTGCCCCCAATCGCTCACATGAATAGGAACAAGCTCGCACGCAATAATCGCAACACGGGACTACCAGAAGCGGAGGCTGTGGGAAAGCAGCACTAGCTTCGGGCAGTCCCTAGGTAGGATGAGAGGGTATCCAAATTGGATACCAGATGAGAAGAAGGAAAACCACCGTGCACTTGCAGGCTCCTCTCACAAACCGCCTATGCCTAGGGACCCCACAACTTTCCGCAATTAAAGAAAAGGGAACCTACAACCTTGGGTAGAAATGACACCGCCCTCGCGCAGGGCATCGTGGAGAAGCTGGAAGTACGACTTCTGGAAGAGACTCTCGGCAGGGCCCTCGGGGTCGGAGGAGTCGGTGATGATGACATCGAAGGAGTTCTTGTAGTCAGCGAGGAACTTGAAGCCGTCGCCAACGTGTGTCTTAGACTTGGGGTGGTCGAAGCCCTTGGACATCTCAGGGAGGTACTGCTTGGAGAGGCGGATGACGGCCTGTATGCGGATACTGCTTAGCAACTGAGTCCGAAGAGATTGCGTAGGAGCTCTGGGTGTATATATGGCATTCAGGGACCAACCTCATCAATGTCGCAGAGAATAGCCTCCTCAACACAGTCGTGCTTGACAATCTCACGGAGGACACCACCGTCACCGCCACCAATGACGAGGACCTTCTTGGGGTTGGGGTGGGAGTTGAGGGCAAGGTGAGCAATCATCTCCTGGTAGGAGAACTCATCGCGCTCGGTGCACTGGATGACATTGTCGAGGACGAGGACGTTGCCATAGTCGGTGGACTTGAAGATAAGCACATCCTGGTACTTGCTCTTCTCGTGATGCAGGACTTTCTCGACCTTGAGGGTCATGGCCTGGCCTGGGCGTAGGAAGTCAGCGGGAGGTCGGAGACGGAGATGGGATTGGAGACTTACCAGGCCACATGTCGCTGATCTCGCGGAACCAGCCATCTGAGGAAACAGAATGTCAGCGAACCAAGGAACGTTGGTATATTGGGTAGTCGCGCGGGTGGTTGGGAAAAACAAAGTTTTCACAGCTTCCGAGTGTCGTCTGGGATAGAGGAGAAGAGGCAATATCGGGGCTCATTGGGCAGCCGGTGGGAAGAATTGAGGAATGGTAAGTTCGTGAATAGGCGCACTCTAGTCTGGCGCATTGGTCGAGTGCCAGATCCGCCGCAAGACCATATTCGCGGTTGATAGCAGGTCGTGACGGGCCAAACCCGTGAAGCTAGGTGAGGGGCATGGAGGGGCAGCACCGCGGGGCAGAATTTTTTTCTTCACTGGGAACCTACCCTTGATGGTCGCGTGGACAATCTCGTTGGACATTGTGATTAAATCTGGGCGCTGCGGCGAGGAACTGGAAGAGGAGAAATGCAGGCGCTGGGACAATGAGGGTATCAAGGTGATGGGAGGGGCGAAGAAGGGAATCTGGCGGTGGACTAGCTTTTGTTTGTATACTCGAGGTCGGAGCAACGCGGTGGCAGTCTTAGCATGAAGATGATCCACCGCCTTGGACGTCACTTCCCGTAGTCGACGCATGTGCTGTCATAGTGCGTGTGCGGGAAAAAAAAAAAAAAAAAAAAAAAAAAAAAAAACTTCATTGGAGCCAGGTCCGGTGCCTGATTGGGTTCGCGGCGGCCGGGAAAGCTAATCAACAGACCAGTCAAACACACCGAATACGCACTGGCATAAAAGCCTCTTGCCCATTCGGCCAATCCCTTGTTTCTTGTGTCTTTGAGCTACCTTGTGAGGGTATTGCAAGCGGGATTGCCTTTGCTTTGGGCTCGCCTGTACTCCTACCCATACTGAACTACCTTAGCCAAGACCGTGTGTCACTGGCAGTCGATAATGATATCATAAGGGAGCTCCAAGACAGCTCATGTCAAGCTCACCGAGCCCCCCACCGTTCCGGGTTTGCCTGGCTGTACTACCTTCATGGTCCGGGCTTGTCTCAAAAGCAAGTAGAGATGGGGTCGTTAGGCCGCCATAACAGACCAACCTCTCTTAGAGCTGGTTGACCCTCTGCTGATAAGGAGTTCTTGGGAGCTTCCCCAACCTAGTATGGTGGTTCAGCATGTAGGTGTAGAGTCTTCAACCACTTGCTTGTTTTTCAAAGAATACTCTCTCAGATACCATCCGTCCATGAAGTTAGTATCTTCCCGAGCTCCGGCTAGCAGGAAAAAACTCAACGCTCTGTTTGCCCGGGACCTGTCGTTGATCAAATATCCGTAGAGTGTTGCTCTAGGGTGGGACGACGTCATTCCATATAAGCCCATTGATATAGCCAACTTGCAGACATTTGTGAAACCCTCTGGCCGGAGCCCGGATTACACGATGGAAACATCCCAGTGCGGCCTTCATTGGCTACAGTAAGGTTTCATGCTACACAACCCACATCCGGCCCTTCTGACAAACCATTGGCGACCTACCGATAGATTTGGTTATGCAGGTGGCAGATATCGGAGTAAGGTTCGCGGGTAATATGAGAGAGGATGAATGCGGTAGGTCCAGGACACGCGGATGGAACCAACAATATTGTCTCTACCACCTACCCGAAGCAATATCCAGAAGCGCATGTGAAGCTCAGAGCGGCAGCGTCCCTGTTTTAACACTGCCACATCTCGATTTCGACGCAAGGCTTGGGTCGGAGAACGGGCCGGATCGGCTGCTTCCTGTTTAGCGGAGGCCAGCGTCAGCTCATACGATATGGAAAGAGGACAGTGCCATCGCAGGGACCAAAGGATCTTAAGTCTAGGCGCGTGAGGCTTCCATAGGATCGCATTCTGCATACATTGAGTAGCATTGGAGTAATACCGTCGCAGTTGAGTTGCTATGTACCACCCGCGCTGGTGGGGTCCAGGCTCATCCTTCCCATGCAAACAGGCAGTTTTTACGCAGCCGTTGGTCACCTCTACATGGCCAAGCCGTTGGTTGACAGGATCGGTATGCCATACCATCTGCAACCTGCCCCGTGGCTGTACAGTACAGAGTCTCGTGCTAAAATCGGCCGGCCGATTCGGTCGACACGCTCTCCTCTCCGAGTATTATCCCTCAACCCAACACAGACCAGACCGAAGCTACGAGGATAAAATTAAATCATCGGAGGCCAGTGCACGTAGGGATTTCAAACAGGCGGCATTGGGTATCAAGCTCCCTTTCCGAAACCCCGAGGCCCCGCGGCGCCGCACAGACAGAGGAGAGCGCTGTCACTGAGTGAAGCCATCCTTGTGTGATTGATGGCTCGTCTCGGAAAGAATCCGGGTGTACTGGCTGGTAAGCCGCCTGAAACTCCGTATTCGGCAGTTTCTCCTTGCCCCGTCAAGGCGTCTCTGCTGATCTCCATCTTAAACTCTGAATGCACATGGCCTTACTGTGGGCAGGGCATGTTTTGCTTCGGTCCGGGTACTCTGGGATGTACTTAGTCAGGTCCTTCATTTATTCCAATTATTGTTCAATCAGTCTCCATTCCACCTCCCTAAAAATAGGCACGGCATGAGACTGCTTCTCTGTAATAGAGGATCATAAGCGTGGGTCCAGACTGGGTGAATGTGAATCCGAGCATGATACGTAAGGCAAGACAAGCTACAAAAGCCTGTTTGCCTTGTTGATGCCAAGCTCGTCAGCAAGTACCACCACACCCGATATTGTCCCATTGGCTAAGGAGCGGGGGCATCCTAAAGGTGAAACATGCTGCTCGCATGGGATGAGGGTGGGTGGGCTGCTGTCTGGGAGACCCGCAGGGGATGAGTTAAGATAACTGGAAGCAGACGAGGTTGCATACATAGTACACACGAGTCAAGCATTTCAGTTGCCTGCCATGTGCCAGCATTATTACTAGAGGCTTTCTACTGGGTGGGTGATCCGCTCTCTCGTGGCCTCGCTACGACTAGCTGATGCGAGCCACCATCCATCCGTCTTGCTTGCCTGCCACCAAGAGAGCTTGAGCGAGGCCAAGTGGGCTCCAGCATCTTCCCTGGCACATGGCTTCTGGGTTCGCGTGGGGTCGTCTTGATGAAGCTGTTTCCCATCGGCCCACTGAGGCTGTTAGCGGAGAAAAAACGCTTGGACGGTGCTGGGCTGGGTCACGAAAGGTCGAGTTTGGGCCAGGGAGAGCCCCCTTAACTGCCCCGGCCTGCTCTCAGGAGAACTTGGCTTGGTCTTTGTTGCTGCCCATGCCAAATACACGTACTATGGCGATGGAGTCTGAAGCTACCACGCGGCAGGTTGCAACCCTACCCTCCTTGCACGGATAATGTGTCCAAGGCTTACCTACCCCTACCCAAGCTAATATTACCCTCCTGCATTCTGATAGTATGTCTCCTTGGAGGTGCATAGTGACTGCAGTAATGACTGAGGTGCCATTGCGTATGTATGTACGTCCATCATCCTTCGCCGCGGCATGCAGATGATATATCCCCATTCAGATCTTATCTTTCTCTTCTTTCCTCGGCCTTCCCCTCCATTCCAGCAATACCCCAATAATACAGCAGCTAGAGGCACGTATATCGCAATGCCACTTGTTTGTGCACATGGCTCGGCCCGACCAAGAACGGTACCGTTACCGTGCCGCGCCCTGTAAATGATTCAATCTCCCAAGGCTTGCTCATCGAATCATGGGCTGGTCTGCGAAGTCCCTCCTGCGTCGAGAGTCAAGCGACCAGAGGAAAAAAGAAAGAAGAGGAGAGATGGCGCACGCATCTGCCCCTGCTAGTGTGCGCGGATGGTGCCCAGGTCACTACATCGCCATGCTCTCCCTGTAGTAAAAAGCTCTAAAACCTCCAGGTTGAGCATGTGTCCAGCAGCTGACGATGATCACGGCGGCATCTCTGCCGTCCCTGCGGTCGCCCCGACTCCGGCTCTTTTGCGCTCTCTTACACAGCCGCTGCTGCTGACATGCATAAAAACAACAACAAACATTGCTAACAGACAAAGAAAGTACGTAGTGGGTTACAGAAAGCCAAGCCGATGTGACCTTGGGGGATAAGAAGGGGAGGGCTCAGCAGGCCCATAACAATATGCCTCCCAAAACGGACAGGCTAGGCATATTAGTTAATAGCAAGCTGCCAGGGTGTGCTTATGACAGGTTCTTACAAAGTAGAATGAATGTTTCCTCGCTTGGCGCACAAACCACCATCTGGGCTGGGATAGGCCTGCGACACGCGCGTAACTAGACGACTTGCTAATTGCTGTGTAGCCATTCCTCGTCAGCCATCACGCTGCCTTGGGCGAGGCTGCCGAGAGCCCCAGGAATGAGATGCAAAGCGAAGTCGACGAAAGACTGAACCCGGTTAGTAGGGACCAGAAACGGACACCTAGCGACTGGCCCGGTGTTTCCCCCTGTAGGAGCTTCTGCCGGTCGCTGATCAAATAGCGCCCATCCGGACGCAGGAGCTCCACCCGTCCACTAGGAGGCCGATAGTTGCTGGTCGAACCTGCAGCCTCTGAGCTGCAGCGGGGTGGCTTTCAGAAGGCTGAGGCTGGCTGCTGATCCAGCATCGAGCTACTGCTGCGGACGGTTGCTTCAGAGAATGGGCTAACGACTTCCTTCCATGTCTTCGCATTGTGATACCAGCACAGGCAGATGCCAGGGCAAGGTAGCACCAGCCTGGCAAACCCCTAAGATTGCTTGATACCTACTGTGCGCTCGGCAGGCTGCTGAATACGTGCAGCGATGGGCCTCGCTCCAGCGGGGGCCATCCTACCTAACCTATCAGTCCCCAAAGCCATCCTTCCATCCTGGCTGCTGTTGGTACTAGCCGCAGGAAGCAGGCACCCATCCAGCGGGCCATTGAGCTAAGGTCGGGTCGCCTGTCCCACTGTGGGTGGCGTAAAAAGACCCCGACAGAGGTTCGACATTAGCGGTAATTCGGAGGAATTAGCAGCCCAGCAGGCCCCGGGCAGGCCCGCACGGACTGCACCAGCAGGGCCCTTCCTCTCCCTCCGGTTCTTCAGTTCTTCAGTCCAGGACGGACCATGCCTGTCCTGTCCTGCTCGCTGGCCCCACTCCCCATTTGCAGCTGCCCACTTGCGAATCACCTCGCCTCCTTCCCCTGCAACCCGGTCCAGAGTAACGTCCAGCAGAGGTACCGCGGCACTCTCGCTTTGCAGCCTAGCAGCTCAAATCCTATCCCCATCCCATCCCATCCAGTTGCATTCTATTCCCGCTTGGGGGGCTTGCTGGCCTTGGCTTTATCTCATCCCCATCCTTGTCCATTTCCGCCAATGGGTCTCGTCCGTGCTCTCGCCTCGCAACACCACTGCTAGACCATGTCCCAGGAGGCAGGCGGCCCATCTTGCAACCTCACCATTACCACCTTTCCCTCCATGCTTGTGGTTGCTTGTTTGCTTTGCTTTGTTTCTATCCCATGAACGTCAGATACCGTGTGTCTTGATCTGTTCGTCCCTTCGCTCGCCTTTCTCCTTCGCATCCGACACTCTATCTTGCATCTGGCTGGGCCCATCCTGTCGCTAGCCATCCACGAATGTCGCTGCGACCTTGAGAGAGCGATTGCAATTCGGATCCGGTTTATTCGACCTATCCCGGCCGTTAGCAAGACCGACGATATATACTTGAATCCTATCCTTCCCGCGGTCTCGCGCTGCTTCCATTCAGCGTAGAGCAAGACCGACGCTGCCCGCGACGCAGGAATTGGTCGTTCCCCGTACCCCGAGGCATCGAGGGTACCTTTTACCGCGCACCCGTCCACACACAAGACGCAGTCCTACACCATGTGTTTTGGCAGCCGCAAAGACGGCGACACCGGCGTCGCCCGGTCGAGAGAGATCGATAAGCAGATTCGTCAAGATGAGAAGCGGATGACGAGAGAAGTCAAGCTTCTGTTGCTGGGTATGTGAATCCCCCTCCCCCTTTTGTCGGTCGAGCTCCCGTCCCGTCGCCGATCATCCCGGCAAGCATTCCACCCCACTATGGGCAGTGGTCTTTTTTGTTTCAAATGGGCAACTAGCTGACAATGGCCTCGTTGGCATCGTTTACAGGCGCTGGAGAGTCAGGAAAATCAACGATTCTGAAGCAGATGAAACTTATCTACACACAGGGGTTCAGCAAGAGCGAGAAGCTGGAGTGGAAACCCGTCATCTTCAACAACATTGTTCAGTCCTTCAAGACTATCCATGATGCGATGAACGAGCTGAACATTAGCTTTGAGAAGCCCGAGAGTGAGGTAAGATTGCTTTCCCAAGAAACCCCGAGCAACACAAACCGCGAGTTCTCAAATCATCATGGGCTCCGTGCGCTTTGCTATCCCAGGAATCTGGGTGTCATGCGAACCTCGGCCGTCAGAAATGCGGCGCGAGGTGCGGACCAGGATGTTAAAAGGATCTAATGCGGTAGTGACTTGAGGGACGGTTGTTTCACGAAACAATGGCTAATTCGGATGGTAACAGAAACACATGGCTCTGGTGCTGGTTGAGCGCGAAATCGGCCTGGAGGAGAGAATGCCTCTTGACTATCTCGAGCCTGTCAAGGCGCTGTGGCAGGACGCTGGTGTAAAGGCTGCCATCGCCAAGGGCAACGAATACGCCTTACACGACAATCTCTCATAGTGGGTTGATGACTGCCAGACCTGGCTGTCGTAACGTAACTAACATGGCAACGTGTGTAGCTTCATTGAGGATGTCGATCGATTGTGGGCAGTCGACTACGTGCCCAACGACCAAGATCTCCTTCGCTCGCGACTACGAACTACAGGTATCACAGAAACGATATTTGACCTGGGTCAATTGACTTACCGGATGTTTGATGTTGGTGGCCAGAGATCAGAGCGAAAGAAGTGGATTCACTGTTTCGAGAACGTCAACTGCCTGTTGTTCTTGGTTGCTATCAGCGGCTATGATCAATGTCTGGTGGAAGACAAGGACGGAGTGAGTATCGCCCACGTACTTGCCTTCGGGCAGTACCCAAAACGTTGTTCCCTCTAACGAACTGTCAATAGAACCAAATGAACGAGGCTCTCATGTTGTGGGAGTCGATTGTGAACTCGCACTGGTTCACCAAGTCGGCCCTGATTCTTTTCCTGAACAAGATGGACCTCTTCCGAGAGAAGCTTCCCCGAAGCCCGATCGGCGATTATGGGTTTACTGACTACGCGGGCCCGGCAGCAGATGCTGATTCCGCGAGTAAGTACTTCTTGGACAAGTTCAGGGCGCTGAACCGCAACCCGGAGAAGGAAATTTACGGACACTTCACCAACGCTACGGACACCAACCTGCTGAAGATCACCATGGGCTCGGTGCAGGATATGATCATCCAGCGCAATCTGAAGCAGTTAATCCTGTAAGGGCTCCCTTAAAATAGCGGCTAATTCTACCCTCGCACCATGTACACCTCAACTAGGAGGTTCGTGTTGATTTCCTTACCACCTACGTTAACTACCGCAATACCCGCCGCACACATATACCCGCTCGCACACTTGCACTCACACTCACACGCTTGCATCACCAGGCCTTCACTTGCTACATATTAAGCCTGTGGTCGTTTGCCTACATGTCAGATAATGATTGCGTCGTTCTTGGTTTTGGCTCTGGATGATTTTAAAAAAAGAAAGTACGGGACATTATGAAACGAACGACTGGCAAATATTAGGACGACCCCACAAGGGCGTCAAAAGCAACCAACAAAACTTGTTTTCTTTTCGTTATGCCCACCAGAACCGAAAAAGTCATGCCGTGGAAGGTCATTGTGTACTCGTTACTGACCAGTTCGTACAGCATCCAGTAAGAAAAGACACTTTGGCCGGCGGCGGCAAGCCATGGCTGCGGCTGGATTTGTATCATACAGGACATGTCATATCACCTGGTATCTATCACATTGGTTACGGCCTTGTATATACAGGTACCGACCTAATTCGACTCTTCGCATCCGCACACCCTCGTCCTTGACTGCCTCTCTCCCCCTCCCGAGCCGCCACACATCAACCAGCTTGTTTTGCATCTGCGGAAAGATGCCACTAGTAACATGGCAGCGGCGGGGCTGTTTAGAGGTGATAATAGTCGCTAATGTGGGTTTCGGCGGATGGATTCGCCATGGGATAGTATTAGTGAGATCGGCAAAAGAAAGGAAAGAGAGCCAGGTTGGCAAAGCAAGGGTACGATCTGACGCGTGGGCGGGACGATTGAACGAGTCTTCTGATTTTATTAATTATTTCTTTCTTTTGTTCGTGGTCTGGGGAGGTTTTGACGTTTGTGATGATACCTGGGCGCATTTGGAGAGTTTCAGACACATCGTCTTCTCATATTATTATACCTACCTGCTACATATCTACCAACAGGAAGAAGTTATCTACCTAGATGATTGACAACGCCGCCCCCTTTTGCCTGTCACACATCACACATCACACACTCAGCCACTACCACTAGGCAGTCAGCTTTTTGCTTTTTGTCAACTCGGTGCTGACTTGTCTTGTTGTCACCTCTCTCATGCGTTGGAGTTGTTGGTGGTGTGACTGCTCGCCCTGACTGGACGGCAGGCTTTTTGCACGCATACAGTAGAGACGTGGTTTTCTCATACAGTCTTACCATGGGAGGAGTCTGGGTCCAATATATGGCTCCCTGCCGCCCAGCTGTGGATGTCGCAATATGACATGCCAATAGCAACTTGGCTCTAGAGAGACCCCTACAGTGATATGCAACTACGTTTTCGCACGTTGGACGCTGGCGGAGTGTCTGAGGAGGGAACATAACGAGTCACCACCTCCCTCGCCCATGCATGTAAGTCATGTATGATAATGTTGCATCGGGCCCTGCGATATGGCACATCTCATATCTCCTCTTCTCTCCTCCACCTGAACCTCCGTCTCACTCACTTGCTCAACTCAGTCATATGCTGTGGCTGTCACATTCGCGGCCAGCGCATACACACACACACCATATGTAGTCACAAAGTCTAATAACCGCGCCCTCCTCTGTGCTTGTTTTTCTTTTCCTCAGGTCTGTCGTTTCTTTTTCCTCGCCTGAGCTACCTGCCTGCACAAGTAAAGCGGCAGACCAGCATCGGGAACGGCCAATAGGAACACTGCCATGGCGCCAGGGGTTGGTTTTCTCCCGCGGCTGTCAAAAAGAGAGGCCTGCACAAAAACGGCCCTGCGCGATGCCGAGAAGAGAACGGGCCCATGGCTGCAATAATCACTATCGCCGGGGACTCTAAAACTGTTGGCTGAGGATGGTGCTCTCTTCTGTGTGCAGGGGGGGGCAAAGCCGGGCGGAAGAGAGCACCTCCTCTCCTCTCCTTTCCTTTGATCATCTCCTCTTGATCATCTCCTCTCCGCCGCCACCCGCAAGAACTACCGTCCTCCCACAGGGGGGAGGGCGTGGGTAGAGGATCCTGTCATCATCTTGTTTTCCTCGGATACTGATGCTCCTCAGTGCCGGCCCTAAGAGAGCCCAAAGCGGGTATTTTCTCTCATTCGTTTTTTTTTCTTTTACTCTTCCTGGTGTTCTGTCTCCCCTGTCCCTACTAAACTACGCCGTAGCTCGCGTATGCGCGAGAATGGATGAGGTTTGGTGGAGTGCATGATTAATCTACGATGCAATATCAAATCCCCACAGAACGGTGCTTTTCCCTCTCTCCTCCTCCTGAAGCGATGCTTTTGGCCCGTCGGCGGCCATATCGCTCTGCTGTCTGTTTTGGCGCCGGCCCAGGCAAATAAGACGTGCAGCAGCGCCGTCACAAGGTTTGGGTTGTATGCTTTCTTTAGCTGCTGGACGCATGCGAATGTCTGCATTATGCACGACTGGGCCGTTGTTGTGTCGCCACCCCCAGGACCGACACGGCAATGCAGCATGTCCCATCCGCTGGCCATGACCCCCCGGTGTTCTAAATCGTTTTGTCCTTTTCTTTTCCCCTTGGGCGATCGGGGGAAAGGGGGGGTAGATAGGCTACGTACCCGGCAACGTTGTATGAATTAGATGGCCGTAATGGAATTTGGGCAAAATATCCTGCAGATAGGCAGGCTGGGTTTGCTTTCCCCGGGTCTCGCCCTTTCAGTAGCGTCCTTGTCGTTCGACCGGGATGTTCTGCCTAGATCCAAGTGCTCGAGCTAGGCATGTTGTTTAGCTGCAGCGAGAGAACCTCAATCTCCCGCAGATGGGGCTAAAATAGTGATGCTCAGGCAGGACGTCAGGGTTCCAGGGCAGGCATTTTCAACCGGGAGAAACAGGCCTTGTCCATCGAGCCTCAGCTCAGGGGGGGGGGGCCAGGCATATACATGAATCAATGGCTCGAGGAATCGGGGATCGTGCGATTCGCTGAGACTTGCCCTCTGTCAAACTAGGCCCAGTAGCAATTACCTAGTAGCCTCACGTTTGCTTCCTGGTGGCTTGCTCTATCAGCCTACGCGACAGACCCTGGAGCTGGCCATGGTTACATGAGCCACCGACCCAGATCCTGCAAGCACCAAGGGAGAGTGGGCTACTGCCTCGGAGCTGCTGGTGAATACGAGCATCGCCTGCGTCGGATGCGTGAATGGGCAATGAGGAAGTGAAGCCACACCAGTCGCAGCCATCACGGTCGAAACTCTCCAGGGATCCAGCACCAGATTGACTCGCGGATGGAACCTCCCCCTACCCCCCCTACCTTTCCCCCTCCCCATGCCCATGCCCATGAACCAACAGCCCATTCTCCTGGGTCTAATTAGATGCTGATAGCGACTTTTGTCCTCCTCGCCCATTCTGCTGGATCAGCACCCGGCGCCGAGGAGAAGGGAGCCAGCGTCAACGGCGGATGGGGCGCGCCATCACCACGAAATTCCCAAGCTTGGTTTTATTCCACGCCTGGCCAGGGTGTCAACCTCGCTTAGCAATGGCCAAACAACGGCGTCGATCTTCCTGGCCTTGGCTAGCAAGGACGTCCTGTTTGGGGTTCTGATGGCGCGTTGCTTTTTGTTCCCCAGATCGAGGCACTGGCCTACCCTAAATGTTGGATGATGGTCACTCCACGATCATCTCTTCCTTTGTGTTCAATCAAAGCTTCCTGCGTAGTTTTGTGTGTAGCGTAGAGAACCAGCTTGAAGTTTTTGTGTTTATTGGAAAGTAATTGTGTTGTTTTGACCGTGCCCAAACCTGACATCGGAATGGTCAGACCATCAACTTGAACTCGAACACGGCCAAGAGCTGATCGTAACCCATCCCAACGGTAACTAGGACCTTGTCGGCTCCCAACAAACCAACTGGGGTAGGTAGGGTGAACCCTGTGATTAGGTTTGGCGGTTTCATCCAGCACCCATGTACAGAAACCCGTTGGCTCTTTGTTTCGTCTTCCCGGCCTCTCTGCCCATCAGCCAACAGTCGGGCATGGGCCGGTAGCCTGCCTTCCCCAACCCACTTGGAGCGCGAGATCAGGATATCCAGCACGCGTTGCCTTATTTCCGGCGGAGGCTGGATCGGGGCCATCCCGAGAGAACTGATTTGCACAGTACGTAACCCGATCTCGGGTTGCCAAGGGAAACTATTCGCATATGAACGGTCATTTATGGTAGGCATGGATGGGAGAGAGGTCCTATCACCCCCAGGTTGAGGCCATGGCACCCGTCGAGCACAAGGGGCTTGAGAACTGATCATCTCAACGAGGAGTGTTCTCTCATTGCCCAAACGCACGGCCAAGGCGACGGGTCTGTGTGGCAACGGTCATGATTCCGCGTGGACTGTGCTCTCTCATCTGCCGACCATCTCATTTCCATTAGTTCCTTCATTCCACGTAGACTCTTTTTGTTTTTTTGCAGATCTCACTTATTTCCTCTCTGTTATCAGATGGGTTGGGATTCAGGTTTCTCGTCGACCCCCCTGTTGGGTCCTTTGGTGTCTAATGCTTCCAGACTCCTAGATCCCTGGCTCTTATGACTCGGGTGTGTGATATGACCGTGTGATATCGACATTTGATATGAATCATATTTACACAAACCTGTTACTACCGCCTCAGGCAAGTAGCAGGGTATCGAGGAGAAAGGCCGGAGATACAGATTTCCTCGAAACCCTCCATCGAGGCCTGAACAAGTGGTTGCACAACACGTGTAGCGTCTGTTACACAAACCCCAAAGGCAGATAGGGCAACCCTTAGAGCAAGCGCATGTCGACTCTTCGAGTTCCAGCGTCACTGAATATCCCCAGTGCGGCCATGGCAGGTCCCTGCCAGCCTCACATGGCCAGTATCAAGAAGCCGTTCTCCTCTTTAGACAAAGAAGACCCGAAACAATAGAAGCAAGGCTCGGAACCAATCACTGAACCTGACCCCCCCTTCTTGGCCATCTAGTGGTCATGCCATAAACGCAAGAGTCTCGTTCACATATCATCTTTGATATCAACCGAGCCTGGAACGTATGGATTCGTGATGCGAGGCCATAACACCGAGCCTCCGACACGATAGCTCGGCTTATTCTGCGCCAATTCCGTCGCAGCGACAGAGTGCTGCTTCAACCAAGTTGTGTATTGTATCACTCTGGTCCGCATGTAAGCTGGCATCCGATATATGACAACCCCTCCGAGGTCAGAGCCACATCACATCACAGTGCGTACGCGCTTTCAAGTCTACATGGCTGCTTAGTGAACTGAACTCAAATATCATCAGCTACATGGCTGATACGGACCTATATTTTTTTCTCTTGGCGTTGTATGCAGTTGATAAAGTCAAAGCCAGCCAGCCAGCCATGTTAGACTCATCCGTTGATAGACCCATGCATGCTTATACGCTTATCCAGCCGGGCGACACAGCAGAAACCAATCACATGCCTGCAGGATATAGAGGGCCATTCTGACTCAACTGTCGCAACCCGAGGCGTCTCCGTGACACGACACTCGTCGTGCTCTCAATGCCCAATGTCCCGTCACGGATACAGGACTGTGACAATACGTGCGTCCGCGCTGGCTGAGCCTCGGTGGCTTTTCCCTCCCTGACCACCTCTACGTACGTGTTCCCAGTCCTTTTTGTACGCACCTACCTAGTGGAGCATCGGTAGCCCAACCATGCGCTGCACGATCTGGCGATCTGGGATCAGCATCGAGCCCAATCCGCCAAATCAGGTTGCCCCCGAAGCATCCAGGAAGACGGGCTACTGCACCAGCTGCATATCCAGCATGTAAATAGCGCAACCCATCACCGTTTCCCATTGCCCAGATGCTGAGATTCGAGTTGCGACCTGCGGGGGTTCCGATGGTCATTCGGCCTTGCCAGTTCACAACTGGGTTGTGGTGCCGACTCAGACCCATCCGCGGGATGGGTATGACTGCTCGAATCGACCGACTGCATCGTCAGGCGGAGCTGCCCAGAGGTGTGTGCATACACGGCATGGGGCCAGTGAGATCGCCCCCCCGAACTCATCCGTCATGATGGTCGAACAGACTGAACAATCTTGTCCCACATAGGTAAGCAGAGCTGGTACCGTACTGGTACTCCCCAAGTTAGCGTGCGCTCAGTATTAAGTCGCAAGGGGATGGTCAAGGCAACACCGCCAAATTGCCAATGAGCCTAGGCCCCTCAAAGTCCGTAATAGGGTGTTGATATCCGAGCCTAGGTTGCTAGCTCTCCTTGGTCAGGACGCGAGCGCTCGGTCGTCGCCAATCTGCAGCTAGAACGATGCCCGTTGGTCCACGCCACTGATCGGATCCAATCTTGCTAAATTGGCGGGAAATCTCTCAGCATGTATCGCATCTCTAACTCTATGTCTCCACGATCCCTCCCGCACTATTGAGGGCCACCTACGGTTGTGACCCGCAGTACCACCCAGCCCAGCCACCCAACTTATAACTTTCAAGGCCCTCATTACTCGTGACCAGAATGGTCAAAGGACCGACCCAGGCAGGCCGAGTGGTTAGATGATGGCGGTGAGAGAGGCGAGCTGAGATGAGGAAACCCTCGCGTGCTGGCTCGGTCACACAGACCACCACGAGGATGCCCGCGGCCAACCTGATGTTTGGTGGTGCCAGTGAGGGTCAGACCTAGATAGACCCTGAGGACGCATGCAGGCTATCTGGAGAAATCGGTCACTACCCATGATGTGCTCGTAGATCTGGCGGCACGGAACCGATCGAATTTCGCGAACGCTCAAAACCCTTTGTCTCGCTGTGGGTAATGAGCTTGTGTGAGCGAGTCAGTCAGCGCAGAGTCTACTGCATCACCCTGGCGCCTGATCAGAGCCAGACCAAGGACTGGGGACATTCAGAGTCCAACGCTGGTGCCCTAGTTCGCACTGCTAGCAACCTAGTCCCAGAAGCTAGGACAGTCTTCCGGTCCAGCTCAGAGAAGGCAGACAGGCAGACTTGCGAGCTCGTCGTGCTAGCTGGCCGGAGGATCACCAGCGCTAAGTCGAGCTGTGGCCTCGCTACTGAATGTCGGTGCCATGTGTTGAGAAGAGGAATGCGAGAGCCAGGGAGTGAGGAGACGTCTTGGCAAAGGGTCGCGGCGGCTGGACTCAGTACCCCCGCCCGCACTCAAGGATGAACGACTGGACGACGGCCACGGAAGTCCGTGATGGTGATAGACGCTCATTTTGGCCCATTGCGCGCTGTCGTGGCTTATGAGCTGTCACCGGCGCCAGCGCCAGCAACCGAAGACGGAGGCTGCAAGAGGCTTATCCCAACAGAGGATACCGGCGTCACATCTTGAATTGAGCCGCTCGTCGCATTGGCACTGGCGTCCTTGAGCGAGGAATGAGACTGGCCGGGATTGTAGTTAGCAAGGACTGTCTTCAACGTCGGCGGGTGTTTCACAGCCCAGAGCTCGACGATGATCAGTATTTCGGCACTGGGTGCGTCTATTTAGCTTGCTCACCTAAAGAGAGAGCCTAGGGAATGGAATGGTTCATGAAGACCGGTACTTACCAGATAGGGAAGGGGTGATACTGGTTGTGGGGATGAATTACATTACTTGCGTTGGTCGAGTTGGACCGGTATGAACATCATCTATGCTAGCGTAACAGGGTCCTCGACCGCTAACACAAGCATTTTGCTTTGCATGCGAGCCAGGAGATTGGGAATCTCGACACGTCCAGCCTGTAGGGACCTGGATCGATTAACTCGTAATAACCCGGGATCGGCTGGTCTCGTGGTCCTGAGGGAGAAGGGGTCGAGCGCGCCAGTCGCTGTAGCCGTCGCATTCCCATTCCGACCCCGAGAGGTGATAGGCTCCGCATAGCCTTAGTACATCACATATGTACATACATACATCACAATTCGCATTGAAATGGTCTGATATCTCCGGGCGGCTGATTGGCAAGCGGCTTGGAAGAGTTCGCGGCCTTGCAGTCATCACTAGGGTGGGTGGGACGAGCTATTGCCACCCAGCCCAGCCCGGGCCCGATGCAAATGGGATTCTGGCTGGCCTTGAGCCGTGTGCATCCATCCGCACCTACATGATGCGAATCTGCATGCGCTTTCGAAAGGGCGGGGCCGGTGGGGAGGCGGACTTCATCAGGCCATCTTTGACCTCCTCGACCACTTTCGTCGGGGTCGATCATGCGACTAAAAAGAAAAGAAAAAGAAAAAAGCAACGAGAACCCGGGAGATTTCTGCTCGATTGCTGGGTCGCAGCACCCGGGGTGGTATACTGGGCATGTGTGTATGCAGGACGAGCTGTCAATGGACCAGCCTGGCCGAATTGTGACGCGCCTGCTAGTTTGCATGCATTGAGATTATTGAGTCTTGGGATGCTCAGAGCCACTGAAAACTATGTGCTGCTCAATGGGCCAGCATGACCTGTGAGCATATCTCATGATTAGGAATGCGTCTGCGTCAACCCCCCGGAGGGCGAGGAAGAAAAACTCTGCAGAGCGGTGCAGGGGCAATCAATAGCGATACGACTAGCTAGACGCAGAGAGTGATGGCTGTATGTGGTAATACATGGACGAGATATCATCGGGCTTGTCGTCGATGGACAAGGCTCTTTCCTCGCGACCGCGGATTTGATTTGATTTGATTTGATGTGATTGGGACTCGCATCCATCATCGTAGATCGGGTGTAATTTCTCATGCAGGGCGGTGCTCGATGCTCTTTCCCCCGTACATCTTAAAGCTAAAGCTCATGAACAGGGGCAAGTGGGAGAGAAGCTGTCCAGAAGCCTCCTGAAAGCTCCGGAGGTAACTGGGTACTCTGGCCGTCGGTAGAGCCAGCTCCACCCAGGCTGACAATCTCAGCAATAAGGGTACTTCCGCTGCGGTCTCAACGGTTGTGCAGGAGGGCTGGGCCACTGAGAAGCCCTGATTCATGTCCAGTGTGGTGCGGCTAGCAGGGGGTTTCCTACAAACGCTAGCTTACTCTGGCCCAACAACCAGGTCGAGATGAGATGCGATGGGACGATGCCGAGGCGGAAGCGGCTACTTAATCGAGATCTTTGGCCGGCAAAGCCCGTGGTAGTCCCACGTACTTTTCGTCCGCGTCGTCCTTGGGCCAGCGACCGCCCAGGGAGATCAAATCCCCAGGTGGGTTTCACAATTCCGGCCCTGAGGCGAGCACCGCTGCTGCTTGCTTCGCCGGTGCCGTGGACGAGCACAGCGTCGGCGGCGCGTCGCGTCGCGTGGACCAGCTCGCTTAGATCTCGTAGAGCGAATGAAGGTCCCCCCCCCTCCCCCAAGGGATGGATGGACTGCAGGTGTAGGAGCAGGAGCAGGAGCAGGAGGGCAGGCTGCGGCTGCTTGGGCCAAGTGGCCAACTGACGGGCATGCTTGGCTGTGCGCGGAAGACTGAGCCCCGTCGCGCGGAGGGTAAATCGAACGACATTCATGTTTGAATGCCTGCGCATCCCTGTCGCATCGCCTGATCTGTGTCTGCCTGGACAGAGGGATCCCCCGCTTTCCCACAGCACCCAGGCCCAGATTCGGAGACCCTGTTTCCCTCGCAGCTGCATCAACTGGCGCCGCACGACCGCTTCGCTCTGGCGCTCTTCTGCTTCTTTTTGCGGGTGGCAGTGGCCTGATCATTCCCAGCGCAACCATGCAACTTTGACATGGATCGTGCCACACTTGTGCGTATGCCAGATCGATGACTGGCCAGGGCAGCTGGAGCGTTGCATCGGACTTCCTCCGGGATTGACCTTAACCACAGCTTCCTCAGGCCGATGCGCTGGGGTCGTCGGCCGTGCTCTGCGCTCCTCGGCAATTAATGGACGAAGGATGTGGGATGCGATGCGAGGAGGGAAGGCCGCCCATCGAGGCAGAGCCTTGGGATCTGGTGATGCTACGCACACGGGCGACGCAGGTAAGAAATGTACCAGATCAGGAATCGACAATCGGTATCCGATACAAGCGACACCATCGCGCCTGCCCTCTGCTCGCGCTCGCGCGCTACGACACCGCCAAGTACCAGGTACCTCCCGCGAGGTACCGACCCGGCCCAGCTGCCCTCAACTCCTCGCCCAAGCCCCGACCCCCATCCACTGTCTGGTCCGTCTCAGCTAATCCGCTCCACCACCACTGCACCACCCCTTCCCTGGCCCTTTCGAAGGCCTTTGCCCCAGGATCCATGCTTGTTCGCCAGCGGCAGTGCCAGGATAGGATCCTCCCTCCCATCGAGCCATCGTAAACCACCTCTGGCCGCCCCCTTCCTCCACCCGCTCGCCCACCCATCTCAGAGGGCCATCTTCGTTGCTGATATCGATCGGTAGCAGACCCCAGATGACAGGTCCCACTTTTGCATGACACGCAGCGTGCTTCTGCTATGTGAGTGTATCTACTACTGGGCCAAAAAAACGCATCAGAGGATCACGTCGGACACGGCGTCGGCCAGCGTGTCGCCGAAGCAGCCACACATCCTCCACAGAATTGAGGTCATGTTGCTTTTTCCGCCCTGACAGTTGGCTACCTACACAACGCTGATGACATTCCGGCGTATGTGTGTGTAGCGTGTGTGTGTGTCTACGCGCTATCGACATGCCATGCTGCCAAACGTGTCCCTGTCTAGCCTTTTTTCTTCCCTTCTGCTTTTCCTTTCTTTTGTCGAGGACGTGTCTATTCTGATACGACACATGACAACCTGTCACATCCCCAGCTTGCTGGCCAGCCAAGATATGGTTGGGGGAGGGGGGGGCCGCCTTCTCATCTCACCATCGCACACTTTGGGAGGGTAAGAAAGATGGGGTGACCACCCGTCGACAGAGTACATTGTAATTTGCAGACGCTGCATCTTGATGTCACAGCCCCCTACCCTACCCATTCAGGTGGGTGTCCTTGAGAGAGGAAGAGAGAAAAAAGGGCCTATTTTGCATTTGCAGGGCTTTCCGGATTCTTCCTTGATCAGGCGCCTGATCTGGAGAGGTATTAACGGCATGTATGTATGATCCTCGTATACATCCACACACGGCTCACATATTACCCATCTATTACTGTGTACGTCTGGGTGAAATGCCACAGGAGGATTTTGGGGTTAATTTGCCCACCGAGAAATTCAGCCCATCCCCGGTCGAGCGTTGCATCTGGCATGGGTAAAACCGAGAGAGATGTGGATAATTAGACCCAACACCCCTAAAACTCTCGCACACACACCTCTCTTCCTCATCGACGTTTCCAGATGGAGACGGGGATGGCTAAACGGATGGATATACGACAGAGGATCTTTTTTCCCTCCTGTGGGAAAGTAATAGCACTCTGTACACCATGGAATTAATACAAGTACAAAGCACCCACACAACTTATCTTGCAATGTGATAGATCACTTAGACGAGTCAGATCATACGTTCGCCGATTTCACCCTCTTAATGCACACGCCTATTGTCAATATTGCAGACGCCTTTTTTTTTTTTTTATTCTCATGTACTAATAGTGTATTGAGTCTTATGTACACTCTATTTCTGACAAGCCTATCATCTGTCAATCTTATTAATTCATATGATGATTTATCATCTTGTTAGTCTTGGTCTGACGAGTGATGATGCTGCACCTCCGCCAGCATCGCAGGAGCCGATAATGCAGAAATAGCACACGCACTCGTGTGTGCTTTGTAGTGCTGTCTGGAGAAAATTGACTCCCGAGGCAACGATCTGCACCCGGAACCTGCATATAAAATATGCAAGGTTCGGCGTTGTGCTCTGGAATACATGTTCCTTTTTCTCCCCCTGCAATGCGCATCCCGGCATTGCTATCCAGTCGCAGATATAAGCAAGGGGACTAATAGCAGCAAAGGGGACTGAAAGGCGAGTTTTGAGCTAGCTCCAAGCGATGAGGGACGGATGGGGATATCGCTTGTTCGCCTGGCCTTCTTTTATTACCACTAGCTAAGGGTGCTAAGCGGGATCGAAGGGGGTTTTGGGGGGGAGGGGCCTTTGGGTGAGCATTTGCAGTTTCGAGACCTGCCAGCTCGAGTCAGCAGGCCTTGCAAGAAACGTGGTGGTATCAGCAGGCAGTATGTAGAGATTCGGGGATTTACTTCCAATCGTATTTGCAAAAGTCGGAGACGCCGGGCGGAGAAGGGGGCCATCGTTGCAATCCTATCTCGACTTCCTTGCAAGCTCGTCTCCTCCTCCAGAGCGTGGCAGCAGATCGCTATCCCGAACCCTGGCACATCACTTGTAACAGATGCAGTTTCATCGACCTCGCCGTTTTTCTTCCCTCCCCCCAGGCTCTCGCTCGATTTCTTGCCCGCCCAAAAAAAACCGGCGCTTGTAATGGTTTCGAAGCTAACAACGGGGGAGTGGTAGCGGATGACAACCAACCTAGTCTCATGCAGGTGCTCGCTTTCGATCAATGATGCGGAGCCCAGTGCGTCATAACCCACAACCAAGGGTCCTTCGCCTGTCAAGAGCGGAGTGAAGGTCGTTGAGTCTCCAGCCCACTTCTCTCTCCATAATAAGGACGGGCCCAGGGTTGGTTGTGAATCGGAAACACGAGCACCATGATTCGGGAGCCAGGTCTGGCAATTTTCTGGCCCGGCTCCTTGCCTCAGACAGAGAGACGGTCAGCCAGCCGGCCGGCCAGCTGGACGGCTGAAGCAGCAGAGGAGGCACCGCGTTTAATTAATCACATGAGACTAGAGGGCGGACCAATGCGGGCGCATCACATCAAGGCAAGTGTGATGGGCATGTATCAAGTTGAATAAGTGTACTGCGGCGGGGATGATCCTTACCTTATGCCCGTAGCTAATGCTGAGAAAAAAGGAACAAGTCAAAAGGAACAAAATGGGGAAAGATGAAATCAGCAACGCCAATCATGGCAATCACAGACGGTGATTGTCGCCTCTGCCCACCATTTGCCAAGCGAGGAAGATCTGATCTGAGCTTTCGGCCTGAAACGTGCTTCTCGGGTGGCAGGTAGTGTCAGCTTCAAAGTCAGGTATGACGTTTGCTGACAGCGGCTTTTGTCTCTGGCTACCGACCTGCCTGTCAAGTGAAGTGAGCGGTCGTAAGAAGAAGAAAAGAGAGCAGAGGGGGTAAGGCCGCCATCGAGGCGGCACACCTGTCACTTTGTCTAATAGCAATATCCCGCCTGGCGCTTTCTGCGCCTCTCAACTAAACCCACGTAGAGCAGTGCTTCGCTCTGCGTCCTACTTGTCACAAACAGTGGACGGCCCCGTCATATCCCGTGATGTGTTGTGGGCGACCCTTCCCCCCTTCTAGGCCGTCGGAAGTGGCTCTGACTGGCCAACAGCCTACCCCGATTCTTTCGATCGAGACAGTGGCTTGTCGCCATGTATGCATGGAGGTTCATGGCCACCCACCACACACCGTTGGATCTCATCTTTCATTCTTTTTAGCGGGAAATAGCCAGATGAGGAGTGGTCAGTGGCCAGCATACCCCGGCCGCCCCCCATGAAGGGGAAGGGGGGATGAGGCCGAGAGCCTAGTTGAGGGTAGCGAGCGACTCATCGACAAATTGCACTGGACGCCTCCACAAGTCTGGACCACACCTGGCAGCCCTCCCTGCTCATCGCCCGCAGGCCCGTACGACACTGCGAGTGACCTACCGAGGAACTCACATCGGACTGGACTGGCGAGTGCATGGTGCCATTGACGGCGCTGCAATGGGGATCGTGCATGCCATTCCATCACACCACACCATCTCGCGCTGCAACACGCCACAGCAAATCGTTGCTGGCATCGAGGTGGTGGCTCGGCGCTTGCCTGTAACCCTGGCCAGGGTGGTCGGAGCAACAATGGACGACGAGGCGCTTCCCCCCCCCCAGCTCTAACCCCCCGAGGACATAGGAAGACGAGAGAGGGTGAGACTGCGCCCATCGACGTACTCGTACACGGTACATGGGGATGTGATGAGCGTGTGAGAACAATCGAGAAAAAAAGATTCATGGCCAGCTAACACCCATGGGGACGGTAGCGCTGCAACTAGGGACAGCCCTGATTCAGGTAGACTGATCCAAGCCGCACGCTTTACGTACTAATAATTAGCCTTCCTTTTAGGCCGGCATGATCAAGATCCACTGCAATCGAATCTGGGACGAGATTAGGCCCACCGGGGGAGGGGATCCATCTCACGAGTCACAAACCTGTGCCCACCCAAAGTCCTGGCACTACACTGCACCGGCCGATGTCATCAGAGTTCGGAGCCACTGTCCGTAATTTACTCGTGTGGTGGTGCGGCGGTAGACTCCCATTGTTGCAGCGCGGCGAGTGACCTGGGCATACATACCGCATCGTCGATGTCGGGACCCCCCCCTCCCCCACGGCAGGTAAAAAAAGCATGCGACTCCGACTTGCTTGTGCATTAGTTATTTGGCCGCTGGAACCTGGGGGATCAGCTCCGTGATGGCCACCGTCAGCGAATGTGATAGAGCAGATGGTGCCAAGCGAAGCAATGCCCAGCCTGCAAATCTGAGGGATATATAATCATCTGGGCAAGCATAGGTGACGGCTTGCGCAGCAGGACGAATCGAGCGCGTGCGCAGGCACCCTTCATCGAACACAAAAGGCACATCCATCGGCAATGGGCACACTAGTCGCCTAGCACTAGTCTGAAGAAACGTGCCCTGGGCGGCCTAAAGTAGCGTCTCTGGAGGAGCGGCGTGGTCGGTAACCTGGGTGAAGTCTGGGATGGGTGATGGATGGGCCAACGGTCTCCGGTCCTGAGAGGAGGGTCAGAGATGCACCCACCGATCGGGTGGGCAGCCTTCTCCCCCGTGCTGGAGCCACGCTGGAGCCACGCTCACCGCCCGAAATCGCCAGTGAGGCGTGCCTTCCCCCAGCTTGCACTGGCAAGCGCTAGTTGGGGGGGTGGTTCCACTCCATGCCCAAAACCAAAACTAGATTGCAAGGCTTCTAGCCCAATTCCGCCGGGCCAGAAGCGAACCCGCCTTTCGTTTAGACAAGGGGTGTGGGTGCGTGTGTCGTGAGGCCGTGAGGGTGCACATTGTGTGCAGCTTGTGCCTGTGCTGTGTCTGGCCGTGTTTGTGGGTGTGGGCATTTTGCATTTTCTGGAGGCTATACCGCCTATGCAACGGGCGGCCAATACTGCCGACCTGCGAACTCACCCGACATCTGCAGACGTCGCCCGCAGAGCTGAACAGGGCCTCGAGCTGCACGCGCTCCCGAAACCACTGTGAGTGAGCCTTGAGCCACCAGCGGCCCAGCGAGGGAGGTGCGGCGCTGCGGGCATTGGATTGGACTCGGCACATGTGCGGTGTAATGCTACTAACCTATGCTATGCTATGCCTTGCTTTGCCTTGCCCTGCCCGTGAGCTTCTGCTTACAGACTCACTCATTGCCTCTTCCTAGCCGCTGGCTGGCCTCTGCTCGCGGGCCGGACAGGATTCTAATTACCAGCGCAATGTTGCGTATAACAGCCGTTGTTATTAGCGGAGCGAGGCCGTTCGGATACATTTCAAGCACCGACAACAATGAAACAAATCTTGCTGCCTACCAGAGTGCTGGGGTTTAATTTCCATCGCTCAGTCTCGTTGGTTCCTCGGGACCCTCCTTGGATGCTACGTACTATGTACCTCCGTTGATGCTAGCACTTTGGCTAATCCGATCGGCTTGCAAGTGCTAGCAGGAATCAACAGCCCTCTTCCTGGGCGGGACAGGGCAGGGCCCAACGTACAAAACAGCCCCATCACGGCCGATCTCACTTATTTGTAGGCAAGCTCGCCACAAACGAGCAAGCGCTATCTTGCCGGGCTCAGAACGGAAGGTACGTACTAATATGACTGGTGATCATTCCAAAAATCTAGTAAGGCAAGAAAGAAACGACCGGGCTAGTCGTAGGGGAGCCTATCCCAATCCTCCCTAGGCACGCAGCGTAATAAATCTATCGGCAAAGTACCTTTTCTTGGCGGGACAATGGCGCTCTCTCTGCCAATTACTAGCCCAAGGTTGCCCGAGGAGATCAGAGACCACTGTCTCTCAGCCGCCTCTGGGCTGGGGGCTTGGATGGCTTGTTTCCCGTAATAATGCATGTTGGGCACTATGATAAGCCATGATCCAGACCCGTCCAGCCAATGGCACGGCCCTGAGTTGCGATGTCTTCCTCTCTTTTTTCTTTTTCTTCTTCCTCTCCTGAGCTCACCTGTGTATGCAGTCTCAGTCGCGCGACAGCGGGCGCAGAGCCAGGGCCGTATCCGACAATGGAAGAGAACTGGCCGTGCCTGCCGGAGGGAAGGAGCAGGAACATACGTTGGATGTCGTAGTTTGGTGCCATCGCATTCTCAGACATGTCCAGTGATTTCCCTGTGACACCTGCACTGCACTTGATAGAGGACTTGGAAAACATGGGGCTGTTGGTTACAGGCTAGGCCCAACAGCTACCTACCTTCTTTGGTAGGTACGCAGCATCGTCCATCGGCATAACGTACTAGAGCTCGGGGGAGCACCCCATTAAATTAAATAAAGACCGGCCCCAAAACCGGGACGCGTCTTTTTCTCCTGTATAAGGGTCCCCGGCCTGGGTCCCAGGATAGCATCTCAAGCAGCTTGATCAACTGATGGCTCGGCTTACCGTTGCATTTCTGTTGGGCCACCATTTCAAGGAGTCCACATTTGCCATACATAACGTGAGCTCTACAAGCCGATGACTGGGGGCAAAAAGAAGCCAAGTGCAATAAAGTGCCGTGGATACCATGCCTGCATCTGTTCCGGTGTCCCCACCATCAAGCCCAGCACCAAGGCAGGTCTTTCACGATGTGCCTGTCTCTGGCTGCGAAGTAGTGGTCCGAGTTTCTCGCCATCTGACGACCTGTCGTGCGCTCCCGGCCGAGGGAGAGCTGCCGGCCAGTGGGCGAGGTGAGATACATGCACCTGCACCCACAGGCATCGAGGTGCCTCTCACCGGCGCAGGGCTGCTTGCCGGGTTGGCAGCTCGAGCTCCCTCCGGCAGCCAGACTCCATTTGATTGATGCGTTGGGGGACTGAGGCCAGTGGTCTCACTCAGTCTCAGTGAGAGGTAGGCGATGGAGGTAGTCGGTACGCGGTACGTGGCTCGGCGCAGTACCTGCTCAGTCACCAGATCGGACCCCCTGGATCGCACAACCCACCGACATTTCCACAGCAGCAGGCCCTGCAGCCGCCTGGTTGGGAAAATTTGGCCACATTTCCCACTAGGGTTCAGATTTTACCTTAGCTCCATCCATGGCCGATGCCAGGCCAGGCCAGGTACGTACCCTCCAGTACGATGCTGCTGTCCAGCTCCAGCTCCAGGGGCCTTTTCCTTTTCCTGCCACACCCGACCTTGTCAAATCCAGGCTGAGGACACACCCCTCCCCATTCCCGAGCCCCAGTCGCAGGCGCCACCACGGGGAAGTTGCCATTGCGTCAGATCTTGCCCATCATAGCGTGGTCGTGGCTTACCGGCTGCGGAGCCAAAGCATCGTCTCTTCCCTTTCTTTGCCTGTGCTGTGTCGCCTTAGCATCTGCTTTTATGTACGTACACACGATGTAGCAAGGTACCGTCTCCATCCATCCATTCATTACTCTGCCTACCCCTTCCTTCCCGGCTCAATCTGCCCACACCACACTCCTCCGTACACACGGGTCTCTCTCTGGGGGCTATCGGCCTGGGTCCTTATTCACTAAGTACGATTTGTCTTGCTTTTTTTTTTTCCTTCTCCCCCTGCCTTTTCTTTTTTTCTTTTCTCTACCCCCCTGGCGTCTTGAACGTTGGGTCGTGCGTGCATTTTAACTAAGATCTCTTTCCTTTCCTCGCCCCCCCTCTCCACTAGACAGAGACCTGTGACAGGTTAAGAGATCAGATCGACTGGGCGCGCCATCTATCTTGTCTGCCGCCGCGGCGACTCGTGGGCTCATTCCTCCAATACATATTATCACAACAGATCCCACCCAGATTTCACTCCAACTTCTTCCCATGCTTGTTTCTTGTTCTTCATATTCTCGCCGAATCTTCAGATGTGTCGTCTCTCCTAAGCTTGCCCCCATCAGCTATCCTCCAGGCGCGTAATGGATGCGCCTGATGGTCATAGGCGAAAGTACGTCTTGCCTTGTGTTCTCCCATCCTCTCTCTTGCCCCCATCGTACTCTCTTTCTGGTGCGAGCATTATAAACTTGGCCACCTCCCCACCCCTCCCTCCACCTCTCCTCCTACCTTTCTTACATCTCGTCACTAACATGGTTCAACCTCAACAGCGGCTCTCTGTCTACCAACCACCCTGGCAAACAGCAAACTCATCCCAACTACCAACCTTATAGAGAATCACAAGAGAGGTCACCCCAAGATCATCATCCGGCCATGGCCACGGCGACTCTTTTACACCCTACCTCCTCATTCCCACCTCCGCAACCCTACTCCTATCCTCACCATAATCCAAGCATGATCTCGCCAACCGAGTCTCGGAATGAGGACAGCGACTCTTCTAAGCGCCAGTCGCTGCCCTCCATCTCGGAGGTGATATCCGGCGCAAAGCCCTACGCTCCTCCTCAGCCCTCGAACCTCCAGCCTTCTCCCTCCAGCTTCTCTCCATTCTCGTCCAACTCACGTTCGTACTCGGAGCCCGAGAAGCATGCTCCTCCCCCACAGGCGCCACTCCCACCTCCACCTGGTTCCTATGCGGCATCGAGGCAAGAGCCTCTTCCTCCATTCTCAGGCTCACCCAGACTGCCTTACAATGGACGCCCAGGCTTACCTCCGGTTTCCGACCGGCGCACGAGCCCGCCTATTAAATCTGAGCTACCTCACCACATGCAGGACCAGCCGAAAGATCACCGACCGCTCAATGGAGGCTATCCTCACCCGTCTCATTCTGCAGGACCAGCTCCTCCCCCGAGCTATTCGAGCACACCACTTCCCCCTGGCCAATTGCATTTACCCTCGTACCCCGTCTCCCCGCGACACGCACCTCCTCACGTGTATGGACATTACGACCAGCGCCCACCGCCAATTGGAATGGACGACCCTGGCCGACACCACCCCTCGGAGTTCAGCAGAGTCTTTGAAACAGGCAACTACCATGACTCTCTGAGCAGAGTACGTCCCCAATTCACCCCTAGATGCACGATCTTGACTGACAACAAGACATTAGATGGCTCAAGCTTCTCGGACTATGTTCACCTTTGCCGATGCGTATTCTAGGATTGCACAGGAACAGCACGGGCCACACCATATTCCCGAACGCCTACCGACGGAACAGGAGGTCAATGATATGATCGCCAATGCCGAACTTATCCGTAACTCGCTCGAGTTTGTCAGGGACGTGGTACAGCAATCCATCCGCAGCGAACGGGCTCGCGAGGGCAACAAGCCAAAGGCACCTATCCACTACGATGACGAGGAGGATGTCCACATGTACGGAGAGGGCATGAAGACGCAATACACCATTACGGAGGTGAAGAAGCGTCGTGGAGTAAGTCTACTATCAGGCGAATACTTGCGGGGACGGAACTAACTGGTCTAAAGCGTGCCGCGCCACCAGGAAGATGCCATAGCTGCAACCGTGTCGATACCCCTGAATGGAGACGCGGACCCGACGGCGCCAGAACTCTTTGCAACGCTTGTGGTTTGCATTACGCCAAACTTGAGCGAAAGCGCCAGCTGGAGCAGAGGTCAATCCGGCCAAAACCGGATGAAAGAAGTCGCGAATCATCAGGCGGCAATGGGCCTGATGGCAAAAACGGGCCGTACATTTAAGTCACGGACCATTTCGGTGTTTGGAATCTGGGCGTTTCTATCTTGTTTGATTTGGAGTGGATCCGGGGTTAGGCTTGCAGGTTCACTTTCCTTCCATACCAAATGGGGGGCGTTTTTTTGTACGTGTTTACACGACTTTTATTGTACAGACATTTCGTGTCTCGGGAATCGCGGCATAATGGGCGTTAACATACCTATCTGGGCGGGCTTGAATCTTTTATTATTACTGTTGGAATCATTCTATATAACGACGACCTACAGCGGAGGAACTGTCTATTCAAGGCTTAGACAACTCAAAAAAGACACTGTTTTATTATTACAGGATTGATCGTATCCTTGAAGGGGAGAGGGGAAGGGAGAGACATTCCCCCTAGTGACCTGGTGAAGGAGAAGATTCACAACGACTAACGGCCTGGCTGAGGCAAGTTATGACCAGCGTGCCGGGCGGTTCACCTACACTAACTGGGGTCTGGGCCCGACCTCTTGAGAAGACCCGTGTCTTGGGCGCCATTTGTGATGCAGTCAGCACGGAGGTACGCAGGCGATGGACGGCAAGTACTTTCTGAGCCAATCCAGGGGGGAAAAAGGAAGAAGCCAAAGCAGCCACCGCGGGGTGTCGGTCCTTCTGGTGGAACACATCTCTCCTCAACTTACTCAGCTTAGAGGGTGGCCAGTCAGCCATACATACATACATGCTATGCTATGCTATGCTATCCTCTCTGGGTTTCGGACCCGATATTTGCTTGCTTCTTTGTCTGCCGAGGTTTCACTAGCATATATACGTACGCAGCTATCGATCATGCCGGAGAGAGGGGCCGGGGAGGGAGTAGTAGGTTTGACGAAAACCACACCATTTTCCATTTGCCTCGGATCTTGGGGGAACGCTGGGAGAGAGAGGCTCTCACTTTGTCCAACCCGGCGACGTAGCAGATCTGCGAAACGGTTTGTCTATGCAGTAATCGGGCAGGGCGACACGGGAAAGGCCAAAGGGTACGACAGGCGACGTTCGGACCTTTTGCGAGAACCGGACAATTCCTCCGACGGCCAATGGGCGAGCATCGTGACGTACACTTTTGTCGGGCTGACAATTGGCTTCATGCAGCCAGCACAGGCTGGTGACGGACGTGAGGAATGAAAAACTAAACCACCATAGATGGGCTCGGGAGTCAACGGTGGTGCGGCGCTCAGCTCTGTGTCTGAAATGAGCTGTCACTTCTCGCTGCGTAGGCAGTCCGTGTCGGATAGCTGAGCGCGGAAAGAGCACGCATTTAGCATGCCTCTTGCACACTCTCCTCCTTTTCCTCCTGCTCCTGCTCTTCCTCCTTTTCGCTGCCGGTCCTCGGCCCTAAAAGAGGACGGTGGGGTCGTGCTCGCGGTGGATGTGCTGGTTAAGTTGGTGATGTGAAACACGGTGAGGAGAGCCAAGGAAATGTGAGAGCTCGGGTTTGCGTATGCAGTTGATATGCTTGGTACAAAGGGTGGCTCTTGAGTCGGACAAGGCAAAGGAGGCAAGAAAAGCAAAGGAAGGCCAGATCTAGAGTGGTTCATCGGAATGCAGGGTTTGGCGGGGGGTGCTGTAGCCTCAACGCACTCTCACTCTCATCCCCCTGCCCCATCTAGCACCATCTCAGACTGCGTCTGTTGTGGCGAGGCGGAATTCCATTACATACCGACCTTGGATTTCCACGACATGGGTGGAAAATTGCGTCTTACCAATGTGACCTTGTTGCAGCGAATGTGGTACAAGTTGAGCAAAGGAGGGGCTTGTGCAACGGCGATGGCGGCCGCAGGAAAAGAAAGAGATGAAGTAAAAGGTACCACGCCCCCTCCCTTGTCTGACGGCAGCAGCATCGTTGATGTTCAGCCCGTTCCGGATCTGTGATCGATAGCCGGCACTGAGCTTCAACGGCGGCGCGGCAGGCAGAACGGTTCAATGCTGGGGCTGACCAAGTCTACACCGCCGCCCTTTGCTTTTTCGGAGGTTAGTGTGTGGCCTTCGACGCAGGCGTACCGAAGGTTGGACTAGTCGAACCTGACGCAGGATTCAAAGCACGGTCAGTCTTGGGAAAAGAGAAAAGGACACCATGTCGGCATGCAAGACTATTGGTGCGGAACACCGAAACAACAGGTGCTTTTTCTTTTTCAGCAAAGGCCGTGTCTTAGGCGGGACACGAGCGCGGATGACTGACAAGAAAACTCACCCGGCGAGGGGATCTGTGGTCATGGACCACAGTCCAGACTTGGTGATGGAAGATTAGCTTGCATCTGTTGTGTGAGACGAGAAGCGCCACCGCAGCGTCAAGGCCGGGAAACGAAGCCCAAAGGCCACCCCTCAACGGGCTGGTTTAGGATTCATTCAACTGTCTATCATTTTCCCTGACCTTGCGAAGAGCGGAGTAGAGGAGCAGAGAGGCGTTGAACCCCGAGCGGGTCTAGGGATGGACGCCTTACGGAAAGGCGATGTGATTGATATGCAGCAACGGGCAGCTGACGACCTGGCCGCATGACACGGATGTAGGTATGTACTTAGTATAAGCACGGGAGAGCAGAGGCCCAAGACCAAAAGCGAGACCTGGCGCCTATCAAATCTAACACTCCGATCATCCTGTGGGAAGATGGGTTCCGTATGGTACACGTAGTGGGCTAGGATGGGCCTCTGGTGGATGGGAAGTCATGTTCAAGTTATCTATCGCATAATCCACGTGGCGGACAAAAGAAGCTTGGGGTTGCGAGACTATGTCCGGGCTGAGCTATGTGATTGGGAAGCGCGGCATGGAACTAAGAAGGAAGGGAGGCATGGGGCGATGGAAGGGGCGATGGATGCGAGGGGGAACTGCAAGAAATCATGCATGCAGGAGCAGAGGCGCATCGCATCTGGTGTGTGCGGGCGTGAGGAGCGCAGGAGGCAGGCAGGCCAGTCTGCTGTCACATCCATCTCGGATTGCTGTGTCGAGGAGTGCATAAGTGATGCTGCAGCTCTGCTCAGTTCTATCACACCGGGCGCGCGATGAGGATCAATAATGTGCATGGTGTGGTATATTCACCCTACCTCACCTTGCCTGCATCTAGGTACTCATACCTTCATAAGGTACCTACCTCACTTGCCGGCCGATGGGCTGATATGTACATCGCTCCTGCAAGTCTTGAAAGTTTCTTTCCCAACCTTGCCTATCCAGGCAAGGACGCTGAGATGGATGATCCAATATTCGCGGCAGGCACGTTGGGCGCCAATTGCCTGCATGTCTTACAGCTTCATGCAGCCGCCTCTGCCTCAGTCTCCGCCTTCTTGCCTGCCGCGTCCGAGCGGGCGAATAGTCATACTCAAAAGGCCCTTCTCGAGGGAAATGCACACTCCTCCCTGCTAGAGCTGTCACATATCTTTTTCCGCCGGGTGACCATCGTCATCGCTGACCAGTGAGTGCATGGAAGTGAGTGTTTCCCACTTCCGCTCCGGCGCCTATGTGTCGCACACGAGTGAGGTTGTTTTGGCTCTCTCACTCACACAATAGGATAGAGACATGTTTCTGGACGGGTCCCCTTCCGACTTTGACTACTGCTCCGGCTTCCCAGAAGCTTCCCTGTGTTGTGTGATCCATGTCTCAGGATCGGCCATCTTCTCTTGTCAAGAGTGCCAACTCTCTTGCTAGATCTATATGTTGGCGCACGGTTGCCCAAGCGAACCCCAGTCACCACCGCCAACTCAACAACAGACACGGGGGATTACGTCTCAAGATTCACCGCTACCAGCCGGATGAGAGAGATATCTGTCACAAAACCTCGACGAGGGCTTGCCGGATGGAGGATGTCCTTCTATTGGGCTCCCATCTCAGTCTCTGTGGAGTTCAAGGTTGTTCGAGGCAACAAGAGGCGCAACATGTATGAGACCTCATCTCTGACCTAGAATCAAAACCGGGTTGTCCTTTTCCGGGAAAGACATGAAAGAGGAAGCACCCTCCGTGCTTGTACCGCCATGGCTCTCCGGATCTGCAGCTCTCTGCAGGTTCCACCATTGCGATCGATGCCGTTCCAGCACTGCCAATTGTACAACCCGAGGGATCATGGACAACGTTGCGCCAGTCCGGTTTTGACGGTGCTGGATCCCCTCTTCTATTACTTCCGTCAACAGTTCCCAGCTCCTGTGGCTGTGTTTGTGTCATCAATCAGGCTGTGTGCAACTGTCTCATCCCACAAGCTAGGAAGGTCTCCACTGTCTCAGCCTCCAATTCCTGTTCAGTGTCTGTCCTTAAATGATACAGACACGTCTAGCAGTACCAAAGCACATGGCGGCGGCTAGTGCGCGATCAGATCTGTTCCCGCCCCCCTAGCGATCCTTGCGGGCCTACACGTTTTCTCACCCACCTTCTCTGCGGAATAAAAAGGGGGCGACATGAGTATTTGCCCGACAACTTTCCCGTTGACACACTTAATCCCGTTAACACACCTAAGTTGCCCTCGCAATTCAGTTCCGACAGAAAAAAGAAAAGAAAATCCATGTCTCTCACGGCCAGCTTGAGCTTTCCCCACCCCCCACCACAAGGCTGCTCATTTAATGTCGATCGACATTCGCATATTACGCCACGCCTTTTCTAACTCCACGGATGTCCACGTGCTCGTATGGCCCAAATATGATCAGTCATTCTTGGGGGAGTTGCCGGAGACACGAGAATAATCATGATTTCGGCCATTGGTCTCAGCCGTGGGAAAGACATTGATGTGTGGCCCTTGATTCGCGCTCGAAACTTGCCAAAAAAAACACAATCTGCATGATCATTATGACTCGTCCACCAGCACGCCCCGTCATTCTGACATCCAGATCCGGGTTGGGAAACGGACATTATTGGACGGTTGAAAAACGATGGTGCATAGCTTTCCCTCTCGGCCGCATTCCATCCCAGGCCTTTGTCACCGCTACTCCCAGCCTCACTGCCTGAAGTACAGAGATAAGCGAGGAATGTGAATGGATAGATCTTGTGCCTCCCCCAGCTACCTGCGTTCCATTGACTCAGAGGTGAGTCCCGTGTCTCACCCCTTTCCCCCAATGGTCGGAAATGCCGGCCCCAAGGGTAAGAAAGCCATGGCCAGGAAGAAAGACACGGAGGTTAAAAGGGGGCCCTCCGTAGGTCATAACGTACAACATGGCTGAAATGTCTTGGATACTTCCTCACCGCCAAAATAATAGCAGGCAATCCAACTCTGTCATCTCCTTGATCTGATCGCATACTCGAGTCTACAGGTCAATAGTGCAATGTGAATAGTCATGACCTTCCGAGCTGCTAACAGCGCACACGGGTCCGTTAGCAATTGTCAAGGATAATATCAGGCCGTCCTTTCGAGAAGAGTGGCGGCTTGTTCCAAGTATGATGGTGCTGTATCCGTCTGTCTTGAGACGGAGATGGCTGGGAAACATCAGAGGACTGTTTTCAGCCAACTAGGTCGCACCTGCTTGGATCACAGTACGGAGGTATTTCCCATCTAAATTAATCATGGATCAGAGGTCCCTGAGGGACGAAAGTTTAGGACATGTAAAAAGTAAGAAAAAAAATGATTCCAATGAAAATGATTCCACAGCGCCTGTTGCCCAACGCTTGATCTGCCAACATAGATTGACGCCGATGTAAGATGCGTTATGAATAATTATGATCACCTCTTCCCATTCTCGGTATTCCCCTCCTCAAACTCATTCTTGCGTTTCAAAGTTGGGGCTCCGTCTCCGTTGTGGTGTCCGTTGCTCCGGCCATTGCTGAGGCCATTAGCCTGCGGGCGGCCTGCCTCATCGCCACACCCCCCACGGAAATTGCCCAGCAGTTGAGGAAGCCCAGGTATCCCGAGCCCGGCGAAATTGCGACCAGCGGTTTCTCGTTCTCCAACCGCAATCACAGCACCAATGAGGTCGTGGTTCACCTTCTCATTGACAACGCTGTCGTGCTCATAATCAGGGTGCGAATCAATAAAGTTGCGAATCCAGCGAGACGCCGTATCCAATTCGCCACTTGCGCGTTTGCTAATGAGCTCGAGGTAGGTAGATAGCTCGCATCTGGTCTGCACATCCACATTGACGCTGTCGAGGTAACTTTCCACAATCGGGATCAGTCCAGGAAAGTCGGTATCGGATGATCCATTAATGATTTCGTTGACGGTCATCTCGGCATACTCTTCCTCGACGGGTCCTGGGCTTGCAGGTCTGCTGGCCATGGCAGATCCAGGGCGGCTGTCATCTGGCGCCGCCGTGTTGGCGCGTGAAGGCCTGACTGGGAACGGGCTCTTGCGGAAATAGAATTTGGTGTTGAGGACAGCATCCACCTCGTGTGCTCGTTCCATGTTCTCATCGACCTTCTTAATTGGGATGTAGAAGTTGAGGTCAAACGAGAGGATAGCTCGCGTAACCAATACCATGAAGACCGAGAAGGCCGCATTCTCAAAGTCGGTAACTTGAATCTCCATCGGCCTAAATTCCACTCTCCAGCCGATATCGCTGCCCGCAGGGGGAGGCTTGAAACGCATGTGCTGCCAGTTTGTAGATTGGATATTTTCAAAATGGTCCGTCTTGGTCATGTCCAGCTCCTGGAGATCCTCCTCGAAGATGACGATAGGGTCTCGAATAAAAAGGTGGGCAAAGTGAGTGGCCAGGCGGTCATCCATTCCACCCTCCGTGAGCTTGTCTTTGATTGCCGGGTCGATCACAAGATCTGGGTCAAGGTACTCCTTACGTAGCCGGGGATCATTTGAGATGTATGTTGAGTTTGACGCATATCGAGATTTTGGAATACGCCATCTATTATGCTTCAAAGGCTATTCAAACAGTCAGTTTACAGTAGGCTTGGCCATACTAGGAGGACGATCATACCTTTTCTCCAAGCTCCTCTGGAGTCCGGCAGTCGACTGCACGGCTGATCTGATTCCACCGCACATCAGTGTTTGCGAGAAATCCTTTGTAGACAGGAGTTGCAGCAGTGAGAGCGAGCATGATAGGACCCAGTGGGCTCAGCTGGTCATATAACTGTCTGCCTTCAGTAATACTCTTGGCCTGGAACGTGATTTGAAGACAGCAACTACCCATGCCGAACGCCATTGCATCCATGTGAATGTACTCATCTGGGGCAGCTCCATTCCTCACGTCATTATCCTCAGGCCATTGGTGTAAATCATAGTTCACGGTAGGATCTTTCCATGGTTTCGGCGTGTTGACATCATGAAATATCGGGACGTTGACTTGAACCTTGCGCCCACGTCGAGACCTGATATTAGCAGCCAATGTCGGAAATCTGATATGAGGATTTGCAATCTCGTCGGGAACAAACTGCGAACGGAGCTTCGGGCCAGAAGTAGGGTAGTATGGGAAAGTGAACTGTCCGGGACTGCCAATTCGTGGGAAAGTCGTGAGTGTAATGGGATACTCGGTTGATAGCATATGCTCCTTCGCGATTTTCCTGCGGAGCTTCATATCAGGCTCAACATCGAGGAGCTCCTTGAATCCAATGCCCCAAGGCTTTCCTGGGGTCGCCTCCAGCATGAATCGTCCAAATTCAGGATGAAACACAGGAATTGGCTTGTCACTGCATTTCCGAGTCAGCTGCGGAGTGACGCTCGACGGTACCAAAGTGACCACTTACGTCTTTCCTTTTGTAGCATCATCAATGGTGTCATCCGTGCAACCTCCGGCCTTCGCAAGCTCTTGGTCAGATGCCAGAGCATCCAAAATTTCAGCTTGGCGGAGAGAAAGGAAAACCTTCTCATCATCTTTGTCGTAGGTGACAACGAGATATTCAACCTTGAAAATGTCAGCCAGGCACTATTGATATATGGATGACATCATATATCAAACCTCATCTCCCCACAACAGAGCATCACGCTGCTTCCCTTTGGCCTTATTCCAGATTTCAAGGAGTTGCTGGAAACAAGAGTCAGATTAATACCATTCCCTGCCGAGATTGTCGTTGCCAGGATTCGAGATAAGACAAACCTTGATGCCCCATTCCCTAACTTGGTGCGCTCGCTTCTCAGCCTCAGGCCAGTCGAGCGGCGTTCCAAGAGCTCTAAGATACCAATTAGCCCAGACACATTCACCACATTGGTGAGAGATGGTCAAGCACTCAGCCCTCCCAGGTTTTCAAGACGTACAGTAAGCCCATTTCCGCGATGCAATGACAATCTCCTCTGTAAATCGTCAGGTGGAGCAGTCAAAGCAGTGAATCGCTCGCGTTGGAGAAACGCAGGAAGCACGCGCTGGCTATGTATATATAATATACAGCCGTGCGGCGTAGTGGCAAAGTGATGACCGTTTGTCTTCAACGTTGGGTTCCGTATCCAAGTAGTATCATGCAGCCTCACGATACCGGCAAGGTATCTGCGTAAAACTGTCGCCCACCTCAGCGAAAATACGAGATGGCGAGGCTCAAGCCCAGCGACCTGCGATACCCAGGGATGAAGAGTTTGCGTGTGGCTTGATGATATTTCCCATCCGGTGGCCCCACGCACGAGGGGAAGAGAGACAGTCGAGACAATACCAGCCAGTACGTAGTGCGCGCGGTCTGCGGGGACAAAGTCAATACTGAGAGCCTTGCGGAATAGAGACGAAGCAAGCGCTACCGACTAGGCTATTCGGTTTAACGATGATCGGGGTATCCTGACACGTCCAGGCAGGCTTACACGCAAAAGTGGTGGTTTTTTTTTCTCTGCCTTGGCCTGACTCTCCGCGAACAAGGCTAGGCCTTGTATTCCCTCAGAAAGTCTCGCTCGGGTCCTCTTTTAATGTCGCACCCAGAGATGGATTTTCCCTGATAACAAGGACAAAACTAGGCATTACTAGCAAGTAGTGGAGCCCCGCCAGCACGATCAAATGCCATCCATCTCACTTGCACTTTCTTGGTTTGGACGTATGGGTTGACTCGCGAGTGCTTAGAAATCGACCGCGGGTCAGCCGAGTCTGGGAACCCGCACTGACGGCTCTGGGCAGCGGATTGCATCATCGGCGAGCCGCTGTATTGGCTCCTTCTCTCATGGTACCTGTCGGGATGATCCGTTTGATGCGGCTGCTGGCCAGCCCCAAATTAGATCCAACCTGCAGAACTAGAATTGGCTCGATACCTTACAAGACTAGTATGTAGCAAACAGTCTGGGGATAGTATGAGGCAGTCAGACGACCTTGCTTGGACGACTGGTTACTTGGCGTGGGTATGGATGGGGACAGACGTGGGACGGCGGCCGTGGGACGGACAGTAGCCGTCGTCAGCGGCAAGAGGATAACCTAATAGGCATAGGACAGCCGCCCGGCAGGATTGCAAAGAGGCAAGGCAATTGACAACCGACGTTGCGATATGGCAATGCTGCCGCCAATGCCCAGAACCCGCTCCACGCTTTCTTCAATTCTATCATGTGACTGGCTGGTTGAGAGGCAGGCGTTGCCGTCTCTGAGCTCGCTCCTGCCAACATTGCATGTACCCATGTACCAGCACCTCAGCTCTTACCTCAGGTTCTATTGAATTGATATCCCACTCGCCATGCCATAGGACTGGCATCGGGAATGAACCAAACACCGAGGAACCGGCATTCGCAACCCAGTTCCTCGCTGGCACTTGGCCGACAGTCGCATTTTTACCGGCATCAACACAAAAGCCGCAAATCGGCCAGGTATTTGTCAGCGATAGCAGGCCGTCTTCAACATGGAAGGTACCTAATTAATGACCACTGGTCGGGACGTTTGCCATTTGTGATACGGTTAGTCACGCATAAGGACGGTACCCTCTTCACATGCATCATCCCATCACACAGCAAGGGTCGACCTCCCAATTTCCTCACCTGGCAGCTCGCCGTATAATATGTAGCTCTGCATGGCCCATGATGAGGAGAATGGGCAGATACGAGGCGAATAATCACGCTGGAGCTTTGGCACCGCTGGCTTTATTATCCCGACTTGCCATGACCCTCCCGCCTCCACCGGACCTCGATCCTGCATGAGAGGTAGGTAATGTGGACATTTCAGACCTCTTTGTCACGGCTCCGAGTCGAATTGCGATACAGGTGGATGTCATACCAACTCCCCAGACCCTGTCCAGGCTTGCGGGATCCTAGCCGTAGCCGTGACCGCCGCTTAAGCGAATGCCAAGACCAAATCATCTGGCTGTTAGAATCGGTAGGTTGAGCTGAGCCTCTCAGCAAGATTCGCCAGGTTCAAAAATTGTTCGATTGAGAAGAGCCCTGTTCAAGACATCCATAACAGCTATTTCCCCCGTTGATCCCATGCTATAACATTCCATATTGCGAGACGAGAAGATCTTGTCTGATGCTCCCCCCAACTCGTTTGACACCAATATCATCATCGTAAGAGTAGAACGCCTTCTCAAACGCCCCCAACATTATCCAGCATTGCCGTGCCGCCCAATCTCCTTATGGCCAACTCCTGGCCGGCCCAAGTAGTCTCATCGCGTCTCGGAATAATCGTTCAGTGCCACGCATACCGCACCACGGTGGTGCCCGTTATACTGCCGGATGATCCCCTGGCTAGACACCTCCCACAATCGCGCATAGTGGTCGGAGCAGGCAGTGACTAAATAGGCCGAGTCTGCGCTAAAGGCACAGTCCCATACCCAACGCTGATGCCCCTGGAGCGTTGCTTCAAGAGGGTATGGCTTTGGCTCACCCTCCACGCGGGGCTCCGTGTCGGTAACCTCCCAGATCTTGGCGGTATGATCGGCGCTGCAAGTCGCCAGCTTCTTGACGTCGGGGGAGAGTAGGATCCGAGTGATGCATTCCTTGTGGGCGTTGAACTGGGTGACCGGCAAGAGTTGGGTACGGTCGTAGGTCTGCACCAGCTGCCAGACAAATACGTTGCCCTGCTGGGTGTTAGCCATGGCGGAACGCCTCCATCACGTCACACAAGAGGCGGCAGGGCGCATACCAGGTTATTTGCCGCGCAGAGGAGGGACCCGTCGCTGGCAACCGTCACACTCGACACGGACACATCTTCCTCGGGGATGAGTTCATGTGAGCAGTTGTTCTCGGCCAGATCCCAAACCCGCACGCTGCCCGACCTGTCACAGCTAATTATTTCACCCTGGTTAGGGTGTATCACGACGTCATTCGCCGGGCATCCGTGGTTGTAGCTTCGTTGAATTGTTCCCGATCGTGTTTCCCAGATCTTGACCGTCCCATCTTCGGAGCTCGTCACCATCCATTTCCCCTCGCAGTGAAAGGCGACGCCCGTGATGTTCCCCGTGTGGCCCTCGAAAGTCAGAAGCGGGTTGGGATTCGTCGATTTGATGTCGTAGAGTTTGACGGTGTGGTGGCCCGCCGCGGCGAGAAATCGTTTGTCTGGTGAAATACACAATCGGTTCACCTGAGAATCAGGATGCTGGATCGTGCGCGAGCAGATTCCTGATAGCGCTTCCCAGAAACTAGACAGAGGCGGCGTCCGTCGATCAGTAACAGAGCTTGCGAGAAGCAAAAGTAGAGACAAACCGAATTGTGTGGTCGTAACCCGCTATTGCATTGCTCAGTTAGCTCCCATTATATGATGGCCGCGCACGCAAGGACGCAAGCATAGATGGACAGGTGGACGGCAGATGGTAGAGGAATATGTGGTTGTTTGGCTGGTTCTCGAGGCTGCGTCGCTCCGCTCCGCTCCGCTCACTCACCTGTGCAAAGAATAACCGACATCGCAAATGATGGATTCTAGATTACCGGGGCATTGTAATGGGAAGAAAAAAAGCACCACGGCACCTCAATGTGAGTGCGTTGAGCAAGGTGATTAGATACTGACATACCGGCGCGGCGCGTGACGACGGAGAGCCAAAACCAGGCCCCTCATTACGTGCATGTCTCCGGGATAAGTGCATCAGGCAACAGCGCCATCTAGTGCGTGAGACCATCACATCACAAGGCAACAATGGCAAAAGCGGTATAAACCGCCATTTTCAATTATTGGAATTGTTGCCTTGCTATATTTATCTTCCATTTAATTGGCCCCATGAAAGCACCCCGGATGCTCGGTTTAATCATTTAGGATACGACATGGGCTGCCTCCGATTCGTAGGTATCATTCATCTGGATAACAGCCAATGCTCGCTTGACCAACAGTAACTCGCTCTAAACTACCTTATTTTCCTCTCCCATTTTCTTTCATCGTATCACATTAATTAAAATTACGGCTTGAGACGCTAGTGAGAAATTCCACGGCCTATGGAAGAGAGGCGTCCAAGAAACCGCACCTCTCCCGGTAGTAGGCAAGAAACAGGCAACATATGTCATCAACATATCTTTGATATACCTATTCATGCGAGGCAATATTCTAGGACCACCAATTTCGGAGTCCTCGTGACATTACAAGTAAATCCCTATAACAAGATCTCGTGAAATGACTTGGATATTGCCTCTCTCCCAAATACCCTCTTACAACGGAATTCACGGCCAAGGGGTAAAAGCCCCAAGACCTTACAATGAGCATAACTACACTTGAAGCGATCAAAAACACCGCCACGAATCCTTCCTCGCAGCAACATACAATCCATGACGAACATCGTAAAGGAGCGGAAGATCGTCACCAGGCGATAGTTTGAGATGTCCTGGTGTTGAATCCCCTGTGCCTGTCAAGCTGTCCCGTTTCCTGAAGAAGCCCCAGCGTTGGTACTATCGGCTGCCATCATCCTCACCATTGTATTCTGGCAATAACCGCACGTAGACTCCCTGTTTTGGGGTCAGCCCATCTGTAGACTCTGTAGATCATATGTTTCAAGCTTAGAAGTTGCTTACTGGCGAAGATCCTTGAAACTGCACATGTTGCAGGTGCTGGGAACCAAGCCCTCGCTGAGGCCTGCTGAAATGTGTGATGTAGGCATTGTTTCACGAGGAGCTCAGGAGATGTCACGAGAGAATATTCAGTGTGAAAACACTTCAGTAGCAGTTTGGAATGTTTTTCGTCTGAGCTCGCAGTTGTTTCCGCGCTGAATTCTTGAGGCCCGGATTCGAAACTTGTCGGAGACAACATGCTTTTTATACTTCTTCTCATCATATACATCGATCGAGAGAACATGACATGATCTGGAACCTGGGCTAGAAAAGGGTCAGCAGGAATCATTTCTCACATTGGAAGCCGGTCAAAAACTAAAATCCCAGCTCACCGTCCTCGATGAGCCTCTGGAGATCCCATGATAAGACATTAGGTGCAGAGATGCAACCAACCAACCAACATACATACCATTGTAGTTAACCGTGAATTCCAGATACATCAGGCAACATCTCTACCCGGGGATAAGACGTGTAGTCCTCGGCCATGTGGCCGGGCTGGGCTGCAAGATCCACCGTCGACTCGATGACATGTTTCGGCATGTCCTGATCAGGTTTTGCAGACTCCAAGAGGTGTCAACTCCCTTTCGCCCGTCATTCATCCATTCGTCTATCCAACGCCACCGACTTCTAAAGCAGGACTGCCTAGCTGCATCTGCTCATACACGCATGGACACCCCCAGTCTGCTTCAAGTGTGGCAGAGAGGCGCACCCTCCGATCCTCTGCAAGGCAACTCAGCCGAAGAGCGTCGATACAACGTACCATGACACCGTTCCCGCAGCCTTTTGTCAACAACTGAGCCCAATAGCCGATACTCCATTGTCTACTGAGTGATCCACTCCAGCCTGCAGGCCCATGCAGATGCCTTGCGGCTTGCTCACCCTCCTGCGCCTACCCGGCAGGCTTGATTCTCATTCGCTACGGCAACCAGACTCGGTCAAGATGTGAGAGCCCAATGCACACTCGCCGAACTTCATCATGTGCCATTCCTTACCTAGATTAGATACGGGGCAGAGCGCGAGTGGGTGTGGAGCGAGTAATCACCAACCTCTTTCAAAGTCTATCCGTTTCTGACCCAACATAAGGGCAGACCAACCTCATCATAGCTCATGTGTCATCCTGGGATATCATTATCCTCTATTCAACTCCGTGTCTATAATTACCTAGTTTGCGTCATTATCCTCTGCAAGGTCCTTACACAGTCCAGTTCTGAGTCCATACCACCCCTCCTTCTGATGCGCTGTTCTGCAACCACCATTGGCTCTTCTCTCCGTCCCGATGCAATGGCACCAAGCATGCAATATCCCGCACTATTAACCCGCTTAACCTGTCTCGGCTCCTTCTCAGCCGCTTGTTCGTATTCCTCTATTTAACCTTTTCTCTTTTGCAAGGTCTCCTCTGCTCTTTTTGTTGAGGGCACAAACAAGCATACGTGGAAGGTGATAACCTCCTCAGAACACCGATACTTGGTCTCCTACCCAAATACTACGATACGTCATTAACATGCCCTGGCAGTCCCTGTTTCAGTCCCGGTCCGGCCCTCTGCAGGTACTCTTCTAGATGCAAGTCCACTCCAGTGCATACTGACATGCTCCATCTGACCCTCCATGTAGCCCGGTCAAAGCGTGTTCATTCTTGGCTATTGATAAATATTTTGACCGGTTTGTCTTACCCGCCGAAGATTGCTTCCTTTGGGAAAATAGGCCAATGACCTACTCTCAATACTGTACCATTCCATCCATTGACGTATGATGGTGGGGAGGCAAAAGGGCCTGGTCTACCTTACGTTTCAGTGCCAGTGATACGACACTTGCCTCACCCCAACCAACTCCAGGATTCCGCTGAACCAAGATTTTCAAACCTAATGACTAGCTGGCGTATTTCAAAGATAAATATCGGGCCACGTGAGGTCGACCTGCCTTTCCCATTCCCTCGGCAATAAACCCACCAGACAACTTCATCGTCACATTTTCATAGTTCATGTCACTGAAGACTGAATCTTAGATAAACTCTTCCGTAAGAACCTAACTGGATAATATGCCTGGCAATCTCAAAACCACCGAATCGTATTGCCCGAGTTAGTAGGTTAAAAGTCGTAATAGTCGTCCAATCTAGCCACTGGAATATCATAAACCAAACAAAAGAAGCGAATTTCTGCACAACGACGGAACATTCCAAAAACTACAGGCCCTAGAAGATCCGGTTGGCTCTTCTCAGCTAGTCCGAGGAAATGCAACCCCTCACCCCGCACTTCTTACCCCGAATATCTGATTGCTACACAGCAAAATTCAAGCCCGTATCCCCCATACTCCAAATCGCCAAGCCTCAAAGGCCTTAACAGGTAAAGTTGAGAACAAATCAAGGATTTTACAGTGCTGGGGCCGTTGCAATCAGTGCAGACATGACTGCAATACCACCCAATGCAACATATCCTACTACTTCAGCCGCTCGCCGGAGGCGTTTCGGCGAGTGTGCTGCTTCTTGGGCCTTCAAGGCTGCTCTGAAATCATCAGTAAGCTCTTTCACTGTAGTCTGAGATATCTGAGCTGCCTTTCTCTTCAGAGGGTTCGGAGAATCCTGAATCTTTTCTCCAACTTCCTCTTCGTCTTGTTTCTCAACAGGCTCTACCTGCAATTGCTCGACCTTTTTGCTGATCTCGAAAGTGTAAGCAGACGTGTCATCAAGCACATCAGGATCGCTCGACACTGGTGGTTCATCAGAAGTGAGTGGGGTGTTTAGGAAATTTCGTCCTGATACTTCCAGAGGTGAAAACTGCTCCCACGTCTCTTGAGAGGACTCATCAATCAAGATAGATGACAGGCTCAAAGCCTCTTTTTCGCCCGAGGCCTGGGGTGCCGTGGGTAGGATAGGGGCATCCATTGGCGTTTGCTCATGCTGGGGGCCCAATTCCAAGGCAAATCTCTTCTTGTTCTCCTCTCGAGCATTGAAGAAATCAGCTTTGGCGGAGTTTTGTCCGAAAATGCTAATGACTTGATCCCTACAACCTTGAGATACAAGGTCTGGAGTAGCAGAGGGCTGTTCCGAGGAAACGAAACTGAGAGCCTCGTCTTGTGAGTATCCAATTTTGTCATGTGTTCGCTCTTGTGTCAACATCAAGTTTAAGGGAACCGCCGTGAGCCTATCAGCCTCATGCACGCTCCTCAGCGCATTTGGGGGAAGCCCTTCCGATTCTTGAGACGCAATTTCAGGCAACGGCATATTATCCATCAACGTCATGGGAATTGTGATTGTTGGGTCAGACATTTTAGTGTCATCGTCTGCTATGAACTTGTTAGCCATAGTTCTTTGACAAACTATAGTCGGTAGCACCGAACGCCAAAACTTACTTGGAAGGGTAGTTTCACCGTGCTCTTCCAACCCATCGCCATCTTCGGAAGTGAGCTCCTCGTCGCTGAAGAAGGCGCCAGGTTCCGGCGTATGTGTATTGTACTCGTCATTTCCATCAACCCTCGGGGATTCGATTTCAGATGAATAGCTATCAGATTCAGACTCGTAGGGGAGCTCTTCATCTAATTCCGAGTTGTGGGATTCGTCGTCCCAGGCCATATATTCTTCACCATCAGGGTTGTTTTCGGTACTGAATGATGTCGTGGCAGGTATCTCAGACGGCGTAGGGTCCGAAATGTCGTAAATCTCCGATGCGTTTGAAGTCAGATCGATCGGGAGGAGAACTGATCCTCCATTTTTGTAGTGTTCGACATCAACAACGGGTGTAAGATCGAGGGTGCTGAGTGGTGGCAGGTGAGGTGCTGGTCGGATTTGATTCTCTCTCAGGACTTTCTGAGCATATCCGGTACCAATTTCACCTTCGCTACCGCTTATCTCCTCGACGTCGGTATCATCGGGTACTCGAAAGACGGTCGGTAGATCATCCCGTCTATGAAACACATTAGCCAAGGGACGGTGCCGCGGACGAACTGCAAAAAGAGACGTACTCATCAGTTCCAAACGCAATGGTGGCTTCAACTTCAAAGGGGTGGAACTTTTCAGCTCCCCTGTCGATGTTAACTCCAAATGTTATAACATCTCCGGTCAGAAGCCGCTTGGACTCTTGATCTTGAAGTCGCAGCGAATTCACAAAAGTCCCATGAAGGGACCCGGCGTCTTTGATTGACACCTCCTAATTGTTGCCGTTAACATGATAAAAAGTGTGAGTATTTGACAAATGCTTGACCAACCTGTTTGTCGTTATCGAGCTTGATTGTTGCGTGATCCCGAGACATGACCGGGCAATCAAAGAGGAAGTTGTTGGAGGCGGCCTCCATCCCTCGTCTCCTACTGCTCTGTCGTCCGATGGGCGTTGTCGCCTTGCCTTTGGAGAGCGTAAGGCTGCGGTAAGGGAAGCGAGGGTCGTGGGTGTCGTTGGTGACGGTAAGCATCACTAACGCTATGGATCTTGTAAGCAGCAGCTCCCTGGGTTAGGATAAACATAACGCACCTTGATCCCGGAACTTGGGAGGTTCCATGATGAGATGGAATGGATTCTGGATATACTGATGGAGAGTACGATGATCCAGTATCGAAGTTGAAGAGGGGAACAATCAATAGAGAGCTGTGGCACAGAGCGAAACAGCTGAAGGGCTGCTGAGACGAGGCAAAGGTCAAGGTGGGGCAGCTTGCTGGGGGTTCCTGCCAGAACAAGTAGAGGGAGCTACGGGATGATAAGGAGCCCCTCACTTAGTGCACTTATCAGTGGGGGGTGGGCGGCTGCCTGCCTGTGGTGTTGCCTAGCGTCTTGCCTTCCGAGATGGCTCTTGAGATACAAAAGGACGATGAAAATTGTGGCAGGAAGAGGTTGGTTTTCATAAATTTCGGGAGGATGAAAGACCTATATTCCTAAGCGCGGCTGTCTGGCGCCTTGCAGTTAAAAACTAAATGTTGTGGCAGGTTGGCACCCAGCAGGTACCGTAGCGACGATACAGAGTTTAGCAGGTACCTGCTAACAGGGCAGCCAAAGTGGTTCACGACATCAATTGGGTACGTACTTGCATGTCACGAGAGCATGGGTTTTGGCCGAAGGTGCACAACAGATGCACCAGTCCGGACTCATTTCACATCCTGGCTTTAGGCACCATTCCCGCTCCTTCGGTGACTGGATGGCTAAGCCTGTGCACCAGCGACGAGCTGATCCAAATAATATTAGGTACTATCGTGGCAGGATAGCCCGTGGATGAAACTCAACACGTGGACGAAGCCCTGCCAGGGGCCTCGCCCGTAGTGAAATCTTGCGCAATGCGCTGTTGAAGGTTAAGTACCTAGGTAGGCTAAGTTAGTACTGGCTTTGGGGAGAATACGGAAACGAAGGCAGAGAGAGGCGTTCTGCCCAACCAAATGCACTTGCGTCAGCCCGATGGTGCCGAAATGGCCTTGTGACCACCCGGAAGGTGACGCGATGAGCACAACCCCTCTTTCAGACGAGCGTCTCGGGGAGTACAAACGCCGCAGAAATAGCGCTTTTGCTGACTGAAGTGGATGAATGAAACTCGCATGTTGTTCACGTCGCACACTACACACAGCAAGGACCTCCGATCGGAATTCGAGCATGTCGGATTTGAGGCCCCTCCCCCATAAATCTAATCTACCATGCACGGGCAAGACGCGTTAAGTGCTGTCCCGCTCACGAAACTCAAACCGATGACGCTATGTGTCCAGGGGTCCAGAAGGTATCCCAGCTCCAGTGGGTCAGTTCTGGGGAAGGCCTCTTGGCGCTATCGGCAACTTGGGTAGTGTCGAGATAAGTTTCATTGTCTTGTTTGCTCGCTTTAGCTCTTCGTTGTGACTGATTTTGTTGCGAGATGGTTTCATTTTCGAGGTTTGTCCTTAGACACAAATTGGAATATCAATATATAAGACTCTGCTGTGGTGGGTATCCGACGTCGTTGAAGTTCGCTGCTGATTGACTCTTTAGCCTCCAAGGGCACGACGCCGAGCAAAGGACACACACCAACACTATTATGAAGATAAAAACTGTAGGATACCCCCCATACAAACCTAGTAGACATAAACCGAAGCAAATGCACCTATCCAAACGAAAATGAGAACTACCCAACATGAAGACATCTCGAACCCAGTGTCGGATAGACAGAACTCTAGGGTAGGAATATTACAGCCTGTAGTGTGGTTGTGGCTTGACACCTCCCACAAGAGGTCATAACCGACACGAGAAAAAGGGCCAGAGCACAGGGAAAATGAGGGATACCACAGAGAACAAAACCCCAAGACGCACGGATTCACTGTTGATCCCTCACGTAGCGCCGCCCCAATCCAGCCTCCCAAGGAACACAGAAACCTGATTATGATGACATTTGTCTGGGTCACTTATGGAAGCGAGAGAGGGCTTGCCCCATCAGCGCCCCAGCTGGAAGACGTCACGACTGGGCACGCACTTTACACGGTCGAGGCGACCTGCGCCACTGCCGTCAGCCCACAAAAACTTGTCCCTTCTGACTCCATACTTGCTCTTTTAAAATGTTGCTCCTGCGTAAACCACGAAGTTCTCTACTCGCAGCTCCCTCCTTATCTACGGCAATCGGTTATTATCCCTCGCCCCCCCACCTTGTCGCCTTGACAGCCCATCAAACACCACTCCCACTCTCCCCAGATTCCTATTCAAGGTCCCCCCCAATGGAGCTGAACCATTCTTTCACCCATAACACCTATTTGCTACCCTATCCGACAACGTAGCATCCAAGCGAAGCAAGCTCTGCTTTGACAACCTTATCGCCTGAAAGACTTACGCGCGAAACACGTGCTGCAGCCGTCGCCTAACATTCGCCTTACAAATTGCGCTTCTCAGCCTTGTTTCTACCTAAATCTGATTCTGCTGCATTGGTCAGCCCAATTAGCTGAGACATCGCCACTAAGCAAGCCCTGAGGCGCTGACGCTGATCTCTGAGACCCGACGTCGCTCATCACAACCCAGCGTGATAATCCAGCGTTATTTATAAAACCAGTCAACGCATTTAGAGCATACCCCAAGTTTAAATCGCATTCAACCTCAATATGAGTTTAGCACGCGTCAAAGCCCTCAAGGGCGAGAAGACCGTCTCCCGAAAGGCGCGGAAATCCGGCCGCGCCTCTGGCACAGCTTCACCCGCAGGCTCGGAGATTCTACAGAAGGTCTTCCAGCACGACGACACCTCCTACCGCTCCGGGTCCGAGGCCACACCCCCAGAGACCCCTCCCGTGACCTACGACAGCGACTCGGACGCTGGATCGCAGCTACTTGCGCTCGATGAACTCGACTTGACTCCCTTTGACCCGAAGAAGCTTGTTTCGGAGCTGCAGGATCGCAAGAACAACCAGACCGACACGAGAGAGCTTCTTCTACACCACTACGTCAAGACCCTGCGGAATCAATACTCTGCCGAATTTGATAATTTTGATGGCCAGGTAGATGAGCTGTTTGGGGTATTTCTAAGAGGGGCAAATCGCGGGGCGACACCCAAGGAGAGATCCCTGAGTCTTCAGTCCTATTTCCTAACAGCGACAATCGCCGACGTGGACCGAGTTGATTCCACACGGAACATCCTGAAGCAGATCCTGTCGGACGACGACGAGGAGGAGTGCCAAGTCCACGCTCTATATGCCCTTTGCCTGACAGTGGTGTTCTACGCCGCCAACAAGGATGAAGTATTCGACTTTTTGGATTTTCTCGTGGAGATTGTCCAGAGCAACGGAGATTCAATCAACGCCCTGGACAAGGATGGTGTCATGGTCGCCACCTTCGAGTGCTGGGCCTTTGCGGCGACGCACGTAGACATCTGGCAGCATGCCGACTATGCCATGGACACATTTGTCGAGAAGCTCGACAGCACAGACGTCGAAACACAGACGATCGCAAGCGAGTGCATTGCCTTCATATTTGAGGCATCTCGCACCCACGAACAAGAAGAAGGCGAGCCGTTCCAGCTCCCCTACGATCCCCAGCGGATAGCCGGCCGGATCAACGGCCTGACAAAGGTCTCAGTTAAATCAAGATCACGCAAAGATCGCCGGGATCTTCGTGAGAGTCTACGAAGTGTAGGCACTTCGCTCGACAGAGGGGTAGGGCCATACTACTCCACTGCCACCAATGTCGAGGATGGCAAGGAGCTGGGCTATCGATTCAAGCTGCGCAAGCGTGATGCCATCGGCCACCAGTACCATGCTCCCGTCGAGTCATGGCATTTTTATCATCGCATCCATTTCCTACGCAACGTCTTCAAGGGCGGCCTTGAGCGTCATATGGAGAATGACAACCCAATAGTGATCGACTGTTTGGATGGGCTGGACTGGTCCGCCGTGCCAAGGAGTAGCTAACATTCTCGATACTAAAGAGTAGGAATAGGGGCTTCTTTCGTTAGTTGGGTTGTGAGCATCTTTCATATGCATGTATTGAGGTAATCCATCGATGTTGTCGGTTTCAAGCGTTTACTGTTGATGTGTTGGCCTCTGGGTACCATGCAGACTTGTGATTATTTTTTACCTGTTCGCGATCAGGGATTTTCTAACTCGGTTTCATTCGGAATACTGTGGTAGCATTGAATAGAATCTTACTTTCGCTCATAGCGTATAGCGGCGTCCTATTATTCTTTGGTACGAACCTTTATACAACCTGAGATGTTGGTATAAATGGACTGAAAGCACTCCATTCACTTAATGCCTAGTGGGCCAAAGCGTCTGGCAAGCTTGCAGTAGGTTTGTGTTAATTGCTATTACTCATAGGACTACTTAATAGAAATACTAAATTTGACTCGGGAATGATCAAAGAGTCAAGGAGGCTTTAGAGGAGAATACAATCGATTTCGGTCTCACTTTTGGTGTCAGGTTGAGGGATTGGTCCAGTACCGAGGGCTTGGGTTAAGTAGTCTTTTAAAAAGCGAATTTTTTCCCCTTGGAACCCCATTTAAGCCGAGTGAAGAGGATACAGACTCCGCCTAGAATTGTTACACAGCCTGAGAATAGGAAGAGGGGCGTGAAGCCAGACGGCCTGCCACTTGCTTCGGTTGGACCGAGTCCTGCAGACATTGTGCGCAAGTGTGTAGTGATTGGGGTACTGATAAACGTGGTAATCGATAAAACCGCCATCATGAAGCCGATACGGAGGCCAAGGTAACCCATGTCGGGAGTTATCTGTGCCACACATGTGGAACTGAGAGGCATGATGCCCCCAGAGAAGAGGCCAAAGAGTAGGGCGAAAGCAACCATGCTGGAAAACGTTGTCATTTTGATCCAGACCAATGTCATCATGCCAGTCAGAAAACAGATCAGAGACAAAATGTTAAACCTACCGAACCGGTCACCAAACATGCCGCCGAGGACGCGGCCGAATACAGAGCCACCGTAGCAAATCGAGAGAAGGGCATTTGCTTGGATTGGGCCGATCCCATGACTGGTGGCGTAGGCGGGAATGAAACCGAATGGGATGAGGAAACCAAGGTAGACAAGAAACTCAGAAATGATGAACGCAATAAAATCCCACCGGAATATGGCCTTTCGCGGATTGCGATAACTTGGATCGACAACTCGCCCATGTGTATCGTGACCTGCTAGACCTTTCCTTCCTCTGATGAAGATGGACGAAAAAATAAAAAAAGGCAAGCATATCAGGCCCGTTGCCCGATGGACCCATCCGAAGCCGACAGTATGGAACATGGCGTTGAGTACGCTTGGCCAGAATATGCCTCCCACGGATGAACCTGAAGCGGCAATGCCCAAGGCAACACCACGCCTCTTGTCGAACCATTCGGCGATGGCACCGACCGTTGCATAGAACCTGGGAGCCGTTAGCCACAGCCATATCCCGGATGTCTCTCAGTGTGGCGTGCGCACATAAGAGCATTTCTGATGCTGAACATGATGCCCTGAGTGAGCAGGTAGTGCCACCACATGCTGCTGGAGCCCGCGGCCATGCACGAGAGGAAAACTAGCACTGATCCAAAAATTACCAGCGGCCTCGCGCCCCATCTATCAGATGCCGGGCCAATGATGAGCCCGGAGCTGAAGAGGATTCCGGTCTGGAAGATTGTTCAACCTGGCATTAGCCCCTGCCGTAGGTTTTCTAGGACGTGAACCATACCTGCAAGTTGCCGATCCAAGTGATTCGTCCTTCCGTCCAGGAGGTACCCCCTCCCATCATCGCGTTTTCGTAATAGTTTTGGAAAGTGCCCCATGAGTTGAGAATACCTAGTATCGATGGCTTGTTAGTTTGTGAGCTCCCCAAAAGCAATGGACAAGTGAATCACCGAATCCCGTGAAGAAATTGAGAAACCCAGCCAATACGACAACCCAGGCCCGAGAACCCCCATCTGGTATTCCCACACAATCATCGCTTGGTGTCTTTTCAGGATCTTTTCCAGTTTCCTCCGGTATTATTGTATTGTCTTGGACCGGCTCTTTTGCCTGTGGAGATGGTGAGATGTCTGGGAAGACGGGATCCTGGTTGCGGGAAAACAACTGCATTCTTGATCCTCTCCCTAATCGAGTCGGTCGAAATAAGATAAAAATAAATGTCTCGTATCGATATTGATCAGCTCGCGAAATGAATTAATAATGCAATGTAACGAATGTCGGGTCGGTCTGGATACTCGCGGATTCCACCAGCTCGGTCGATGGAGTCGTGTTGTTATAGATGGCGAGAGTGAGCGCTTCGAGACGAGAGAGAATAATAATTGAGCCACCGGTTTATCCTTCCGAATGAATGATTGCTTGTTGAAGAAGCCGCAAATCGTGAACCGAGGAAGTTGCCGTGGTAGGTTTGGCCGACTACGTGATGCCCGCACCTGCTGGTAACGTTGTTCCCTGCGCGCATTAGTACCTAGAGCATAAACTCCTTGAAGCGTATCCCCAAGCGTGGCTCGTCAATCGAAGCATTCTCAGGTTCTCCCTTCTGAAATTCATGGCTTCTTATAGCAGTACCCGCCGTTGTTAGCATAGGCACACCGGCCATACTGGAAGACGATCAAGGCGGCGCAACTCACGACTGAAAACCTCGAGCAGAAAGAGACGGCGGAGATGCTAGTATAAATAATATTTCAATTCTTTTCGTTTGTTTTTATTACAAGGATTTGTTTACATCGGGCCTTGCCTGGCTCCGGTTGTCTTCGCTACTGAACGGAAGCCCGCGCACCAGAACGGAGTAGCAGCTCAGCACGGACGAAGCTGACAGGACCATCGCGACTGCCCTCGAATAACTTCCCCAGATTTTCCAGGGTGCTTGCACAGAATTTAAGCTCCGATCGAGCTTGTGGATATTGCCGCCTCGTGGGAAGCTATCGAGATGCGATCGAGTGAAGGGGAGGGGTGTGAATGATTCTTGGACGGAGAATTGACGCTGGTCGAGATCTAAGAGCTAGCTTGATATTCGTCCCGAAGCTTTCAGAATGGCAATCACTACGTGCTACCCCATGGAAGCATACATGGCATTGTAATTGGGAGTGCCTCTCGCCATCTCCTGTCTGAAAAGTGCGTAGTTCACACCCGGCTGCCCTTTTCTTCTACAGAACTATAGCTCTACGTCCCACAACGACCTTCGACCATCAGTGCCATAGATGGCCGGCAGAAACCACAACATTCATTATTCACTTTCGTTCTTTGATATCACGTGGACGTGGTCTGTACGACTGCTCTGGCTGGTAGACCCAATGGGCACATGCGGGCTTCTGGGTCCGAGCCGGTGTTTGCTTAGGTGCGGCTTAATAAAACGAGCATTTACGAGTGCTAATAATATCTGCTGCCAAAAACGGCACCAAAGCTCGACCAACGCCAAGAACCCCTTTCTCAGCCTCAGTACCTATTCTGAATTGATTGCCCATCATGGAATGCTCGGCGGACGAAGATCTCCCCCGGGGAGAATTAGGTTTACTGGAGACTCGAGATTGCACCAGGCCAAAAAAGAAACAATATGTGTATGACCACGAGGGACAGAAACGCCCCTTGGTGTACCATCAAGGGTCAATATGGGTTATTTTAGAGCGTTCGGCAGCCAAAAACAGCATCAAAACTGGAGTCAGCACAGATTCTCCGTTCAAGTTCGCGATTCGACATGAGTACTAAGACCGATCGTAGGGCTGCAAGCATCTTGTGAATAATAGTGTGGTCTGGATTGGGGAAGGGGGGTTTATTCTTGGAAAGCTTGTCGAACGACTACAATACACAGCAATGCCTTGAAATGATCACAGCCAGTCCCTCGTCTAAGCTTTCACAGCAGCAGGTATCCTGCATCCTTTAGCGGGGAAAGCCACCAGCGTTGTTGGCACTAACGAGCTGTCATCAAGGCGAGCTGAGACTGGTGCGAGTGATGCAGCCAAATGTAGAACAGGCAGGGGGCATGCCTCAATCATAAGTCGGCAGTCAGACAGCAGCAGTCCAGCCTGTCAAGCTTAGTCAATCAGTTCCTTGCAACGAGCCCAGGTTTAGATTTAGAGCTGTAGACAGGCAGAAAACCCCACAGTTCGCGTCCGTGCATAGGCAGAGTCAAGGGGAATATGGGATAATTTTGGTGACCGCTCTGGTGCTGGCGAAATAGGTAGTTTAGGAACTCGATAGGACGTCAGTGCCTGGGGGGCATGCTTGACATCACCGCTCCTTACTGATGGCGGCCGGAGGATTCTGACTACTAGAGGATCTTCCGCTGTGAAGGCTGGCTCCAAAGCGACACTTGACGGCGAGGCGAAGCTGAAGGGCACGATCTCTAACAGACGCGCGCCTGGAAGCCAGCGTGTGCAATGTGGTGTGGCAGGTGGATGGGATCATGGATGGCCTCAGCTGGAGACGGCGAGGGTACAAAGCGTGAATTTGGGCGATGTACCTGCCAGCGTACCGTGGCTTACCTCAACGTGCAGCGTTTGAGGCCCCTGATCCCTGCCGCTATTTCTGTATTTGGGGCTTCAACGCTGCTTGCTCTGCAATATTACTCAGTCGCTCCTTCCAGAGAGCGCCCCCCACAGGCCGGGTCGCTCTTGCCCAGCACCCCCCCGTACATCTAATTTCCTCACCTGCACACCCTCCTTCAGGTGGGCGTGCACTGACTCTGCACGCTACTGCAGGAAAGACGCCCCACCGACCTACATCGAGGCCCATGTTCTTCATCTCCACTGCCATCAACCCACTCACAAGAATAGAAGTCAGGGCCTGAGATCCTGTCGACTTGTTGACACTCTCCAATCGAGCTAGTTTGCACTATGAAACTGTGCACAGCTCTCATTTCCAGACATCTTTATATCTTGGACATCCTCACCATCATCGGCAACCTTCTCTCTCACCATCACCAACCTCCAACCTCCACAACAACCATCTTGGGTACGCTTTCGAGCATCACATCCAAACCTCATCTCCACACAGCCCCAACACAATCACACAAAATGTCTACCAAGCACCGTTTGAGGCGATCTTGCGCTTTCTGCCGCGCCCGCAAGATCAAGTGTTCCAATGAGACGATCTGCGAGGCCTGCCGAAGACAAGGCGCCGACTGCATCTACGACTTTGAGCCCCCGCGACCTAAGACTCGCACCAGCATGGACGGAACTGCCTCCCCTGCCCTGAACAGAGGCCGCTCTTCCACATGCGGATCTTTCCACGAGAGCCCCCTTCTCGGTGGCCAGATGACCGAGGAGCCCTTCCTCGCCGACGAGATTGAGGATGTCGCTACTGTCCTTGACCGCACCTTCTTCCAGAGCTTCAATGCAAACACAGTCAGAGCCACTCCTCGATCACGGAGCCGACCTGATGTTTCTCACCTCAAGAAGTCCAGCATCCTCTCCCTTCTCTCACACGACCTTGTTGGTCTCTCCGCTTCCCAGCTTAGCTCTCTGGGCTGCGCTCACCTGGAAGACGAGAGCGCCGGCTTCTTCCTCTCCGGCCTTGACAACGACGAGACCCAGAACATGTTTGACAATGTTGTTCCTGCCACAAACCCAGTGACTGAGTATGGCCAAAGGCAGCAGACCCAGCTGATTGACGTCTGGTACTCTACCCACCCCCTTTCCTTCCTCGTCTCCAAGACTCTCCTCCTTCGCGAGCTCCGTGATGGTACTCACGATGAGATCCTCCTGGCCATCATGCTTGCTGATGCCAACTTCACCATTGGAAGCGAGGCTTCCAATGCTCGCGGACATGCCCTGCTCCAGTACGCCACTTCCCAGCTTCGCCAGCGCCCTCTGCAGACCACCAAGAACAGTGGAGTCGCTACCGACTCTGGCACTGTCGTCTACAGTGGCATCTCCACCCGCATCTTCAGCGGTATTTCCACAGTCCAGGCTCTCATGCTTCTCGGATGGAACGCCTTGACCTCTTCCCAGTTCCGCCGCGCCATTACCTACATCCAGCTTGCTGGTCGCCTGGCCACTGATCTGAAGGAGCAGGTCATCACCATGGATGGCATGCAGCTTTCCAGCCGCATCAACGGTATTGATGTCTATGACGTCGAGAAGGAGTTGATCGACCACCTCTACTGGACCACCTACTCTCTCACCCTCTGGGCTTACGTCCAGACTGGCCGGGGTTACTTCTCCGTCTCTCCTACTGTCATCCCTACCATCATGATTCCTGCCACTGAGGAGACTTCCTCTTCCATCCAGCTTGATCTCATTTCCGAGAATGTCAACACTCTCCAGAAGCAGAAGTCCTCCATTCGGGAGATGTGGGCCCTCGCCCATGTTTCCATCTCCATCGCCAACGCTTGTGGCTTCCACCCTCAGCAGCATGGTCACTCCATGGCTGGCCCAGTCCACAGGTGCCGCGACACCAGCCGCTTCCTCATGGAGAGCATCAACGAGCTCAACAAGACAGGCCAGGGCGCCTCCGCTGCCAGCTTCGTCCTTGTCGTCTACCACACCCTGGCCATCCAGTTCCTCTTCCCTGCTCAGTCTGAGGACAGCATCATGGCTGATGTGGTTGAGCGTCTCTGCTACTCAGTCGAGGAGATCCTCCAGATCTTCGCTCATGCTTCCAACAACAAGCAGGATGAGATCGAGTCTTCCCTCAAGACTGCTCTCCCCGCTGCTTTCGGCTTGGCCATTGACACCTGCTCTCGTGCTCTGCAGCTGATCAATGCCCAGAAGGCTTCCGGTGCTCTGCTCCGAACCTTCCCTTCGATCCAGGCTTACACTCCTAAGCTGGACTCGATGACCAGCCGTCTCTACACCATGAGCAAGGATGACTTCCTTGACCAGCGAAGTGGTCTCCGCGCTATTCGCAAGCAGCTTAAGGCTTCCATGCACGGCACTAGCTCTCCCCGCTCCCACAGCCTTTCCCGCAGCGTCTCTTCCTGCAGCGAGACCCCTTCCCTGTCCCAGGCTCCTTCTATGTCGCCTGCTGGTTCCGACTTCTCCAGCGCTCCCACCCCTGAGAACGATGTTCAATCAGTCTTCGTCTCACCCAAGGCTCAGAGCATGGCTCCCCAGGCTGGAATGGGCCAGATGTTTGTCGACAACAGCATGATGAAGTCTGCATGGCGCAGCAACCCCGCAATGGGTACTGCTGCCCCCAACGATCTGATGTACAACGCCATGAACCCCAACGCTTTGGGTATTCACAACGCTGACGACCTCAGCCTTGCTGGCATGGTCGACCTTCAGCAAGCCTGGCTTCCTCAGATGCCCATGATGACCGAGGTCGGCATGGGGAGCGTTCAGTGGGACTGGAGCCAGCCAATCAAGCCAGACTCTGTCCCCACTGGTGGATGGTCCGACATGGACATGGTTCTGTAATCATCTCTTGATGAAACATTTCTTTACCATTTTCTCTCTAGAGCATATGATACCACACTTTTGTCATCAGCGAATAACATAGCATGGATTGGCGCATTTGATTTTTAGATTTTCTTCTCTTCTTCTTCAACAACTTTTTAACCATTTACTTCTTCTATCTATTTGAGCATTGGGATTTTGGATATTTTCTTTGGCGCACAGGGGAAAAAGGGATATGAAACAATTTGAGACATGATTTGAACAAATTCAATTGAAATTTTCTACTTTGCAAACAAACCACTTCCTTCACTTGCCTCGGTGACATTTATGACCTGGATCAATTCCTTCAATAGAAATAGCACTTGGAACGCATCCAGCACTGGGTCTGGGAGATGGAGCCTGAATTTGATTGGAACTTTTGCATCCAGCCAAATCATCGGTAGTGCTTGCGAATTGCGTGGGCACTTACTAGGTAGGCATTGCCGTTAGAATTGACTGGACGGATCAAATGTTGGCACTCGCTCTTCAAAGCACTGGGACTTTACTAAGCTGGAAAGCAATCTCGCGGTAACTTACCCACCCACACCGACCACATCCCGTGAACTGCTAAGTGGGAAACCGAGCAATTCACGTCTACCACTATTCGTATATCGTATGGATTTTGCAAAATATCCCGCGATAGGCAAGGCAGAACTACACTATCAAGGAGCTGTGCTATCCCCGCCGCTAGCCAGCCCCGCACTCCAGTGAGCTAGCTGCTAGCGAGGCTGCAGCGCGACTGTTGAGGATAAGCCCTTAGCCTGTAAGCGGGCATTGAAGAGTTAGTGGTGTGAACTGGCACGCATGCATGCGGAGAGAGGCTGAGTCTCGCTCGCAGCAGCACGCGGGCAGCCAGTGCCAGCGTGCACGATCCTTCAAGGTGAGCTGAACACTCGAACCTGACGATCGTAGGCCTTGGGCTGAGCATCACGTATTTCGTATCATCTTGCCTCGTTTGGGCCTTCATGAGGATGGGTTTGGGCTGTGTTCACTGAAATACAATTGCCTCGATGGGGTTCCCTGTGCATTGATGACGGCCTCCTCACGCTGTTAGGGGCACTTTGTCAAGTGTGCGGTTGCGGAAAGCGGATTAGATCACCGTGCTTTTGGGTACATGACCTACATACGTACAGGGCTTGGGAGGCATCCAGGTACGCCATCTCACGACTGGAAAGCTTGATTGATTACGATTGGCAGCGATCTTTGTACTAGACCGAGCTCACCGCCAAGGATCGCGGGTTGGCTCCTCAGCACTAAGCAGGTTGAATGGCAGCGGTCCTCGCTTACCTCCCAGGCCCCAAGGAGGCCCAAGCAGACGACCGAAAAACCGGCTGATTATTTCCCGCCGTTCTGCCTCCCTCGCCAAAAACCATGTAGAAAATTTAACCCGAACCTTGCAATTATTTGATGCCGCATATTGGCCGGTGGCGAAAACTTGGTCGATGCTTTTTTGTTCATCTCATCTCTTCGGTGCCGGGAGGCACAGCATGGCAGGTTCCAGCTGTACCCCACGGTGAGGCGAGACGGTCTGAAACTTTGAGATTGGAAGCGTTCAAAAAAATCGAGTTGTCGGCGGGAAAGGTTTCACCCTGTTGTTGGTCTTGAACCACAGGAAACACAGCCCAATGCACGATGGCTCTCCGCCGCAAGTCTTAAAATACACCAGACCCAGCCAGAGAGAGCTGCCACTTGCTCAGCGTATAGGCAGGCAGCTGCCTGTGGCGGGGGGCCCCTGCCTTGCGCAGATCTCTGTAAGGTGAATTGTTGTATTACTCAACCAGCGACCAGTCTCTGGCGCTAGGCCGTCCGCGGACTAGAGCGGCTGGCTGCCATGCATGGCACCAAAGTATTAGCTTCCCGGGATCTGGGGACAGGGACAGGGCGGCGGCGGTCGCTCATTGGCTGGCGTCCATGTGGCTACGCCTCCCGCCCCTTCTGGGCTGGGCGTTGTGGGGTAAGAGGGAGGGGGCGTGCACGAAATGCAGGAGTGAGCCGACATGCACGATTGATATTACTACTTGTTCACATGGAATCTGGCTGAGATGGCCCCCATGGCCCTGCGACCGGGGTTGGGATGCCAGTGTCAAATTTCCCCCCCTCTGCCTGCTGGCCGCTCTTCTTACATGTGAGCAAAGTGGATGATTAGCTAAGTGCGCTCTCTCGCACTGCTACTGCCCTTTCTGTCTAATCGGCGTCGCATGGTGTCTCCCCATCCGTACATTTTTGTTCGGGAAGCCGCCACGGTAGGTCGACGCCGGAGGGTTTCATCATGAGCCTAATTAAATTGCGGCCGTTATACCGCTCATAATGCAGCTGCTCGACTTCCCGATTGGGAAATATTTTCAGGTGACGATCGAAATAAGCAGCGAGGCACGACGCCGCAGGTGCTGTCTTGAAGGGGCATAGGCATGATGGAGAAGCAGACGAAGGGTCTTTTTGGTCTGAAGAAGCGTGTAATCGAGTGTAATCGAGGCTATTATGTCACCAACAGACATCCGACTGTGCTCACGTGCGATTTATGTATGTATGCATCTCCGGGTGTGGCTTGCATAACGCGTGGTGGTTGCCAGCTTCTCACCCCGCTAAGCAGAGCTGCACAGCCTTACGAGAAAGCTCCATCTCTCTCTCACGCGACCTCGCATCGAAACCGCTCGGCGCTTTATCAAAGAGTGGCGGTAAAGACCTCACGCTGGCTTCATTTCGCCTCTTCTCTCATACCATTCCCATCTCGCTCTCTGCCGAATACAATCCAGGCCGGCCACTGACCTTTTTTTACAAGGCTGGGCTCGCCGGCAAGTCCGCCTGGGCTGGCCCCTCCCCCCCGGTCAATGATACCGTTGCAACCAATTTTCCGAGTGCCGGGCCTGCATGACCGGGACCTGTCCTTCTTCCCCTTTCCCTTCTTCTTTTGATTACCGTTGCCACGAAATTTGTTCTGGAAGGGGTTGGTTTCTGCGGCGAGGGTTGCATTCTACCCGTGCGTGCCCTTTTGCCCACCGCTGACCAGCACTCGTGCTTCGTCTGAAACTGGCGCCCATGCACGCCGATTTGGTAGTTGGCCAGCAGCCACCTACCTACTTCAGACATTGAGATCTCGACCTTTTCGGCGTCTTGGTTGCTCTTTGGGTGGGCTTTGCATTTTGCCTTGCATCGGCACTCTGGTGTGCTCTCTCTCTCTCTCTCTCTCTCACCTGAGCTGCACACGGTGCCTGCCTCATTTTGGCGTCGGTCCCGGGGGGAGGATAACCTACTAAGGCGACAGAAATAGAGCACCACTTTTCCCCCGTCTCACCACACACACTCGCGCTGGGTCACCACCACCACGAACTTCTTGGTTGGACACGGCCACGCAGCAGCCACTCGGTTAATAAATAGTGTGTGTGTGTGTCTGTGTGTGTGGGCGTGGTAGGGCAGAGGGACGTCATCAAAGTTCACGAGAGAGCTAGGCTTTTTTATGCCCTGTTTGGGACGCGAGATACCTGCACGGGAAATGGGAGCGTTGCTCTTCCGGCGGCCTCGCCAGCGGCCCTTCTTGTCTGACCTCATCGATCTCGCAAATTGAGAAATGTCACCTGCGGGGAATGTCATGTCGCGGGGATTTTTACCCCCATTTACGGAATATGAATATATTGGATTTTGGCAGATGAAAACAAAACTTAGAGTAAAAATAAATATAAAAATGAATCAAAGTCAGAATTATATTGAGACTTGTGAGTGCTCAGCCTCTGTTGTGTATGTAAAAACAGACGCGCGCTTATGGGTGGTTAGGTAAGAGCGGTGCGCGATTGGCAAATGGAAAAAAACCCCAAGGGAAAAAAGAAGATGATGCAGGAGTTTGCTGGGCGCACGTGCCAGAGTGTGTTTTGGGCTGGTGATGCGTGAATGGCTCGTGCGGCAGGGGAGCATGAGGTGAGAAATGGGGTATTAACGGATGGAGGAGCACCAAAAATGGGCATTTGTTGACATTGATGCCGTTTCGAGACTGGCCTGTGGCCTGGGTAAGGGCTGGCCAGTCAGACATGAGTCGGTTGACGTAGAAGGAAAAGCGTACGAAGGCAGCCTTACCAGGTTGCCCTTACAAGTGATTACATTGAGTGTTGAACCCTGCCAGGGGCGTAGCTGCTCAGAATGCAGGTAGCGAGGGGAGAGAGAGAGAGGAAGAGTGAACTCCCGAGTGGTGAAGAGCTTCGGTGTTTCTGGGGTTTGAGGTCTCTAAACTGGCGCAGAATGCTTGAGCTGATCATCTAGAGCCTTGCGTCCCCGAACGCATGGTTGAATCTATTCCCGTCTCTTTGACGAGCAGAGTGCGGTTCATCGCGGAGTAGTAGTAAGTCTTGACTGCTGAATCCAGTGGGGAATGGGAGGGGGTGTGTGCTAGCCAGCGATTGACAGGGGTGACCCGCTAAGCGACAGGGGAAGCGATCCTAAAGACGTCGAGGACTTGCAGAGGTACAAGCTGTCTGGACTTGAGCCATGTACCTGCTTGTACTGCCCGTCTCTCTCTGAGAACACTCTGGCACAGCGGCCAGAGTGAGGCTCCGGCACAGCACAGCAGCCTCAGCTGGCACTGCTCCAGCACCCGATCGCCTCAAGCATCTCCAGCTGAGGCTTCACATCAGAGCACCAACCGATCTATCGTGGCGATTATTCCATCGTGGCAAACGGCCCCTAGCGAACGATCTACGGTTTCTGCATCTGCGTGCCTCTTCTCTACATGAACTGTATTCTCGTGGCTCAACTACACTCAATTGTTACCTCTTTTTCGGTCTGCGGCTCCCTCAATCCGTACAGCTCGCCATTGCATTGCTGCCAAAATTATCATAGGCGGTGATGCCAGAATAGCAGCATTTGCCTGGAATTTGGGCTCATGTGGGGGCAGACGGACCCGAGGGATCGCTGGTCCAAGCAGCAGCACCCAGCTGGCTGACTGTCCCCCGAATGTGCTCTGCAGCCTTACTAAGTGGTTAAACATAGGCTTGAATGACTGTCTGTGCCTACCTTGCTGCCGTGTAACAGTATTCGCTCGGGAGCTTCTTGTGCAACACACCGCCGAGTGCATCGAAGCTCAGATCACCTCCAAAGGAGGGTCCGTTTCCCTGTTTCCCGTCAGTGGGAGGGAGGGGGGGGGGAGTATCGCAACGATGCCGGTTCATACGAACGGTGATATGATATAATGTGATGGGGTGTGTGTTTGCCGTGCATCTGTTGGTGGTGTGTTTGCGGTGTGTGGGCTCATCTGGGGATCTTGCCATTGTGTTGGTCCCACCCTGTTAGTTGGTAGCTATTTTTTCCGCATCGTTTCAGGTTTTTAGTACAGGAAAAAAAAGTAAGATTTCCATACTAATATGCTTAGGCAGATCCTGGTGCTGACTGCGAGCCAATTGGTAGGAGGCGCTGCTCCCCAGAGCTCCGGGAAGGATGGGGCACAGCAGCTCCGTGCCGGCTTCAATTGAGGCGTCGAGAAAGGCCCGTAGTCCGGTATGCTAGCCGATTGAACCTTTCCAAACTGGAGAAATGAGGTGTAAATTTTTTTTTCAAGATGTCGTGACGTTTGTAACCTTTCTCGAGTGTTTTCAAGAGTGTGCACTAGCGGATTTGGTTGACAGACCTGGGCTCAGAGGCCTCTGTTAACGTGTGCCCGAATCGGACGTTCTGCTATGCATGGATCTCCAGATCTCAAGATGCGCAAAAATAGAACACTTAGAGATAGTAAATATCCATGAGTAAGAACTCTTTTCTCCCTTTGGCGGACGGGAGATGGGCGACGGGAGGCAGAGGCGTCGCACCCGGGGGTTAGACAAGGTGTCCGATCTGCTGAGGCTGCATCCAGTCATCACGGCCAGCTTCAGCGTCGGTATCAGTAATACTGCACCAACACCCCGCGCACCTGTGGTGTAACCGACTTACTACCTCACCGCCGTCCGAACTAGGTCTGCCAGAGGCTTGAAACACAACAAAGCAAAACGGTCATGGAAGAACCCGAACCCACCAGGCCGGTACGACATTCGCCTAGCCCGGAGACGGCTAGAGCGAGATAAATAAGGCAGGATGCATGGGGGTCGGGATGCGGGTGAGCTGTCTTGATCGGGACAATTGGCTGCAGTTTTTAGCCCTCGGCCCCGGTTGGGGCTGTGGCTGCGGCCCTAAATGATGCTAAAGATACTGGCACCCAGGCCAGGTACCTGCCTTAGCGAACCTTTGGAGGACGTATCAGTGGGGACACGTACCGGTTTCCCGCCAAACAGCGACCATTAGCTAAGCTTCTCCCATGCCGTTGCGGAGAAAATACATAAATAGTATTTTTATCTCAGCTGCCCGCCCGGGGCTGCCATTGGCTCGTTTCCTCGCATTGACGACACCCCCTTGGCATCCTCGCAGTAAGGCACACGAGATTACCTATGTCATTTTAGTAAGTCAGTCATTCACTCATCCGGTTTGGCAACGCCTGGGAGAGTAAGTGAAATAGAGTAATGTCGAGGTGAGCAGGAGCCTTACCTTGCCCTTACCGACACCCTCCCCGTGCCTGGCCCTCGGGCGGAGTCCCTGCATCAAGCTCTCCTAGCCCACCCTCCCACCTCCGCGGGACCGCCGCTCGACGGCTGCTTGCAGCCCGACCAGCCCTCGAAGACGGACGGAGCTCGATGACGGTGTGCTATATTCAGATCCCGGCTCTCGTTGCCTTATGGATAGGCTCGCGGGCGAACCCTTGCTCGCTTCCCAATATACACACAGATAGTCATCGCACACACAAGTTTAGATCTTGCATGCTGGGATCCGTGTCCTACCCGCACGCCGGCCGGTTAGATCACCACATCCTCCCTCCCGCCTGCAACGCCCGGGCGTGCATGTCTGCGTATGTGTGTGTGTGTGTGTGTGTGGTTCTCGAGGCTGTTGGTTTAGTCTGCCCAGCTGGGCCTGCTGCTCTTACCAGACGAAGACTGTTTTACGTGGGAAAGGTATTCCACGTTGGGCCAGCTGCTTGGGGCTGATGACGATGTACATGCCAGAATGCTGCACGCATGACATGACACAATGTAAATCCCCCCCCTCACAACATACGGCGAGAAGCGAGCGTGGTAGTCATGCATCACGTTTCAAACAAATTCCCCGCGTCTCATCTAGATCTATATACTATCACGAAGCCAAAACACATCCGCCTTCAAATGGGAGGCACCTCCTGCCCACGGCGCTCTGCTGATGGCTTCCAGGGCTGCATCGCCGTTGGGCCAAGGTGATAGCTTATTCGCCCGGGGGAAAAAATGCTGCCAAGGAGAGAATCGTCATCCGTGGAACGGGGCCTTCTCCGAGGGGCCATGGATGGCTGCCAAAAATAGACCAGCCCTAACGAACGATTATCAACGTGCTTATTTTCCTAATGCGGTAATTGAGGATCGTGATAGAGCTTCACTTTGGGATGAAATGTAAACAAACAAACATTTCGTCGCTACCAGGACGCATTCGAGCAGCAATTGGGACCCGAAACCAAAACTTTTATTGTAGGTGCCTCTATCGTCTTGGACAGCGCAACTGCACATGCATTATGCCAACTATTGTATGGTAAACGACTTACATTCAGATGTCCTCGAAATTCCGACAAATACAAAGACCCGCGAATAGAGCCTCCAACGCGTACGATTTGCGACGAACGCGTCGAATAACTCAGGCTATTCTCCGATCTCACGAACGCATACCCTTGGATCGGGTTGAAAATAGCCGCGTCGATATTCAAGTCGGCTCAAAGTTCCAAAAGAGGCGCCATTCTGCCATCTCCAGCAGCTAGCGAGCCGACAAGGGCCCGCGAGCCCGCTAAAGACGGGCATCTTCACCGTTGGGGCATAACGCGCCCTAGCAGGCCGGGTTAATTATAGTAGGGGAATTACTATGATGACCTGGCCGGGCCTCGTTAGCTTGCTTGTAAGCGTAATATCCGACCTGGAGAGTGGCCGGTTGAGGTCCTAGAACGTTGGAGTCCACCCTTTAGCGCTCCGGCCAATGAACATCCCCGTTGCGCCAGTCTGGCAATGCGCCAAGCCGGGCTCAACCCTCTGAGGAAGTGTCTATTCTCGTAGCTTGCCAGCGTGCATTTTGTGAACCACCGGCCCACCAATTTCATGTGGCCATTGGGGAATTTTTGGATGTTCGGTGGCTGGAAGGTTCTTCAGCTTTAGGTGTTTGGGGATTTCCTCGATGAGGATATCCCCGGAGCCTGAATGACGATGCCGGGTCGGTTTGAATAGCCTCAAGTACTGTGCAGATTGAAGGACTGTGGAGGAATCAGATGTACTAGGGGGCTTGGGCATACTCAGCATAATCAACGCCCTGGTCACCATTGCTGGTACAACTCATCGTACTTTAGTCCCGTTTGGTGGAGACCCCTGAGCTCCAAGCGAAGCGAGCCATCATTCCCAATCTCCTGGGAAGGCAAGCTTGGCGAGTGTTCATAATTAGGGATTTGACCGGATGTTCCACTAGAGAGAGCTCACTACGTAACTGCTGCTGATTCGGGTCTCTTCTGGGGCATAAGCTGGTGCCCATCGCGAGGAAGCGAGCAGTTCCTTGCACTACGGGGCACTACGGGGCTGGGCCAGAACACTCGAGCACAGGTTATATGTAATTGGGCATAATCGGGAAAGAGTGAGCCTTGAGCTCGTAGAAAGTTTAGCTTGTTCATGAATTCTGACTCTAGGTCGTTGGCAAATTCATGTAGCGGCGGCTTTCCGCCTCCCTACGCAAGAAGTACATGCCGAAAAGGAGGCAGTTGCAGCATGAAATATGCCACCATCTTTAAGCTAACTAGCAGCTTCTTCGTATTTCTCATCCCGCTCGTCTCTTGTGTGAAATTGATTCCAGAGAGGCTAAGATGCTAAGCATGCACCCAGTTGATTTGCTCAGTGGCTGCTGAGTAAGTGCACCACTGGTGGGATGGAAGGTAGGAGGACATCTTTACAACCACACGAAAAATTGTAATCCAGACTGACTGTTAAGATCATAGTTAGATTAAAACGTATCCAAATATGCTATTGCAATCGTCCCCTCCTCTTGGGCAAATGCATCATTTGAAGACTCGAGATCTGAGTTGGCCCCTCTCATCGAGGTACACAACAAACTCTTGCAAGCCCAACCCCCCACAGACACTTCTCTAGGCTCAACGCCATAAATTTGGAATGAGAAATGCAACAGTATGGAGCCCGGTCCTTGGGTTTCACGAGAAAAGCTTGTTATCGCCATGTATCAGAAGGTAAAGCTTGAAATTTCTTCCTGGTGACGCTGACACCTTCAGTCACGATGATGCTCTACACACCTAGCGAGAAAGCGAAAGAACACCACCACGATACTAGAACGAGCCCAAAATTTACATTAGTGGACATTCGGAGCCGGTTTGGGATTTTGCCCTAACCAAGCATATTGGCGTGCGGAGGCAGAATTCCCCAATACGATTTGAATTCGTTGGTGATGGTCCTCTAGCGGCACTCCTGAACAAGAGCCGATCGAGTTGACTACCCTCCCGGTTTCTAAATGACAAAAGAGAGCTTGAACGACGCATTCGAAATTATATAACGGCACTGGAAGTCTTGGATCTTTGGTTTTGTCGCCTATAGCGCTAGCCGAGACGTCACATTTGAGGTTTCTGTTCAGTTTCGAACGCGAACACAAGGCGAAAACTGGCCGATCAGAAGAGAAATACACGGCAACAAGCTTGTTCTGGATTTCGCTTTCGATTGTGGCGACAATACTATATGTCCTGGGAGGTAGGTGGTTCGGCTCCAATTCAAAGTAGAGCTGCCTAGTTGGGCAGAGCTTTGAACGCTTATCCGAAGTGAAGGACGGCGCGATTGATCTTGGGCATATCTTGAGCATATCTTGAGCATTTACTCCTGATACTTTTGTCCATCTATTTGCATTGGTCGCTGCTTGGAAATGGGGTTCGAGAAGGTGGGTTGGCTTTGTCAAGAAGACTTCCACCAACAGACTGTGCTGAGCGGCACTGGTGTATATTAGATTAGGTATGTAGATATGAGCAAAAATACGTAGTGTACTATGATTTCTAGCGACAATTGACTGGGGCGGAAGAGTGGTAGTTTCGTCTATTCTTCGATGTACATCAAATCATTACATTCTACTCTTAAAACCAACATTCCAGGATATGGACCCCTCAGACAACTAAGGCGTCCTGGATAGAAATTCCCCAATACCAGCTGGCTCCGGCCATAGCACCAACGCTCATAATAACGGCCATGAGGAAGTTCACGTCGTTGTTGTCAAGCAGATCCCACCCGTTCTCAACCACGCGCGACGGTCTCTCGTCTCCGAAGCTGGGCTTGCGGTGCTTGTTCTTGGCGCTATACTTGTCGACTGTCTCATCCTCGTCCTCATCCTCGACTGTCACGGCCTGGGCCTTCTTGGCGGACTTGGCGGCTGCTTCCTTGGAGACGGCTTCCCTGGCGGCCGCCCTGGCAGATGCCTCGTCAGAGTCGGTACCAGCCAAAACTCGGAGGCCACCCTCGCCCTCAACAATCTTGCCGGACCGGACGTCCTTGACAGACTGCTGGAAGAGACCGCCGAGGATGGAGTCGAGAACACTGCCGAGGAGTCCCCAGATCACCATGCCGCCCATGAAGACCCGGCGCTCGTTCGTAAGCCAAGGGCGGCCTCCACCGGGAGCGTCCTCTGTAGCTTCATTGCACATAGGCAAAAGTAGAACCGTAGCGGTGACGATGATCATCGACCCGAAAAGCCCCGCCACCAGGCCCACGAGGCTAACTCCACCGTTTGTGCCTCGAGGAACCTTTCGTAGGTTCCAAGACGTGATCAGGCGAGGCTCTCCCTTGGACAGAATGCCAAGCTCCGAGCTGAATGTATCGGCAGCGACGGCTGCGTAGTTGGCGATGATGCCGATCACAAGTAGGTCGCCGCCCCACGAGTAGCACAAGGTCCCGACAGGAGTGGGGGCATTCTGGTCTGCGAGGGCAGCTTGTCGAGAGCGAAGCTGGTATCCGTGTGCGATCGAGAGGATGGACGCGACGAGGGAGTTGGCAAGGACTGGAGTAAAGACGTAATAGTTAGCCACAGACTACAGGATCGAAGCTCTTCCCGAGCCAACCGATCGGAGCAATACCTTGGATATGAGTCCTAGGGCCCTCGCCGCCTGAAGAGCCCTTGGAGTGCAAGGTCAGTTTCGCCTTGATATCTTCTTTGACCTAGAGATTGGTAGATTAGCAATCAAGCAGCTTCTTCGGGAGCGCGGGGATGCTCGTACATGAGTGGCACGCGTTCCAGCGAGGAAGAAGACGCAGAGAAGAGCGAATGGCAGGTTCCAAGGGTGATACGCATGGGCGATTGCCGTGAGTGTCGCGGCGATTTGCCCCGCGAGTGTTAGAGAGTTCTTGGACCTGGCCCTGACGATCAGAGCTATGGTCGCTGGGATAGCGATAATGGGCTTCATGATGGCATCTGCCGCTTCGCTTCTTCGATGGGATTATTCGTTCGGGACCTGGTTGAGTATGAGAAACTCCAAATGGCCCTGGCGGTGCTCCTGAGTTTGCGCTCTTGCCAGATTTCCTGATCAAGATGCTTCCCCACGGGAATTGATCATGATGGTTGCGGTTGGTGCTGACGTCAGCACATCCGAAATTCGGCTGGGATTCATACCAAGGGATATTTTTTTGAGCATCATAGCTCTTCAGTAGGAGAAAATTCTTTACGGAAGGGCCTCACTTAATCAATGTTGGAATTGTTACGTGAACCTCGATTTGTGAAATGATGAAGAACCCCGCTGATTCAGATACTGCCGCCAGAAACTCGAAACGCCAGATTATATCCAGGCACTGACTCGCCATGCACTTGCTCCTTGCAGTTACACAATACCCATAGCTTCAAACCTTTTGCACATATACACATTAAAAGAAAACACTCCTGCGCCGTCTCCCGCCCTCACTAGGGAGGTACCGTTATCAATGTCTCCAACTCCCAGGGACTGAGCGTGCTTCGCCGTCTCGATGCAACCTTGCTCTTCCTCCTCTCTCGCTTCTCAACCTTGAGCTCCTGTCTTGGAGCTTGTGCTGCTGGATCCTGTTTCACCGGATCCATGTTCTCTGTCTCTGACTTCTTACTCTCGGAGCTGCTTGTCTCAAGGACGGTGGATGTCGGCCTCTGGACTCCTCGTGCACCGCGGACTGCCTTGAGTTTTGCGCGAACCCGGGCGGCATCGGCCTCCTTCTCTGATGCTGCTAGCTTGGCTGCAATATTCGCCATGGTGAGCGGGCTTTGCTGTGCGCCCGCTTCCGCGTTTCGAGGTAGAGGGAGCCGTGAGATCCCACGCCGAGGAGTCTTCGCCGCGAGATTCTCCGTTCCTTGTCTGTCCGATCCTCTCGAGGATGAGCCTGTAGAGTTACTGTTTTCCTGCGCCGCATCTTCTTCCAGTTTTCCTAGCAGAGCGTCGTCCAAGGACGTTCGTACAGGAGATCGATGTGGCTTTTCTTGCTCTTCGCCCTTGGTCGGTGTCTTTTTCACGCGTTTATCACGGTGACCCGTTTGCTCTTGTTCCAGATCCCAAGTGTTCTCTTCCGCGATGGTGGTGAAATCGCCCGGCTTTTCTCTGGTCTTCTTGGCCGGATTCCCCCTATTCCCAGCTGATGGGGAATTCCTCAAGGGACTGAGACGTGGCGGCTCTGGGATAGGCGGGGAATCTGGCGAGGCCTCCCTCCAAGAAGGCATCGCCACTGATTGTTGCAAGATCTCAACGTTTGGCTCCTCTTCGTCGTAGTCCTCGTAGAAGTCATCCTCCTCCAGGTCGTCATCGCTCAGGTCATCCGCATGTACATCTTCCTGGCCTTGTTCCATTGGGTCAACCACCCCATTCCGATACGGGGTTGGAGACTGCTGCGCATGATAAACCTCCTGTACCTCATCTGGCTCGCCCTGCTCTTCCTCCTGCTCCTCCGCTACAGCAGACAGCCCGAACCTTCCTGCATGTCTGGTCTCGGCGACGTTTCTCACACGGACAGGGCTCAGTCGCAGACCCATCTTCAGTTCTTCATCGCAAACAGGTCGCCCGCTGGCAGCCATTCGCTTGCGCCAGCTCTCGATCAAGTGAACAGCCTCAGTCCACCTGCTCTCCATCTTCACCCAGCCCTCCTTCAACCGGTTGATTTCTTCCTCTCGTACCACCACCTCCTCGATTGGAACAAAAGATGGGTTCGACAATATGGTTTTCATGTGTTCGAGCACCGAGTCCAGCTCAGGAGCCATATCTTCCCAGCCGTGGGCTCTGGTAACATGTCCGTCGGCCTGCCCATTTTCAAATCCACTCATTTCCCGCAGACGCCCCATCGCCTTTCTCATTGCTCCCAGGATCTGCTCATTCTCTTCGCTCAGATTCTGCGCCAAGTCGGCAAGAAACGCGTTGGTCTCACTGCGAAGAGAGTATCCTTCACTCGCGGCAGCCACCTTCCTCGCAGTTGTGTCCGCTCCAAAGTCGCCCGTCACGGTGATCGTGGTAATGGCCGAGTTCGTCCTAGAACCGCGAGCCCGCCCAGCCTCCCCGACCTGCTTCTTCAGCGTCTCGATCTGTCGGTCGCGTCGGCGGACCTCGGTGGCGCAAGACGTCCTCGCTTGAGCCACCAGGGCCTTCGTGCGGACCAGGTCCTCTTTGAGCCCACGGTTGACGGACTCTGCCGACTTGAGCTGTGTCCGCACAGAGGTCTCCGACGCTTCGGCAATGTCGAGTTTCCGCTGCGACTCGGCGCACTTCTCGCCCAGACGGCTCACGTCGTTGGCCAGCTTGAGATTCTCGGCACGAAGGGAGCGCATTGTCGTTGAGAGCGATTCGCGGTGTTCAGCATCGCGCTAAAGAGGAATATCAGTACCCGTAGACCTTTTCGACGACCCGCCGCATGCAACTTACATCGCGACGCAGGATGAGATCATTGACCACGCTCATGATGCGTCCCATTGTTGGTGCAATGTCGCCATCCGCCCTCTCGGGGCTCGAAAAGTCAATGCTTTGGCCATCCTTGAGAAGACCCCGCGAAAGGAGCTGATTGTTGATGTACAGCGACGCTGTTCGCAGATTATCGGTGTCGATCATCGTGATATGCTGTTGTCAGAGCACCACACATAAGATTGTTTGTTTAGGGCATCAAGCATGCGACCATCTTCGTCGAACCTTTGGATTCTCATGTGTTATCGATCGTGAGCTCGAGTTCTTGGGCGCCAGGGTCTGTGATGTGGGAACCTGGCTAATATTTGCGAGACTGGCGCTTCTTTGTTTTGGTTGCTAGGTGGGGGAAAGTAAACAATCCACCCCAACCCATTCCCACCGTCTGCCTGAATGACTAATCACATGCTGCCAACAAATCGCCTGGGCCGCCGGTGGCCGCATATTCTGGATTATTGACTGACAACACATAAACAACTACGCGCGAAGACTTTTGCCATGGTTACGATGCGGATTTATGGGCAGTTTTTGATGGCTGTGCATTCTCATCATCCCTGATTTAAGTTTGAGAGTATCCGCTTTGTGAGAACAGCAAGATGCTGTATAACGGCTGGTCCAGTTCTATCTACATGTAAACATGTTCCGCCGGGAGAACAAGTGCCGGGTATCTTTAACTGGCGTGAACACATGTCTTTTTAAACGAGCTTCCATCGAAGTAAGCGGTGAACAAGGCCCATGACAGCGGCCGGATTGTGAGGGTGGATAGCCGGATGCCGGGACGACATGTTCCTCTGCATGTGGGAAGCTGCAGACCTTCTCCGAAGCATTTTCTTGGAGAAGGAACAACAATCCTTGTGGCTCGTTCAAGATGCCGACGCTCTATGTAGCACGGCATACGTAGTTGTCTTGTTATTTCACCAGGGTGACCAAACCACTGATCAGTCCCTTCCTACGAATATGGCAAAGGACGAGAGTTTGCGGACCTATGCGTTGTCATTAGCAGGTGTCTAAGGAAGACAATTTTGAGATTTGGTGATTGATTAAAGAACAGCTTCAGAAAAGTTTGAGAAGATTTTGGTAACGCGGTTGTTTTGCAGCTTTCGTCAGAGTTATCATTGCTAAAAGCAATGCTACTGACGTCTGATGGCCCCGCGGCGTCATCATGCATAGTCCAATGGATAATGTGAGGAAATGAAGAAACAGGAACGAACATACCAGACTAGAATTGCAAGTGTGTGAGACGAGCCCGAGCGTATCACCTCTCAGGCTTGAACTTGCCACGCTTTTCACGCATTGCATCAACCTTCTTCCGGTCCTCGTCAAACCGTCTAAGCAATGCCCTATGCTCGTCCTTCCTCCTTTGCCGTAGCTGGAAGCGGTAGAAGTCCTTCATATCCGACTTCTTCTTATCCTGCTTCTCCAGCATCCTCTGCTTGGCCTCCTCAGCCTCATTACGGCTAGCTGGAGCCGATCTACCGCCGCGAGTGACAGTAACGAAGCCATCCTCGTCAGGTTCATTCCGCAATCTCTTCGCAAGCTCAGCAGCCTCCTTTTCTTTTCGGTTATATGTATTGAAGAAGGCATGGACCGCCCTCTTAGTCTCTGTCTTGTCGACACGGTTCAGCTGGAGGTGCGAGGAGAGCCATCGCGCACCAAGAGAAGGCACTTCATCTGCTAGACTTTCGCCCCACACTGGGTAGTTTCTTGTTTTCTGAAGCTTTCCAATGGCTTTCAGAACCAGCTGGACGCTCTTCTCGTCAGCGAGGAGAACCACCGCAGTGCTACTGCTCTTCTGTAATTGCCGCGTCCAGATTTCGGGTAAGCGGGTAGCTTCTTCCTCGCGCTCGCGCTCCTCCTCTTCCAGATCCCCTCTCTTCCGCTTTTTCGCGAACCCATTAATCTTCAGGGCGCGGGCCGGGTCAACGCCGGGGCTCTGTGTCTGGTGGTCCTCGAAAGTCATGGTCTCGAAGCGGCCGGGGCCTACCAAACTAGAGAACACTGCGCGAAAGTGAGGTTCCGTGCTGTCTGGGGGGATATTTTTGAGGAATAGACTCCGATCGTCGTTCGCGGTCGGGATCTTGGGCGCATTCCGTCGCACACGAATTTCATGTGTTGTGGAAGTAGGATAAGACGGTAGAGGAGGCATCCTGATGGTAAGAATGGCGAAAGTCTCGCCAGAAGCTTCCTGAGGAGCCATGATCGGAAGTTTCTCGATGTGGGCTTCGAGAATTCCTGATCTCAAGAGGACGAAGGCGCGCGGCAGTTGTGCCAAAAATGTTGCTTCCTCCGAGAGCAAAAAAAAAAGTTACCTTGCGATAGCCAGTTGCCAATCTTATCGATTAACCGTCGACACAGTGTCAATTATTTCTAGGCACTGTATCTCTGAAGCACCGTATAAACCTACCGAGCATACTGAATCTACGAGAAATCATTTCAATACTACCGAGCATATTTTGCATTAGGTCTGGGATACGAGTGCTGCTGTAACCATGAATCCTCTCAACCGCACATTCTTTTACACTATGCATCCCGCTCTTGCTTGACGCCATGATCATACCAGCCATAGCAACAGTGAGGCTTGCACTTGAATATCAGGCAGTTTCGTCTGCATAAATCTAAAGTTTTACTACTGTTACTTTCCATCGAAGTTCAATTAAGACCTGTAGTTTCCTACTCTATCCACCGCGCGGCTTGGCTTGGCTTTACGCTCAACATGGTGACATCTTCGGATAGCCTTCTCCATTTAATACCACCCCAGGTATGCAACGAATATGCAAGAGGCCGGCTATATCCCGCTTCGCTCATTGTTATGTCATATATCATTGCATTTTCAATAAATTCCTCAATTGGGGACGTTGGCATGATTTGACACGTAATGACGAAGTTGAAAGTCCTGCCTGGCCACTGCGGTCGATACGAGGCATCCCCCCTTGACATCCGGGCCAATGTCCAGTATTTGTTCACTAAACTTACACTAAACTGGCCGATGATTTAGGATATGGTAGGTGTGGGTTTTCTTTGTAGTATACTGGTTTCGGCTACAGGGCCGCCATTTCGATGGGGAAACACTCGTATGCCACCTTTCGTGGTAGGCGAGGCGATTCCGAACTGTTCACCACGTCGTCATTTCCACCGCTCACACTCTTTCGGCATACAGAAGAAGTATTGCCCGATCGGGCTTATTCCTCGTGTCACGGGTGTGGTTTGGGTCCGACTGACATAGAATGGTTCAGCTTATCAGCTGACGTGGCAGTGACTGAAACCACACAGTTTTAAGGCCAAAGGTGCGTTTTGGTTCGTTCACCCACTCACCGGGTTGCAAGATCCTCCTCTTCTGACACAGCTAAGCCACGTCTGTAGGGAATCGGGATGGTAAGACGGTGCTTCCTTGGATCTGCTGTTCACGGTCACACAATCAGGCTCACAGCCTAACGTTGCCACATCAGGCCCAGGGATTTGGAATCGTGCTCCCCACTGCCCGGAAATCCGTCACAAATGCTACCTGATCTTTGGGACATGCTCGTGCCGGATGAAATGGGGCTTCGAGGAGATTGGTAGGTCCCGGTCATGGCCTCTGATTGACTTTTGACCGAAGTCTATTAGTCTGATGGTCATGGCCAATAATGGAAATGCTTGCTCTTTAGATTGACGTGGCTTGTACCGAAACGAGTAAGCCGGTGACAAGTGCGGCATACACAAGGCCAAGTTTTCATGTCTTGGGCATTTCCGTACGGGCCAGCTAAGTTCATCTGCGTTGTTTCGACTCTAGCCAAAGACGTGTAAGCAACATTGTGTCTTATGGTGCTTTGACCTGCTCAGAATTACCAATGAGCTCATCTAGCGGTGAGAGAGAGATAATAAATTTCGTAAATTGGTATCACGGGTGCCCCAACGTACCTCGCAAATCTGTCGACTATCTGTGGCATGGGTTCCATTGCTGGGAGAGACAGCATGAGGTTTCATTTCCACCCAGATGGTACCGGGTATCCACATCGAGGGGGGGTTTGATATCGATATCCGGTTACGAGGTACCTCTGCAACCAGGCATGAAGGCTAGAGCCAGGCGCGAATCAAATACGGGACGAAGAGGGCAGGGCGGCCTAGTGCGAGATTGAAGTGCATGTGCAGAAGTCTGTGTTGTAGCTGCATCAGGCAGCACGTCCCGATTTGAGCCTCATTCCGTGGCGGAAACGCAATTCAGGGCGAGCGGGCCGTTGATGAGGTACCTACAAAGGTACCTCAGTGGTATTAGACTACCGCACCTTAGCGGAAGTACCTTCTTTGCTCCTGGTATGTCGCAGGCAGTGAATGGGTTAGGATATCTCCGTCCTTGCCTGATGATGCTCAGGCTGAGTGATGATGCTTCTTGGACACGCCAGAAGCCACTCACACAAGCTGATCACTCGCGTTTGTGATGATTGTGTGTGTGTGCGGGGTCAGTTTTCACAGATACTAAATAAGCAGGGGAAAGGAAAGGTTGCAGTTCTCGTCGGATTGTACAATTGTGTCAGGAAGAAACACACCTTATCACGCGCCTTCCCCACTGGTCCTAAAATACCTAGCAAATTACCTTCAATACCTGTAGGTAGGCACGCTGATGATTGGTGCGTCGGTGTTGTGGTAATATTGGCAAACCGCCCATGTACCCCATCTGCAGAGCCGCACCTCGAGAACTCGAGACGTGATTGGGCTATGATATGTAGCACTGCACTACGCATGCACCTCGATTCATTTGTTCTCGCGCCTGTCCGTGGTATTGGTACAGCCTCACCAAGGAGGTACTCGCCTGCTTAGTGCCATGCAGCCAGCTTGTCCTGGCTGTCTTCCCTTCAGCCAGTCCGAAGTCCGCCTTTCCCTGCATGTGACCCTGGGAGGTTCTTTCCTCTCATCTAGAAATCTTCTTTCACTTTCCAACATGTTTCGTGACACCACACAAACCCAGTTTATCAGTCCAAGAAAGCCCACCGGCCACGATGTGAGGGCTTTACCGGTTGCGGACATGCACCTTTTCAGATCAACCTTGTTCATGCTTCCGTGTCCTCCCTTCAGGCTCCCTCAAGTCTAAGAAGGGGGGGGGGGTTGGTTTCAGGGCTACACCCATCTAGTACCGACCGCAGCAGAGCCTCATTCACTAATTTCCCCTCCCTCTTCACCCCTCCTCGGGAACCCCTCTCTCGGGAAACTCCCCTGTCTCCCAATGGAATGAGGCTCTGCTATCCCCAAGCGTGTTACACCTGTCGTGTACCACCTTCCTAAGGGCAGAAACCCCATCTGTATTAAAACTCCCCCCAGCCTCGCCCTGGGCAACTTCTTGTTTCTTGCGGAGATATGTAACAATGCCCGTGACTATGAAAGGGCCACTCCTGTCTCTCCAGCTTCTTTATTATGGGGCTTCTCAAGCTGCCAAACGAGATATTTCTCATGGTGCTCGGTCTTCTTGATCTGGAAGATCAGTTCAACTTCAGCTTGAGCAGCCGCGGCTTTCAGTTCATACTTCACGATGAGGGCATATGTAGACTGAATCTTCAGGTCAGGCACCATGGGTCGCTGAGAGTCAGCCTCTTACTGATATGGAGATAGAAACACGCCTCGTTCTCACCAGAATACAAGGCTGCGCAGACCACGCATCAGTATGCAAAAGCATGGCGACAGATTACAAAGCGGAAAATTGCTATCCAAACGGCCAACCCCTTTCTCGTATCGATTGTTGCCGTAGCGGACCGGTTCATATATAGAAATGGCGCCTTGCTCTATATTGCTGGGCAAGATCATGTTCGTGTTCTTTTTCTTCAAGGATCGGTCACCACGGAATTGGCTCTCGATCCACTGCGACTACTTCAGAGCATTGAATCGCTGGACCCAACGTGGGGTGACTATCGGTTGAGTCCGTTGCACTATTCTTGTGGGGTTGTTTCTTTGTTGGCTCAAGATGGGACAGGAGCAGGGAGAGACTACTTGATTACGTTGGAAATTGATCAAATGCGATCAAGGGCATATCCTTTGGCAACTACACACAGGATATTCATTAGAAACGACGAGAGCTATCTTTACTACGGCGTCCGCTCATATCCAACGAGCCAAAATCCAGGCTCCTGGACTCTTCGACAGATTAATCTCGGTTCTGGAATAGAAGAGGTCGGATTCCTCGATCTCCCAAGTCTAGTGGGAGAGGAGATCGGGTCCAACACCTCCTTTGAGATATTTGACGGGTATTTCTATGGCGTATCAAGCGAACAGGTTTTCTCCGCCGAGCCCAGAACCTGGAACTCGTTTTACTATGTGTTTCGGTTCCCAATAGGCAAGCTCACCTCTCCGACTCCGCTCCCCAAGTCATTGAGCTGGAGAAGAAATCCCAACGAGGGTTCAACTGATGATCGCTGGGCTTCGCTCGGGCTTTCCCAGGATGAGAAAACTGGTGGGATTTTCATTTACGAGACTAGAAAGGAATGGAACCCTAATGCGGCCTTCAGCCAACGGAATTGCTACCGCAAAGAAATCGAGTTCCCGTTGGAAGACTCCACAGGAATAGAACAGTTGGAAGACCCTCCTGAAGACGAGCTAGACAGCCCGGTCTATTTCGAAACTCGCCCACCAGGCAGCGTTCATAATGGTGATAGTGGATCTCATACATCAACATGCACCTACATGGACTCTTCTATACGGTCATATAATCCTACGGCAAGAAGTTTCGTTGATCTTGTCAACGACCCAGCGCCGGAATCAACCAACCAACAACGATTAAGACTTAGGATACGGCCAATGGCGAGAACTCCCGATCTCCAAACTCGCTCTCTGAGTTTGACTGGCGGAGAAATCTTCAAGGGGGACTCGGATATCAAGATATGGCCCCCGGAATCGGCCCGCGGCGAATCAGACACTCAGCTCCACCAGGCATTCAGCTTGATAAATCCACAACCATCAGGTCGCGTGAAGTATTGGGTAGCAGATGACAGGTTTGTCATCTATTCGACGGAGGAAAGCGGCTCAGACTCTGCATCGCCTATAGTTATCATATCGTTTGATCCAGAACTGAGATTCCCAGGATTGCCCAAGGCCGTGGTCTCGCAAGAGAGCCACGGCGATCCTCTACAAGTCGTGCCAAAGCTGCCACGAGTTATAGAGCCTGGTAGCGTAAATCTAGCAGAAAAAGTCCAGCCCTTATATAGTTTTCTACAGGGGGAAAATCGACCACTTCTGGGCCTTGACTTGGCCCTATAATACTCAAACTCTAGAATTGATCAAATCTACACCAGAGAAAACCAGTGTCTACCCCCAGTTTTTGATTGGAACCACGTGCGCAGTGTTACGCTTAAATGGAAGTCTTAGCCCTGCAATGGGTATTTTCCTAGATTTTTCGAGACTATAGTAATCGGATAGTCAAGGGCTATATCCGGGGTGGGTGAGGTAGTATGCTTGGAGTCCACATCTGCCATCCCTGAATAGACCACTCAGCACTGGACTGATGTCTTGGTTGAGGATGAAACAATCCGTGAGTAGAATACACTCAAGAGTAAATTACATCATAATCATGGTTGCAAACCTTCAAGTATGTGTGTGAAAGACTGACGATTTGAGCTGAAAATGGCATCCAATAGCGGATGCGTCTTTGGCCAGCGCAGGCGTTGTTCATGATGACCTTAAGGCTACTTCTTCGATATTCTCGTGATTGCAATCAGATCTCGGTTTCAATGATTTAGGATTGTGATATCTAGTTGTTCAATACACCAAGAAAAAAATATATGCCTCATCACAAGCACCCCTCTCACAATGACGGGGACAATACCCTTTACTTCTCTCCCTTTGGGGTCTCGGCGCTGTACGCACGGTGGCTATGGTAATTATCTTTCTCCTCTATCCGACATTCGTGAAACGATGCTAATTAAAGAACTCCTTCCAGTCTGAATTTTTCTCTCCTCAACCTGGTCTCTCACATCTAGCAATTATTGATAGAGTGTTCGATTGGTCTCGGGTACCCACATGTAGGAAGATCACAGAGGGCAAGGATGATTCATCAGCTGTTTAGTCGAACATAGTTTCCTGTGAGGTTTGGGTTAGTTTGGGGTTTCTTCCTAAATTGGGGGTTGGGGTGCCCGGAAATTTACCTGGGAATTGCCCCTGCTTCCCTTTCAGCTTTCCACTCCACCATTCGTTTTCGTTCTGTGTCCGTTGAATAATCTCAATTACATCCCCAGTCTGGAAGCTCAAGTCGCCGTCGGCTTGGGCGGCGTAATCGTAGAGAGCCGTCGCCGTTTCTGCGGCAGGCGCTGCCGCAACCAGTCTGCTTGGCTTTGGTTTTGGTGGAGGCGGCTTCGCCTTGGCCGCGGCGATTGTCGACAGGCTGGATCCGCCGGTCGTATACGGGGGAGGCGGGCTTGGTTCGGCATCGGACAGGTTGGGTGAATGGCCTCCCATTTTCTCTTTCTCCGAGGCCCCGGGACCCTGGGTCAGCAGACCCTGGGGTTTCCCGGCCTCGAGGCGATTCTGATACTTTGGTGGTCGTCGCTGGCCTGTCGTCTTATACCGCACAATGGATAGCTGCTCCGTCCTCTCCTGAACGTCCCCTCGCTTTTCGTGGAAGGCATCCTCGATATCAAGCGTGAGGTTGAAGTAGCCAATGTCGCACCGTTGCATCCGCTCATGCAGAGTATAGAAGATGTTGAGCTGCATATAGTAAAAAGACTGGAAGAGGGGCTGGATGAATTCTTGTTCGAGGTGGAAGAGCTTCGGTAGCTCGTCCTTGAGCAGATTATTGAAATAATCGAAATCTTGGGTCGCCTGCTCGACATCGCCTTCGGCTTTCCACATGGCCTTCTCGTCCTTGGCGCTGCGCTCCTTTTTATCCTGAAGCTTCTTGAGGGTTGCCCGGTGGCGATCGTAGTCGAGTTTCTTGTGTTCTCGCTTCAAGGCGGTCTTGCGAATAACCTTGATCACGTCCATCAGTTCGTTGGCTGGTCGAATAACCCTAGTATCAATCATTTCCAACTCTGGCGCCATCGTTTCTTGGAGCTCCTTGACCACGGCCTCGTACTCCTCGCACGCCTCGATACCCTCTGGGTTGCCCTCAGGCTTGATAGAATCTGGGTCGGACACGCGCCCTGATATGGGTTTGTAGATTTCGGTCATGGCCTGACTGAACTCGATCTGGTGATTGAGCATGCCATTGATGGCTTCGAAGTACTTCTTGGACTCATCGTGCAGCTTCTTCGTCTCCTTCTCGAGCTCCTGGAATCGACGCTCGGCATCTATGTAGACGGCATCTTTGGTCTGTTCGCCGATGTTGAACTTGGTTTTAAATTGCTGAGGTGCCTATTTCAAGCAGAAAAAAAAGTTTCAAAAAAATCAGCAACTCCATCCGCAGATGCAACAGTCTCCCACAGGTCCTCTGGCTGGCGTTGTCAAGGCAGCATCACCGGCGGGGTGCTCGGGTGGTGAGGGGCAAGCAGGACTGATGACGATTTACGACAAAAAGATGGACTTACCCGAGTCAGGCTCTTCTGGAATCCTTTGAAACTCATGGCACCCAAGCTTGTAAGCAAAAACTGGCGAGCTGGTCGTCGGGCTTCGGATTGAGCACAATATATCGAATGCTTGAGGGCCCTTGTTGGCGGGTTGTCGAATCGACCAAAGTTCACCAGTAACCCGTCAGGTGGGTGAGGTCAAGGGCACTGCACTGGCATTTTAATAAAAGGCTACTGCGAAGGCTAACGATGTCAGCAGCCAGCGCCGCCGCATGACGACGTGCTTCGTGGCTGTGCTGCCGGTTGTGGTACGTACATACGCACCACAGCGTGTGGCTGGCGCTGGCTGATGCGCCCAGAGCTTCCAATGCCAAGGCTCTACGCTGCTGCTTTGTGTCATCGGCCCCGGCATTGCCACTCACATCGCTACCTGAAAGCAACACAAGTCCAGCGCGCAACTACAACGACATATCATGTGTCGGCAGCCGGAGCCAATACCCAGAGCAGTTTAAATCTCTATAGCACCTAGCTTCAGTCGTTTCTCCCGAGGCTACCTGTCCCCGACGCAGGGTTGGGTTCCGAGCAAGCGAGGATCACATTCTCCATATCTTGTTTTGGCTGGGTTCCCATGGACCTGTCCCAAAGCAGAGAGGGAGGGATCAGTGCTGTGTGGGGGTTTGGTCTCTGGTTCATCAGCGTGGACGGAGACAGGGCTTGGTCCACGCGTTGGTAATTACCGTCTTCTAAAGCGGAGGAACTCCGAACTGACCTCCAGCCTCTGGTCAATAAACTTTCCATCTCGTAGTTTGTAAAACAGCATCAATGTCAATGCAGTTTGGCCGGGCGAGGGTCCTCTGGTCTCCTGTCGTCATCGATGCCTTCATGTTCACATAGTACTAGTAGATAACAAGTCTGTGATACAATTGAACAACACATCTTGAGCTACGAGGTACTTGATAGGTCAGGTATCTCGCGCAATGAAGCTCGGACAGTCGCTGAATTTCCCGCTGCAAATGAGAGGCAGTCGTATAATGACTCTTATGTCCGCCCGCCGTGAGATGGGTTGAATTCGCTGCAACCTCCGCGGACAACCCCCGGCTTTTTCTATTCCCCTTCCCCCTCTTTGAAGTACTCCGGTATCGAATGTACACGTCCAAGTACTCGGCAGGTATGAAGATCTTTTCTGGCCCCCGAGCTGCTATTGGCTTGTAGGTCTGTTGAGCTGGTCCTTTTCAGTCCAAGCCGGCTTTTTGAGCCAATCATGGCCATGGAAGGCCGCAGGCTTTATCGCCGATTCGCCGAGCCCCGAATGTGGGTGACAAATTCTCGATCTCGAACCCCAATTAGTGTGCAAATCTAATCAGCAAGCTACCTAAATTCTGGCCCTCGCCCTCCAAGGGCCTCACTCTCTTGCCACCTGCATCTGTCAACCCATCGATCAACAGGTTGACACATCGCAATCATGGCCAGTATTGTGTCCTGTGCACTCAAGTCATCGCGACGGGCTGCTGCTGCTCCCTTGCGCAGACTACCTGTCGCAACCTCCGCGGCAGTTGCGTCGAGATGTGCCGCCCGCCGAGGCTATGTGTCCGAATCGAAGCGAGATAATGCTCGTGTCGAGACGGCCATCAAGCTCGACAAGAAGGACTTTGCCGACATCCCTCCACCGTCTATGGAGGCGCCTTCCAATGCCAAAGTCAGTCCTATGGCTAGTATGTCTCTCCTCCTCCCTCGGTCTCCCCAACTTTCTAAAGCTGACCGTTACCATCAGAGGTCTTGAAGCAGGCGGCCGTCATGGAAGAGGGCCAGCGGCCCATCTACCTCGACATGCAAGCCACAACCCCCGTCGACCCCCGTGTCCTGGACATCATGATCCCTTACTATGTCGGCATCTATGGCAACCCGCACTCCAGAACTCACGCATACGGTTGGGAGAGTGAAAAGGCGGTCGAGGAGGCGCGCGAACATATCGCAAAGCTCATCGGCGCCGACTCGAAGGAAATCATCTTCACAAGCGGAGCGACAGAGAGCAACAACATGAGCATCAAGGGTGTTGCTCGATTCTTTGGACGTTCAGGAAAGAAGAAGCACATCATCACCACACAGACGGAGCACAAGTGTGTGCTCGACAGCTGTCGGCATCTCCAGGATGAAGGTTTTGAGATCACCTATCTCCCTGTTCAGAACAACGGCCTGATCAAGATGGAAGATCTCGAGGCTGCTATCCGCCCCGAGACCGCCCTCGTCAGTATCATGGCCGTGAACAACGAGATTGGTGTTATCCAGCCCATTCACGAGATCGGAAAGCTGTGCCGCAAGAACAAAGTTTTCTTTCACACTGATGCCGCACAAGCTGTCGGGAAAATCCCGCTGGATGTCAATGCCATGAACATCGATTTGATGTCCATCTCTTCGCACAAGATCTACGGGCCCAAGGGTATTGGTGCCTGCTATGTCCGAAGAAGGCCCAGGGTCAGATTAGATCCTCTTATCACAGGTGGTGGACAGGAGAGAGGTCTTCGCAGCGGTACTCTTGCACCTCCCCTGGTCGCAGGTTTCGGAGAAGCCTGCCGTATCGCTCGAGAGGAGATGGAGGTAAGACAAAGCCCTTTTCATTCATTCGTCTCCTTATGTTGCATGATGATCTGCTCCTACATGCATGGCTTTCTGAATGCCCGTGACAAGGCTTTCTTTGTTGATCGAAGCGTTTTATCTGATTCTATCCCGCTGCTTTTTTTTTCTTCATTTGGCTGGACTTTTACATACCATTAGCAGCTTCGAGTGACTGACACCTGCTCCTTCTCTAGTACGATTCGAAGCGTATCAAATATCTCTCCGACCGACTCCTGAACGGTCTCCTTGCTCTCGAACACGCAACTCAAAATGGCGCCCCCGAGTCTTTCTATCCCGGCTGCGTAAACGTTTCTTTTGCCTACGTCGAGGGCGAGTCTCTCCTCATGGCATTGAAGGACATTGCGCTCTCATCTGGTAGCGCTTGTACTTCGGCTTCCCTGGAACCCAGCTACGTTCTCCGTGCGCTTGGAAACAGCGACGAGAGCGCACACAGCAGCATCCGGTTTGGTATTGGCCGATTCACCACAGAGGAGGAGATCGACTACGTCCTCAAGGCTGTGCAGGAGCGTGTCACCTTCCTACGTGAATTGAGTCCCCTCTGGGAGCTTGTCCAAGAGGGTATTGATCTCGACACCATCCAGTGGAGCCAACACTGAGCAATGACGAAATGCCATGCGAAATAATGGTGATATCTAATCGGGGGAGTTTTCCATCTCTGTAAAATATGAATTTCTTGTACTATCACGATACCTCTTTCTTTAAAGTACCGATAGCATGGCTGGGGAGTCAAGTGGCTGGGGAACAACTTATGAAGTCGAATTACGACGAGGCCTGGGTTTACACAAACTGGAGCACACTCAAGGTTCTATGTCAGTTTTAGAAGAACGGATCTCTTGGTCCGGCTGGGGACAATCACTTAACGAAATATTATCACGGTCGCCCAATTGGTCAGAACAAATGGTGCAACCACAAAGTACCTACCTTATGTGAGACGGCACTTTGGATCCAGTCAAACAGTCTCTCAGCATGCGCCAATGATACACGGCGTGGTGAAAGCCGTTGCCGTCGATGGAACGAACGGTCCACCCTGTAATTACCCACACAGTTCGTTCTTCAGCGTGGTAGTGCAGAGTTACGCGTAACTCATGCTCAGGCGAACCATGGTACTGAACATTACTCGTGGCTTTACATTCCGTGTGCTGAGCTATCTGGGCCGCTGAGTTGAGGTGGACGCAAGATTCATCATCCACGAGTGACCACATGCAATGCATCCCATGACGAAACAATTACTAAAAAAAATAAACTCAACATAAGACGTCATGGCACTCAAAATTGCATGTTGGCCGCCGATGATGCCAGAAATCCGATGTCTGGAGCCGTGTTCCAGAGGCTTCTCTTCTTCCTAAAGAACCCGCTGCCCCAGATTGAAAGTCGATTGTTCGCTCCCGGAAGGCTGCAGGAGCTACTGGATGCAGACACGGCTAGCACTTGCGGCTTCACTAGCCGGCGTGCAAGGGAGCAGGTGGCTATTGGCTGGATCGTCCCAGGCGCACCTGCTCACAGCCGGGACTGACGTCACGACTTTCCCCACAGGGCCATTTCATCACGATCAACTTCACTGGTTGGCTGGAAGGTGGGCAGAAGCTCCAAACCAAGGGTCCTGTGCGTGATTGCCTCTGCTTTTTTATGACATCACCGGCAGCCTGGCAGCCACTATCCAAGGCAAGCGTTGGGTGAGACTGTGGTGAGGCATGGCTGCTACACGAGGAGATCGGGATGTTGGTGCATCATACCTGCTCCGTGATTCAGATGGTTTGAAGTATTTATGTTGGCCATTCCCGCATCTGAGCTTGAGATTTCCTTCTTCCACCATCATCACCTCACTCTTCAAAACTCATCCAAGACCTCTACTTCACATCAACAATTCTAAGATCCAAGTTTATCTTATAACTTAGCCATCATGTCTGACAACACCCAACCCTCCACTCTCAAGTCGCTCGCCGACTCTACCATCGGCGCCGTCCAGTCCACTATTGGCAGCCTCACTGGCAGCACCCAAGACCAGGCCAAGGGCGAGGCCCGCGAGCAGAAGGCCGATGTTGAATACGACGCTTCGCACGCCACCGCCAAGGTTCCAGGTGCTGCTATCTCCGGCTCTGGCGCTGTCACCCGCGACAACTCTGATCGCACCAACGGCTCATGGAACCAGACCGTTGGTGCCGCAAAGGAGACCGTCGGTGGACTCATCGGCAATGAGGTAACAAACACCGCCTTCCCATACTAAGCTCTCTGGATTCACGACTAACTCGCAGCTCTAGTCTCTGAAGACTGCTGGACGCCAGCAGAACCTCGAGGGTCAGCAGCAGGAGGCCAAGGGCCAGCTTAGCGACCTCGGCTCCGGTATCTCTGACCGAGCCTACGGAACAGTCGGCAGCGCTGTCAGCGGACTGACTGGCGACAAGAAGGGTCAAGCCCACTTCGACCAGCTGCGTGCCGAGGGCAAGACCCAGCAGCGCGGTGTTGAGCACGACATTCTCAAGAAGGCTGAGGCCGAGGACAAGCAAAAGCACCGCGAGAATGTCTAGAGACGGCAACTTTCAGATTCCTATTTTGATACCCTAAAACATTACGTGTAACGATGAATGGATTAGCTCTAGTTAGCTTTGCGAATTGAAACTTTGAACAATCATATCAATCACATATACATTGCCTTGGTGAGAGAATGGTGCATGAGAAATTCCTTGACTGTGGGAATGCTTGCTGTAAACGACCTAAGAAAACGAGACGTGGTCAATAACCCTATGATACGTTGTGACTTCTTGGTCATGATCTATCTAGTAGTAATTCGTATGATAGTGCATGGGTTACTCTATTGTCTGTGGGACGCGAAAGCTCCAGGTGGTGGCGCCAATGAGGATAGCCAACGCTACGCCAAAACAAAATGGCAAACCAATCCAAACTCGTACACCAACATCAAATAGTGCACCCATAGAAAGAAAGCAGCATATGAACCCAAGCGTTTCGCCGAGAGCAATCATCCCAAATACGGAGCCGGTGTTGTAGGTGTCCGGAAGTTGTGATACTAGGAGGGATCGGCATAGGGTAGGGACACCTGAACTCAGGGCGAGGACGACAACTCCAGTTATAACAAGGCCCTCGCTTGTAATCATCGTGAGTGCCAGGGATCCGAACATGAGGAGTGTCGCGCTCACTCTTACCAGAATGACGTCGCGCCTGAGCGGGTCCATTCTGCTAAAAAGGCAAGCGAGGACGGGGAGGATGACGAGGAGGGTGGTTATGGTGCCGGCGCTGTTGAGCGAGAGGAGGAGGGACGAACGCCACAGGGACCAGGAGAACTGAAGGGGCATGAGCCGGGTTATGACGTCTGCCTGGGCGCTTGCGAGCGGGATGGCGAGGATGGAGCCTGGGAGGAGGGCGATGGCCGGGCGGGAGAAGAGGAACCGGAGGGCGGTGCGGATCGATTTGGCAGGTTGCCTGCCATCCTTTCCCGGATCATCTGAAATGGGAGTGCTGATTGGGAGAGTTTCCGGGGTGAAGAGGGTGAGGGAGAGTCCGCCGGCGAAGATCAGGCCGAGTGACACCCATAGTGGTATCCATGGGGACAGCTCCATGAGGTAGCCTGCGAGGATAGGCGACGTAGCTTGCCCGGCGATGACTGCGGCCGCTATGCACTGGAACCACAAGACGCTAAAGGTATCGGTTAGTTGAGAGAGTTGGTCTGGATGGACGCGGGTGCTCACCGTCTTGGTGCTGGGATGATGTCTGATATCAGGGCGAAGACCATGGATTCAGCCATGCTCCTCCCCCCGCCGATCAGAAGAGGGACTCCGGAACCCCAGATTGCAGTGAGAGGAACTCTGGGGGCCATCCAAATGACGAAATCGGCGTAGGCTTGGGAGAGAAACAGGCCAACTACGCTAAGTCCAAGAACTGGCACGCGGCCGAGGCGATCTGAAAGGACACCGAACGGCAGGGCGACCAGCGCGCCTAGGCCCGGGGGAAAAAGAAATCATTAGATACCAGCCAACTCATCTCGGGCGTATAGCTCAAACTCACCTCCGACGGTGGTCGAAATCAAGCTGCCAGTTGTGGCCAGGTTGAGTTCCTGCTGGATTCCGTCGGCGTGGCAGTCGCCCTCTGGGAGAAGCGAATACGACGCAATGCCAAGTTGCTTTTTGCAGATGACGTCCTGCATCAGCCTCAGGGATGGGAGATTGCTCAGCGACAGACCCAGCTGAGTGACGAAGAGCACGAGGCAGAGGAAAGGCAGGAGGAACCTCCTGCCGACGCCGCAGCGGGAATCAATCCTGGTCATGGGTTCGTCACGCGCCCTCGTGGCAGGCGGCCGGTTCTTTGCTTCTGCGGGTTGCGTCTAGCTCTTCTTAGCGACCCGTTGGCGCGTGGTAGAAGGTGACTCGTCGTTTTTCTTGTTCGTGATGGCCTCAGAATCCAGCCCGTTCTGAGGAGGGGAGGAGAGTTGGGGGAGGGCGAGGCTTGGGAGGAGGCACTATTTAAACATGGATGGCCTCCTATTGTCTTTCTATTTTTTGAAAAATTTCCTATTCTCCGTCGTTTCTTATTCAATTTTTTTTTTGTTTCTGGGGTGAATGGGCTGAGGACGAGGTGAGGAGCTCTGCTTGCAGCACCCATCATAATTTCTTTTCTTCTTTCGTTCAGCTGGCTGAACTGAACCGATAACGGTATGTCCCCCCATTTATGAATTGTCCTGAATGTATGAGCGAGCGAAGCTATTTAACACTGATAATGACAGAACGCTGTAGTCGGAGTTTGAGGTGATGCGTTGATCGCAGCCTCACCACGCTCGCCGTCGGCGTCCCGTCTCTGCTACTAGTAGGCGTGATCGGTTTTTATCCCCCTTCTTTTCTTTTCACCTGGTCTGAAGTAATGCACACTCGGGGCTGGTCCCCTTCTTTTCTTGGAAGACGCTTGATTCCAGAGTGCGGCGAGCGGCGGTTCTGCCGGGGGGGTTGATACAACGCTGGCGCGTGGTTCCCCGTCTTTTACTTCAGGGGCGGCAGTTTGGCTTTCGGGGCAAGATGTGCGTGGGGGAACATGTCCAATGCGGGAGTTGCGGGGTCATATCAAACAAGATACTGGAGGCGTGTGTGGCATCCGTCGCGTATGGATTTTGCCACGTGAAGGACCTGTCCGGGGTGAGGAAGGACGAGTCGTGCTCGTCGTGTCGGCCTGGCAGCTCGACCACGCTGGTCTTCGGCACAAAGAAAACAAGGTCTTGACGGGCTTCCGAGTGATTTGTTGGTCTATTTCTGAATGTCTTTCTATGACGGGATAATACTTAATTTAAGGGGCAGACAATGTGGTCTTTGTCCCACCACAGGATGGTGCCGGAGAGGTTGGCGTCAAGCGTGACAGTGATTGAAAGGAATTGACCCATCAATCGTAAGCCAAGAAGCTAATGGCCGCAGGAATATTCAGAAGTTTTGTGATGCTGGTACTAGAAAACTCATTGTGTCTTTAGGAGCTTTACTGAACCAGGTTGCCTACTATACCTAAGAGACACGGTGGGTGCCCGCCAGAATCTACCTACCCTTGACCACCCTCCGACCGGCGGTTGACCACGGGTCGGATGGTGGTCAACCTGAACTCCCGTCGCAGGGTCCTTCCGGGGCTGGGCACAAGGCATTCCCATTTAGAACGACTATAAGAATAGCGATTTGGCCATGGAGCAGCTTTGGATAATTCTTCTATTTATTTATTTATTTCAGTCTCATCATATCAGGTTTTGAACGAGAAACACCCATCCTCAAGTCTGGCCTTTGAGCTTTGCATCTTACCTCTGCCCCATCTCTGCGCCTCAATCATGGCTGCTGAGCTACCTTCACAGGCGCCTCAGACTTGCGGGTTCCCCCTGTATCCAGAATTGCCCCAGTCTGAGTCTGACTTGAAACCCCTGCCGCGGCGGATCAAGGGCCCTCAGCTGAAGCCGTTTGACTTCCAGGGCCCTCAACAAATAGAATTCCTGGAACATCTTGGGGACGGCTTGCATTCGCATGTTATCAAAGTCAAGATTTCGGAGCAGATATACGCACTAAAGCTGGTAAGGCCCATCTGGAAATCGAACTTGCTTGGACGACTTAGTACCCTGCTAACTACCCTGTACCTGCCTAGTTCATGTTCTCAGAAGAGGTGGACTATTTTGGCCCCCCACTATCTTGTGACTACGACGAAAAGGACCGCAAGGAAGTGACCGCTTTCTACGAGTTCCTGGACCCGTTTAACTGCGAATGCCGTGCCTTTGGCCGCCTCCACGAGTCCGGCCACCCTGAGCTGGCAGTCGAGTGCTACGGCTATGTGCTCCTCGACGAGGATCATGAACGCGCCCTGAGGGACCGTTTCCCCGGTCGCAAGCTCGAGGATATTTTCCAAGACGAACCTGGAAGTCGGCGCCGGAACTTCCTGACCAGAGACGGCAGGCAACCTCCCATCCGAGCCATTGTAAAGGAGTTTGGAACCGGCGTGGACAAGTTGCGGAACCGCCAACTGAGCAAGACCCTCCAGGACGTTGTCCAATTGCAGCAGCTTGGCATAATCCAAGTCGATGTGGCCCAGCGACAAATAATCAACGGCAAGCTCTGCGACTTCAGCACCGCCATGACCACCCCCCATTTTGCCATGAGTCCTGAGTTGAACCGACATCTGAAACCCTGGGCGCTAGCTCTCATGGAGTTTAATCTTTTCCTGTCCAGCTGCAAGGACTACAGCGCCTTTGACGAAGTCGTTGAGGAATGGAACGAACACAGGCTTCAGAAGGACCACGTCTCAGTCAAGGCACTTCCCCAGTTGTATGGACCCTCACCTTGGACCTACAATTTGAGAAGGACGCCATCTAGGGAGCGTGTCTTTACCCATGTTGACCCGAGACTCTACGACTGGAGGGCACATGCCCGGGGTAGGGATGAGAACTCGGCCGGGGGACAAGCCAATGGTCAGAGCTCAAAGGGTAGTGGCTCTGGTAGGTCTGTTGCAAAGGTCTCCAAGACCCGCCGACGGTTGAAAAAGCCACCTCGATGGTACTACGAAGGGAGTAAGGAGAATATGGCGTACCTGAGAAACTTAACGAATTGCCGGTGCTACTTCTCATGGGCGTTTAAACGTGGTTTTTTCATTCCAACGAGGTGTGTTCCTTGAAGGAGAAACTTTCCAATTGTTTTAAACTGTTTTCTAAAATGTTGAATCTCAGAGTTGAGGTAAAGACTTGACGATCTAAACCATTCCTGAAGTTGTCTGCCCCCAATACACCGACATTTGTCACTGCAGCTGCGAAAATCTGGGCGCGAACATTTCGTCAGGCTTTCGGGACGATCCCTGGTTTTGATTCTTTCAGTATTTTTTTACTACTCTTTTTTCTTATGTTCTTTCTCTCTCTCTTAGGTACCTATTGTGTAATTGTCAACTGAATGTGTGTGGCATGTGGTGCTGAAATGTTTCCCTGCAGCTGTTTAGGTTAGGTTAATCAGACCGTTTCTTTTTCTCGACTCACACAAGTGCTTCTTTTTTCTAATCTAACTATACCTACCTGTCTTTCCTCGGGTAATGATCCATACTGTCGGGGGAAAGCCAAGTGGGTGAAGCAACATACATCACACAGGCATTTATTCCGTCTCGATCAAGTAACATTAGCTTGGTATTCTTTGATTGACAGTCTCTGATTGACACAATAAGTCCAATAATCGAGTAACAATATTTTGTTGTTGTGTGTCTTGTCTTGTTACTTTGTTGGCTATTGTTTCGTCCGATGATAATCACAAAATACCCAAACCAATATCGAATACCCCTAAGGCTCAGTGGGTTCGACCCCCCGTTGAAAAACCCTGCTTTTGATACTCAGTTTGATGAGGACTGTTGGAATGAACAACCCTGAAACTCGTCAATCTCCATCTCCTCCAAGCAGAAGACATCGTCAAGTTGCACGTCGCTTGCAAACTCGATGCTGTTCTCTGCGGGTCCCGTGTTCGTGCCACTTGGGAAGCTTGCGTTGCAACTGGCAACGTTGGGGATACCACCGACGCCTGCGTTGTTGTCCTGGGACCCCATATCCGGGGCACTTGTGAAGCTTGCGTTGCTGAGATATGATCCCATGTTCGGGCCACTTGGGAGGCCTGGGTTGACGTCCGGATAGGCAACATCCGCCTGGTGGTCGTTGTTGGCCTCGATGGCGGAGTCACTTATGTCTGACAGGGCTAACATGGCCATCCACCAAACAGCCAACTCCGTTGTCATAGCGTTGTCTCCATGAAGTTCCATAGGGATAGGCATGAATTCTGCCTCCCAAACCGTACCCGTGCAGCTGAAGCGACAGGCAACAAGCTCGCCGTCAGTCTGGAGATAGCCGTAGCGGGCATTGGCTAGTTTGCACGCATGCGCAAGCTGCCTCATGAGATTCTCGTGCCTCGAGGCTATGTTCTGGCTGATCGCGCTCAAAAGTCCGCCCCCTTCGAATTTTGCGCTTGTCGTTCCCAAGCCCACCACGAGGGTCCGAGGCGGGGCATCTACGACTTTGATCAGGTGGTCTACCCTGGCTTGTGAGCTGGGACCGGGGATCTGGGGCTTCACATGATCATGAACAAGGCGTGGCCCTTGGTGCTGCAACTCAGACTGGCCGAAGGCCAGAGCGGGCTCAAGAATGGACACGTTCCAAGCGATGATTCTCTTGATGTCCTTCACTTCCTTTATGGCGAGGTTTTTAAGCTGATCAAAAGCTTGCGGAACCGCGACACCTTCCGGGAATTCCTTATCCAGTATGCTGCCATACTGCTTGTTGAGCGCCCCGATTTTGAAATCAACCCACAACTTCATATGTCCGTTCAGTTCGGGCCATGCATCATCGTTTCTATAGGTATTCGTATTGGTTGCGTAGCGATGGATGCGTGGCTTCTCCTGTGTGAGAGCGTCTCGTAAAGTCGTAATGCCAGTAGTCATCTTTGCGGTCGATAGGGATGAAGGGGTGGTTATTTTGTAGGATTTGTGGATGCGGGTGAAACCTTTTTAAGATCAGAAGAATCTACCGCTGTATGAAGATGTTTATTAGATTGAAAGCTTTTCATGATCAGAGGAACCTGCGGCTGCTTTATATAGAGGGTGGGAATCTTTTGGGTGATACAAACAAGGAGTTACAACACAAGTAGCTCTTGTACCTAGTATACCTAGTAGTCCCCTCCTTAGGGTTCACAGAGATGCCCCCGAGGGAGTAACTTACTATTGTTAGATAATCTAGCCTTTCCTTTTCTTTTTTCCCGTGATGAGTTGTATGCAGATGTGCTTTCTAAAGGCTTGGTATGGTGAACATTTGTCCCGTTGTCTCCTCTGCTTTAACGCACGATTTCACTTCACCTGTTCTTCAGATGCCTCCATATTCATCCTCATCAAAGAGAAGAAAACAGGTTCTGATTCCATCGTTGTAGATGCGGTAGCCATACAGGTTCCGCCGGGAACTAATCTCGTGAAGCCTGCAGTATTACGGCTAGCCTCCTGCTCAAACCATCCCCCCTCCCTGTGTCCTGCCAGCTGGCCACCACCCGCGGCTAGAATGCTTTCATATCATCAACCCAGCCACTGGGATGCAATTCCAACCCCCCTTTCGCCGGTGTCACCTGCAGCTGTCCATGGGTTGGGACCAGCAACTGTGTTGTGATCTTGCGGTGTTTCATAGCCAGCGATGCAGCACTCCGTAGACTAGTGCTAGCAACCATGTTGTGTTCCCCAGACCCCCCACGACTAGTCATACAGATGCCCATCGTCGATACTGGCAAGTCTGTTGTGATCTCCGGATCCTGCAATGGCCAGTGATGCAGCTGCCCAAAGGCTGACACTCGCAAGCCTGTTGTGTCCTCCGGATCAGGCCTCATGGCTAATCAACACCGACAAACCTGATGTGATCTCGGAGCTTTCATGGTCAGCGATGCAGCAGCCCGCGGATCGGCGGTGGCAACTCCGTCGTGTTTTCCGAAATTTCACGGCTAGAGATGTGGCTGCATCCCGTCTGCAACTCTGCAAGGCGGCTGCTCGCAAGGCGTCGTCTTAGCGGACACGAATGCCGATGCGTGGAACTTTTGGCAAACCTCAGTCTGGGCATCCTGGAAAAAAAAGTAATAATAGCTTGGTATTCTTTACTTGACACAATAAGTACAATAACGAGTGACAACAATCTTTTTTATTATGTGTCTTGTGCTACAGCCAAGGGCATGAGATGGAGAGCCACCAAGGAAAGCTACGTCTTGTGATTGAGCATGTCCGAGCAACTGGGTATTTATGAGCGTGGCTCATTTGCGCGAAGTTCTTCAGGTTGGGCTGCTTTCGTGTTTAGGTATAGAGCCGTCGGTGTGTCTTGTGCAACGGTGGTGTCTTTGGATGTGTTCTGGAAGCTGTCATCAGGCACTGGTTCCGCGCCTTGTGGGGGAATAGTCATGTTCCGTGTGACATCCAGTATCTACATCCTTCTTGTTTCGTTGGTATGGTACGTGGCTGGGTGTGTCGTACTGGGTAGCTGTAGTGTAGCTGTAGTGGGAGGTTGCCTCCAAGGTATGCCGGAACGCTGTGAACTGATTCGCCAGCGACACATATGTTAGTCTCCAGGCTTTTTCTGGCGAAGGGTTGCCTGCGTCTGGGAGGATTTACTGTAAGTGAGGCGGTTGGAAGTGTGGGCTTGTGCAACTCTCGTGATACGTCGTTGATGGCCCATGACCCAAGCCTTGCAAAGCGGAAACCAACCATACCTCTTATGACTCGCATTGCATCAGCAAGCAAACATTTTCCAGTTGCATTAGACAGAATCCCGTGGTAGTGTGACACCAGTAGCTGGCAGTGGCTTTCGTCCGATGCGTGGTTGCTACCTAGTAGTGTCTATATTCTCCTAGTACACGCGGCCCCCGTGGACCGGAGATGGGACTACCTTCAATTACCTTCTGATTCCATCCAGTTGTCTGACAATATACAGTAGTTTGTCAGCCCTATCACCACGGGTATGACCACATGTGACTGTGACCATACCTAGTCTCAACTACATCGCATCAGGAACCGCCAAGGAATAGCATGTGGTATCGAAAAGTGCGGAGAGGTACATGCCAATGCTTTACTAGTTTGTATTCAATATGGAAACGTCGGTGGAAGGCATTGGTAAACGCCAGAAGCAGTACCACAAATCAGAGCGAGGCTGTGTCGTTATCAACACGGGTACCTGCCGGCATCGATGGCCCATAGACATAGGACATTCAAGCTTCGCGGCAATCCAGGACGCAGCTCCCTTGTGTGTGCAATGGCCCGATGAACCATGTAGGTGATTGGTGAGGTAGGCCCTCTCGTGACAGCGACGGGGTGGCTAGCCACTGATGGCGCCAGAGCACATACATAGCGAGAACAAGCAGCGTGTTGCTGTACGACTGTTCCTGTGGAGAGACGTAGGTGATGACTATGGGAGGCTAGTAGGTCCGCTGGCCTATACCTAGTCTAGCTCGTCTGAGCAAGGCGAGGCTCAGGAGGGTAGATCAGTCAAAGCCCAAAAGGGCTTGGCCATCTTAGTGTGGACGGTGGCTGCTGGTGGCACCACCTGGTGGATGGGTTCGTCGAATGGCTTGCTAGAAGAGATTGCCTGCGTCCAGGGTGTCCACCAGCTGCATCCCGTAGCAAGGCCTGCCGTGGTTCCTGGAGGAAGTGTGCTGCCGGCAGCAATCTTAAAAAGACCATTTACAGCAAATGGATGCTGGGCGGCCTAACTGCATGGAGGACCTGAGAGGCCGATGGAAATATGCATTGCTTCCGATCGATTTCCGGCAAATCAACATGGGAGCAGATCTGAAAATCGCTGACTTACTTACCTGGGCCAGACGCTCGGGGTGAAGGAAGCTGCTCGCATGCCTGTCCGAGTGAGGCCTGGTGGCTAGTACTGACTGATTGACACGGCTGGTCCCTGGTTGGCCGTCCTTCTCACGGCAGTGCTCATCCAATGAGAGCATGATGGCGATTGGCTCGGCGATGCTCCTGGAAACTTACCTGAGTCAGGTCCGGCTGATAGGACAGCTCTAGCAGACAGACGGGATGGAGGGATGGCCCCGCTGCCCGGCCTTGAGGCGAGTTAGAGCCGTGATGGCAATGGAATGGATGCGTCCCTCCCAGGCCACGTTTTCCCTGAAGCTAATGTATAGTAGCGTCGCGGCGAGTCGTGCACCAGCTGGCACGCCGCTATCTGTCGCCTAACGCACAGTAGCTCGACAGGAGCAGCGGAGGAGGGAGCACTCGCCCGTCCAGATAGGACGATATACCGTCCGTAATCACCAACATGAGATGAGATGAGATGAGTGCAGAAAAGTACCGAGCACGGGCCCATGGCAGTAGTAATAGCACCGGCACTGTTATTACTACCGCCCCATCAACGGCACGCAGTAAATAGGAAGGAGACTGGTCCGCGGGCTGAATGATCCGGCTGACTGCGTCGCGGGCAGCTGCCACGATTGCCTACATGCGGTTTGGGCGCACCAGGCGCGAGCCTCCAAAGGATCCCACGTTTTTGTCCAACGCGGCCTGGAGGTGTGATTTGCGTAAGGTTGCCTGTCTGCGTATATGTGCCGTGGATCCAGCCAAGCCCATTCGGACCGCCCCCTCATCTTCATCTCGCAGTAATAGGTCTGAAACGGAACTACGCTCAAGGATCGTTTGGGCCTGGTGGTCCCTGTTTGATCCGCAAAGCTCGAGCCATTGGTCTGTTTTTCCCCTTTTAGCGATGCGTCGTAAATGCTAAAGTGGTACTATGTATCGCTGAGCGCCACCGGGGATATGAATAAGGTTACTTGCCACTTGCCTCGCCTTTGCATTGAGATGGTTTTATTTTTGCTCTTGCTAACCGGCGCACCTGCAGACGTATCTGCATGCAGATGCCTTCATGTCAGACACTTCGTGATCTAGACCGTCTGTCTACTCGTATACACGTATATAGGATTTCTGGACGACTAAAGTACCTCTCACCTACCCCAGTTCTGCGCGTCTGCGTGATACGATGGTCGTCCTGCCATGGAAATGCTGGAGTATTGCATCACACTGCGCGGAGGCTCCAGCTGCTGTCATGTTATGTTCTATAGATGCAGAATGATCTTACCTTCGGACCGTCGCCAAAGCCTGTTTGACACCCTGTTATTTCTCTGCTTACTGCCAGCCTGGGGGTCGGCCCTACATACATTATGTACCTACCCTATGAAGTGAAGGGACCTCGGCGCCTGCGTTATGCCTGCATCCCGTCTGCAGTAGGTCTGTGCTGCGCAGTATGAGGGTTGCTTCTGATGAATAATGAATACACATGTCCATGTGCGCGGTAAGATGGAGGGAGGAAAAAAGAAAGCAGCCCACCGTGTAATTTGACATCTGCAGGGCAAGGGATAAAAATAAGCATCGGCATCATGACAGAGGCATCTAATTGGAGGGACATGCATACTGCAGAGGCGACAGCTTGTTCATGCCTCAACAGCCGTATCTTCGCGTGTACGCCTTTGCGCCGTTTCTCACTCCCAATTGTTGCCGTGAATGGTCCCGGTACTGCCTGCAATCTCGAGAGGACGCCCAATGCATGGATCTGGGTCGCGGCCCAAGTTGAGCCCTGAGGCGGTCCAAAGCCAGGCGCGCACTTCGTGGGTGGATGTAGAATGGATGACGGATGATCATCCATGCTACGTGCAGCACTGCCCTTTTGAGATACATGCATCAGGATTGTGATTATGGCTTGCGCGGGTTCACCTCAGCGTCCGCCTCATGCCACGAGCTGAGCCTCCTGTTCTTTGGGGGAGGCATGGGGGGATGGGATCGCATCTGCTGCTGGATGGACAAGTACCGTGCCGTGCTTGCTCCTGGGCGACTCCAGGGCCGTGTCCATGACGATGGGCTTCATCTTAAAGGCTTGGCCAGGAACGGAACGGCCTGTGGATGCCTTCGCTGGCATCATCAGTGCGCTAGTAAGGCTATCCGCAGGACCGCTCCACAGTGCCACCACCCCAGAAGCCCAGAAGCCCACAACAGACAAACAGCGGGTCCAGCGTTGTGGCCGCTGGTTGGGCGGGCACCTTCGACGCCCATTCGGAAGTACTGCCTACAACGACAGGCTATTACAGTGGGACCGCACCGTCCACAGCGCCCACCCAACCCCTGACATGGCCTGGCTAACTGGTTGGCTAGGCCGTTTCCGTGCATGGCCGTCTTCCAGTCGTCCCCAGACCTGACCAGCCAGGACTGGACGGTCCTCCAACCCCCGAGTCGCTTGGGGGACAGAAATCTACACAAAGTTATCTCCCACTTCCATCTGCTGGGAATTGTCGCGCCACGCATCATGGGCATCTGCTGCTTCGCCCTTTGACTTGCCATCGCGTTTGTTTCTTGTCTCTGGTCGCTGCTCTATATCCTTATTCTTGTTGTTGTTCCACCACCCCTTTCCCTCGTTACGTCCATAGACGCCGCCTTGACCCTCCTTAATTGTGGCTTCGGCCGACCGAATTATTCGCCCATTCCGGTTTGTCACCCCCGTTGTTCTCACTTCCTTGCCTCATCTCTGTTTGGCATCCGAAACCACACTGCGCAATCCGTCAAGCCTCTGCGCCAGAGACTGCATTTCCTCGTGGGCCACGGATCCATGCCTTGGGCAAACCACCCTCAGGTTGGTTCGTAACCACACTCGATCTGCTCTCAGGCCTCAGCGCATGCTACCCGGGGACCCCCCTCACCCAAGCCCGTGATTGTTTTCCCACCCGGACATGTTACTGATCAGTTCTAGAATAATATAACCTAACCCACGACCGCGTAATACCGCTACCTCTCAATCCTTCTCGTTGCATTTCCCTCCTCTGTCCAAAACATCGATCGCTCGACTGGCCTTTTTCTCCGCCCGCGACCGTTACATCGCCTCTGCGCCTCTCTTTACCCGTCCAGTCCAGTGAGTGCTAGGTCCTGATTTCATGCACGCGGCGCAAAATCATGGCTGGCATTCACTACGATGGGCCCTCCGTCCGGGCTCCCGCAGTTGTATCACCGCGACATGTAAGATCTAGGACTCAGAGTATATCCAGCGACCGGCCTTCGTCAATTGGGCGAAACCTCCTGGCCCCTCCACAGTCGGTTTCTCCTGAATCTGCCTTCATCGCCGCCTCGGCGGCCTCCCAGATCGTCACCAACGACCACGACAGCCACGCCGACGTCTGGTATGACGAGCCTGGAATGATACCGGCAGGCGAGACTGCCTTGGTTTCTGATGGAGCTCTGCGGTTGGTCAACAACTTTCTCGACCAGCTTCTCTTCAATTTCCTCCAGATTGCCAAGTCCACCACTCTGTCTGCCCTGCGACCGGCCGTCACCGAGGTTCTTAAGCCAAAACTTGCTAGGGATGCCATCACCAATGCGGACGAGGAGTTGCGTGAGTACCTCGGAGGTGCTGATGAGGAAGACTACGTCAAGCCTCAGAACGGAGATCCTTCCCGGGATTGGGATCTCGAGCTCGTTTGGAAACGAACGCGTCTGCGTTCTATGGTATACTCCTCATTGGGAGATATGGAGGAGGAGGATGAAGACATGTACATGGAGCAGGAGCACCTCGAAATTGGCGCCGATGAACAGATTTCGGACGTCATTTCCCCGGCTGTCGCCATCTTTTTGACCTCAGTGCTTGAATATATGGGCGAGCTGACTCTGACCGTTGCCGGTCAGGCCGCGTACCATCGCGTGCGCGCCGAGTTCGAGAAGGAAATCAAAGAGGGCCTCAAGACTCCCTCAGACATTGCGGATCGCATTGTAGTCGAGGAGTCTGATATGGAGCGTGTCGCTCTGGACCGAACTCTCGGCCGACTCTGGAGGGGCTGGAAGAAGAGAATCAGGGCCCCGGCTGTCATAGAATTCGGCAACCGACCCTTCTCTAGGACATCGATTGACCACACCAGAAATGGTAGCGATGTAAACCCTCTCAGATCCCCTGGGAGTGAGATGGGAATTGAAACCAAACCAAGCCAGGAGCTAGTCGAGGAAGAGGTGAAAGAGGAGGCGCAGCCGCCTCCTGAGCCAGCCGATATCCCCCTCCCGGCTGGGGACAACGACGTGGAAGAGATCGAGGTTCCTGGCGTCGCTGTCCACAGCGATGATGAGGATGATGAAGAGGATGTCGAGCTCGCAATTCGACGACCCAGAAGTTTGGTGTTCTCTTCTACCGCGGAATCCCACACGGAACTCGCTCGATCTGCCTCTTTGTCTCGATCTTGGCCAATCCGACTTCCTGTGCGCCGAACACGCGCTCAGAAGAAGTCTGAAGAACAGTCACAAACAAAGTCGGATGAAGAACAAGCAGGAAAGGATGAAAAGAGTGCTGGGGACGTGGCCAAAGTGGAGCCTGCTGAGTTGCCGGCCTCTGTCCCTTCACAAACAAAGGATGAACAGGCTGCCCTTTCAACATCAAATCCTGACGAGAACAAGAATGCCGAAGATATTTCTACGGCCCCTGACTCCGGCTTGGTCACTGAAGGGATCTGTTCCGCACGCATCACTGACGTGGCAGGATCGGCCAGTCCGCATGAGTTTCAGGCTGTACCTTTGGAAGCTGCCGACCCAGTGCATACCAATAGTCCCTCACCAACCGATTACCCCAGCCCCCAGAGCGATCTAACCCACCAGCCTGACAGCGCATATAACCACGCTCCCGTGAGTCCTTTGGAGACTGGAAGATCGGACCCCTTTGTCGCAACAAAGAGCGCCACGACTTCTGCTCAGAGGCAGGAGAAGGTGAACGAGTACTCGATGCCGGCGGACAAGCCTTATGAGATCGGTGCTGCGACCACCACCCATGGCCAAGTAGCAACCGAGAGCAGCCCTCGTTCCTCAGCCCGAGCGCCTGCAATGCAGCCAAGTAGAGGGTCCTCTCTGCCCAGGCAACCTCAGACGACTTCAGGGACCAAGGTCTCCATCCTGAGTAGCTCGCATTCTAGTAACCACTTCATCAACGAACCCATTCCTGAGGTGCCGTCCAGAGCAACCGGTCACTCAGCTCGCCAAGGCTCTAAGTCGAATAGTATCGGACAGGCATCTATGGAGCGTACGAGAACGCGAGAGTCCGATGATGGATCCTCATTACCCATTCAGTCAAATGGCCATCATCGATCAACTCATACGTCTGGCTCATCTAGTTCCTCAGCTGCTGGACGCCACAAGGCCTTCAGGACTTCCGAAGAACAGGTTCCCAGCCGTGCCGACAGCGTTGCGCGAAACTTTGAGGAATTGATTCACAGCAACCAGACCATCACATACACCCTCACCCCAGAGCACATGCGCAATATGGATGTAAGTCTGGTGCATATGAGCTCACTTATGGAAATCCGCTAACCGAGTCATAGTCAAACCGTTCTACAGAGATGCCTCGCTCTGGATCATTGGTCAACGACGGTAAGGTAGCATCTGCTCAGCGAGTGATTGGAATCTCTGCCGACTCCAGGACGCAGAAGCCAACCCCGATTTCCATTCCTGGCCCTTCAGCTGCATCCGCTCCCAAGTCTTCTTCAGTGAAGTCTCCTCTCAGAACGGGGGCTTCTGCTGGCTCTTCGCAACCTATGTCTCCCGCTACCATTACGCCCAAGTCGCCTCGTATGCCGGCCTCGCTTGCAAGAGAAGCCCGCGTCCCTGGGGATTCCACCGCGGACTTTGCTGAGTTCATCAAGTCTACAGGCCCTGCCGGAGGAGACGCTCGCGCGTCGCCAGCTCGTGCTTCCAACGGTGTGTTTCCCGGACAGGTCGGTGGCGCCACGCCATTACCTGTCACGTCAAGCCCATCCAGGGGCAACGAGGCTCGCCGGGTATCGTCAGCGAGCAATCGCAACCGATATCAGCCACGTGAGGCTTCGGTTGATGGAAATGGAGACAATTCGGATCTGATTGACTTCATTCGTCAAGGACCCCCAGGCCCTGGCGGAAACAATCGCATCCCTCGCCATGTCGCACCTTTCTCCAGCACCGCAACCCCTGATCATACAGCTGTCGCAAGTGGTGGAAGGGCCGGTGAACACGGCATCACAGAGGTTCGTCACAGCCAAGCGTCTACCAATGCCACTGAAAATTCTGGACCTTCATTCCATTCGTCAGTGAACTCTAACACGGCTCTTCTGAAGAACAACAAGCCTCAACCTCCACCTAAGATGTTTGATGATGATGGCATGCCAAAGCGGACGAGGCGGCGGGTTAGGGATCCCTACGCCATCGATTTTAGTGATGAAGATGACGATCTTGATGATCTTGTTACACCAAAGCCTCCACCCAAAAAGAAGGAGGAGTCGCTTGCAGAATTCTTGCGAAACTACGAGCCTCCGCCAGAGCCCATGGCTCCACCGGTCTCCGAAAAGTTGCCCAAGAAGAAGGCCAGCGCTCCAAGCTTGATGGGTCGCTTCACTCGAAGCCACAAGGAGCCAAAGGAGACGCATGGAACGAACGGACCAGCATACGGACAGAAGGTGCAAGAATCGAGGTCTCTCAACAGCCGTGCCGGAACACCTTCCGGCGGACGGCGATTCGGCCACGTTCCAATCCAGGTGCACATCCCTCCTGGATACGATTCTAATCCGGGCTACGAGAGCACCGCCGGCCAACCCCGTGTCACGCCTGCTTCGTCACGATCTGGAGGTAGGATTCCGATGAAAAGGTTCGAGCCCCGTGAGGCCGTTTCCAGCGTGGACAGATCAGGCACTGCAGACCTGGCTGCATTCCTGCGCGATTCCGAGCCACCCCCATCAATGACCTCTTCTCCTACGCGGGAAGCGCCGGTCGAAGAGGCAGGGGGTAGTTTCTCAAAAATGTTTGGACGCCGGAAGAAGCCTATGTATTAAATATGGATTTGGAAGCCGTTTGAGTGATGATTTTCTGGTTATACAAATCTTGAAGGATTGAACGAATTCACTACGAGGCCATGTAATTTGTTGTTGAATATTCTCTCTCTCTCTTTTTTGCCTTGCTTCACATCTGTTCCTTGTCTCTTTCTTGGTCATGTATATAAACTCTACTGATTGTTGGTTCTCATGGCATGGTGGAACTTTGATGTTTGCTTCCCTTCTTCTACATTGAAGACTTATTATACCTGTTACCGAACTTATACTAGCCGTCATCGTTAATCTGATATGCGCACACTTTTTCTGATGATCTCCAAAGGCCATCTGCTCCCTGTGATCTAAGCCCAAGGCGAATTGCAGCTGCAAGAAAAGAAAGTGATTGGTCAGTGGGTTGCCCATCGGAAGAGAGATTGCAATGTGATAGTATAACAAGTACGCATTAGGCGCAGAATCTTGTGTCATATCACCTCGGTGGCTCGTAATCGCAGTCCACAATTGGGGTTTGCCAATGATTTCACCGCCTTAATCTTATCTGTATGTCTTGGACAGGGGCCCAGCCTAATGCAGGGCGCGCGGCAACCAAGATGCTCTACATGTAAATGGATGGATGCAAAAGGCTCGTCCTAATGTACCATGACTGGCGGCCTGGGCGATCCTCTTCCTCCTGCAACCGACCTATTATCTGCCCCCCACAAATTCCTCCTGCAACATCACACAGCCACGATAGCTAGAAGCAATACGCTCCCGCGAAAATGGTAGCTGCGGGGGCCAGGAGCAAGGCTCTCACGCGGTGCGTCCACGAGACGCCCATCATTGACAACCACGCCCATCCGCTGCTGAGGCCGTCCGCCAGGGCCAAGCACCCGCTGCTGGCCATCGCGACCGAGGCCTCGGGCGACGCCCTGGACTCCACCTTCTCGTCGCTCGCCCACATCCGGGCCGTGAACCAGCTCTCGCGCGTCCTCGGGTGCGAGCCCGCCTGGGACGCCGTGCGCGGCGCCATCGCGGCCAGGTGGGAGGGCGACAGGGAGGGCTGGACGAGGCGGTGCCTGCGGGGGATCCACACCGTGCTCGTGGATGACGGGCTGGATGGGACCGACGCGCTGCCGTACGATTTCTTTGACGGGGTCACGCCGGGCTCCAGCAAGAGGATTGTCCGGATCGAGTTCGTGGTGCCCGGGTTCGTCGAGGAGGCCTGTGCCGAGTTCGGGGGTGACGGTGCCGCCGCGTGGGGGCGGTTCGTCCAGCGGCTGAGGGACTACATTGACGACGCCCTGCGGGACCGCGAGGTCGTGGGGTTCAAGTCGGTCATCTGCTACCGCACGGGGCTGGCCATCCCGCGAGATGCCGACGAGGAGACGGCTCTGCGGGTGTTTGAGGGGATTCACAGGGAGAGGACGGCGCCGGGGGCGGCGGCGTTCAAGAGGATAGACCACCCGGGTCTCAACGAGTTTATTGTCCACACTCTGGCCAGCGCGATCCAGGGGTGGCAGGGCCAGTTCCGGAAGCCCATACAGTTTCACACGGGTCTGGGAGACAGCGACATCACGCTTACGAAGTCGTCCCCGGCCCACATGCAGCGGTTCATCGAGGCGTACCCCGACGTGCCGTTTGTTCTGCTGCACTCCGGGTATCCCTTTACACGGGAGCTCGGGTACCTGGCGGCCATGTACAAGAATGCGTACGCGGACATCGGGGAGGTTTTCCCCTTTCTGAGCAGGGACGGCCAGGCTGGGGTCGTCCGCCAGATCCTCGAGCTCTGCCCGAGCGAGAAGATCCTGTGGAGCACGGACGGGCACTGGTTCCCCGAGACGTACTTCCTCGCCGTCGAGCAGGTCCGCGAGGTGCTGGACGCGGTGCTCCAGGACTACGTGCAGAAGGGGGACCTGACGCTGGAGCAGGCGATTCGCCTCACCGAGGATGTGTTCTACAACAACTCTAATAAGCTGTACTCTCTGGGCCTTGAGGAGGTGCGGAGGGAGACGGCTGATTCTGCTGAGGCAGGGCTGGACGATGGGGGTAATGAGCGATCTCTCGCCCTGCTCTCGCGCCATCTGGAAGGGGATGAGCCACCCAGGTTCTTGGGGATTTACTGGACCGACATGACGGCAACGGCTAGGATGCGAGCCGTCCCCATCAGGCGGGTGCTGTCGATGCTTTCCAGCGGGGAGGAGCTATCGTTCGGTGTTACGAAAGCTGGCCTGGGTCTAACACAGCTTGATACGCCTGCCGAGGGGGTGTCACCCTCTGGAGAATACAGGCTGCATCCAGATCTCGGAACACTACGTGCTGGGCCGAAGAAGAGATATCTTTCCGCTCGAGGCGTATTCAAAGAGAGCGATGGCTCCACGGTGGCTCTTTGCCCTCGTACGGCACTTATAAAAGCCCTGGAGACCGCAAAGGCCCAAGGCTTAACCTTCACACTTGGTTTCGAGATCGAGCTCGTCCTCATGAAGCAGGGCGAAAAGGGAGATACTCTCGAGCCACTGGACAAGCACGGGCACGCGTGGAGCGTCGCCCGGGCGATGGACCACGAAGCCGCCTCGACGGTGATCGAGCCGGCCGTCGCGGCGCTCGATGAGGCGGGCATCTACATCGACATGGTCCACCCGGAGAGCGCGCCGGGCCAGTACGAGGTCGTCCTCCCCAAGGCGCCGGCACTGCAGGCCGTGGACACGCTGCTTTTCGCGAGGGACGTCCTCTCCTCCCACGCGACGGCGGCGGGATACAGGATGACGCTGCACCCCAAGCCGTTCGCCGCGGCGTGCGGGACGGCGGCGCACGTACACATCTCGCTGCAGAGGGCGGAGGAGGAGGAGGAGGACGTCCCGGCGGAGGTCTACGAGGCATTCTACGCTGGGGTGCTGGGCCACCTGCGGGCCATCGCCGCGTTCACGTACAGCAGCGTGGCGAGCTACGAGCGCTTGGTGGACGGCGTGTGGGCGGGCGGGACGTACATCTCATGGGGCGGGCAGAACCGTGAGACACCGCTCCGCAAGATTGGGGGCAGCCACTGGGAGGTCAAGTGCATGGACGGCATCGCGAACCCGTACCTCGCGCTGGCGGCCATTGTCTCGGCCGGGGTGTTGGGGTACAGGGAGAGGAGGGAGCTGGCGTGGAGGGACTGCGGCACGAAGGCGCCGGCGGCGCTGACGCAGAGCGAGCGGGATGCGCTCGGGATCGTTACAAGGTTCCCGGGCAGCCTGGAGGACGCGCTGGACGAGCTCAGGTGTGATGGGGAGCTGGTGGGCGAGCTTGGAGCGGAGCTGGTGGAGAGGTATGTCGCCGTCAAAGAGGCCGAGCTGAAGCTGTTGACGGATATGGATGGGGAGACGAGGAAGAAATGGATAATGGAAAGGTACTGATTCGTGGGAGCTGCGTGGGGTTTGTTAGTACGGAGTAGACAGCTGAGTATGGATCAAGGCTGAATCATGTTGCCGAAGAACCATCTAGGAAGGTTTTTTGGCATCCCGAGGTAGTGCGAACGCGAATTGCGAGACTTTTGCGGCGATGAACATGAACCCTCGGAGAATTATATCAATATTGCATCTTATTGAATGGGCTATACCACACAGAGCACGATGGCCGTCGTCCACGGATCTTAGTGTTGGAAAACCCTGGCAGAGGATGGGCCATGCACAGATTACAGCGCTCGATATCGACGCTGAGTGAGCCCCATGCTGACCAGCAGCGATCGACGGCTAGTTGGCTGCCACTCATATAATTAAGCGTAGCATGGTTGGGATCAATAGTCTCATGCAGATGGGGCCATCTACTCGTAGGTGGGCAAAGGTTCCCCCTTTCTGACGTCTCCCAAGACCAGAGCAGAGGCACCAAGCCCTTTTCGTTGCAAGCGAGAGAGGGGAGAAGAGAGAAGAGAAGAGGCATTATCCGAGGAACGCCACTAAGCGCTTCCGGGGCGCAAGCTGACGTGCAAATTTGAGTTTTGACTGATTGATCGGGCGACGCTATGGCTTGGGAATGCTGGCCATGGTGATGAGTGGTGACGGAGAGCGGGAGTGGGTAGCTGCGAGTGGAGAGCGGAGGGGAGGAGAGGAGAGGAGAGGAGCTGAAGGGCGCCGCAAAAAGCAAGTAATGGGGAGGGAATAACGCGGGTTGGCCGAGATGGAGCATCAAGGTTGGCAAGACAGAGATGGGCGACCCTAATCGGGACGACGGTGCTGTGATACATCACATTGGACGGCACTTTGCTGAGCTGAGGCGGGCATGAAATCGGATGAGGGTAAAGTAGCGTGGGATCAGCGACAGTGCGGGCTGGCTCGCTTCGACTGGCGAGACCGGAACGTGTCGATTCTTCCGTATTACCTCTTTTAAACAGATCCGGGCGTGGAGACAAGCGCCAGATTGAAGACGTCTCGGCAGGGGCGAAATGAAACGCAGAGATCGCGAGGTCCTAGAGCCATCGATTAGCCATCGAGGCGGCTGTTTCATGACAAGAATTATTAGGCTCTGGTGCCGAGCGCACTGATAGGCCCGGTGCCTTTCCAGGGCTGCGCCGAGCCTGCGGGTGTCTCCGCTTTGCCTTCCAGGGCCTCCGGTAGGGCCTTTCGCTTGGGGTCTGGCTGGCGCGTTCCGACTGTCGGCTGGGGCGAGTCGCTGCATACACGTACAGTGCTTACTTGGGCTGTCCCCACGGATGGCCATTGCTCTCGTCAATGAGCTCGTGGTCGATGGCGGGTGGTATTGTGCTGGCTGCTGACTGCCTGTGGTAGTATTCGCTGGATTGGGTGCTGCAACCACCAGCCCTGGTACCTGCTTACAGTCCTGTTAGGTGAGGTTAGGTGTAGGCAGCCTCCTGCAAATTAATGTACTCGCTGGCACGCTCCGGGAGTACTTCTCCGGCCAAGCCACTGTGCGTAGCAGCTGAGGTACTTGCTTAGTAGGTGCCTGCTGGTGCTCCACAGCCAATTCCGGCCCACCACCTGCACCGTTGCGTTGCACACACAGTAGCGTTTTTGGCGGCAGTTGGCTCTACTCAAGGTTGGATGGATTCTTGGCTTCAGAGATCTGCGGCCATGTTCTTTGTGTGGTACAGAGATTGCCCATCACTTCGAGGCAGACACCCACCTCCGCCAGACTTGATCCGTTCTGGGCTGGATGTCTCGGCCGACCCCGACCACGCATTATCGCACCCAATGTTATCACAGGATATTATGCCTGTCTGAGCTGCCTTGGGCGCTCCTTCTCGACACTGGCACGGTACATACACAAGGTACCTACTTATTACACGGTTTAATGAGACCTGACCTGAGCAGACGGATCGATCGGTCATCGAATAGCCCGTGGTCGAGAACGGTCTGGGCATTGGAGACGACCACCGCTCCCTCCACTCCCCCTTCACCCTTTGAGCAAAGCGCCACTTTTCCCAGCGGTGTCCCCAGTACGTACTGCATCAATCAGTGCATGGTACGTGGGAGGAGCCACTAGAGCCCGCCCTAGGATTCCCTCTCCATTTTCCTCCAACTTATGCAAAGGGCGACCGTCCCGATGTGCTGGGCTTGTCTGTCTGTCGACCATCCACACAGAGCATTTGAGATTGCTGCTGCCAGATCCATCACACCCACGGCCTCGTCCTTTGAGTTTGCGCCCCGCCCTTTGCCATCCTCCAGCTCGGCTTTTTTTCCCGGCCCCTTGCCTTTGCTTTGGCCTTGCTTCCAATCTGCGAGATCCCTCGAATAGGCACGCTGTACTACCACCGACTTCAAGACCAGGGTCCCACCCCCCACGATTTGCGCGCCTGCGACCAATTACCTCCTGCGAGCCGACTCCGTAACCTTTCGATCAGCATCAAAATACCCACCGAACGCTCGACCTGAGCACCACCGAGCCTGCCTGGCACCAGCGACCGAACGACGATCATTGGGGAATCTCAGACGACACGACAGGAGCCGACCATTTTCTACGTGCGATACGCGGGAACGATGCATAGGCAGCGCCAGACGCCAAACAACTTCCGACGATGAGGATCGCAATCCGCGAGCAGCTGGCCTTGCTTGTCTTGTTCACTGTTCTTGTGGCCCTCACTGTCGTCTCCGTCCCGACCTGGCTCTATGTCAACGATCACATCGCCAAGAACCTGCGGACCGGCCTCTCGCTCACGGCCTCCCTCAAGGCCTCTCGGATCACGTCCGAGCTAGAACTCATCCAGAACAGCTGCTTGACGATATCATCCAGGATCCTTCTCCAGGATGCGCTCCAAGATTTCTATGACAAGGGGGAGAAGAACTGGGCCAGCGCCAAGGAGGATATTGATAGCGCCCTGAGCGTTGGCATGTCGACGGGCCTGCTGCAGGCCAGAATTTATTCGAGAAACACCACAGGGCCCGAGGATGGGGGGCTCTTCAACGTCACTGCGAGCAATGTGCCCGAGGTCATCCTCCCTTACAAGGGCCCAGATGGCGAGGAGGTCACATTGAACAATACCGATCTTGGCTATCCCCCTATGCTCTACCCGAATATCACATACGTCAATCTCAATTATGGGAATCCCATCCGTCCCAACACATCGGCCTACTCGGCCCAAGCATTCCCTGACGTGCCGATATCTAGGGACGGCGGTCTTCTGCTTGGTCCCTTGATCTTGAATGAAACGTCTGCTCTGATATCCATTTCAGTCGCCATCAGAGATAATACAGATCACTTCATTCTTGGCTACATGACAATCGTCGCTGTGGCCTCCGCCATTCTCCAAGTGCGAGACTCGCGTGAGGGGTTGGATGACAGTGGTATGGTTCTCATCGTCGGTCCTACAACTGAATGGAACCGGTTCCCAGCATCAACCCCAATGAGCAACGCCACGTACACACCCAACAAGGAAGCCTTTGGCAGTGTCCCCGTTCGCTTCGTTCTACCTCCCGCATCTCAAGGTGACCAAGCGGATCGCCATTCCAGCCATAATTTCTCAAAAGGTACAAGCGACACGCCTTTCCCGGTCAAGCTCTATCCAGCCGTGCTCGATGCCTTGACCGACCATATACCAACCATAAACAACGCCAGCTCCATGCTCGACACACACAATGAACAGGGTGTCGCCGTTGCTGTGGGCTATGCAAGGACCCAGACGCCACTTGCGAACTGGACTGTCATTGTCGAAAAGTCAAAGGCGGAGACATACCAACCCATCAACACGCTCCGGGACATCCTTCTGGGTACCGTGTTCGGCACTGCAGGTTTCCTGACACTTCTCATCATTCCCTGCGCTCACTTTGGCGTTTTACCCATCAGAAGGCTCAAGGCAGCCACCGAAAAGTCGATAAGCCCCCCTGGATATGAGGAGTCTTTCATCGAGTCAGACTACGAAGAAGATTCGCCAGGGTCTGGCAGGATGGGATCTCAAAGATCTAAAAAGGGCGTCTTTAAAACGTTTACCCGCTTCCTGAAGGGCCTGCCTACAAGAACAGGCTCCGAGAGGGATGTTGCTCGACGAATGTTCAAGATTCCCGGGAAAGTAGACGAGGGGAGGCATTTCATCACCGATGAACTTACAGAATTGACAAGCACGTTCAACGACATGAGCGATGAGTTGGTCAAGCAGTACATGTCCCTGGAGGAAAAGGTTGCCGTGCGCACCAAGCAACTCAGCGAGAGCAAGAAGGCAGCCGAAGCCGCCAACGAAAGCAAGACTCTGTTTATTGCCAACATTTCCCACGAACTGAAGACGCCCCTTAACGGAATTATGGGCATGTGCGCAGTCTGCATGGAAGAAACCGACATTGGTAGAATCAAGCAGTCTTTGAAGACTCTGTACGAATCAGGCGACCTGCTACTGCACCTATTAGAGGACCTTCTCAGCTTTTCGAAGAACCAAATTGGCCAGCAACTCACCGTCGAAGTTGGCCAGTTCCAATTAATCGATATCCGGGCACAGATTTTGTCTATTTTCGACAAACAGGTTCGTGAGGGGCAGATTGATTTTTCCGTCAACTTCCTCAACGCTCGAGAGCCTGGAGATTCCTCCAACGGCTCGGCCCATCAAGACTCTGAGCACAAGTCGCTACCAGCCGGCCTCCGCCTAGAAGAGGTTTCTTTGTGGGGAGATCAGCACCGTATACTTCAAGTGATTATCAATCTCGTCAACAACAGCTTGAAATTCACTCCTGTAAAGGGTAAGGTCGAGGTCCGCATACGATGCCTGGGCGAAGATCAGCAAGCCAACGATGACGAGAGCCGGGCATCATCCATTTCGAAATCAGTGTCCCGGAACTCGCGATCAGGCCGGATGCGCTATCGAGGTGGATCCGCCTCGGCTCAGTCAACGAGCTCTATGAACGGCAGCGCCCAACATTACATGCAAGGAGGGACGGCACTATCGATCAACCCCATGGACCCTAAGATGGGCTATGCTCATGTATCTGAGCGCTCCCCTACACCTCCGCCTCAAGGTACCAAGGCCTATATTTTTGAGTTTGTCGTCCAGGACACTGGCCCGGGTATTCCACCGAGCATGCAGGAGAAAGTGTTTGAGCCATTCGTTCAGGGAGATCTTGGGCTGAGCAGAAAATTCGGCGGAACCGGACTTGGTTTGAGTATCTGTCATCAACTCGCTGGTTTGATGGGTGGTTCGATTCACTTGGACAGTACGGAGGGTGTCGGCTCCACATTCACTATGCTGATTCCTTTGAAGTGCGCTCGCAGCACGTAAGTCTTTCTAATGCCTACACGCTTCTCAACTTGCGTTCAGAGCTAACCGTAGTATTCAGGAGACCCACATCTATGAGGTCCCCACGACATAGTACGGACGATCCAGAGTCTCAGCGAAACTCGCACCATATCATGCCGACCGAGGGAAAGACCGCCAGTGCCAATAACCTCAACCCCCAGCCGAGATTAGTCGGCCTAAGCCAGCCATACTTTTCGGTTGAGCTCCCTGTAACCCAAGGTGGTGGGGTGATTCAAAGCCTTTCACGGAAAGGGGGTGGAAGCAAATTACGTGTTCTTGTTGCCGACGACAATTCGACGAATATCGAGGTTGTTAGCCGCATGCTCAAACTCGAGGACGTATCTGACGTGACTGTCGCCAAGGATGGCCAGGAAGCTTACGACTTGGTCAAGGGGACGATGGAACGAAACGAGCCGTTTGATGTCATATTCATGGATGTGCAGATGCCCAACGTCGATGGGCTGCAGAGCACACGGTTGATTCGCGGAATCGGCTACAAATCTCCCATCGTGGCCCTGACAGCCTTCTCGGAGGAGAGCAACGTCAAAGAGTGCATCAACTCCGGAATGGATGAGTTCCTTTCCAAACCAATCCGTCGACCGGCGCTGAAGCAAGTACTAAAGCGGTTCGCAACAATACCCGAAGAGACTGAGGGGCCAACTACTAGAAATGACGAACTGTTGAACGAGAAGAGGCATCACACAGCCCTCAATGGGGAAATAACAGAGTTGCCGACACCACCAGCAACAACCGACGATAACGACACGGAGCTTTTCAGCGGAGCCGCACCTTGCAAAGCGGAATAAAAAGTTTAATATCATCTTATTTCCTTATACTAGTCTATCATCAGCGCGATGAGGCCAATTTCCAGTGCCGTTTGTGTTGGGTCTTTGTTATTGTATACATGGGGAGGGTTTAGCTGGCGTGCTAATATCTACTTTCTTTTTTACGGCGTTGGTCTGAAATGGGTCTTGTGTTCAGCGTTCAAAAAGGAACGTGCCGATGTCTGATTCTGTTTTCCCCTAGGCTTGGAGTTTTTGCGCGTGGATTTCATGCATGGATTATACACACGACGATAACCATCTCGGAGGGATGACGCTCCTATACCGTCTGGCACCTTTGATCACACTTTTTAATTTCCTATTGCATAGGCAGAGATGGGGGAAGGGACGGGTTGCGATATATATGTTTTAAACTCCTTCCCCCCGCTATATTATATATATACATATTACACACGCATGATATATAAGAACTTGAAGAGCCTCGCTTTCTTCTCTGATTTGTGTCTTTTCCCATGTGTTGACCGGATCATATATTAAGATGTGTCTCATTTGGGTTGAGAACCGCCACATGAAACGGTTATTATGATTATGGGTCGGCGGAAATATATGTTACCAGGCAATGGTATCTTGGGATAACAAGACTTAAATTAAGCATAAAGTTGCAACTAGCAGCTCACGCCGGGTAGTTAGGTACATGGTTGAGCCTCAAAGTCGAATCAGAAATCGACAGAAAATACGCAGCGAACGAATGGGAGGTTGAAAAAGTTTCGAGTTTTCTCGAGGAAGCAAAAAAGTCATATTCGTATCGTTTTCATAAAGAGCATTTTTAATCAACAGTAACTGCAAGTGCCTCCGGGCTCCGTCTCAAACCGAGCCCCGGTTTCTCCCTATCCGCGCATTCCCTTGTTGAAGTCCGGGCCTGGGAGCCATATGTTCCATAAACCCCGATACCATTTCATCAGCAACCACGATCAGAGTTTCTCATGGTACCCCGTAGGGAAACCCTGAAAGACATACCGTGAAATCATAAAAAAGCGCACCTGTTCCAAAATACGCAAACAAAACAGCAATAAATCGATGAAACTCTAGCGACGCTGTTTCCAGTCACTCTCACCGACCAGAAACCTGGTAACCTAGCGCCGCGCTCTTAAAATGACGAGGAAAATGCAGATCCAAAGAGAAAAAGGAAAAACTAAAGTAATTAGAGAAGCAAATAAGAGCAGAAAGGAAACAAGGAAACAAAGTGAAGAGAGCCCGAGTAGTAATGATAGGCAGCAGCATTTGCCTGGTGGAGAACCAGAGCCAAGAAAAGCAATGGGGAAGATAAACCCGCATTATTTGGATAGCTTCCACGGGATGCGTGAGACTGGGGCCAAACCGCCGAGAGCAGAGAAAGAGCATCAAAGCTGCAATCCGCGCATTCTCGAGATGAGGTTGAATGGCTCTTCCAGTTTGCCAAAATGCCTAGATTTCCATGTGGCCAGCAAAGTCCTCGCTCATCAGCCGGTGTCGGGTGTTGCCGTCATAGTCATCATACCCGTCGTCATCATCGTAGTCAAAGTCTTCGATTGTATCATCATCAGAAAACATCACCAAATCGCCGTCCTCCCGACGGTTCCAGACAAGACCATCGTCTTGTGCGACTTCGTCATCTTCGTATGACGGTACCAGTGTTGCGTCTCTGTTGCCGACCCAATAGTCCGCTCTCTTGGATCCAGCCGTCTCAAAGCTCACGCCTCGGTTGAGTAACGACGATTTCGTGGGTTGGAGGTTTGGACTTTGCGACGAGGTGACAGGAACAACGCGAACATACAGGTACGCTACCCGCTTCAGGGCGCGGCTGAAAAAGAAGTAGTGTGAAGCCCAGATTGCACTCTCGTCCTCCTCGAAAGGATCAACGTCGGGGTGGTAGCTGAAGATGGTGCACTCATTCAAGCGCATCTCCTTGTCTATCAGGGCCCAGCACTGGGGACCCCACCCCGAACCTACGTCGCTACCCACTGCCGAGTCGAAGGACTGCGGTTCAAAACCCGGGCGAACGTTTTGCAGAATTGAGTCCAGGTTCACCATGACTTGTCGCAGGTTCCGCTCCCGCTTAAAGTCTCCAGGCCGCAGTACATTGGAGAAATCGTAGTGTGGATGGCTGGCATTAAGGGTGGCGATGAGGTAGGCAAACGTCCGCCGGCTCGAAAGTTCTGAAAGGGGACCGAAGGCGCTTGAATGCGAGAATAGTTGCATGCTGGGTGAGGTAGCTAGCATCTGTTCGCGCTCTGGGGGGGACAGGCTGGCTCCCAGCTTCAATAGAGCGGCATGTTGGGAGCTGAGGTCCTTGTCAATATTCTTGTACAGTTTCTTATCCGAGCCCGTCGATTTGGTGGTGTAGAGGTCGCAACCGCCCGTAACGTTGCTGTCTGGAGTGTTGAAGTTGAGAGCGCTCGTGACCGCCTCGAAATCTTGGACAGGTAAATACTGGATACAGACAGCCCTAGGTTAGCATGACAAAAGGAAGCGGGATACAAGCCAAGCGTGAGCCGGTGATGACGAACCTTCATCGTGCCTGGTGGAATACGATAGATGTTGTAGTGGATGCAAAATGGCGGGATGACGATTACGGTGTTGCAATGGGATCAATAATAAATATGAAAATTGCGTGTATCGACAGTGCCTTGAGATGCGTCCCCTTCATAAAGAGTGACGTAGCGGTGGCTTGACACTGCGATGGAAAGAAGGTGATGTTGGCGTGAAGAGGAGGAGCCCGATCGCGGATGGAGCGTGGGCAGCTGACGTTGTCGGGAGATAGCGGAGGATGTGGAGTATTTGGATTTGGCGCGCGCCGGGCGAGATTGGATGGGATTGAAATGCGGCAAGTGTGATTGCATGGGAGGAAAGAGCAACCGGTGTCGCGGAGTCGGCAGCGTCGAGGACAGGTGTCGCGGCCTTTGCGACAGCAGAACGGGGGTCGGCTACGTCAATTGTGAAGTGTCCGGCACTATGTCTGTCGCGGTCAGGTCAATCACGGTGAGGGTGATGACGTGCGGTGAGCAGATAGGACCCTGGAGGCTGAGTTCGAGAGGTGGGGAACAATTGCCAGACGGCGAGGTCTAGCAGGACCTGGGGTCGACGGACATTGCTATGGGAAAATGCTGGATCTGGGAGTGGTGTTGATGTAGATGGAGGAGGGAAGAGGGCTGCTGCGAATCGCTTCCCGCTGATATGAACTCAGCTGAACGGGAGGGCAGCAGGGGGGGTGGCTTGAATATGAAAGCAATCATGGCCAAGGCGGCGGGGAGCCCTGGCGTGCTGACTTGTGCTCTGCTGGGACTGGAACTTGGATGGGGGCCATCCATAATCCATGGGGGAGAGGGGCTCAAAGGAGTGGAGGGACGCTCACGGGAGAAGGGGCCCGTCCGCGAATCGGGAGCCGGAAAGGAACAAGCTGCAGCATTTCTGGCGGCACCAGGTTAGGGGTTAGGGGCAAAGGCAATTGGACCCATGGCCGGTCGGTGGTGGCACACCCAACAGATGATGCTGCTGCTGCTTGTCGAGGCCTGGAATCCAAACGCCCACGCAAACAGGTCGCTGTGTGGCTGCTGGGTCGTCGTGGCTCATTTGCCCACTCATGCCATCCTTCCGAGATGCGTGTGTTGGCCCCCGGCTGCGGATTGGCTAAGCTTTCCGTCTGGAACGCTTTCGAGGTGGTGCCAAACTCTGGTGCGGTGCCAATGACGAATCGCGACGCACCTTGTCTGCACGAGCTGACATGCGCCTCCAGCATTGTCGCTGCACCCACTGAGACCCCATCCTGGCCAGCTTCTGTCGAGGTCTCATGACCCAGTGCCTCTGCATATGCATGGAGAAAATAGCAATGGGCGGTTAGCGACTTCCTGTATTCGTAAGAGCTTCCTTCGTCATTCACGGCTCGGCTCACTTGTAGTAAAGCCGACGGGATTGGGCTAGAAAAGAGGTTATTTGTGACCGATTCCATAAATGATAGAAAAAAAAAGTAATGCTTTGTCTCTTGATATTAAAGAAGGTGGTTTGTCCACCTTCAAGGATCTATAAACAGAGCCGAGTAGGCCGCCTTTGCTTCTAAACACCGGACGCCTCGATGGCTCGCCGCGACTTGAATTGACTTGCCCGTCTCTAGGTCGGCCCATCATCCTACGGTCGGTAGATGACGCTCATCATGGTCGCAGTTCTTGAGTTCCTTTCTTCATACCAGGCCCACGTCTTTGAGGCGATCTGTGATCTCGTCGGATTGCTGTGGAGTTTCAACAGTCAACTTGCAGTCCCACGTAATATGGCGCACGTGTATCTCGAATCCACTCAGGCAATGCTCTCCAAGGGCCATGGCATGTCCCAAGAACTATGTGGGGTGATGCAAATGTTCCGCAAGGCAGCTGCTACATTAGCTTGGTGACCTCGTCTTCGACCTGTTTCGTCCCACGCATTAGTCGTCTCCCCTACCTCCAAGTCGAAGAAATAGGCCAAAGCAGGAGTGTGTTTGCAGAGGTGTTCGCAGAGATCACATATCATGCAGGGGGGGTTTGTTCCATCAGGCATCTTTTCGCACTTACCTCCATATCCTCGAGTGAGTCCTGCTGCCCTATACAGCGGAGAACGTTCTTCTTGCTACTCTCCTGAAGCTCGCCGGCGAGTAGGAGCTCGTCCAGAATATAGTAGGCCTTCGTGAAGGAGAAGATGATGTCGAGCTCGCACACGTTGCCGTAGTACTTGTCCATCTGTTCGACGTATCTGTGGATAATTTCGAGGGTGATGAGTTCGTTGTCCTCGGAGGAGCAGCCGGCGATGAAGAATAAGGAGGCGTATCGTCGGTACACAATCTTGGTATCTGCTGAAAATGAGCACATGTTTCACGCTATGGCTCCAAGTACCAGCCGACCTTTATATTCAATGAAGTTGCACATGCGTGTCCGTCGTGCCAAGACTAGCTGCGAGACGTCTTTGACGATCTTGGCCTTGTCCTTGGGCGAGAGGGTGGTGAACCATTTTGCCAGACGCTGTTGCCGACACCGATTAGCATCACCTCCCAAATTCGGTTTTCCACGTTCATTTCCGCCATGTTGTTGACATACCACTTTGCCCTGGCGGGAGAGGAGAATCAGATATCTGCCGCATCATTTAGCATTCATGTTTTGGTAGGCGAATAGGGGCCAGGTGTCCGTACTGGATCGCCATAATTAATACGGCATCACATCACCAGAAGCAAGGGGCCTCTGGCGGGAATGCAAGGAAGGGAGAAAAGTCGCTTGGGTTGATTGGAAGTGTGAGTGGAAGTAATCTTGACAGGTTGAATTTTGTCTGGGTTGGGGACGAGCTGCAGCTCTGGCCCATGCAGGCGTGGTGACGGGCAGCTGCTGTTACATACCTCAGGCTCCCAACAATGGGCGGCGCTAGGGGGGACCAGCACAGGGCGACAGGTGCTGACGACCTCCCTACTTGGGTGCCATTTACTGAGCGTCCGCACATCATGCACGATTTGTCTGATGCGGTCTTTTCAGACATTCAATCACACCAAATTAGCATCTTTAGAAGCGCTATTCTTTCGCTATTCCTACGTGGCAAAGTCACCAATGCTTGATCAATTCTAGCTCAATGTGTTGTCACTTCCGCTGGCCAGCGTTGAAGAAGCTTGCCCCCACTGTGTGCTACCTGCTGGTGTCTTAGGTTACCCTGGCAGCTGAGAAGAGGCCTGTAAATACAGGACTCGTGGGGGTGAAGGAGGGGTTCCAAGGCTCCACCGAATTGATATAGCGGGGTTTCCAACGTGCGCTATGGTGCCCGTCCTGTTAAACAGTCGCAAAATCACGTCAACATCCTTCACATGCGGACTGGATTTTAAGGGTCTCAGCTGTGGTTTGTTTTCTCCCCCCGACATGAACAGTCATGGACACTTCGCAACTATTTAATACCTCAACTATTTCCCTCAAAGTCATGAAACCAATTGCTTAGAAATGCCTAACTGGTGATCCGTGAGTTGAATTAGTCAGCGCCGCCGTATATTGATTGGGAAGCCGAGAGACCGAAACACGGCCGCCGCTTCTAAAGAGGGTTCGGAAACTAAGACGCTTGAATTTGCGACCAGTCTTTTTTTTTCTCCCGCCGGTCCTTTCAACAACCACAGTCCCTTTTTGCGATCCAATTCCCTTGTGAACGGCAGTCCGTCGGCTACTGGACTCTCACCATGACGCAAATCATTCTCTCCACGGGGTACGTTGATATCGAGCAGGCACTCTGCGCAGCTAATTGGCTCTTGCGACTAACACGCCGATCTCCGCAGCAATGTCATGTCCGCAGGGCCGACCATTATTCGCAAACGAGGCACCAACAGGTCGAATCTCGAGCTCGTCAACTCGCTTCAGAGCAGCTTCGCCTCCGCAAAAGAAGATTTCGCCCCCGCCACGAACGGCAGCGCCCACGCCCCGACCCCAGTTGAGGCATGGACGGAGCGCCAGGGCGGGACACTATTCGTCCCCAGGATCAGCTGGCAAGGCGCCGGTCTCCGGGACGAGGCGAGCCAGTACGAGATCACCGTCAAGCTGTTCTTCCTGCGCGACACCTTGGTGAAGGAGCGGGAGCAGTTTGCACGCGACGCACTGGAGCTGGTCAGGAGAGAGCTTGGGATCCAGTCCATTGATCTCCTGGTCGTTGCCTTCCCCGGTATCTCGTTCGAGGGCGACTGCGAGTGGGAGGCTGACAGGGTCAATGCGGTCCAGGGGAACCTGGACGACGAGGTTGCGACCTGGAAGGTGCTCGAGGAGTTCCACAGCCAGGGCCTCGTCAAGAAGCTGGGGGTGTCGGAGTTTGGAAGCGAGAAGCTCAGGGCGTTCATGGAGAGGACGACGGTTCGTCCCACCGTCGACCAGATCAACCTCCACAACTGCTGCAACGTACCGCCGCCGCTCAAGGCGCTTGCGGAGAAGTACGATATCCAGCTCAACGTTCACACGGACAGCACAGATATCCTGCCCTGCGGGACCTTGCGCGAGATTCTGGGCCCACAAGGCGCGGGCGTCTTGGCCGACTCTCCATCCGGGAGCGATGGTCTTAGGGGAGAGATCACTCCGCACTGGGTAGTGAGGTACATGGCTTTTGTTCAGGATAGAGGAGTCATTGAGAACAAGGGTTACTTTGCCAGTTCCGGTTGGGATGAGAAGCCCTAGTCCAGGGAGAACTACCCTGTTGAGCGAGACGCATACTGGGACTGTGGTATGGTTGGATTCATGTCATTTTCGAATAGCGAGCATCATGCATCACGAAGGTCAGAAATATCTAGAGCCTATGTTACAGAGGCCATTATTGGATAACTGTTTATCTTTTTTTTCTTGTTCGTGGATATGTCTTGCTTTTTGATTTGATCACCCCAGCATGCTGCGCTTCCTGCCTCTCATTCTAACGTCCTCGAGCCTCTTGAGAGCAAGATTAGACTGCTTGTAGGCTTCTTTGTATCCTTGGAGTAGCTCATCGAAGATGCATTCAGCCCGGGGGTGAGTGCTGGTAAACGCCCGCTCCAACACGTAGAGATCAACGGCCCGATCCTCGTCCGTGGTGCTGTAGCTGGCCAGGCCGAGGTCAATTATGACGATTTCGCCTTCCAATGAGCCCGGTGTTCCGTCTAGTTGTCCATCGATTACACTCTCTGCAGACGGGCTCAGCATCATGTTGCTGGTGGTCAGATCCCCGTGGACGATGCCAATCTTGTGCATCTTCCCCACAGCCAAACCAATCCTTCTCATGAGCTCCTTCAAGCCCTCATCCTTGTCGATGCCCTCCTTCCTGTCGCCCAGACTCTCATTCACCCTCACTCTGACGGGCGCACCGTGGACCCATTCAAGCATCATCCAGCCGGCTGCCTCGTCCATGGCGTACATGGCGGGCACTCGCAGTCCATCCCTGCGACACTTGGCGAGGACCTTGGCCTCAGACAAGATCCGGTGCTTGGTCAGCCGCTGGTCCAGGACGGGATGGCGCCACGGCTTGGGGGGGCGGTACTTGAGGGCGCACGGAATGTCTGGCTGGAGGTATGTGCTCTTGTACAGGCGGCCCTCTGCACCCTGCGTGATGAGATATGGTGGGGTTGAGGCGGGGTACTCGAGCACGGCGGGCAGGGGAAACTGGTGCTGCGATGGCTCAGAGGCCGCTTCAGCTACCGCCGCCGCCGCCATGGTCTCGGGACTGTTCGAGAAGGGGGAAGGTGTGTGCGCGGGAGTGTGCCCTTTTTGCTTGGCTCCTGTTTTGCCGTGCTGTTGAGAATTGGGTTGCAGCTTTTTTTGGTTGAGTCACGAAAGAATTATGGAGAGCTTCTAGCCCAACACATGGCGGCTGCACATCTGGGTATGATTGGCCCGCTGGCAGGGTGGTTGAAATGTAACCTGACCTGCTGGCCACGCTTGCATGCAAGGTCCAGATTTAGCACAGCTGCATGTAAGTACATATTTGAAGGGAAATGATAGCATGAATTCAATAGTTGCATTTTAAATTTGCAGGTTGGATTGCGACGCTGCCGTCAAGATGCATCGGTTGGCCGACGTTGGGGGCGATAAGACATACTAAACTCTATAATAGCGGCGGAGGGACGAGCCGTGTGTCAGTAAGATGGATAGTCTGCGCAATGGCCTCGACTAAGTGGTTTGGAGAGGAAACGAGTCTAGTCCTTCGTAAGAGCCACGGGAGGGTCGGCTTAGCCTAGCTGCAGCCGAACAGGTGACAATCGACGAATAGCCAAGTGCAGCTATTAGCGGAGCATCTTCTGGGTTGATTTATCACAGTGGCTGGGTGGTTCTAGACGTCCCGGGATTGGCCCCTTGGTCAGGAACACCTCCCTGTTGTGTTGGGATTTGTCTCACAGTCGACTTCAGGCACTGTGAATAAGCTGATGCCAGCGGTTCATGACACTCGTTTGATCAGCAGCTCTCCTCGTCGGAACTTGACATCGCCTGCGGCTCAAGCGAACATGCACGATTACAGGAGCAGTCAGCGCTCGTAAATGGAGACTGTACCTGGTGGGCGGCTTCCGATAGATGGATGTAGTATCCATATGTTTTAGTATTAGCAGCTGCAGCTGCAGGGGCGGCACCGGGAGGCCCTCATGACCTGCAGCGCGCACATCGCCCAACGTCACTAACAGCCTATACCCTAATAATTATGCCGTATTTATTCCTCATCGCTCCCTTGGCCTACTCCCGCCCTCTTCCCCCTCCCCAAACGATCGGCACGCTTCACAGAATCATGGTCCGGTAGCGCGGCGACAGATATCCTCCAGCTTGAGTACACCAGCCGCAAATATGATTGAAACCTCGTCTTCCGGCTGGCTTCAGTGGACCATCCTCCTGGTCCTTACCGCCCTAATCCTCTCCACTGTCGTGCTCGCACAAGTTGTCGCAACCTACTCCATTGCCTATGTCGCCGCGCCCAAGGAGATCGCCACCTTTAAGGATACCGTCGAGTTCTCCATCCAGGAGAATGAGAGCTACGATCGCGATGTCACCAAGGTCCAGCGGTTAGATGACAAGTTGCGCCTGGGGCGACTGCTTCGCGAAATCCAGAAGGGAGGCGACGACCTGCGCGAGGAGCTCAACTCCTTGCTCATTGATGAGGACACCACCACACTGCGCACGGGCGCTCGCCTCATGTGGGCGACCAAGAGGAGACACCTTGAGGACAGCGTGCGCAGACTGGACTTGTTGCGCATGCGCTTTCTTGTCGTCTACATGGGTATCATCACGTCAATCGCGGACAAGCAGCCCCCAGCCCCGCCACCTCTGCCCAGAGATTCCGAGAAGCTATCGCTCATGAGGACCCCTACAAGACCAGCCAAGCCCACTTTACAGAAAGCCCACACGGACAACAATATCAAAGCGCGCCCGCCACTCAGGAGAATCACCACCCAGGCCATCGGACACCATGAGCATACCGGACGACCGCACCGCCAGGGCTGGGCTGGTGTTGTCGAGGAGCTCCAGCTCTCTCCTAGGATGCAGCAGCGGCATGCTTCAATAGAAGCCTCGATGGCGCAGCAAATGTCACCACCACTTCACACTTCATGAACGGAATGAATGAATACCAGACGATACACAGGACTGATAAAGCAAAAAGTGCGGCCCTTAGTGGCCACTGGATAAAGCATGACCAACATGATACAGCATTGACTACGACACTCAAAAACACAGCGCGGCATCTGCGACGCGAAATGATCCTACGACAGTTTATGAACATACACCAGGCTAAATTTCTCATTTTACTTGACATGAGATATCACGGAACCAGGGGCTGGGAGAGGCGTTTGCCAACATTGGGTTTTCATCATCACCTCACTTCACATCACGTTATTTCATTTTACTTCACTTCACCCCAATTCACTTCACTACTTCTATTTCTTTTTAAAACCGTTCCTGGTTTTTTCCTTTTCTTTCTCATTTCTCTAGATAGGATACCCCATTCATATTTTCTTTCGTGAGAGAGTTGATCAAATTTTTTCTTATTTCAACGATTTTTTTTCTACATGGTTCCTTATTTGTCTGTGACATATTTGCTATCGACGGAAGGATGTAACGGACTACGACCACGGGGGGCTGGCATCTGGCGCAATTTCCATCATCTTCACCAACCACCTGTATTTAAGTTTGAGTTTGTGTGTATGAGAGGGGTGTCTCATCAAGTGTGTTTCTCAGAATGCAGACGTCGCGACCAGGAAACGGCGCATCATTTCTTTTACGGCCAATCCGTACCTTTTCCAACTTCGAACTCGACTAGTAGCATCGTAGAGGAGTGATTCCCATGTACTGCGACTCCGCATTTTCGTTGTCCCCTCATTCTCACGGTGCTTTAGGGAAAACGAAAGCCTGCTGTCACACCCCGCGCCCCTTGCGCCATCTCTTCTGCCTAAACCAAATGCCACCTTGATTCGTTGTTGGCCCTGATGTATTTCGGCCTAGCTGCTACGCTACAATCATGATGAAGACCAAAGAGAAAGCGCATATGATGCATGAGGTATGGTTTTAGTTAGACCAGTATACGAGATCTAGAGTTAGCACAAAACGCGAAAACGATTCTGGCAAACTACTCCTCATTATTTTTGTTGAATAATTCTGAAAGATAGACCTGAAGGATAGCTGGTTCGAGGTCAAATTGCGCCCAACCGGCAGGAGCTGCTCCACAGACGCGCAGCATCGCATCACGTGATCTCATTGTTCGCGTTGCCGTAGTAAGGTTGCTCCCCGTTAACCATTAACGCGACCTCGCTTTTTTCCGCGACGACTGCCTTCAACCCTTTTTCTTCCTCTCCTCCCCCCAAGGATATTCAGCTCCGTCGGCGCGCGTGTCAATCAAGATGGCCGAAATCAAGATCGACAGCAAGCTTTTCCAGGAGCGAATTTCGCATTTCGCGACCTCTTGGAAGAATGACCTTCGATCCAAGGATAGCGTCTTCGGGGGCGCTTCGTCAGTGCTTATCATGATGGGCAAGGTCGAGGAGGCGGCCGAATTTCACAAGAACAATGCGATGCATGTCAGTTGATGCCTAGATCTGGATTGAGTCACTAGGATGGAAGCTTGATACTGACTTTATTATTTTTCGAAATAGTTTTGGCTCCTCGGATACGAGTTCCCTACGACGCTCATGTTGCTCACGACCGATACCCTCTACATCCTAACGACAGCCAAAAAAGGTGCGATTCTCCATCGGCACCCGCGAGTGAACAACCATTTTCTGACAAGCTTATAGCGAAGCATCTGGATCAGATCAAAGGCGGGCGCTTCCCGGTCGAGGTCCTCGTTCGAGGCAAGGATGCTGCAGAGAATGAGAAGCTCTTCGTTAAGATTGCCGAGAAGATGAAAGCCGCCGGCGTACGTTCACAGACTTGTCATTTCCACAAGAATGAGTCACTAACGAATTTCATCAACAGAACAAGGTCGGTGTCATCTCTAAAGACACGTCGCGAGGTCCGTTCGTAGACGAGTGGAAGAAAGTACTGGCAGAGCATGGCAAGGATATTGAGCAGGTCGACATCGCGGCCGCCCTTTCGATGCACGCCTTCTCCGTCAAGGATGAAAACGAACTACGCGCCATGCGATCAGCATCCAAGGCTTGCGTTGCCTTGATGACGCCCTACTTCCTGGACGAAATGTCGAACATCCTCGATGCTGGAAAGGACGTGAAGCACTCTGCCCTCGCCGACCGAGTTGATAAGAAGATCGACGACCCCAAGTTTTGGAAGAATGTAGAGCTTCCTAACAATGGCAAGCTTCCCTCTGATTTGGATCCCACCCAGCTGGACTGGATTCTGGGCCCTGCTGTCCAGAGTGGTGGAAAGTTTGACCTTCGCTTTGCTACCGACTCCAATAACGACAACCTCCACCCCGGAATTATCATCGCAGCCATGGGTTTGAGATACAAGTCGTACTGCTCTAACATTGCTCGAACATATCTGGTCGACCCAAACAAGTCACAGGAGAGCAACTACAAGCTTCTATACATGATTCACAACTCCATTATCAAGGATATCCGCGATGGTATGACCGCCAAGGAGGTATACAATAAGGCCATCGGCATTATCAAGGCCAAGCGACCCGAGATGGAAAAGCATTTTCTAAAGAATGTTGGTTGGGGTGTAGGAATTGAGAACAGAGATCCCACCCTGGTTCTTAGCGGCAAGAACTCCCGCGTTCTCCGAGACGGAATGACGCTTATTATCAACACCGGATTCCAGGATATCGAGAACGCTCAACCACAAGATAAGAACAGTAAAGTCTACTCACTCGTTCTCACTGACACAATTCGAGTCACCTCGGGAGAGCCAGTAGTCTTCACTGCGGAGGCTCCTACCAGCGCCGATGCGAACTCCTTCTTCTTCAAGGACGACGAGGAAGCTGAGCCAGCTCCTAAGAGGGAGAAGAAGGATTCAAGGGTAGGAGCTGTTGCTACCAAGAATATCACCAACACCAGACTCCGATCGGAGCGCTCTAACCAAGTGGATGAGGATACCGAAAAGCGTCGCCGTGAACATCAGAAGGAACTGGCCGCAAAGAAACAGAAAGAGGGTCTTGCCAGGTTTGCGGAGTCCACCGGTGCCAAAAACGGCGGGGAGATCAAGAAGTTCAAGAAGTTCGAGTCATACAAGCGAGACAACCAGTTTCCCTCAAAGATTCGAAATCTTGAGATCGTGGTCGACCCAAAGAACGCCACGGTCGTTCTTCCCATCATGGGTCGACCTGTTCCATTCCACATCAACACGATCAAAAATGCCAGTAAGAGCGATGAGGGTGACTTCACCTTCCTACGAATCAACTTCTTATCACCAGGCCAAGGTGTGGGCCGAAAGGATGACCAGCCATTCGAAGATGCCACAGCTCATTTCGTGAGAAGTCTTACATTCAGGTCAGCCGATGGAAAGAGATACGATGAGATCGTCGCACAAATATCAAACATGAAGCGAGATGCTGTGAAGAAGGAACAAGAGAAGAAGGAGATGGAAGACGTCGTGGAGCAGGACAAGCTCATGGAGATCCGAAGTAAGTACCATCAAACTGAAAGCTCGCTCTTTTACCTTGCTAATCACTTGTTGCAGATCGTCGCCCGGCCGTTCTTGATAATGTCTTCATTCGGCCCGCAATGGAGGGTAAGCGAGTTGCCGGTAAGGTTGAGATTCATCAGAACGGTATCCGCTACCTCTCGCCTTTGAACGCCCAGCACCGGGTGGATATTCTGTTTTCCAACGTCAAGCATCTGTTCTTCCAGCCTTGCGCTCACGAGCTGGTTGTGATCATTCATATTCACTTGAAAGACCCGATCATTGTCGGCAACAAAAAGAAGACCAAGGATGTGCAATTCTATCGTGAGGCGACAGATATTCAGTTCGACGAGACTGGTAACCGCAAGCGCAAGTACAGATACGGTGATGAGGATGAGTTCGAAGCTGAGCAGGAGGAACGACGTCGCCGAGCCGAGCTCGACAGGCTATTCCAGGGCTTCGCCCAGAAGATTGCCGAAGCCGGTCGAAATGAGGGCGTCGAGGTGGACATGCCTATCCGAGAATTGGGTTTCCACGGTGTTCCATTCCGAAGCAACATTTTCGTCCAGCCCACAACCGACTGTTTGATCCAGGTGGTGGAGCCTCCATTCATGGTTCTCACCATCGAGGAGATTGAAATTGCTCATCTGGAGCGTGTTCAGTTCGGCTTGAAGAACTTTGATATGGTCTTCGTCTTCAAGGACTTCTCCCGCGCCCCCTACCACGTCAACACAATCCCTGTGGAATATCTTGACCAGGTCAAGGACTTCCTCGACTCATCTGATATTGCGTTCAGCGAAGGTCCGCTGAACCTCAACTGGCCAACAATCATGAAGACTGTGACCGGAGATACACACCAGTTCTTCGCTGACGGTGGTTGGTCGTTCCTTCAGGCCGACTCAGACGAGGAGGGCTCAGAACAGTCAGAGGAAGAATCCGCCTTCGAGATGGACGATGATGAGATGGACGATGCCTCGGAGAGCGAGGAAGAGTCTGACTTTGATGGCAGCAATGCCAGCGACGATGATGATGACGGAGACGCTGATCTAGACAGTGAAGATGAGGGTGAGGACTGGGATGAGCTGGAGAAGAAGGCTAAGAAGCGCGACCGCGAGGACTCGATGAGAGACGAGGAGGACAAAGGAAGCAAGAAGAAGCGCAGGAGATAGAGATGCAGCAGAATGTGGATGATAGGAGTTGTCTTCTTCCAACCAAACTGGATGGAACAAGGCACCTTCGAGGTGAAGAGGACCTGTTTCCTCTCGCCGTGTTTTATTAGTTGGACATGGGGTTTGGTTTTCGCACATTGGTGCACCTATCGGATGGTGAGAAAGTAATCACGTTGCCCATGCAAGAAAAGGGCTTGGTTACAGCTAGTTTTATCTATTACTATTGTTGTTGTTGTCTCGATATCTCAGAATTGCGGTTTAGCTAGTCAGGTTTCAAAATCAGGAATCAAATTGGAGTTCACAATGAAAAATCCTCGCTTTCAGTCTCAACCACGGTGACGGACTCTTCGCAAAGGAAACCGTCGGCAGGCACCACGCTCCCTCTCTTTTTGGTATGTTATCTTGTCATTTTTTATCTCAATGCATACAAGTAGGCCAATCAGCAACGTAGACCAACGGCACAGTACATACACGACTCCTATAACTCCAGCCTGAGAAGAGTGAAATGGTTCAGCTGCTCACGTTTCCGCCTGTCTCACTGCTGGAACCCTGCGTATCGCATGCACACTAGGGGCGTGAGAGACGAAGAACCTGAGCATCGCCCATGAATTAAGCCAGAAACCGCTGACGGGCGAAAAGGACAGGAGGCCCCGTACGGGGACGAAAAGGAGCACCCAAGACCGAAAAAAAGAAAATCAAAACATATATGGACAGAACCAACCAATCGATAATCGCTATACAATGCCATAGCAGTAGATGTAAAAAAATATGGGGGACGTCCGCGCCTGTTGTCTCGTAATTACTGCCATGTGACTCGTGTCCATAGAGTCTTTGCGATCAGGCAACTGCTGTCCATTGCGCCGAAGGTGTTTACCGGCCCGAGGCTAGTGGGGCAACAATAGAACGAGAGCGAGATTGAGGCAATCCAGCATCGAGCCACGATCGTGAGCCTGCTGCCTAAGCATAGTCACGACCAGTGGCCACGGCGGCGCTAGAGGATGGCTGTTGCTGTTTGGACGAAGGGGCATTGTTCCATGAGAGATAGGTGTGATCACCAAGTTTCCTAAGGCTCAAGTTAGATTGGTCTGCAATATAAGTTGTACGCAACTGGACTCACCTGGGTCGGATCAAATGAGTAGCGGTGAAGATCACACCAAGGATGATGCAAACTCCGCCAACAGCAATGTACGCAATACCGAGGAATGGGTTTCGGCCTCCCATGACGGTGCGAGTGCTGATGAGAATGGACTTGGTGCCCTTGTATCTCTTTGTAGGGAAAACTTGGAGAAAACTGTCAGTGATGCTGGTTTTTATAAAAACACTCGAGAGGGCAGCAGTTGCTCACAGTAATCAATTACGACTTCGTACTCGCCCGCTTCCAAGGTGGTGGTGTCGTTCTTCTGGTACAGCTTGCTAAAGGTAGGGAGACCAGCCGTACGCATCCACACCTGGAACGCCTGGTTGGTGCTCAGGTTTGGTGGTGGATATTCCTGGGAATACTTGCCATCAGGGTACCTATCTTGCCAGTTTGGTGGGGGGAGGACATCGTCGGGTCCGTATGATGTGTTCTTGTACAGGTCTGCATCACTAGCCCAAGCGATGCCCTCTTTCGACATATCATATTCTTCCTTTGTGCTATTCACAAGCCTCTGTGGCTTACTGAAGGTATCGTTGAACATAGAGTTGGCAATAAGACCGCATGGGAAGTAAGGCTTGTCTCCCTCCACGTCAAGAGGCTTGCATTTTGACCCTTTGATTGCGCTGGTGGCTCGGTTCTTGCCCTTGAGCTGGTCTGTATCGAAGGATTCGACGTATCGGCGGTGATTTTGGTAAAAATTGGTCAAGTAGTAGTAGAAGAAAACCGGCGAGCCCATGTTCTGAGGAACGTTGAATCTCACATAGCAGCGGTCGACATCGGATACTTGGTAGCCATTGTCAAGGGTGACGTTGGCGATGGTTCTGGCAACCTGTACCCGTGCATCAACCGCTGTCTTGTCGAAGGAGGTGTGTACTTTCGAGTGATCCAGAGTAAGCCAGTTATCTTGTGCTTCACTGTAGCTTGGTACATCTGTATCAATACAGTCGGTATAGTCAATTCGGATTTCTTGCACCTGAGGATCGATGGTCAGTCCAGGCTAGTCAAGGAAACGAATAGGCACATGTTGATTTTTACTTTGGAACTGGCCCAGTAAAGGAGACCGCCGATAGGTGCGAAAATGATGCCGATGGCAAAGAACAGGGGCAGAACGGTCTTGGGCGTGAGAATAGGCCTTCAATCAGGTCAGCGATCAACACTTTCGCACAACTCAGCGCTAGTGGCCGTTCATCGATTTACTTACTGCCAGGCCTTCAATCGCTGCTGTCGAAAGGCAGTATCTACATGATATGATGGTGAGCCAAGTTTGTCCTCCTCCAGATCAGACCAGACGAATGGGCTTCCGAAACATACTCGCGGGACGACGGCTCTTCTTCTTCTCCGGCTGCTTCGGGCCGCTGTCGTCAGAGTTCATGGAGTCGATATGGTCGACTCCTCGCGGAGAGTCGGCCATGGCTATGACGGGTCGCTTTACTGCCGCAAATTATTTCCGGGACGGTCGTGCAGAGGGAGGTGCCAGGCTCGATGGATTGCGCGGATGCAGGTGCTGGGCTGGACGTGAGGATGCAAGATCGCATCCAAAACACTTGCTGACTGTAAAAGCAAGGGGCAGATACGTACTTGCACATGCGCAGCGGATGGCTGCTGCCATCTTTACGTGGTGTGTGGCGCAGCGACGGCCTCTGATTGGCTGTGGGCACGCCCTCCACTTCACAGGCGGCTGCCCACACGCTCTAGAACAACCAGCTACAGGTATGCCGCCAGGGTCCCCCGAGGCAGTACAGTGCATGCATGATAATAAGCGGACTTCAAACACATTGACGTAGACCATTGGCACACTAAGCTACCGACAATGCGACAGAATTTCAAGGCTGTGTCAGATCTGATATCCTAGTTGATAACCCAGCGATATCTGCGTTTATAACCAGTCTTCAGAGTTCTTACCTCTTCCAAGTGCGAAAATCGTCCCCTCATAAGTCACTATTTAAGAACACCTAGGGCGTAAGAAGCACGGAAGTGCCTATTTGTCCAGACAAATACATGGTGCCCATAACGATATCAGTAGATGCTAGCACTGTGCCTGACCATACCGCCCATTCTCTACTTTCTAGTTTCCTATTCAACAAATTAATATCCCGGGCTTAGAAATTTCGGAGAATATAGATCGAAATCACGGGGCCGTGGCTATTCTAAGCTGCTCTCCCATCTCCAACACCATTTTCAACCCAGTAACCTCTTAAGCTCTCTCAACCCATGAAAAATCCATATCAAGACGCCATGCTACGCTTCAATTTCTATACTTTCATGCCGAGTTTTTTACAATTTCAACTATGTAGCTCATCAGGCACAGGGTGAAGCTTGCACTCGCTGGAGGGAAGTAGACTGCTGCGACTAAGTCTTGTTCTAGGCGAGCCAAGGGGATATCACTCACTTATGGTAATGTTAGTTTGGCAAAAACACATCAAACCTCAGCTTCGAAATTTGAAGAGTCGTTCAAATTATATCGCAAAGTGAAACATAGATGAGGATGAACACTATAACAGCTATGAGTAGACCGAGGAGAGGAGACTAAGGGTGTAGCCATAAGGTGAAGTTTTGTTCCGTCTAGGTAGGTAGTTTGTCTAAACTAGGAAGGCTCGATGCCTAGTCAATTCATTAAGATTTATAACGAATTAGAGCCAAAATGATATATAATGGTTGTAAGAGTGGAGAGAATGAGCCGCCCCCTTCTGAAGCATCATCTAGTAATCTAATAAATAATGCATCCTGCGCATTGAATTATATAATACGTGTCGTTTTTTGTTGGAAAGAGTGTGCGTTTAGGTGTGTGTGGAAAACCCGAGTTCCCTGACGGTAATATAGGAATATCTACCTGAATGATCCGGATAACAAGGTGGAATCGCCTTGCAACATGGAGGGTCAATATTGAGGCCCAGCATCACTTCACGTAGGCCGCATTCATGTGGAGATGCCCATTGAATATACAGGCATCATTTAATATTAAAGACTGCCGCGGCAGGGTATTCCCACGATCAACCCGTCTTCAATTTCGCCAATCACGAGCGGACACAGCTAGAACAAACATCATTTTGCCCCCGTTGTTCGGTCACTGCGGCTCTTTACGAGGGAAGCGCCAATGCAATTCCCAGTACAGATACTCGTTAGTCCTTGGTAAAATGTAGTGAATTCCATTACTACGATGTGGTGTGTTGCTAATAGACTGTCCATTGATCTACAAAGAACATTTTTTCTAGGAATTTCCAAAGCCTCCGTGATCTCTACAAGGGGGGTTTTTCTCTATACTGTCTCCCTTTTATGCAATCAATCAGTGCGTGGTCCACGAAATAAGTCGAGACACGAGGCTCGAGAACATCACTTACCCTATAGATCCCTACTTCACACTTTCGATCAACACTCTGTCGTGCACGTTTCCTAAATATGGTGGTATACTGTTCCCCAGGCTTCTATTGCTCTACATAGTAGACACTTAGTTGTAAGTAGGATGTAATCATTCTTTAAGATACTCCATAGCACAGTGGTACATCAGCCTGACCTTGGACTGGGAAGAAGGCATATCCTCATCTGTGTGAATATAGCAAATTATTTAACTTTACAGGCATTGAAATAACGTAATGGGCTTACATGTATTAATTTTTTCTCATTGCTACTTGTGTCTAAATATAGGTGTGGAAAGTGCTTTATGTATGAAATCCCCAGCATGGGTTGGGTTGTCCAGAGTATTTCGTGCCAGACAAATGCCCATATTGATGCAGATCGGATTTACTACTTTACCATGCCTAGGTAAGGTTGTAAGCTGTCTCAGTTTCGTCGATGGCCAACAAATTTCCGGTCAATTGGATTACTGGGACTTTGCAGATTGCTCGTAGCACTGGCCAATTCCTCTTTCGGTAGTCGTTGGTTGATTGTTTTCATTTCGACATGATTTGACAAGGAAAGGCGGATGTTTACCATCTTCTTAATCGTATTCGCCACCCGTGCGTTACGTTGCGGCGCCGTCACCCTGGTCCTCGGTGCGTCATCGGGAAATCAAGATCGACTTCACCCAGCGGTGATGGTCCCTCAGACTTCCATTGCACGATCCAATATGGTTCGTTACTTTCACACTATAGCGATCATCATTTACTTGAGGTGATATGCTCGGACGGATGGCCTCTAGCTCGTCGCAGAGAAGAGCCGTCGCGTTGGAAGACTCACATGGCCTGAAGACCTGTAAGCCAGTGGCAATTTCGATACTTGGTGCTGGCTCCGGGGGTGATGTCAGACTCGATCTTCACCAAAAGATGAAACGAGGCACGCAAACGGGGTGGTGTAGGGCAATGGATTCATCATTCGTCGAAACTCAAATCGACCCTTCTAGCCGCTGGACTTGCGGCTCGGCTGTCGTCCCTGGTCCACAACCCCCAAAGTTTCACAAGTGTGAGAACTTCATTGGGGAGTCGATACACGTACTCTAGTATATAGGCCGCAAGGAGAACTAGGACGGTGGGTTCACCTTGATGTAAATCCCCGAGGGACCTAAAAATACCGGATTCACTGGGTATTGTGCCGGCACTGTTTGTTTCTGTATTGCGCGTCTAGAGAGCCAAGGCTTGGACAGCCCACTGGGCCAACAAAACTCGTTTGACAACTGCTGGCTGAGGGGCAAATAATTGGTCAGAGCAGCAGGTTATCTCAGGTAGACAAAGGGCTTGGCACTCAACAAAGACGCTGCAGCGAGCGTGCGCGGCTCAGCCAAGCCATGGCATTGTGCCCTTGCCTGGACCCTGAGAGCAACAGCGAATCACAATATCCACCTGGGCATGTTGATGCGACTGGGCCAATTGGATGTGCTGCATGCTCATTCACCCGCTAAGCTGGGAAGTGTGCGGGGCGAGATGTGGAATCGCCGCCCGCTAGAAGGTATGCTGGGAGCTGCTGGAGTGTGCTGGAGCTACGCTGGAGTCGCCGCCTGCCCTGCCTTAGCTGCTCCTACTGCATGTTCCGAAATTTTATGGAGTCGCATCGAGGTAATCGCGCCCGCCCTGGCGAGTCGTCGTCATCAGCTCTTGTCCAAGAGAGTAGCCCAGACGCCACCTCTGCTACGGGCAATAACTTCAGCAGCCGGTTTCCGAGCAAGCAGGGCTTCCATGCCTCAGCAAAGCGCCGCCAAGCTCGCTGCATTCGGGTTTCTCACACACGGGCGGTTTTGTTGGTCTGGACTCCCGGCACAGCGGCTGGCGTTTAAGGTACCGTCGGAAGTTCACTGGGGAATTGCTCTCCATGTCTCCCTTGCCCTGCGCTCACCGCCAGCGAACCTGAGGTGATGAACTCGGCATAGTGGTCTGCTAGTGGGCAGCTGGGTGAAGAGAATAGTAGACGTGCAGCCAATGTCTCAGTTTCCAAGCAGAACTGGTGACCAGGTAGGGAGAACTGGCGCACCACCAGCTGAGAAGCTGCAGTAGCCACGGTACTTGGTTGGTGACTTGTGGTGTGCCGTGTGCAGACGGTGGGCCAGCCTCTGGGCAAACAGGCTCAGCTTGGCATGCTCATACATTAGCCTAGCATTGGATCGAGGTACATTACTCGGATGTTCTAGCCCAACACCCACCGACCCTTGTCCTTGAATTGACGGGCTTTCCTTGAGACCTGCAGCGTCCCCAGAAAGTGAAAGTCACCACACGCCGATATTTCCGAGACGAGGAAAGGGCCTTTTGGCTTCTCTTGGCGGTGGCATCGCTGCAACGTGATGCCCGTCTCTCGCCATCTCGGCACCAGGGCCCTAACGCAGTAGGTAAGGTAATATTTGCTGGGCGAGTGTGGCATGTTCGTGCAGGTATATTATCCACGTAACCCTCCCCCAAGCCTCTCGATGCCTTCGCCCCCTTCTGGTTGTCGTGACTCGAAGCTGCTGCCTCACCCATATATCGATCTTAATTTGAGACTACCAGTCAGTCTCGCCTTTTGTTGACAAGCCACCATTGTGCAACGCAATCGTATATGCAATCACAATCACCGTCGAAGCTTTAAGCCTCAAACCTAGTTCTTGTTATTACCGCCAACAAAGTAAGCAAGTCGTTACTTATTAAAGTAAGTTGCTGCCAACTTGTCTCGTCACAAATTTCCCGTCACCTGTCCGACTCTTCGCTCGTAATACCTGTCATACACGCATACATCACCTCTCGACTGGGAACTGCACACCTACAATGCATTTTCACCACCCTGATCGCCATCTCGGCCGCGAGGACAAGAACACGGGCAGACACAAGGATCAGGACTTATATGTTGACACGGAACCAGTACCGGAAATCATGGCCACTCCACCCACTCCGACCACCAAGTCCCGTCGTGATAGAGACACGGGATTTCCAGAACCATTCTGTGGCAGTAAGTTCCCCGAATCCATACCAATAGACGATGGATCTAACAAAGCAACCGTCTACAGCCTACAACACCACTTTACCACACCCTGATGCCGACCTCTCGCCTAATGCCGTCATCTCGGGAGACCACCTGTCTCTAGAAGGCTCCATGAGGCGCAGGCGGCTATCCATGCTGCACAAGCACCGCCGGACTGTTAGCCAGAGTTCCGGAAACAGCAATAGCAGCATCAGCGCCCCAAGCCAGGCCCTCCACTCGGTCCTGGGAGCCATCCAAAGCCAACTCCCCGGCACCTCGCCAGCTGCCCGCCCAGGGTCCAGCGCCCAGGATTCGATTGACGAGGAGCCTCATCACCGTGAGATGGAGGATGACATGCGACCCGACTCACGGGACACGATGCCACCCAGCCCCCATAGCAAGAGGGGTCTCTTCCACGGCTGGCGGAAGGGCCGACACTAAGCGCATCAAGACACGCCCAACCTGCGAGAAAGACGGATATGAAGTTAACGGCCGAAATCAGCATAGCATTCGTTCATTTTTATTTTATTTTGTGATTTAGTACTGGAAGCACTGGAGTTGGATAGCGACACACGACACCTGGCAGCAATGCCGTAGAGAAAAACGAGCTGGGTTTATTGTATTGCCTGGTGCGATACACCCAGCCGATGACATCCTTATAATTTATATCATTCATTCTAAACCGCTTGTGGGTCCTCTTCGAAGTGAACTAGACTATGGATTTGCCCGTCTTTCATGGTTGATGTACATTGTACCTGAGCCGCACCTCCCACACTGTATTCTTTAGAACCATTCACTTATAGATAAATCAACAGACACCCCCGCATTGGGACGAAGCGGCTCAGCTTCCACGGTAGGTGGTGTAGCTGTACGGGCTCAGGAGCAGCGGGACGTGGTAGTGCTGGCCCTCCTCGACGCGGAAGACGATGGTGGCCTCGGGGAAGAAGGTGTTCTCCTCGCCAAAGTACCCCGCGGTGTCGAAGCGCAGCGTCCAGCGCGAGGGCCCCTTGACGTTGGCCAGAACGTCCTCGAGGGTGTAGACGGGGATCTCGCCGGCCTCGGTCTGGGAGCTGTAGGGCAGCCAGGCCTGGATGCGGCCGTCGTCGTCGGTCATGGACTCGAAGCGCTTGACGTCGCCGTCGGCGTGGGACGAGAAGAGGGACGAGTCGGGGGTCGGCGGCGGGGCTGGGCCCTCGAGGCGCACGCGGATGCCCTTGGCTGGGCGGCCGGCCGTGGTGTCCAGGACGTGGCAGGTGATGGGGTCCTTTTCGGACATTTTGGGGGCCTTCGGGAGGGGGGTTACAGAGTCAACCGGGGAGTGCGCGGGTAGATAGATGGGTTATGTTAGAGGCGACCTACGATGTGGCGTGAGAGGAGGTTGAGATAGTTTGCTGGTGAACGAGGAATGTCGCCTGAGTGTTGGTCGGCGCGGGGGCGGGGCATGGCTTATAAGTGATGGAGGCAAGGTTACCAAAGGGAGCTATAGATAGGTGCTTGGGTAGGCGCAGCGAGGGCGAGTTGAATGCCCAATCGCAGGCCAATCGAATGCAGCAATGGGAAGGCCAAGAAGCGTTAGGACTGGGAAAAGTCAGTCGATGGGCAGGCAGCGAAGCACAGCCAGGAAAGGAATATATGCATGATATATTCATCGGGTTTGCTGTCCAGCCATGCCTCCAACCTCGAGCGCTAGTGGGAGGGCGTTCACGCTGCCCGCCGCTCTCCGCCACGATGAGGAGCACTCGGTGAGCCCCTATCTGCACATTCAATTGCTGGAACGCCGTGAAAGACGAAATCCCGACAGTCTTCAGAACCCTCCATTTAGGCTCGCCAGGGGTATGGGCTACCGGAACAGGGGTGACTTGATCATCCTCCTTAGTTGAAGGTGATTTCCAAGTCCTGCCCAAGTCGTCGTATGGCATAGGACTTTCGACGTCATCAATTCCCGGGGGGAGAGAGAAGCTTGGGCCCTATTTGTCCTCCAGTGGCTGGGTCGTTCTTCTTCCCTTGATTATCTCAGCGTGTTGTGCTCTCAAGTTAAGGCACATTATTGCCTGGCTTTTCAGAAGCAAGTTTTGGGCGACATACTCTATTCATTATGCCTAGATAGATTTGTATGGATTTTAGTGTTTTATTATTGTAATATGACCCGTAACAGAATTCTATCTCTGTGTGTTTTCATCCAATCTCACCTCACCATAACCCGATCTGGGCTCGATCTGCCTGGTTTATTTTGTCCACGTTGCCCCTCCTCCCCAGCAAGTTTCTGGAACCCACTATGTGCTTCTACGAAACCGCCAGCAACACAGCCTAGACCAATTCGCCCTGGCTATTTGTTTGGCTTCCTCCCGATCCTCTAGGAGTATAGCGCATTGAATCACGGGAATCTCATTCATTCTGCCATTCAACGAGCCGCCATGTCTTCTGCCGTCATCTCCGCCGACGATGCTCTCGAGCCCAACCTGCAGTCCCTCCTTGACCAGCGCAGCCTCCGCTGGATCTTTGTAGGTGGCAAGGGCGGTGTCGGCAAGACCACCACCTCATGCTCCCTCGCTATCCAGCTCGCCCGCGTCCGTCGATCCGTCCTGCTCATCAGTACCGACCCGGCTCACAATCTCTCCGATGCCTTCTCGCAAAAGTTCGGCAAGGAGGCCCGCCTCGTCAACGGCTTCGAGAACCTGAGCGCCATGGAAATCGACCCCAACGGTAGCATGCAGGACATGCTCGCGGGCCAGGGCGAGGGAGACGACTTGAACGCCGCCGGTGGTGGCTTGGGTGGCATGATGCAAGACCTCGCATTTGCCGTACGTCCACCCCCTACCTCGATTGGCTTGGGTTGAGAGCCCCCCCTCTCTTGAAAGCTGCTAACCCTGCTACAGATCCCCGGTATCGACGAGGCCATGTCCTTTGCGGAGGTCCTCAAGCAGGTCAAGTCCCTCTCCTACGAGACCATCGTCTTCGACACCGCCCCCACCGGCCATACCCTCCGCTTCCTCCAGTTCCCCAACGTCCTCGAGAAGGCCCTCGCCAAGGTCTCCCAGCTCTCCTCCCAGTACGGCCCCCTGCTCAACGGCTTCCTCGGCTCCAACGGCGCCCTCCCCAACGGCCAGAACCTCAACGAGATGATGGAGAAGCTCGAGTCCCTGCGCGAGACCATCAGCGAGGTCAACAGCCAGTTCAAGGACGCCGACCTCACCACCTTCGTCTGCGTCTGCATCGCCGAGTTCCTCAGCCTCTACGAGACCGAGCGCATGATCCAGGAGCTGACCAGCTACGGCATCGACACCCACAGCATCGTCGTCAACCAGCTGCTCTTCCCCCGCAAGACGAGCGACTGCGAGCAGTGCGGCGCGCGGCGCAAGATGCAGAGCAAGTACCTCGACCAGTACGAGGAGCTGTACGCCGAGGACTTCAACGTCGTTAAGATGCCCCTGCTCGTCGAGGAGGTGCGCGGGAAGGAGAAGCTGGAGAAGTTCAGCGAGATGCTCGTCACCCCTTACACGCCGCCAGAGTAGAGATACAAATATCTGTTGGTATCTTTCTTCTTCTTCTTCTTCACACTATGATAGGGCCAGAAAGGGAAATATAAAGATTTACGAAGGGGAGCATTTTTTATTTTCAGACATTTTCGGGAGTAGCATGGAGTTGGAACGTCTTGAGCACATAGGTGATAATAGGTTAGATGATGGGGTTTAGTTTCTTCACAGACAGCCATAATGGTTTAAAAAAAAAAGTTCTCGTCATTTCTTTTTATGCTATTGGAGGACTTGTGACTCCTTCTACAGTAATATTTATGCATTTCAAAGATATCAGGTCGAAAAAATCAAAAGACCTGGGGCTCACGCCGCCGCTAGAAACACCAGAGCGCCTCCATAAGAAATATTCAAACATCCGCCTGGATAGTGATGGGATGTCCTTCCGGCTCCACCTTCGAACTCCCGAATGCCATCAAAAGGAAAAAAAAGTTAAAGACCTCCCTGTCGTCCAGCTGGCAAGTTGCTGTCTTGCCACATACTAAATGCTCGTAGCCTTCGTCCGAAGCACCTCATTCGTAGAACAAACAAACAACGCCGTCCCTAGCCAATGTCGAAACAAA